>OW029932.1:14689950-15302866 GCA_932305915.1 Agriopis marginaria
AAAATTACTTAGGCTGATGTTACACAACGCGTTCCGGAGCCGCAACGTAGTAATTCGGTATGTAAAGTTTTTTTTTGGTATTTTTTTTATATTTTTATTTCTATTTTCGTATATTTTTATTTTTATTAGGTCATTATAAGAAACTGATTTCAATATTTTTGTTTTATATTCAGTAGTTATTTTATAATATTTTTTTGAAAATTTGAAACCTATGACGTCACTGTTTTGCACAAATATGTAGTTGCGTTGAGAAGCCAAAAAAAGCACGCGAGTAAAAATAAAAAGACATTAGAACATACTTTGACAGTGACAATGACATCTAATGACTGCTTGTTTGTTTATGGAAACCCTAGGGTTACTAGCTCACTGATTTGCAAACAACAATATTTTATTGATGTTAGTATTTTATTTGTTCGATTATTAAGGTTCTGTGTTTTTTATTCTTAGGTTGAGACATCATGTTTGAATATAAATTATTAATCATACATCAAATGACATATTAAAATATGTTTAACATTATATATCGTTGTGAGTACCACCCATAATAAAAACAAATTAATCTGACGTGGTAAAAATTAATTCTATTAAGTAGGTGCTTCCAGTAAAAACGTTCTAAATCAGATATTTATTTCCCCGAAAAAACCATTTCACATGATTTTTTCCTACGCTTAGGGAAAAACACCCCATGTTTGCAACTCTGAAAAGAAGTAGACTGTAAAACCACAGATATGAAAGAAAAATATTTTCTGTGTGACGAACAGTGTGTCAAATGTATTATATTTTTTTATTCTTAAAAAGCACAGATAATAAAATGTTAAAACGTGACGTCATTTAGAGGCCAATGAAAGTCGAATGATTTCTTAGTTTTTTGTTAAAATAAATGGCATCTTATCGTTTTAAAAGGTCAGAGTAGAAAAATAAGGGCTTGTAACAAAAAATCTCGAAATGGTTTCGGAATTGGCATAGGTTAATTTTTTTTAGCATACCGAATTCTTGTTTGCAACGTCTTTGATGGCACAGCGCACCGTGTAGCGTTCCACTTATTATTATTATTATAAAAATTGAGAAAGATTAAATCATAGAGAGCGACACAATTGAGAATAATAATATGTCCTGTTTCATTTATTACGAACAATATAAAATGAAGTCACATTTAGATATTGTGTTTTTTAATATAATAAAGATATATTTTAATAAAATATTTTTTGCTATATAGAAGGAAAAAAGACGGAAGGGAGTTAAAATCCAATTTTTTTGTCTTAATAATAGTTAGGTTTTTTATTATTATTTAATAAGTCTTTTGTTTATGTACCTTATTGGATTCATATGTATTTTTGTCCAATGATTATTTATTTCCGATAAATCTTAATAAACGTTAAACTCATTTATAAATTTTATTTTTAGATTTAGGTACTATTTATACAAATGATTTCTTAGAGTTTTTAGCGATTATTGAACTTATGTAAAATACACGTAATAAAATCCGTTAAAAGTGTTTGCTATTTATTATTAATTGTGCCTTTTTTCGTTAAGGCGGCAGATTATGTAGGAAGTAAATTAGTGACAGCGCAATGTTGTGTGCAATCAGCCTTATGTTTCGATCACTGATATTCCAGTCGCGTGACGCGTGTCGTCAGGAAGTGATTGATTGGTAACGTTGTTACCAAAAGGTTGGTTGTATTACGTTGTTGGTTACAGAAAGGTTAGCTTAATTACAAAGGGATCGTATACCCGGCAGCACACTCTCGGCGAAACAAACCCGGATGGAATTACCCGTACTATACGGTCTACGGTAGTCCAGGGGGGTTAGACAAGGCTCACTTTCTGATTTTCGTACAATTTCATCTTTCCGCAGGCGTTAACGCTCACAGAAAATGGGTCTTGTCTAATCCCCCAGGTAATTTACGGGTATACGTTAGAAAACAAAACAATTGTAATTTCAATTAGTTAAGTTTTTTATTTACACTTTTTTTCGTTGTCTGATAGACAATAATTTGTTCAAACGTAAATGTTTACAGGTAAAATATAAACTATCTCAAATTTAAATGTATAACTAAAACTAGTCTAAAACTAAAACTAATCTAGCAAGCCGCTACGAGTGGGCAGCGTTCCCAAAATGCTGGCAGTATTGCTAGACATCACACTTTCGTTCCCCATCGCTGTTTGCAACTTTGGCTAACATTACTGAATAAGTTGGTGTGAATGAAATAGTGAAAAAAAAACGCATGCGAACGAAGGATTCGCTAGAGTTGGCGTTGCTCGCTGAATTTTTGGTACATTGCGTGCGATAGTTTTATGAAATTTGTGTCACATCAGATGCAATAGCAATGGCGAACGAGCGTTGTATATCTAGCTACACGTTCACCCGTATGCGTTCTTTGCTTTGCTTCCGTGCCTTTGCAAATTGTCAGAACTATAGGCAAGGTCAGCAGAGCATTAGTAGGTTGCAAGATGGGACAACGATATCGTCACGAGAACGAGTTGAACTTATGCTCAATTAGCACAAGACTAAGACAGATGTATGTCCCGGGTATGTCCTAAAACTGCGACCAGAACCACCGGAGGATGGGCAGCAGCGTCCTGTTAGTACACGGTGAACGTACTGCGATCTCCAAGCCGCCTGCCAAGCGTGGGGATTATGGCAACACCCCTCTCTAAGAGGGAGGCCTTGTTCAGCAGTGGACATTTAATGGCTGATAATGTATGTATGTATGTAAGACAGATGGCATAGCAAGAGACAGATCTATACCCAGAATTGGATTCATAAAATCTGTGAATGAAGATGATAAAGACTCGTGGTTTCTTTTCGAGAGTGTACTGCCGGGGTGTGACGTATTACCGGAAAGGAGGTTAATTAAAATTTGGGATAGGTATTGGAAGCGTGGGGAAACTTTCACATCCCATTTCGCTGTAGTTTAAGATTAGGGGCTGATTTTCAGTAAATATTTTCTTGGGTTTCGGCTTGCGAGGTAAATTTAGAGTAGAATTTGTAAGGTATTTTGCGTTTGCTACATAATTATTTAGTAGGATTTTACTACAAAAGCTCATTGACCGTGTTATAAAATTCTAATACTTAGTGCGCATTCGTGGAATGTTTTTTACACCAACTCCACCAGATTCACTAAAATACTGTTTTGTCTTACAAAATACAGATAATTTAAAAGTATTTTTTTTTTTATAATAAAAAAAGCGCTAAAATTCACCAAAAAAAATTACGTTTACAGCCATTCAAATAAGATCTTATAACTACAAAATAAATTTAGAATTTTTTAAATCATGTTGTAAAATATACGGACTTTTCGTTGACGGAAATTTCACACGTTAAATCGTGACAGCGCAATTTTTAAGATTGTTTAACTTAAGCAACGTTTTTAAGTAAGGTCGATAGTTCCCGCCCGACTTCAAAATCCAAGTAAAAATATTATTTTGTTAGAATGTTTGTGTTTTGTAGTTTTTTAATGTCGGTTTTTCAAAGATAATTTGTACTACGTCATTGGCAGGCCACATCGCTCGAAGAACCGATAACCGATGGGGAAGAAAGGTTCTGGAGTGGAGACCACGAACCGGAAGACGCAGCGTAGGTAGGCCTCCCACTAGATAGACCGACGACTTTGTGAGAGTCGCTGGCATCCAGTGGATGCAAAAGGCAGGCTGTCGTTCAGCGTGGAGGTTATTAAGGGGGAGGCCTATGTTCAGCAGTGAATGTCTTCTGGGTGATGATGATGATGATGATGACTATGTCATTAGTTTAAACAAATCAAACACCTGTCTGATAACGTTTTGCACTGTATCGCAGTTCCCGAAAAAAAAACCACCCCCATAACTGTCCTAACACCCATACCACGATAATTAAATAAAAAAATTACTAGAGTCGAAAAACAGAAAAAAGAAAGCAAATATCCATTATTTCCCTTGAGGAGGTGTCTCGGCAAGCGTTAATAATAAATGTCACGCAATCCATTGCTCGCCGGGCCTTGCTAATCTGAATTAATCTGTTAGAACGCGATGAATTCGTTATGTCAGTAGATTTATGGTTCGTCTAGTGTTTATTAATTGTAATTAAAGGAAATGGTCCTGACTGGTGGATGAATCGTGTCTGGACTATCCTTGAAGGCAGACGGCATTACTTATCAGGGAGAGATAAGACCAGCAGTGGAACAACAAGGTTGAGGACGATAATGATAACAACTTTCTATATTATATTTACTTGATATAAAAATAACTTATTAATTTCAAAAATACTTTTTGAAAATAATCTTTTCGTATTTTTCTCAGTAAACCTTTTCATTTGATTCCAATCGCCGTTGTTTTATTTTTTTCGTTTAAATTAGAACGGTGGTCTAGGCTTTTTGTAATAAAGCTGTAGCCAGTTGCACCCATATAAACGAAACGACAGTAATTCGAAATCAGTTAGCAACTTTGATGCGGAGTTCGACGCGTTGATCTAAATAATCACGTTAAATCAAGGTTCATCATATAATGCCTGGTAACAGATTTTCCTTCTCATTTCCTTTCTATTTACTTTTCTTTTCTGTGATACCCATATCATGATGGTGGATAAGAGCATTTGCCGCCATTTTGGTGCGTCTGCCAAGCCTACTTATCGTTTAAGACCAAAGTGCTTGGGATAACAAATCCAACGAACCCAATCTTGAAGAGGTTACGTCGTTTCATTTAGGAGTTCCTATGGCCATCCTCTGTCTCCATCATCAGACCAGCTCGATGGTACAATTACATTGCATTGTCACCGAACTTACATAAGTATGCCAGATTGATGGATAACCGGCGTCGCGGTTTTACCATCGCACTAGCTGCCACCGCCTGAAGGCTCATCCACACATCATAGATCAGTGGAAATCTCACACTGTGCGATTCACACGATCCTTCTTGCTTCATACCTGCAAAATGTGGAATGAGCTACCTTCTATGATGTTTCCGAGAAGCTACAACATGGGGTTCTTCAAAAGGCGAGTTAATCGAGTCCTAAAGGGTCGGCAACGTATGTGTGATGCCTCTGGTGTTACAAGTATCCATAGGCGACGGTGACTGCTTACCATCAGGCAGCCCGTCTGATTGTTTGCCACCTATAAAAAAAACTGTCCATAATAATAATCGGGCTAAAATTCAGTTGCAAGATTTGTCCCACAAATACGAACGTCAGAAATGAGAAGTTCCGTACACGAACAAAGGTTACCGGCATATCCCACCGGATTAGCATGTTGAAATGGCAGTGGGCAGGGCTCATAGCAAGCAGAACAGATGGCCGATGGGGCCGAAATGTTCTCGCTTCCAACCGGCCTTTTCGGAGATCAATGGGGGAGGCCTATGTCCAGCAGTGGACGTCTTATGGCTGAAATGATGAATGATGATGATGACTGGGCTAGTATTGTGAATTAGGGCAGGGCCTTTCTCTCTGAGAGAAGGCCTGTATCCCAGCTGCAGGCCTTGCATGGGCTGTGGATAAATTGTCTTTCCACCGTTTTTATCCACGCCTAGACGCGACAAAGCTAGAATATGAATACGCTTGTCTTTTTCTCGCGGGATAAAAACGGTGGAAAGACAATATTTTTTATTTATGTTACACGGGAATTACGTAAGATTAAGCCAGTTACTCCGACTATAGTTTCAACCGCATTAGACGGCCTTTTTCAAGGTGAATACGCGCGCGCGGCTGCGTCTCGCTTTGCATAAATAAAATATGTGAAAACCACGTCAGTTTCAATAATAAAAAAGGAAAGACAATATGTCCACGGCCCGTGCTAGGCCTACTGCAGAACATGAAAGGTTGCTAATTATGATGGTACAAGAATAACCCCCCTCTGTATAATAAAATAGCGGTTGAATTCACTCTTGGTTCAGAAACATAGTCATCAAAAACGTGTTGGATACGCTGGTTGGATAAATTAAATTGCCGACGGTGCTACAGAATACTTACTAGTACCTTAGTATATTAGACCCAATTTAGGGCGCTTGCTAACAGCGCGGTTTCCACCCTGAATCGTCCAGCGGGCCAGTGTGACATAAAAAGTAACCTGCTCATGACGCAAAGCTTACAAAAAGTTCATAACTACTTTGTAAAACAGCGTTTGCTGCTGATTTATATTTTTTATTTTATTTTTATTTTATTTAAGGTCCAATGCTTGCTGTGCTTACAGCAAAGCCAAAGCGCACAGCAAGCCAACATTACAAATAAACATTTTCTGTTATGCATAACAGATAAAGTTACGTGACAATACTTCAATATATTATAGGTACATTATAGTTATTGTCACTTAAGAAAATTACACAAACATCCATCATAATCTTAAATTTAGCGTAAAAAATATCTAAATCTGGATACTGATCAATCAGATCGTTGTAAGTTCTGTGCGAAAATTTTGTTCGACACCTAAATTTTCCAGTTTTCCTGCATTTGTTTTAGATTTTTTCTTGCATAAAAAAAAGCTCTACATCAACTCAGATTGAAATGATTGACGCTCTACATCTAGGACTCTTTACAGCTAGCAATCTTACAAGCTTTTACTTAAGGCGAGGTTTTCCCACTTTTAAGTATTGTTTATTGCTACAGAAGACCATAAGGCTTAATTTACATTAAGTCGTATTTAATGGAGCAAAAAATATATAATAACTAACTGAAACCCGCTACTTCGTACGCGTAGAGCTCGGCCTTCGGCCTCGCTACCACAACCCGTTATAGCCTATGTGTTATTCTAATGTATAAGCTATATTATTGTAAACTTTCATTAAAATCCATTCAGTCGTTTTTGCGTGAAAAGGAACAAACATCCATACATACAACTTTCGCGTTTATAATATTAGTAGGATAATCATTTATTTCATTTATTTTAACCAGGTCCATATACGTTTTGACACAAATTACATTGAAAACGGTTAATAAAATAAAACAAAATTAGTATAAGGTATATGTCAATAGTAACAATAAATAAAACTAAATGAAATGAAATAAAATATAATGAATAAAAAATAAAAAATGTTTTTTTTTTTTTTTATATAAAGTATAACCAAATCCGTGGCGCTTACACACATGCATCTCGCTACGTCAATATATGAGTTTGTTTTCATATTTTTCGTAAAGTATAGCTGTTATGTACAATGTACCTTTGAGATTTCCTCCATAATTATAAATTCTGTATATTAAAATATCGTAGACATCATTTAATAAATAGGTATTTGAATGATTCCAAATAAACAAGGAGAAAAGCGCAAATTTATGTTACTTTCATTGTTTTCCTATTGAACGAAATATTCTTGATTGTGTTTTCGTCTTTACGGTTTCCTAGATAAAGCATACAATTTTGATATGACACCATTTTTTATAATTTTAAGCTAACCACTTAAACTAGAATTACCAGTATTTCTAAAACTCGGAAAAGAAGGCCTTAACTTGCCCTGTTAGTATGTTTTTTTTTTTTTTTAATATACTGGACATTTTTGCACACACCGTCATCTGACCCCAAACTAAGTAAAGCTTGTGATATGGCTGCCAGAGACTGATATTATAAATAAGATATATTTTTAAATACATACTTAAATAGATATTAATAACCAGATATAGAACAAACACAAATGTTCATCACATAAATGTTTGTCCTAGGTGAGAATCGAACCCACGCCCCCAAGCGCAGAAGGCAGGTTCACTACCAACTGGACCAACGGGCTATCCAAATGTGTAAATGTTCGTATGTTAAACAAATCTTGCAACTGAATTGTAGACCAGTTATCTTCAACCGATTGAGCTGAAATTTGGCCCACTTATGTATCATCATCATCAACTTTTTAAAAGTCCACTGCTGGACTTTTAGCCTACCTCCGAAAGGGTGATTGGGCCACTTTTGTATGTTCAGTGACAATGCAATGTTATGGTACCATCGAGCTGGTCTGATGAAGGAGACAGAAGGCGGCCATAGGAACGAAACGATGTAACCCCGTCGTGTTTGGGTTCGATGGATTTGTCTTCCCAAGCACGTTGGTCCTAGATGATAAATTCAATAAGGCATCCGCAAGGCCGCCTCAAAATGGCGGACATTTTCTTATCTACCATCATGGTATCAAATGAAAGGGTTGTCTGAGAAGAATACGAAAAAGCTAGTCTTAAAAATGTTTTTGAAGTGAAACTTCTTATGCGACTTCCAACAAGGTCGCGTTAAACGTTTAACGCTACCATGGAGGGGGAATAAAAAGAGACAGAGCGATATTTTCAGATGCAATCTATGAGGGAATTCTGAAACTTGTACATCCTTCTCATAGTTTATTAGTTCACTAATATTTGCATAGCTGGCAGAACGTGCGACTTCCAACAAGGTTGCGTTGAACGTTTAACGCTATCATGGAGGGGGTATGAAAAACTGTTGCGTTAAGGGTCCTGTATACCCTCTGCAGCTCTTTCGCTCGCACTTTTTCACATTATTGAAGATATACAATCAATGAGTGTGAATTTCCAAAAAGTAACAAAATCATGTCATGGTGTCTATCGTAAAATTACAAACAAAGAAATGTTTGCTTCGATATCTTGTAATTTGACGGAATAAATTGACACGAGAAATAAAAATCACTTGTTACCATTTTACTGTGTCGAATTAAAATATATCAAATTGACAATTTCTTTGTTTGTAATATTACGATAGACACCATGACATGATTTTGTTACTTTTTGGAAATTCACACTCATTGATTTTATATCTTCAATAATGTGAAAATGTGCGAGAGAGAAAGCTGCAGAGGGTATACAGGACCCATAAACGTTCAACGCTTCTGGCGAATAGAAAGAGACAGAGCGAGAGTTTCACTTCTTCCACGCGGAGGGACTCCACGCACAATTTTTTTTTAATATTTAGTCATGTTTATTGATGCTCTAATACAAATCCTTCATAACAACTATTATGATCCTTATTCGCAAAGCAACCATGTAATCTCCTTAAATGAAAGATTAACTAGGTAGTCTAGCTATTAAATGCTGTAGGAATACTGAGAAATACATCAAAGGCTGCGGCTAATGGCTGGGGAATGTACGTGAATTGCGTCAAACGTTCTGAAATACCAAAAAGAGATCTCTATGAAAATGCTTGCTATATTTTCAGTGTAAATCACCTTTATGATATTAATTTTTGAGTGTTAATGAAGTTAATCTATAATGTATATAAAAATGAATCCGTATTTACCTTGGTCACGCCATAACTTGAGAACGACTTTAACGATTTCATTCATCTTTTTTTTTAACTTTTATAATACTTTGTAGAAGGTTCTAACGGAAAGAAAAATTACGAAAATTGCGCAGAAAATTGGAAAATTTCAGAAAACTTAACGAGTACGGGAAACGGGAACTGGTACGGGAAAGCATGACACTTTCTATCAGGCGATTGACTTGCTCATCTCATCCCATATTTGCATTAAAAAAAACTAATTTGAGGCGCGCTTATCCGTGAGTTATATATTCACTCAAATTGTAAAGAAAAAAAGTATCACACAAAAATAAAAACCTAGTTCATGGGAAGTGACTGAAATTAAATAAACGGATCCGTCCCCAAATGTCTAAAGGTGGAATATTTTCTTAGTAAAAAAAAAAAGAAGTAAATCTATTCCCAATCAGCGAAGATATCGCGTAACATCCAAGGCGCAGATCCAAGCATTAAAAAATAAAGTCGAATTCAAACCTGATTTTGTAAAATCGATAAAAAAAATACTAAAAAAGAGTAAATCTTCATCATCCTATTTAACTTTTTCACTAACAAAGACAAAGTGCAGCCAATAATCCTTATTGTTATATTCCCATAGCCTGAAAAGATCTTCTATACAATCAACCCTATCATCATCATCATCATCAGCCAGAAGACGTCCACTGCTGAACATAGGCCTCCCCCTTTAACCTCCACACTGAACGACAGCCTGCCTTTTGCATCCACTGGATGCCCGCGACGCTCACAATGTCGTCGGTCCATCTAGTGGGAGGCCTCCCTACGCTGCGTCTTCCGGTTCGTGGTCTCCACTCCAGAACCTTTCTTCCCCATCGGTTATCGGTTCTTCGAGCGATGTGGCCTGCCCATTGCCACTTCAACTTGCAAATTTTAACAGCTATGTCGGTGACTCTGGTTCTTTGGCGAATATCCACGTTTCGGATTTTATCGCGCAAAGAAACTCCGAGCATAGCTCTCTCCATTGCCCGCTGTGTGACTCTGAGTTTTTCCAAAAGGCCAACAGTTAAGGACCACGTCTCAGTACCATATGTCATCACTGGCAACACACACTGGTCAAAGGCCTATTAATCCTATAACTCACTCCAAAAGCAGGTTTTATTGCGTCACAATTAAAGATACAAATTGTAGCTTGAGTACTTGAATGGATCCTTAAATTTTTACGATTCATTTAGGGAATCATTGCACTCACGAGACTCCACATGGCGCAGTTAGCTCGAGTGGAAATGTTCATATTATTTCATTGTTGTACTCGTGTTTTATGAAATTAATTTGAAACTGCTAGTCTGTGGAATGCGCTGCCTGAATGGATGTTCCCCGATGGTTACAATCTGGGGGTCTTCAAATCACGAGTGAATTGGTTTTTTGAAGGCAAACGTAGACCAACGTAGACCGCATCATCACTTAATATCAGGCGTGATGGTGGGCAAACGCAAGCCTATTATTTATATGCAAAAAATAAACTTGTCATTATTTTAATTGTTTTACCTCCTTGGGAGTCGAATGACCCTTCCTTTCCTTCCTTTTCTGAAACCGGTTGAAAACTCGGAGTTTACATTCGGATAAAAAAAATTAAGTATCACCCCACCCACAGATTTTTTTTTTATTAGAACGGCTGTCAAGGTATTTTTTGTAAGAAATGTATTGTAGCCAGTTGAACCCATATAAACGAAACGTCAGTCATTCAAAATCAGTAAGGACGTTTCATAACTTTAGGGTATACAACGTCCTTGGAAATCAGTTAGCAACTGTGATGCGTTCGACGCGTTGATCTAAATAAGAATGTTCAATCAAGGTTCACTCATATTCCCTGGTAACAGATTTTCCTTCTCATTTCCGTTCTATTTACTTCTCTATTCTGTGACCCCACCGATCACACTGCCTTGAGATATTATACTCATACCTTGCAATGAATAAAAAAACTTGAATAACCATTAAAAAAATTATGAACCTCACCTTTGTTAAAGTAAGTTAAAAATGGAAATGCATTTTTTCCTCACGAACATTTGATGGAGTGCTACATTTGCAGTTTTACCAATTTCCCGAGGGAGGTATTTAATTTTCACCCGGGTAAAAAGTGAACTATAAATAAAAAGTATATAGGTATTTGGGTAAAGTCCGAGTTTTTTCACAATTTTAAGTCAACTGAATACCTTCCATCATCATCATCATCAGCCAGAAGACGTCCAGTGCTGAACATAGGCCTCCCCCTTTAACCTCCACACTGAACGACAGCCTGCCTTTTCCATCCACTGGATGCCCGCGACTCTCACAATGTCGTCGGTCCATCTAGTGGGAGGCCTCCCTACGCTGCGTCTTCCGGTTCGTGGTCTCCACTCCAGAACCTTTCTTCCCCATCGGTTATCGGTTCTTCAAGCGATGTGGCCTGCCCATTGCCACTTCAACTTGCAAATTTTAACAGCTATGTCGGTGACTCTGGTACCTTTATCATGACCTAATCAATCAATTTATCCCCCGAACCCCTCAGAAAATAACAATTATTTTAAATAAATCGGTTGATTATCTGTCTATGTATAATTATAATAATTAAGTTAAATGGCAAAGTGTGTATATAATTTAGTATAGGTGTATAAAAATCATGTCCAATGTCCATGTTGAACCTGTGCCGATAGTCGTTTGGAACGATACTCTCGAAGTCGTTGACCTACACCTATCTTGGACAGATTGTTCAGTTAGGTAAGTCCAACTTAGGCATAGAGGTCGCCCGAAGAATCCAACTCGGATGGGCAGCGTTCGGGAAATTGCGTGACATCATCTCGTCCAAGATACCACAGTGCCTCAAGACGAGGGTCTTTGACCAGTGTGTGTTGCCAGTGATAACATATGGTACTGAGACGTGGTCCTTAACTGTTGGCCTTTTGGAAGAAGCTATGCTCGGAGTTTCTTTGCGCGATAGAATCCAAAACGTGTATAATCGCCAAAGAACCAGAGTCACCGACATAGCTATTAAAATTTGCAAGTTGAATTGGCAATGGGCAGGCCACATCGCTCGAAGAACCGATAACCGATGGGGAATTAAGGTTCTTGAGTGGAGACCACGACCCGGAAGACGCAGCGTAGGTAGGCCTCCCACTAGATGGACCGACGACATAGTGAGAGTCGCTGGCATCCAGTGGATGCAAAAGGAAGGCTGTCGTTCAGTGTGGAGGTTAAAGGGTGAGGCCTATGTTCAGCAGTAGACGTCTTCAGGCTGATTATGATGATGGTGATAAGGAGGATACTTTTATTCTGGATTTAACGCAGGTGAAACCGCAGGGCGCAGCCAATTTATTTATAAAGAATGAATTCTGTAGTTCATAAATTAAAAGTTTTTTTTTAATAGTCGAGTTTTTTGATAATTTTAAGCCGCCTAAATGCCGTTAACCTGACCTAATCGATCGATTTTCTTCCCTTCTCTCTGGCTAGAATATTATCATTGAATTTAAACACTTTCAAGTTGGAGTCAATCGGTTTCTTCAAGGTAAGCATCCTTCATCGTAGACCGCATCATCTCTTAACATCACCCGAGCGGTCAAGTGGAAAACTATTATTTAATATAAAAACTACTCTATAGAAGAATTTGTATTATGACAGCATAAAATATAAAAAAGTACTATCTCTCATACTATTAAAATACCTATTCAATAAATTTTAATTGATCATATAATTTTAATTCAAATATTTCTATACTCTAACCATATCGGCAATTTTCTCTACTTATTTATCCATCCACAAGGTTCCTAAAAAACTTTCCTAAAATAATAATGCAGTCCATCGTATAACGCGCTTTTTAAACGATTTAATATGTTGACTATTTAAACAAACTGTTGTAAACAATTTAATGTGTCGCCCATTTTAAACAATTGAACAAACGCCGTTTCTTAAACAATTTAATGTTTCGGTCATTTTAAACAATTGAACAAACACCGTTTCTTAAACAATTTAATGTGTCGATAATTTTAAACAATTGAACAAACACTGTTTCTCAAACAATTTAATGTTCCGGTAATTTTAAACAATTGAGTAAACACCGTTTCTTAAACAATTTAATGTATCGATCATTTTAGTCCCGTTCAATACACGTCAAATATATTTTCATGACGTATATAAATAAATAAATAAATAATCACATTTTCATTCATCTTATCTGTTGATTAAATAAGATCAAATATGCCCGAAAGATATAAAAAATAATTCTTTCTGTAACTTTAATCTATCGGTGCCGTAAAATCGGTGAAACTAACGTTCAAATGTAACCACAATAAGTTATTTTATTATTTTATTAATTTATAAACATACCTCAGAAAAAAACTTACATTGTTATCATCCAATTATTTTTGCACTTTCACTACACACACAGGTCACACACTAACACAAATGTGCACTGAAAAAAATCGATCTGTTTTTTTAGCGTGCAAAGGCGGGCGGGAACGTGCGTCCAGGGCGGAATCGCGGCGAGACTAGAGTTTGGGCGGCGCTGCAATCGCTCGCCCGGTCGGCGCTTTCTTACATTTTCGGAGCTTTGAGATTTCGTTGGCTTGGATAATGGTCGTTTATGGGATGTTCGTTAGTTTAAAAAGGCGGAAAGTTTATCGTTGGTATTGTAAGGAAAAGTTTTTTGACAAAAATACTTTGTGTTATAAATGAGATAAATTGATACTAAGCTAGTACATAAAGTTCAAGAGTTTGTACTCTATAAGTTGTCAGTGGAAAACATTCATCTAGAAGTTATCTAAATGATATTCAAAGAAATTGCGAATCCTGAATGATTGTTTCATAATAATGTAGAAGATTAGGGTCTTCTATAGCGCACCGTCTTATAGCGGCCGCGATTTAGCGTGGAATTGGAATTCTATGGAAATGCTAGCAACTTTTTTTTATAATAGTCTTTACCTTTACCACCACCTAGCCTGATTTTAAACGATGGAGTGGACAACGATGGATCTCGCTTGCCTAGAAGAAAAGCGACATGAAGACACCGGATTATCTCAGATTATAATATCTCTCGGGGAATACCTATTCAGGCAGCGTGTTCCAGTCTAGCGGCTTGTATAAATAAAAGTGGATTCAAAGCGTTGAAAATGTTGAATGAGCTACCTTCCACGGTGTTTCCGAGAAGCTACAACATGGGGTTCTTCAAAACGCGAGTTAATCGAGTCCTAAAGGGTCGGCAACGTATTTGTGACGCCTCTGATGTTTTAAGTATCCATAAGCGACGGTGACTGCTGACCATCAGGCAGCCCGTTTGCTTGTTTGCCACCTAAAGCATTAAAAAAACTGCTTAATTTCTTTAACAAAAATAGAAATAAAACATCAGCTGCAGACCTTGAACACGCCAACAAAACTCCTGAATAAAACGTTTCATTAAAAATAAACACGTATCCCAAACTCGGCAGTATTTTTTCATAATTCAACTTTTTACGTTTTAGAAACAAAATAACAATCTTTCCAACGACCTTCCCCATTTCCCTCCAGTGTTAATTGAAAGCAATAAAGAGGCTTCGTTATAAAAAGCGATGACGTCATTTGTCTCCGACACTGGCCAGTCGAGGCGATTTAAATTTGGAGTGACAGCAACATCAGCAATTCGCGTAACAAGAGAATGGGAACATTTTTTTAGAAAAAAATCAGAATTAGTACACTTCTGTACTACTGTATTTAACCGACTTCGAAAAAGGAGGAAGGAACTCATTCGAACAGTTTAAAAACCAAACCAAAAACTCTTTCATTAAGTAATACAATGTCATAATATCATAAATTCAACTAAAGCCAATTACATCAATGATTAAAGCTATTGTAGTCATCACGGAAGGCTCTGGCGCCAGTAGCACAGTTTAATTACTAGTACAGGCGCCAGCCAGTCTCAGACGAACAACAATATTTGTAATGTTTAATGTAGTCATAATATGTGTAATTTCTCTTTTTAAGTCTTTTTAAGTTTGAAAATAAATATTGTTAAGTAAGGAATTTAAAATTTTGGTTTAATAAATTATTATAAACAAAAAAAAAATCATTCTGGATTCGCAATTTCTTTGAATATCATTTAGATAACTTCTAGATCTTCAAAGAAATTGCGAATCCAGAATGATTGTTTCATAATAATGTAGAAGATTAGGGTCTTCTATAGCGCACCGTCATATAGCGGCCGCGATTTAGCGTGGAATTGGAATTCTATGGAAATGCTAGCGACTTTTTCACTACCAACTGCCCCGGTGGCTCAGTTGGTAGTGAACCTATCTTCTGTGCTTGGGGGCGTGGGTTCGATTCCCATCTAGGACAAACATTTGTGTGATGAACATTTGTGTTTGTTCTATGTCTGGGTGTTAATATCTATTTAAGTATGTATTTAAAAATATATATGTACGTATATCAGTTTCTGGCAGCCATATTACAAGCTTTGCTTAGTTTGGGGTCAGATGACCGTTTTTTTTTATAATAGTCTTTACCTATACCACCACCTAGCCTGATTTTAAACGATGGAGTGGACAACGATGGATCTCGCTTGCCTAGAAGAAAAGCGACATGAAGACACCGGATTATCTCAGATTATAATATCTCTCGGGGAATACCTATTCAGGCAGCGTGTTCCAGTCTAGCGGCTTGTATAAATAAAAGTGGATTCAAAGCGTTTTGTTCGGTTTTTTGGAATATCGACCATTAAACGGTGTCAGTTTTCGTGCCCGCCTAGGTTGTCCGATCGATAAATGGGTAGTTGAGAATTAGATCATGCAGATCTGATGCACACTCTGAATTACATCCACAAAGCAAATAATGATTTCACTGATAAAATAGGCACACTGTCCTTAAATAACAGGTTATGTCATGTTAACAATTAAGGTTGCAATTCTGCGGCTTCGACCGCATAGTTATAAGTTTGTAGCGTGTTGTGTAACTTTTTTGGATTGTACAGTAAGTAGTAAGTTTCAGTAGATTAGCTAAAGAATATTGAAAATTTTTACTAACGTCCACCATTTTGAAAAAAAAAAATATATATATTGGCAACCAGTAATGAAACAAATGTATATTGAAAACTAGCGGTCCGCCCCAGCTTCGCACGGGTATAGATTATAGCCTATGTCACCCGAGGATAGTGTAGCTTCCCAACAGTGAAATATTTTTCAAATCGGTTCAGTAGTTTCGGAGCCTATTCAGTGCAAACAAACAAACAATCAAATCTTTCCTCTTTATAATATTAGTATAGATGACGTTAAGATTTTGTGTTGTAATGCTTGATATGTAGGTTGTAGATATGTAGCACACTCTCCGAAATGTATCCGTATGTAGGTATGTATGATCTAAACGCGTGACCAAAATGCTTGCGTGTTTCTGGCTCAACGCATAAGCATTGCCATTCAACGTGGTAATGCCGCCAGCATGCTGGGTACGCTGCCAACTGGTAGTGGGCTTGAGCATTTGGATTGTCTTTAGACCTTCAACGGTCTATGGGCAGTCTAACTGTATTTGTAGTTTTAGTTTTAGATTGTATTTTGTTTAGTTAATAAAGGCACTTGCCCAGAAAAAAAAATGATCTAAAGTAAATACAATGTAAATTGTAGCAACACGTATCCTAGATGCCTGCAAATGTCCACGCCAACCTACCGAGCTCTCCCATTCAATTTAAACTGGGAAGCTCGCACTCTTAGCTCGGGGCTTCAGTAAGCCACACGACCACTTTATTTGCTGTGATCAATTTATATTTGCAGGGACAGCGGGGAAACAGATAGAGGACCGAATTGGAACGCGCGACTGAGAAAAAAGTGTTTCGTGAGATAGATCAAACGGAATCGGATAGTTTTATTAACCCCTTACTTTTAGGCACTCTTTTCCCCACTTTCAGCAATTGTGGTCATTCTAGTTTTAGTTTATCTGTTTCTATGGTTTGACTGGGCAAGTTCCTTTATTAACTAAATTTGCCATGTGAGCTTATCCACCAGCTGGCTTTGTTTACGCATAAGAACTTGCACATGTTCCAAATGAGGGGCACTAACCCGACGGCAAACTTGCGCAGCAACAAAAGGAGCAAACAGCTCGTAACACCTTTCCATAAGCTCGTGAAGTCAGAGAGGTCTGTCTACATTGTAGGACCTGCGATATATAACCGCCTGCCTAAACACGTACGTGATGCACCTTCCACCGCGTCGTTTAAACTCAGGCTTAAAACTTGGCTCCTTGACCAACAATTTTATAATTTTAATGACTATGTTAAACTGCCTGAGATATTAATGGATTCGTCCATAAATATTTCAGGCAGCTGCGTTAATAAATAATTATTAAGGATTTAACATGCGCCAATGACCTTGACCAAACGATGCACACTTATTATAAGCGCCATCTAGCGTCCAACGTCCGTACTTCTTGCGTGGAAAGCTAACTTAAGTATAGACTATTTATACAGAACAGAATTCTGACGAAGATAATAACTTTACCTACTATGTTGCTCCCTCCTTGAGTAATAGTGGTTGCTCCTCGTAACTTTATGATAACTGATCCTATGTGCAAGATTTTTGGTAGAAAGATAGATTAACACATATTTTTACGTGGCTTTGTCTCGGATGAATTAAGTACAATTAATATAGTAAAGCGGGGTCGCTTTAGCTAATTATCAATAGTTAAAAGAAGTCGCCTTCAGGACGTCTAGGTACATTCCGTAGGAATTCATACTCACCCATATCCCCATCTTATATAGGGACGATTCACACCTAACGGCGCGCGTTGGGGCCATCGGTGTAAATCATTCCTTATCAAAAGCATTATTACAGTAACCGGCACACAACTTGAGCCATGACCTCGAGTGCGCAATAGACGATTTTAAGGTATCGTTGGTGGAAAGAGAGGTGCGCGGGGGCATTCCGACGGCACGCGTCCACGCGATTGGCCGATGCGTGAACGACATGCGTGAACTTACCCCCACTACGTCAACTTTGGCTCAAGTTGTTTGCCGGCCACTGTATTAGCCGTACAACAATCATTCATATTCCCTTTTTTCCCTGTTAAACATAGATACAAGTTCTTTTTGGAAAACAAGCAATATATTATATGCTAGCTGCGTCTCATGATTTCATCCGATATCAGGGGCCTTACGTACAACTGCTAATAGCGGCAGCTAATCCGCTCAGTTGGAAAATCACGCGACCGCAAACCGTATCTGGGCGCGATAAGGTTCACGTTCGCGTGATTTACAAAGTGAGCGGATTAGGTGCCGCAATTAGCTGTTGTCCGTAAGGCCCCAGGAACCTGTATTTTCGGGACAAAAAGTAAGTTGTTTTAAACCAGACTTCCAGAGTAACAGCTATTTCCATACAAAGTTTCATCAAATCCATTCAGCTGCTACGAAGTTAAGTAACGTGGAACAAACATACACACAAAATTTCGCATTTATAATATTAGTGTGTTGATAGTGTGATAGAAGCAGGGCTGGTCAAGCCACGGCCTGCTAGACGGCGAAACGTATTTGAGGTACCAATTAAAACTAGGGTTGCCATACGTCCGGAATTTTTCGGGCTTGTCCGGGAATTTAAGCTTTTGTCCGGAATGCGGTGATAATTCATATCATTCATATATATATTATATTCATATGGCATAATATTACAAGCCTTGCTTAATTTAGGGTCAGATGACCGTGTGTGCAAAACGTCCCTAATATTTATTTATTAATAAAAATGCGAGTACATGGAATGGCGTTATACAAAAAAAACTAAGCAAAAAAGCGCTACAGGTTTTAATCTGAATGCTTTGGTCTATCGTCAAGCCAGAAAAAGAGGATAGTTAATTCAGTGATTACGATACAAGGTATAGATAAAAAGCAAGAAACAGTTCGTAAGTATTGAAACAGTTTAATGTCTATAAAGTAAAAACACAAAACAGATTACAAAATAAAATAACTAGGGAGCTACTCGATACTTCTACCAGAAAATAGAAATAGACTAAACACTTTATGAAATAAACTGCTGAGCTTCAGCCATTGTTATAACAACAACATGATACAATATAATTATACAAAATAGTTTAATGTCTATCATGTAAAAATACAAAACTTATTACTAAAACGAAATAAGTATTTAGTTTAGACCGTAAAGTTTGGACATTATTATAGGAAAGACAATATTATAGGAATGTATATTGCATCCTAATGTTAGATGTTGGTGAAAAGTAAATGTATTGTGTTGGTACTTGGTAGAAATAGTTTGGTGAGTTTACTAAAATCAAGGTAGAATAATAATTTGTTTGGCTAAACTGGCTAGTAAAAAACTTGGCAGGCGGTACTTCACACAGAGGCAGTTGCTCACGTGTATCAAGAACAAGTCCGATCTTGTTAGTCTAGTCCGTTAAATACTGCTGCCACCTATTCGACAAAGCTGCTAAGTACCGGCTGGAAGCTTAAGATTTGGTAGACCTTTTTGGTGAAGTCAAAATAATGCTCATGCTCACCATCACAATTTACAAAAAACTTTGTATTGCACATAAGTATGTAAATTTTGAAGAAAACCCTATTTGTTTTTCTCCGAATAAATTTAAACATTGTATGTATATCGCATCCAAGTCCGCTGTGTCTTGATATTTCTTTATTTTTTTCAAAGAAGTAACAAATATCCACTATGCTTCTGCCAATAACCTTCCGTTCCAGTTCTTCTGGTTCTTTTTGTACTTCAACTGTAAAATCCGGCATATTTAATAGACGTCGCTGCTCCTAGAACGAAATAACAAATAATTACTTTACTAACATATTACCCATAAATACATTTAGGCATATAAAAATAAAATATAATTGTGCACTTAGTTACATAACATCTTATTTGAAATAATAATTATATTCTGAAACAAAAAAAGGTACTGAAAAATTGTTAATGATCACCTGTTCATTCGAAGGCAACATTGTTTCTATTTCTGTTGTTTCCAGATGATGTCCAGGGAGTCTAGGTATCTGTAGAAAAAAATATAGAAATAAATAAGTTTTCCATATAAGAAATTATGATGCATTACAATTCTAACTCGCATTTCTCCTTCTCAATGCGTTATCTTCTTCTCTACATAGTGTAAATTAAAGTGGCTTTCCGCGTCTGTCTGTCTGTCTGTATGTCAGTATGGCTGCTAACTCCTCCTAAACCACGCAACGGATTTTGATGCGGTTTTCACCATCAGTTAGATACATTTTTACGGAAGGTTTATATATATAACTAGCGACCCGCCCCGACTGCGCACGTAAATTACACCCGTGCGAAGCCAGGCGGGCGGGTCGCTAGCTCGCTAGTATATAATATACGCAAAATTTTGAATTACAAATGAATTATTTAAAACCAATGTGTGTAACTTAAAAATACAGGATTTTTATCGCTTCACCTCTTTAATACGTCCTATTAGGAAATAAAACCGGCCAAGTGTGAGTTGGGCACTGAGAGTTCCGTACCACCACATAACTTGTTAGCTACTAAAGTACAAAAAAAAAATTGTGCAAAAAGACAACATCCCATCAACGCCCAGGCGGTCACCCATCCAAATACCGGCCGCGCCCGACATTGCTTCACTTTGGTGAAAGTACGAAAACTGGTGGTGAACAGAAATTTGGCACCGACCCGCACTTGGACATTATTTTTGGTATACTTTAGAGTGAGTACTATAATTATGTCAAGTTTGAAGCTTGTACGTATTACCGTTTTTACATTAGAGCTAATACAAAAATACGTTTGTTGTATGGGGTGGGGACCCCCATTTCATTTTTACTTTTTGACTTTTTTATTATTTGTAAGTAAATCCGCCGTAACATTACATATTCTTTGAAAATTTCAACAGGCTATCTATTACGGTTCGAAAGATACAACCGTTAATAGGTAGGACAGACAGACAGACATCGTAGGCTTAGTAATAGGGCCCCGGTTTTACCATGTGGTTACGGAACCCTAAAAAGCATAATTTGACATATAGAATTCAAAAGAACTTGGTGGGTCGTATAATGTAAGACGCGGGCCGTGGATTGGACAGCTCTGGTATTCTATAATAATTTTAGTCTATTCACACTTTAGGTACGTACAACGTTGTACGAATGTTTGTATGTAATTATGTGTGTTGTTGTTTACTTGAATTCGCTATTTGGATAAAATTTGGTAAAGAAAGTAACAAAATACCTACCGTACCATACCGTACACAGTAGGTACATATGACTTACAGTAGGTACTACGTACGTAGTACGTAGGTAGGTATATACCTACTTACCTAGTTGATATTAGTATTACGTAGGTAAATTCCCAGTTGTGCCTGCCATACAAGTGCCTAGTGCGAGTCCTACTCAAACATGTCCGATTTTTATTTTTT
The DNA here is from genome assembly GCA_932305915.1 of Agriopis marginaria. Lineage (NCBI taxonomy): Eukaryota > Metazoa > Arthropoda > Insecta > Lepidoptera > Geometridae > Agriopis > Agriopis marginaria. The sequence goes on from OW029932.1 coordinate 14,711,466, forward strand.
GACTTTATACCTAACTATCGGTCCGCCCCAGCTTCGCACGGGTATAGACTATAGCCTATGTCACCCGAGGATAGTGTAGCTTCCCGTCAGTGAAAGAATTTTTCAAATCGGTTCAGTAGTTTCGGAGCCTATTCAATGCAAACAAACAAACAAACAATCAAATCTTTCCTCTTTATAATATTAGTATAGATATAGATAGTAAAGATTTTTTTTAATATTAAATTTTTTATTACTTAAAAAACAGAAAATTAATTAAAACTTAAAATATAAACTAAAACTTAAAATAACTAAATAAAAGTATAGATAGTATAGATTATATTTCTTAGTACCATTATTTAGGTAGGTAGGTACATTATTCTTTGGAAATTTCAACTGGCTATCTACCTATCACGATTCGAAAGCTAAAAGGTAGGACAGACAGACAGACATACATACAGACAGACAGACAGCGTAGAATAAGTCCGGGTCCCGTTTACACACTTTGGTTACGGAACCCTAAAAACGAGTAAGTAAGTACGGTTATTTAATTATTATGTATTGTGTTTTAATATAATATTATGATAGGTATGTACTCACCACGCCGCCAGTTGAGTTTCAATTTTTTCTGAGTTTGCCGTTTTTGTTGTTTCACCATTTCAAAAGTATTTTCTACACAGAGACAGTCTATGATGATAAACACAAAAACACTAACACATAAATTACACTTATTTCACTGAAGAGGTCCAGCTTCCTTTCAAATTTCAGCTTAAATATAAGCTAATAACTAAATACAAACAGTTTCATTCAAAACACTAGAAAAAGAATAAAAAATTTCAAAAAATATTTTTTGTAACGGCGCGCGTGGTCTGCACGTCGCAAAGCGCAGAAACAGACTGGCGAACCCCCGTCTCGTGCGGCCGCGGGTGTTTTTTGGTCACGTGGGTTAGGTATCTCCTGCGCGTCTATTTTTAATATTACTAAACATACGTACCAGGGGCCTAAAAAAATAATTTAAAAATTAAATATTCATGTTTTCGAATTTCCTATGTTCAGGTGAAAGAATCAACTGGAACGCATTTGTGGTTATCGCGATAACTCGGGCTATGGTGATGAAATAGACTTTAGAATAATATTTTTTATACAAAATGTAGCAAGTAAAAAAACCTTCTGTGCTAACATAATTAATCAAGTTGAATTTCCCTCATGAGCGATATTTTTTTCAAGTCGCTAGGATATGTAGTTTGTCCTATATCATTGGTTAAAAATACCGATTTGGCAAATGTTAACCTCTTAATGAATTAATTTGACATATGAAATACTGACATAATATATTGTAATACATTTTTGCTCATAATATTTTTAATTGAATAAGATTATTTAATTTTAATTATGTACACATAATAATATTATTAACATATACTGTTTATATAAGTTTATATACATCGATGTAGAAAGTGTACTGGAGAAATTTGACTTGTAACTATGGAGTTATTAATAAAGAATTGTATTGTATTGTAAACAAAATACAAGCTAAAACTAAAACTACAAATACAGTTAGACTGCCCATAGACCGTTGAAAGTCTAAAAACAATCCAAATGCTCAAGCCCACTATCAGTTGGCAGCGTTTCTATGGTTAGCTTAAAATAACAAAAATGGTGTCATATAAAAAATTTATGTTTTATCTAGGAAGACCGTACCATAAAGACAAAAACACGAAGGACATTCCACACATACTGACTTTCATTAGCATCCGCAAAATAGAATAGAATAATATTTTATTTACCAAAATAAGTACAGAGGTGCTTAACTAATAAATTAAATACTAGTCGTTAGTGGTTCCGTACTACGTCTAAAATAGGTTGGCAGTGAACCCCAAACTAGGCACAAGGTCTGTTTCTTGGGGCTCGAGTGCGCGGTTACCGGAAAAAGTACAGTGTAAATTGTTTAAAATAAGAAAAGGTTTGCTATCAGATCTATATGGACTACTTACTCTGATACAGTACAAACAGTAAGGAAACTAAACCAAACAAGTTATATATAGTATATATATAAAAATTCTACATGATACAAAGTAAAGAGAGCAAAGAGTTTATCAATATTTTGTAATGTTATGATTATGAGGAATACAAAATGAAAATACAAAATGAAATGTTAATTTCTACTCACTGCAACAGAAAGGCTCAACAAAAGAACTGGTAAGAAAACTTAACAATTTCAAGGTCAAGAAAACTATCCGAAGCTCTTTAGCTAAAAAAAGAGTTAGCCGAGCAAAATTTCTACATCGCTTTTAGATAGAATTTGTGGTAGTTACAATGAGATATACTTTAAGGATAGGTTGAAGAACTTTTGAAGTTATTTTAACCTCTAAAAATATTCTAATGCATGAAAATTTGAAAAATCAAAATGACAATATCGAATAACTAAACCCAAGTAATGGTGCAACAGCCAATGAAAAGATCTATGCTTGGAGTTTCTTTGCGCGATAGAATCCGTAATGTGGATATGCGCCAAAGAACCAGATTCGCCGACATAGCTGTTAAAATTTGCAGGTTGAAGTGGCGATGGGCAGGCCACGTCTCTCGAAGAACCGATAACCGATGGAGAATAAAAGTCCTTGAGTGGAGACCACGAACCGGAAGACGCAGCGTAGGTAGGCCTCCCACTAGATGGACCGACGACATTGTGGGAGTCGCGGGCATCCAGTAGATGCATATTATGGCAGGTTGTGGTTCTGTATAGTGGTCTATGCGCTTTTATTATTAACTAGTAGGCCGCCCCTGCTTCGCAACGGGCGAAGCCGGGATATATAGCCTATGTCAAGTGCAGCATCCCAACAGTGAAAGAATTTTTCAAATCGGTTCAGTAGTTTCGGAGCCTATTCAATGCAAACAAACAAACAAACAATCAAATCTTTCCTCTTTATAATATTAGTATAGATATAGATAATATAGGCACGTAAAAAAATACAATCTGGCCTTAAGAGAGCTGTGAACAAACAAACACACAATTTATTTATTTTATAATAACTATGATTTTGAAATAGAAGCGACCAAGTGAGAGTCGGGCTCGCACACTAAGGGTTCCGTCCACCTCATAAATTGTTAATACTAAAGTACAAAAAGTAGTACAAAAAGTCATCATGCCCAGGAGGTCACCCATCCAAAATCCGACTGCGCCCGTCGTTGCTTAACTTCGGTGATCGTACGAGGACCGGTGAATAGAAATTTGTCACCGACTCGCACTTGACCAGTATTTATTATTTGTTATTTTGTTTTAGAGCGTGTACCTACTATAATCAAGCCAAGTTTGACGTTTTAACATAGGTATATTAACGTTTTTAATTCAAAAATATGTTTAAATAAACGTTTGTTGCATGAAGTCCCCTTTTGTTTTTAGTTTTTGACATATATAGGCCATTGGAACTAGAAAACAAATCGGATTTAATTGCTACAAAAGATTTTATTGTTTTAATGGCTTCATTTATAGCCCAATATTACTAGTAGGACGGACGGACAGACGGACAGACGGACAGACGGACAGACGGACAGACGGACAGACGGACAGACGGACAGACGGACAGACGGACAGACGGACAGACGGACAGACGGACAGACGGACAGACGGACAGACGGACAGACAGACAGAAAGCGTAGACTTAGTAATTTGGTCCTGTTTTTAAACTTTGAGTACGGAACCCTAAAAAACACCAGCACTTTTGTATAAAAAGGTAATTTGAACCTTTGACCAAAATAAAATGAATGGACGGGCCCAGTAGAAGTGCGTTTTTGAAGATTACAAAATGAGCGCTGGCGTTCACTTCGTTTCAGTCGGGCTCTAGACGTAGGAAGTGCAACACGAGTCTATTGTTACGTGATAACGAAACATCTGACAAAATTATGCCTTCGTGTGCTTTCCCGAAGTGTAAATACACAAATAAAACAGGTATCCATTTTTTGTAAAAAATATGCTGTACATTTTTATAATTAGGTGCTGAAGTATGTGTCCGACGGTTATAACTCGTTATTCCTGAGCAAGTTGAATGGTTAGGGCCCGTCAATTCGTTTTATTTTGGTCGAAGATTTGAACACTGATCAGCCGAGCCTTTCATCATCATCATCAGCCAGAAGACGTCCACTGCTGAACATAGGCCTCCCCCTTTAACCTCCACACTGAACGACAGCCTGCCTTTTCCATCCACTGGATGCCCGCGACTCTCACAATGTCGTCGGTCCATCTCGTGGGAGGCCTCCCTACGCTGCGTCTTCCGGTTCGTAGTCTCCACTCCAGAACCTTTCTTCCCATCGGTTATCGGTTCTTCGAGCGATGTGGCCTGCCCATTGCCACTTCAACTTGCAAATTTTAACAGCTATGTCAGTGACTCTGGTTCTTTGGCGAATATCCACGTTTCGGATTTTATCGCGCAAAGAAACTCCGAGCATAGCTCTCTCCATTGCCCGCTGTGTGACTCTGAGTTTTTCCAAAAGGCCCACGTCTCAGTACCATATGTCATCACTGGCAACACACACTGGTCAAAGACCTTCGTCTTGAGGCACTGTGGTATCTTGGACGAGAAGATGTCACGCAATTTCCCTTTATTCACCAATAATTTAAACTGATTTAAAGCCCTAGAGCATTTATATAAAAGTTCAAAATCTCGCACTAGTTACTTACGAATGTTACTAACTTACTTAAAAAAATCAACTCGTCAAATTAAATACACCCCAGGCACTTTAATAACAAGTTTCTAAGAATCTCCAACTGGATTTCTTTTAACTTCAAGCCAAATTGACGTAGCAGCGTTGCAGTCTGTTTGCTCGACGAATATAGTTCTTATAGCTGTAGCTTAGAGTTGTTATTGGATGTGTAGTGTTCGGTACAATTGTTTGATTCCACTCTATTCGCGTGTTTCGGAAGATTGCAGTGTACTGGACGGTTATAGATTTAAAGTAACTAGAAGTGCCAGAGCGGGCACAAAACTTCAATTTATTGGCTATACTAAGGTAGGGTCAAATTAATAGAGACCAATGATAAATCGCCACTGACAGAAACGATATTTAGACAGCGTAGTGCGACGTGTGGGTGGTAGTTTTTACTAGTCCCATACATTACACTTGGTAACGAGGTTCTGATGATGGAGTCCAGAAGTGAATAAAGGAAAAGGTTGTGGAAAGAGCTCCCGATATTTCGGCGCAGTTACATGCACCATGTTCACGGGAAGACTGAATAATGCGGGTAGTTGGTCAAACAGTTAAAAAGTTAGGTGCAGAAATAACGATTTACCCTCTTTTTTAGTCTTAGTCATATAACTTTAGTGAACAACCGTGACAGTTTAAAACAGCGTTGTATTAAAGGAACTTTTCAATAGATATAAGCGTATTTTTTAGATTTTAAACTTTCATTAAGGGTCCTGTATACCCTCTGCAGCTCTCTCGCTCGCACATTTTCACATTATTGAAGATATAAAATCATTGAGTGTGAATTTCCAAAAAGTAACAAAATTATGTCATGGTGTCTATCGTAACATTACAAAAAAAAATTGTCAATTTGATATATTTTAATTTGACACAGTAAAATGGTAACAAGTGATTTTTATTTCTCGTGTCATTTTATTCCGTCAAATTACAAGATATCGAGGCAAACATTTCTTTGTTTGTAATGTTACGATAGACACCATGACATGATTTTGTTACTTTTTGGAAATTCACACTCATTGATTTTATATCTTCAATAATGTGAAAATGTGCGAGCGAGAGAGCTGCAGAGGGTATACAGGACCCTTAACATTGTCAGGCTATCACGTTCCCACTGACGGGACAAAGATCTTCTCTCAGAGACAGGATGGGCACTAATCCACCATGCTGGCCAAATGCATGTTGGGAATATCATTATTTCTTTGAACTTTTGGGATTTTTAGACATACCAGATTCCTGACGATATTTTCCTGAACCGTTGTTGAGCGATGGCTTCGCATCTGCACATAATTAATTGTCATGTCATAGGTGCAAGCCGAGGATCAAACCAGGTGCCATGAGATTGTAAAACACACATGTTACCGCTCGGCCACCATCGCTCATCATCATCAGCCAGAAGACGTCCACTGCTGAACATAGGCCTCCCCCTTTAACCTCCACACTGAACGACAGCCTACCTTTTGCATCCACTGGATGCCAGCGACTCTCACTATGTCGTCGGTCCATCTAGTGGGAGGCCTACCTGCGCTACGTCTTCCGGTTCGTGGTCTCCACTCAAGAACCTTTCTTCCCCATCACCATCGCTTAACTATACAATAATTTATTTCTAAGCTACTAGCGGACCGCCCCGGCTTCGCACGGGTATAGTTACATAGCCTATTAAAATAGCCTATATTATCAGTGATAATGAAGCATTCAAATGGTGAAAGAATTTTTAAAATCAGTCCAGTACTTTTTGAGCCAATTCGTTACAAACATACATACAAATCTTTCCTCTTTATAATATTGTATAGATGTATAGATGATAAAAAAAAACTTGCAGGTCGCATCCAGTATCAGAAATCTTCGTTCAATACAACAAGACGGCCAATGAATTGGGTCAGCATCCCGGAGTACCTGCTAATTTCTGTCTGCAGAGATCGCCCTGTCAAGTGTTAAATAAGTACTCAGATCATGGTGTCTGAATATCTTGGATCATCATCATCATCAGCCAGAAGACGCCCACTGCTGAACATAGGCCTCCCCCTTTAACCTCCACACTGAACGACAGCCTGCCTTTTGCATCCACTGGATGCCAGCGACCCTCACAATGTCATCGATCTATCTAGTGGGAGGTCTCCACTCAAAAACCATTCTTACCCATCACCTTCGCTCAACTATACAATAACTTATTTCTAGCTATGATAAATTATTTTATTATAGAAACTGACGTGGTTTTCACATAATTTAAAAAAAGCGAGACAAAAAAAGATGTGGTGCAAAGCGAGACGCAGCCGCGCGCGCGCATTCACCTTGAAAAAGGCCGTCTAATGCGGTTGAAACTATAGTCGGAGTAACCGGCTTAATCTTACGTGAGTAATTCCCGTGTAATATAAATAAAACTATAAATTATTTTTCTTGCAGGTCGTAAAAGCAATCTTTGTCCAAAACAACAAGACGGCAAATAAATTGGGTCAGCATCGCCGGAGTACCTGCTAATTTCTGTCTGCAGAGATCGCCCTGTCAAGTGATAACAAGTGATAATTATTCAGACACCTGATGATCTGACCGATCATAGTGTTTATATCTTGGATGTTGCACAAACCATAGGCCATAGAGTAAGTTTACCTACCTAATCTACGTTAAAATTTACTGTATGTATTGGAAGGACTTTTTGAAGTTATACTTTTTATGCGACTTGCAACAAGGTTGCGTTAAACGTTTAACGCTACCATGGAGGGGATTTTTTCTCTCTCGTATGGTTGCTAAATGCGTATCCTTTTTTCGCGCTGTGACTAGCAGACCCGGTAGTATCACACAAATCGTATTGTTGATTCATAGACTAGTGCCCAGTTTGTTGCACGGTTTTGCACAAACAAAGCAAATAAATGAAACTTCCGAGAACGTAGGTAACAATGTGATTTTGTTGTCTTAACATACACAGTGCCATCTACAAAATCACTCATGGAAATAGCCGCTAAAGCTGTTACCAAACAAACCATTCATCACATCTCACGTCTAGATTCCACCATTATTATTCTAAAGCTCCTTACACACGAGCAATTCGCGAGATTCTATCGCAGCCGCGACGCGAGCTAGTGATGTGCCTACTTGCTCAGTGTAGATATTATTTATGAACTAAGGAATTGAATCACTCAATTTTTAAACTCGCTGTGGCGCTTGTGTTGTGTATATTTATAGCGACAGCTCTTAGCCCAGATAAGCCGATCATCTATCTATACTAATCTATCTGCGTGGACACCCTCGCACCGTCTCATCTTCCGGGAACTCAGAAAAGGGCTGGTGTGGCGGCTGAATCAGCGGAGAGCCTCAAAAGGCGCAAATATAGTACCCTAGATAGCGGATATATATTTGAGCCTTTTGGGGTTGAGACGCTTGGACCGCGGGGACCAGGAGCCCATCGAATATTTAAAGACCTATCAGGGCGACTGGTCGAAGCTACTCGTGACCAAAATGCTGGCCTTTATTTTGCCCAAAGAATAAGCATTGCCATACAACGTGGCAATGCTGCCAGCATTTTGGGCACGCTGCCCACCGGTAGTGGAATGTTAGATTAGTTTTAGTTTTAGATTAATTTTAGTTTTAGATTAGTTTTAGTTATAAATTTAAATTTAAGATAGTCTTTATATTACTTGTAATTTTTATTGAATAAACAAAGATTATATATCTATACTAATTATAAAGAGGAAAGATTTGTTTGTTTGTTTGTTTGCATTGAATAGATTCCGAAACTACTGAACCGATTTGAAAAATTATTTCACTGTTGGGAAGCTACATTATCCCCGGGTGACATAGGCTATAATTTATACCCGTGCAAAGCTGGGGCGGACCGCTAGTAATATTTGAAGAGAAAAGATTTGATTGTTTGTTTGTTTGCATTGAATAGGCTCCGAAACTAATGAAACGATTTGAAAAAATCTTTCACTGTTGGGAAGCTACACTATCCCCGGGTAACATAGGCTATATTATTTTTTTTAAATAGGGATTCTTACTAAAACTCCATAATGTAGCCCAAAAGCTTTACTTTTCGAATGATATGAGAAAAACCTCAAAAATAGAAGCAGCGAAACGCACGATTGTGTGTAAGCGCCATGGTTTTGCTCCACTAAATGCGACTTTAATACAATATATTAAGCCTTATAGTAATAGTCATCTGTGGTAATAAGCGTTGCATAAACGTGGTACTACCTGGCCTGGAGCGAAAAGATATAGTTCACTCATTCATGTTTTGCTCAGCACTAACCCGCGAACCATATCTCGGATGCCGCGTCCCCGCGCGGAATCACGTACAATATTACATCGTAGTAAATGGTAAGGGTGTTTGCCTGGTTATTGTTACCGCTTATAACCTTGGCTGTTATTAAACATTGTATTTTATTGTTTTATATAAAATATCTAGTTATTTTGATATACCTAACTTCGCGCAGGCAGCTTTTCTATATTATCAAACGTAACATATTTTTTTCTTGGCTTTTCATTAACGGCCTCTTATCGGTACCAAATTTGACGGTTTTAAATCTATTCGGTTAAATTACAATATTTGAGCTGGATAAAAATACATGTCACAGATACATCTGTGTTAGAGTTTATGATTTGGTTCAAAACGAGATAAAATAAACATTCCGCGATCAAAAAAAAACTTATTTTTTTTTATTTGGATAGATTTTTGATAGTGAATAGTTTCGTTTTTTAGTGAAATTAAAAGCGTAAAAAAGTCACGAGAATTTGTGCGCGCCGCGTTCAGTACCACGCCAGGCGTCATCGAGGTCGGATCTATGTTCGTTTTTGTTATAGCACTCCCACCGCGGGCGTCCTGACTCTTGCGTGGCAAAATACATCGTCGCTATAACTTGGCGGGGGCTGAGGGAGCGTTTTGTTGCCTACGCGACTCGGATAATAGGCCGTTAACCTTAATACATAGTGGGCTTGAGCATTTGGATTGTCTTTAGACCTTCAACGGTCTATGGGCAGTCTAACTGTATTTGTAGTTTTAGTTTTAGCTTGTATTTTGTTTAGTTAATAAAGGCGCTAGCCCATAAATAACATTACCTTTAATACATTAAATAAGTTATGATGATATTTTTTACTCAGTCAAAAATAGAGGGGCTTCTTAGTTCGGTTGAACTTTGTTGATGTTTGTTACCTCATAACTCCGTCATTTATGAATTGTTTATTTTTAATTTAAAGGATACACTTTTAGATTGATGTCATAGAAATTCCACCATAATCGGTTAAGTCATTTGGCTTTTAAATCAAAATAAGTGGAAAAGTGACTTTGAGTTTTTCCAAAGGGCCAACAGTTAAGGACCACGTCTCAATAATTACTTGTCTGTCATGGGGGGAGGAGTGTTGCCATAATCTAACGAACGTTCTACAATGTAAGTAGGAGGATGCTAGAGCCCATCGTCTGGTGATTCTAGTTGCAGTTTTAAGACATACCCGGATGCTTGGTTTTTTATTTGCGCGATAGAATCCGGAACGTGGATATTCGCCAAAGAACCCGAGTCACCGACATAGCTGTTAAAATTTGCAAGTTGAAGTGGCAATGGGCAGGCCACATCGCTCGAAGAACCGATAACCGATGGGGAAGAAAAGTTCTTGACTGGAGACCACGAACCGGAAGACACAGCGATAGCAGACAAAACCACGGGGTGCTGCTAGTTGTTTTATATATACTTGTGGAATGCGGTAAAACAAGGAAGGAAGTAAAATTTTTATGTAAGAAAAAGGTTCAATAAGGCTAACTGAAACCAATGTTTTCATGTTAAGTATTTAGGTTTTATGAAACATTTTTTCCCTAATAAACCGCCATAAGCATAAGGTTTCCTCTTTTCTGATATTTTTGCAAAGTAATAGAAAATTACGAGTTGTTTTTTTATCGAGTAAATTGAACTGTATGTGAACAATTTTTGTAAAAATATATGAAGGGGTTTGACGGGAAACTAAACGTCTACCAGTCACGCAACTTGTGTGTGTGTGTGTTTGTATGTATGGATGCATGTTTGTATGTTTCCACCTACAGCTTAAACACCTCAATCTTTTTTTAGATCATAATCATCATAATCAGCCTTTAACAGTCCACTGCTGGGCTTTTAGCCTACCCTCGAAAGGGTGATTGGGTCATATCCACCACGCTGGCCCAGTGCGGATTGGTGGATTCACATACGCCATTGAATTTCTTCTCCGTACGTATGCAGGTTTCCTCACGATGTTTTCCTTCACCGAAAAGCCAGTGGTATGAAAATCCGTACATAAACTCCAAAGAGCTCATTGGTACGGGCCCGGGGTTTGAACCCGCGACCTCACGCTTTCAAGTCTAGCGATCTCCCAAATGGGCTACCACGGCTTTTTTTAGATATTTGCTATGAATTAGGTACACAAAATCAAGGATGGAAAAAACTAGAAAAAGATAAACTTTCTAAGTTCTGGCGGCTCTGTTTTGTGAAAATGCATGTTTAACTTGCCACTTTAAGAGTTCATATGTCGTCAACATGGGTTGCGTTGCATCGATTTGCGCAGTTATGACAAACAGTATCAAATGCATGTTTTGTTTATGAATACTTGAAGATATAATTAAGATTAATGTAATTTTAGAAACAAACTTGGTGATATTTTTCTTGATAGAATAATTCGTCAAAAACAGGCCTTCTAAATCAAGATTTTAGTGTCATCTTCAAATCTAGAAGTCGTTGAATTTTTAATGTAATTTTATTTATTTATAAAGTTACTAGCGACCCGCCCGCCCGGCTTCGCACGGGTGTAATTTACGTGCGAAGTCGGGGCGGGTCGCTAGTTATATATATAAACCTTCCGTGAAAATGTATCTAACTGATGGTGAAAACCGCATCAAAATCCGTTGCGTGATTTAGGAGGAGTTAGCGGCCATACAGACATACAGACAGACGGACGCAGAAAGCGACTTCAATTTGTACTATGTAGAGATAGTGAAGATAGAGATAAATAGTTCTTGAGTATTCCGGAGTTTTATCATTATAAATAAATAATAAATATCTGGGACATTTTTGCACACACGGTCATCTGACCCCAAACTAAGCAAAGCTTGTAATATGGCTGCCAGAAACTGATATACGTACATATATATTTTTAAATACATACTTAAATAGATATTAACACCCAGACGTAGAACAAACACAAATGTTCATCACACAAATGTTTGTCCTAGATGGGAATCGAACCCACGCCCCCAAGCACAGAAAATAGTTTCCCTACCAACTGAGCCACCGGGGCAGTCATGTAGTCTCGGGCATTTGTCGCTTACGTTATTTCGTTCTGAGGCGGGCGCCGACTCGTGCGTTTCTCTTCCAGGGGCCTTACGGACAACAGCTAATTGCGGCACCTAATCCGCTCAGTTGGAAAATCACGCGAACGTGAACCTTATCGCGCACAGATACGGTTTGCGGTCGCGTGATTTTCCAACTGAGCGGATTAGGTGCCGCAATTAGCTGTTGTCCGTAAGGCCCCTGCAGGCGATGATCGGATAGATTTCTCACTGTTTCACGCAGGGGCAAAACTCAGATATGAACTGACAACATATCGACTCTTAAGAAGTTATAAACAAAAAAGTAGAAACTCTTCTATCAAAGTAACTTCCTTAACCTAAATCCTACGAAGGTCCATAGTTCCAAGAATTAGTCAACATCACCGTCTTACAACCCTTTCTGAAACAAAGGCAAAGCTAGTCTTAATGTCCCCCCTCCACCCCCTATAATGGCTCCTCTAATAGGGCGGTCATTATAACTTTACCCTACATTAATTACGGGATAAACTGGGGCCAGCGATTCTTGCAAGTTTTGCAAGTTTTGTATTTGATAGGTTCTAAAACATGTGGAACGTTTTTGTTTATAATGAACTAACTTGTTAAAGCTATGATGGTTATGACTACATGTGGATTGTTTTTATCTATACTAATATTATAAAGAGGAAAGATTTGATTGTTTGTTTGTTTGTTTGTTTGCATTGAATAGGCTCCGAAACTACTGAAGCGATTTGAAAAATTCTTTTACTGTTGGGATGCTGCACTATCCCCGGTTGACATAGGCTATATATCTCGGCTTCGCCCGTGCGAAGCAGGGGCAGCCTACTAGTTTATAATAAACTAACTTTTTAAAGCTATGATGGTTATGACTATAATGCGGAATGTTTTTTTAATGAATGACATTTATGACTGATTGATAATGATGATCGTGACATGAGCTGCGGTCAAACACCTAGCCTACTACTAATCAAATTTATAACATGTTATTGTAGAGAACTTGTGATAAGATTAAAACACCCGTCTCAACAATTTATTTTAAAAGTTGTTACAGAAAATATATCTCGTCCAATTTCGCAACCCGTCAAAGTCAGAAGAGAAAATAAAGATATTTTGTTGAGATCTTTATTAGATTCTACGATTAAAGTTTATTTCTTATCTCTAATCGAACAAGCTTTATGTTCTTGACCTTTGGTTGAAAAAATTCCGAGGTCGAAGGAGGTCAACAATGTCTTTTAAGCTGGGTTTAAACGGTCCTAATAGTGCTAACAGACACTCGAACGCGGCTGACCTCAACCGCCGTCTGACCAATGGGAGAGAAAGAGAGAGAAAGAGAGGGAAATATGATATTCTCACTCTTTCTCTCCCGTTGGTTGGACGGTGGTCCGTCAGCCGCGTTCGAGCGTCTGTTAGCACTATAATAGGCGACTAGTTTTTTTTTTTGTTAAAATTTTCATGACCTTGATATTCAATATCCTTTACTCGTAATATTAAACAGTTTTCATCGTCTTAATAGCGTCCTACAAGTCATAGTCACAGTCAGAGTCAAGCTAAGTAAGTCACAGTCAAGTCAAACTCATGCCTCTGTAAAGTGGCGGAGATTTACAAGAGGCTCCTATGGAGTTTTGGAAACAACACGAAAAGAAATGTTTCACCTCGTTATATCACTTGGCCACACTCGAGCACGTTTACAAGCACTTAATAAATAACAATTCACCATTTACTACACATTGACACTCGAAAATACACAAGTTTAGGAAAATAATTCAACGGGCCGTCATGTTTTTTTTCCACGTTGGCGTCAAAACCATATCATAGGTATTGTTAGTAACATTGCCAGTTGTTATGCTAAAATGTCTTTCTGCTAAAATGTTCCATCCAAAGAGTTTTTGTATAAGTAGGTGTTATGATGTGGCAAAACGCCAAGTTCAAAATTCGTTCTGGATTCGCCCTAATAAATATTACAATTTTGGAATGTGGTACATCGGAAATGAATAGACTACTTAAGCTTTTCCATGCCAAATACATATTGCCGATTCAGTAGGTATATAACTTTTAATAAAACAAAAAACCTGGCAAGTTTCTTTGTGGTAATTTTCGTCTTATGACTACTTTAAGACATAGAATGCCAAGAAGTATAAATATATTAAATATTGAGTACAAGCTTAGATGGAATAAATGAGATACTTGAATTATGAAAATAAATTTAATAACTAATTTTGAAGTCGGTTTTTTAAATTGACAATTATTGTATTTTGTGGTGGTACAGAACCCTCAGTGCGCGAGCTCGACTCGCACTTGGCCGGTTGACATACGGACGATAGGACATACGGACAGACGTACGGACGGACAGAAATAATTTGTAAGGGTTCCTTGTCGGAACCCTAAAAATACGGGTACAATAATTATGATACAACAATACAATGCAATAAAACACAATTCAATAGCACTTTATTAAACACCGAAAAATCTAATATACATAGTGACTTAAAGTTAATGCAAAACCGGCAGTATAAAAAGCTGTATTGCATTAAAAATATATTTGAATTCTTCTTTTTATTTTAAACCAAATTTTAAGCCTTTTTGTTTTATATAATTGTTTATTTATTCTCCACGGACTCCTGGGTCCGTGCCCTTTGTCAACTTTTAACATATATTTTTTTAACTATATTTGATTTAACATAAAACTAATGACTATTGTTGTCTAGCCTTATAATCGGTTAAGCTATGTGCTATTTTTATCAGACTGGTATACATCCAGTTTTCATTGTCTCCTTCCATTCGCATCGCATCAACTTTTGCCTCCTTAACACTTTTCACTTACCACTTTGTAAACTCGTCACGTAAACTGATTCGTGTAAATCCGACTTTAGACTAGGGATGGGAAATTATTACAAAGAAAAATGATTTCTTTCAAATGTTCGTAGAATGAATAATTCAAGATAAAATTTATTCGATATGTCAGTATAAAGCATACTATCTTCGTCATACATAGTACGCTTTTTCGGAAAAAAAAAGTTTACTATAGGTATACTACGACACGATCTGCATGATTTGATTCCCTCCTGCCCATTTTTCTATCGGACTGCCAGAGAGGGTACGAAGAATCGACGCCGCTTTATGGTTTATATTCCGAGAACCCGTTCGTTCGTGATTCCACATTTGTTATGCGAACTACTAATCTGTGGAATTCACTGCCTGAGTGTTCCCTGATAGTTACAATCTGAGTGTCTTTCAGTTGAGAGTGAATAGGTTTCTTCTAGGCAAGCGTGCTCCATCGTAGGCCGCATCATCGCTTAACATCAGGCGAGTTGGCGGCCAAGCGCAGGCCTATTTATAATTAAAAAAAAAAGTCTTAACGCTAGATAGATAACCTACATTGAATCGGCGTAATCGATTTTGAAAAATCGATATAACTCGTTTCTATTTTGCGCCACGGCACTGGCCATTCCTGCCAACTCAGTTGGCCCACGGAGCTTACAGGGGACAATCGCGTCGCTCAGGTTAGTGCAATACTTTTGCCAATATATACCTACCGTACGTCGAAGTGACGGCTATCTTTTGTGTGAGTTTATTTAACTTTGGTGTCAATAAATTTTCACAAAAGTTAAGTATTTTAGACTAAGAATGAGGGTAGATCGTTATGTCTGCACCTAACTTTTTACCTGCTCGATCAACCACCCGCATTCTTCAGTCTTCCCGTGAACATGGTGCATGTAACTGCGCCGAAATATCGGGAGCTCATTCCACAACCTTACCACGGTAAATATCCCGTAAATAATCATTTAACAATTAAATTTTACTATTGTTTAATATATGAAATGCTCATTTTTATATTAGGTTTTTCATGTGTTATAACAACACAACACAATGACGTTATATGTTAAAAGTTTATATTATTATGACTGATCTTCGAGCGATGTGGCCTGCCCAAGTAACCAACCAACCAACCGATAACCGATGGGGAAGAAAGGTTCTGGAGTGGAGACCACGAACCGGAAGACGCAGCGTAGGGAGGCCTCCCACTAGATGGACCGACGACATTGTGAGAGTCGCGGGCATCCAGTGGATGCAAAAGGCAGGCTGTCGTTCAGTGTGGATGTTAAAGGGGGAGGCCTATGTTCAGCAGTGGACGTCTTCTGGCTGATGATGATAAGACTGATGAAGAGACTCCATCATGCTTAAGTTTTTTAGTGTTAGAAGAGCCATGTTTAGTTAATTCCAGATTTTGGTAATAAAAGTATAAGTAAACACTTATGTTTTCTATTTTTCATTAAGTTAATTGCATATTCTGAAGCTATAAATCACATTCATAAGCATTTGATACACAAATTCTAGCCCATGCACATTCAAACATTTACGATTTATTTACATATTTATTTATTTATTTATTTTACTTATTTATTTATTTATTTACTTGTATTTTGTTTAGTTAATAAAGGCGCTAGCCCAGGAGAAAAAAAAAAAAAAAAAAAAAACATTTACGTCGAAACGACATATGGTTATCTTTCTAGGGTTAGTGATGCTGATGCTTTTTATCGTGAAAAGGCTACACACATACCATGTGACATCGTGTTTTTTTTTAATTATAGCTTGAAGCTTGATTGATTTAAAACATGTTACGTTAAAATAGAATAAAATAAAGCAATATTTAACACCGTCCATCACTAGACTGTTAAGTAAATATCTCTAACGCGATGGCAGCTTAATTAGAAGTAAGTTGCAAGTTGATGCAAATTGCTGACTACGTTTTAATCTTATATTAGTTCCAGTCAGTCTTTGACTAGTTATTAAATTAGGTCTTTATTTATTAACTAAACAAAATACTGCCCATAGACCGTTGAAGGTCTAAAGACAATCCAAATGCTCAAGCCCACTACCAGTTGGCAGCGTACCCAGCATGCTGGCGGCATTACCACGTTGAATGGCAATGCTTATGCGTTGAGCCAGAAACACGCCAGCATTTTGGTCACGCGTCGCATTAACCAGGCGCTCTGAAAGATTTTTGAAAATGAGGTGAGCTCCCGGTCCCCAAGGGCCCAATGTCTCGACCCCAAACGCCTCAAATATGTAACCACTGCCGAGGTTAGCATATTTGCGTCGCTTGTGCTGCTCTGCCGAAGTTATTTACTAGTTATTTAGTTATTTTGTAAGGTTACCCGCCGTTTGTGATTAATTCTGCAAAGTGCGATGTGAGTTAATTACTTTGTTTAAATAATTTATTAATAGCATCTTTTTTATATATTACTAGTAGGCTGCCCCTGCTTCGCACGGGCGAAGCCGGGATATATAGCCTATGTCAACCGGGGATAGTGCAGCATCCCAAAATTGAAAGAATTTTTCAAATCGGTTCAGTAGTTTCGGAGCCTATTCAATGCAAACAAACAAACAAACAATCAAATCTTTCCTCTTTATAATATTAGTATATATAATAAAATATAAATATTCGGGACATTTTTGCAAACACGGTCATCTGACCCCAAACTAAGCAAAGCTTGTGATATGGCTGCCAGAGACTGATATACATACATATATATTTTTAAATACATACTTAAATAGATATTAAACACCCAGATATAGAACAAACAGAAATGATCAGCACACAAATGTTAGTCCTAGGCGGGAATCGAACCCACGCCCCAAGCTCAGAAGGCAGGTTCACTACCAACTGAACCAACGGGCTATCAATAGTGTAATAGGCTTACGTTTGATCGCCCCCGTGCCTGTTGTTAAGCGATGAAGTCATCATCATTTCAACCATAGGACGTCCACTGCTGGACATAGGTCTCCCCCATGCCCCCATCCATCTCCAAAAGAGCTGGATAAATAAAATATTCGGGACATTTTTGCACACACGGTCATCTGACCCCAAACTAAGCAAAGCTTGTGATATGGCTGCCAGAGACTGATATACATACATATATAGGTTTAAATACATACTTAAATAGATATTACACCCAGATATAGAACAAACACAAATGTTCATCACACAAATGTTTGTCCTAGGTGGGAATCGAACCCACGCCCCTAAGCTCAGAAGGCAGGTTCACTACCAACTGGACCAACGGGCTATCTAAATTTGGATGGAAGCGGCTTGCATCCAGCGTTTCTCTGCGGTCTCTTTTAGGTCGTGTGTCTATCTTCTAGGTGGACGTCCTACGCTGCGGTTACCGGTACGTGGTCGCCATTCCGGAACCTTTTGGCCCCATCGGCCACCTGTTCTGCGTGATATGTGCCATTCCCACTGCCACTTCAACTTGATAATCTGGTGGGCCATGTCGGTAACTTTCGTTCGTCTACGGATCTCCTCGTTTCTGATTCGATCTCGCAAAGAAACCTCGAGCATAGCCCTCCATAGCTCGTTGTGCGACTTTGAGCTTGCTTTATCAGGCCCACAGTGAGAGACCACGTTTCACTGCTGTATGTCATCACTGGCAACACACACTGGTTGAGGACTCTCTTTTTAACTTTAGACTGTTTTTTTTCCACTATCGTTTTGGGTACTGCAGCGTTTTACACTGCGGTATAAATCGACTATCTATAAGAAAAAAAAAAAAAACTGACCAAGTGCGAGTTGGGCTCGCGCACTGAGGGTTCCGTACCACCACTTTATAGAATAATTATCAATTTTAAAAACCGAATTCAAAATTAGTAAAATATGGCATTACGATTCGATACGCAAAAGAAAATGAGGTCATCCAAATAAACCAATTACCAAATAATCTTAATAAAAAAAAATTATGTTTAATAATAAAATAATGGTTTTTTTTTCATATTGGGTCCATTCGAACCATGTTGTGGGTGGTTTGCCTGCCTACTTGCGAACCTTTAGCTTTGTAGCTCAATAACTTTTTGAGATTTCGTGATTAGTGAGTAAATAAGTAGTATTTACTCTTTTCTAAATAAATATAGATTATTCAACCTATCAAAAACTTGAGTTAGTAACGCACGACGTTGGGTGAATACCACGCCAGTTACGTATATTTGCGTATTTGCGTCCCGAGTTACGCCAACCCTTCGAGGCGAAATACCTTTGGAATACTTGAGTTATACCTACCTGGGACTACGTGGGCTCTTCGACGCTTACATGGCGACGGTGTGCTTTAGAAAATTCAGAACTTTGCCCATTTGTAATTAATGGAGCGACCCAGCTAACCACTGCCTCAAAAGGGATGGGAAAGGGAAGGGATTTTCATTTGAAGTCGAAATAATTTCCGGAAATATCTGTGCAAATTGTCATTTGATTAAAAATTTAATTGGTGATTTTAATTAGAGATGAAACGGATATCCAGTAACTATCTGATATCCGGCATAATTGGCCTGAATTGACAAACCAGCCGAATACCGGGTAAAAAAACGAAATATCAAATTTTGATACTTTATTTAATCTACATAACAAACTATAATCACCATATTTTAATTTAACAAAAAATATTTTTATAATAACCTTAATCTATAATAGCACGTTTACAATAACCTAAAGTGATCGTGTTTGCAATCTAATTATTCAACAAGTTAACTTGCTAATGTTGCTAACCGCTGTCGAGCCTGCCCAATCTTTCGTGTACCACCACGTGAGCTTAGTCATTAGAATGCGCCAATTGGTAATGTTTGGCTGTTTCGGGCTATCCGGCTTAAAGGTTTGCCGGATATATGGTATCCGGCGTAGCAGATATCCATTTCATATCTAGTTTTTTTTTTGGATGTTGTTTTATAGCAACCAGGTCCGCAATTCCGGAAAACAACGGGGTGGGTAGTATTGCTACACTGCCATATTTTTTGCATGAAAACATCTTGTTAACTCTTTTTAAAACAAAAAACATATACACAGATGATGTAGGTATAGCCTTGAAATATGTTTTTTTTTTTGAAAAATTCAACATAGGTTAATATTATTGTTTCATTTTAGAGGAACAAAAAAAATGCAGTGGGAACATAAAAGGTTGATAATATTGAAAGATTCATAATTATATTTTAGTTCCATATTAAAAAGAAACCGAACGCCATGTAAGCTCGCCACGCCCTACCTAAGCTTAGGCATGAAATATCACCGCAATAATTTGGTTTTAATATCATTCCTTACGTATAAGTGCTTTTATTAAAATAAATCGCCCACAGAATATTCAAGGTTGACTTCACTTATTACTCCTCCACTGTTGTATACGTTTCGGCAGTTTAGGACCACAATTAAAAATGAATGAATTTTTCAACTGGGTGTAAAAATCTGAGACTATGACAAATAGCGAAAAGTTCTTAAACGAGTCTCGGGCCCGATTTTAATGATAACTAAATGTGCATCATTAAATTTTTGGAAAAATCAATATTGTTAGCCAAGAATCGAACCAGAAGATTTTGAAAAAAATAAAACGCTTGGCCTACCAACTGACGAATTATGGCCAAATACGGACAAAAAACCTTTGCTGATTTTAAGCAGAAATACTAACCTAATAAAATACTTTTTGCATCTCTTGTTTTCATACGGCAATATAAACAGAATGCGGTACAATATAATTCAATTCACGCGTGCACAAAGGTGCGATGGCGCGAAGAAATATTCAAAAAGAAAAACTGGTAAATCATGTGCGATATTACCTATAAATCAACGATTATCCTTTGCTCGAGTATAAGGTGAAAGAGCTTATGTACGGCCATAAAACGGACGACTGTTGTGGAAGAAAGAAGCAAACAATATTATTGCTTATAATACCTCCTGCCATTTTTCTATCGGAGTGCCAGAGTGGGTACGAAGAATCGACACCGCCACATGGGTGTCGCGAGGTATTAAAATTTGCAGTAAAAATAAAAGGAAACTTCTGTGGAAGTATAGATTAAAACCTACAGTAATAAATAAAAATAAATTTACTACTTACTCTAAACTATTTAAAAAAATTATTGGGCTAACCAAGCGTGCACAAAATAACTATAAGATAAAAACATCTGAAAACAAATCGAAAACTGCATGGGGAATTATTAACAAAACAAGATTAAATCTCCCGAAAGAGCCAATCTTAAGAATAAATCATAATAATAAAGATATTACAAATCCACTAGAAATAGCCAATATGTTTAATAACTACTATGTTGATAAAGTTAAACCTATTGCAGGCTCTGGAAATAAAGTCACATCAAATATTAAAACTCGCACAAACTCTATGTTTATGGCCCCGTGCATACCACAAGACATTATTAAAATCATAAAAAATCTTAAAAACAGCTATAGTGTAGGCAATGATGAGGTGTCAACTAAAATTATAAAAGCTGTAAATGAGCAACTTTGTGTACCCTTAAGTCATATAATTAACCTGTGCATTTCAACAGGAACTTTTCCAAAAGCTTTAAAAACCACGATTATAAAACCAATATTTAAAAAAGACAATAAAGAAAAACTAGACTGCTACAGACCCATTGCACTTTTATCAATATTTTCAAAGATTATTGAAAAATATATATATGGTGAATTAAATAACTATTTAGAGAAAAACAATATTCTTTGCAAAGAACAAAAAGGTTTTCGGAAAAACAGAACTATTAATATGGCCATTTATGATTTTATGAAATCAGTATTACCAAATGTAGATAAAACATCTCCAGTATGTGCAGTATTTTGTGACATGACACAGGCATTTGATTACGTGGATCATAAAATATTATTGAGTAAACTAGAGGCATACGGAATAAGGGGAAATATTTTAAATCTAATAAAATCTTATCTTACTGAAAGAAAGCAAATTACTGAAATTAGCAGAATTAATATTAAAACAAAGCGTGAAGAGGTATCAAGGTCTAAAGAACGTAATGTAATATATGGGGTTCCACAAGGAAGTGTCTTGGGACCTCTTTTATTTATAATATATATTAATGATCTACCTAACGCTACAACTCAACCAATGACACTGTTTGCTGATGACAGTACAATAACGATAGCACGTAAAAACATTGACTCTTATGAAACTGATATTAATAAATCTTTATCAGATATAATTACATGGCTTAACAATAACAATTTAAAAATTAACATAAATAAAACAAATGTAATGCATTTTAGACAAAGAGGGCCACAAAAATCTAACATTACAGTAAGCCATGGCAGCAATATGGTTAATGAAGTAGATACTGCAAAATTTCTGGGCTTAGTAATTGACAGACAACTAAATTGGAAAAATCAAATAGATAGTCTTTCTAAGAGGGTCTCAAGCTTAGCTTATGTACTTCATAAACTGTCTAGTACCTTAAACATTGATACATTACTTTCCACTTACTATGGTTTAGTTGAGTCCGTCCTCAGATACGGTATTATATTTTGGGGTAACTCAACCGACAAAGAGATTATTTTTAAAAGGCAAAAACGCTGTATCAGATCGATGTTTAGATTAGAAAGTACTATTAGTTGCACGCCTTACTTTACTAAACATAAAATTCTTACGCTTCCGTCTCTATATATATTGGAAACTGCCTTATTCGTAAAAACTAATCCAGAATTATTCCCGGCAATATCTGGCTTAGCGGTAAGAAATCGTAGAGACCAAAACAGATGTCGTAATCGCCCATCTAAAACCACCTTAATGAACCACAGTATAATGTGTATGGGACCGACTATCTACAATACTATACCAATTTCAATAAGGGATCTAAAATATAGTCAATTTAAAACAAAACTAAAAAAACTTTTAGTCGAGAAATGTTATTACAAAGTTAGTGATTTTATAAATGATAAATTTTAGTAATGACTGCAGTAGGTCAATTTGTTTATCATACAATTATAGTAATGTCTATCTGTTGACTATTTAAATTAATAACATCATACTTGAACTTTTGAAATTATTTCGACAGTTATTTTAATTAATACTTTTTTATATAAATAATTCTTACGGTATTTTTATACCATCTCTCTAGATTTGTACGCCTACAAACTAGGCAAAACATGATACAAAGTGACTAATATTTTAACCCACCTATTGTGCATGCGTTTTTAAATGTGTGTATGATTTACTCGTGTTTTGTGCAAATAAATAATCTTTATCTTTATCTTTATCTTTATCTTTATCCGCTTTATGGTTGATATTCCGAGAACCCCCCGTACGAAGCGCTTTGATTCCACATGTATTGAGCGAACTGCTAGTCTGTGGAATTCGCTGCCTGAGTGGGTGTTCTCCGATAATTACAAGCTGGGTGTTTTCAAGTCGAGAGTGAATAGGTTTCTTCTAGGCAAGCGTGCTCCATCGTAGGCTGCATCATCGCTTAACATCAGGCGAGTTGGCGGCCAACCGCAAGCCTATTTATAAAATAAAAAAACACACAAGCACACTTGTTACAACAAAGCAAAGGATAAACTTGAGGGGTTAAATACAGGTTATTAATCATTACATTACATTATTAAGTCTTAGTAGTTTGTATTAAAATTAATTTAAGATTACACAGCTTTTAGAAATAAAGAGATTTACTATTTACTATTTACTTTACTATTACATATTTAAATTACTATACGGTCCCAACCGCACAGAGCTTGTCGCCTTGGCTTAGCGGCCGAATCTGATACATACGTGCTTCTACCGCAGAAGTAGAAGTTAACATTATAAATATAATTAACGAGCATTATTAAGTAGTAACTAAGACTGTAGCAAAAAAAGGTACACTTATTATGCTTTATGGCTGATATTCAGAAAACCCCTACGAAGCGCTTTGATTCCACTTTTATTATGCAAACTGCTAGTCTGTGGAATGCGCTGCTTGAATGGGTGTTCCCCGATAGATACAATCTACTGTCTTCAAATCACGAGTGAATCGGCTTCTTCTAGGCAAACGTGCTCCACCATAAACCGCATTATTGCTTTACATCAGGCGATTTGGCGGTCAAACGCAAGCCTATAATTAAATAAACAATAAATTTATTTTAAAAAGAAGGTGGGAGAAGATTGCTGATTGTGACAAAGATGATCCTTATAAAGTCGCCGTTTCGTGTTGGTAAAAAAAATGCTCGCTACCACCGTTAGTTCTATGGCCACACCTGAACATTAATGTTTGTACGCTGGACGCATACAAATACACAAAACACGAGATAAGACGCCTAATGTTTATATGTTGAAACATTCACTAAATATTCTGATATCATGCTAATATTGTTGTAATTTTTATGACTTTAGTTGGAGGGCAATGGTACACTATATACGGGGTGTAAGGGGAACACTCTCGAAGCCAAAAGAAGATAATTGTACTCATCATTAGGAACAACTTTTACTATGGGACCAGCCCTGAAATCGCGAAAAAAATATCAGCTGTTCTATAGAAAACGGTCATTGACTCGACAAAATGTATGGAACAGCTGATTTTTTTCGCTATTTCAAGGTTGGTCTCATACTAAAAGTGGTTCATAATGATGAGTACAATTACATTCTTTTGGCTTCGAGAGTTTGGCCCTTACATTACACTCTGTATAATTTTCGAACTTGCGTTCATTGGCCTCCTATACTTTCGGAATAACGTACAGCGGCGTCACGAACTGTCGGAGAAGTATTCATGAGTTTTTTTTTTTTTTATTCCTTAGGTGATAAACGCAAGGACGTTTTTTAGGGTATAAAATCTTCTTGGGTTCAGATGCTCATGATAAAAATGTTATTGATGTTAAGTACTATTAGTGCCGCCCGAGGTCGCCCGAAGAATCCAACTCGGATGCGCAGCGTTCGGGAAATTGCGTGACATCTTCTCGTCCAAGATACCATAGTGCCTCAAGACGAGGGTTTTTGACCAGTGTGTGTTGCCAGTGATGACATATGGTACTGAGACGTGGTCCTTAACTGTTGGCCTTTTGGAAAAACTTAGAGTCACACGCAATGGAGAGAGCTATGCTCGGAGTTTCTATGCGCGATAAAATCCGAAACGTGGATATTCGCCAGAGAACCAGAGTCACCGACATAGCTGTTAAAATTTGCAAGTTGAAGTGGCAATGGGCAGGCCACATCGCTCGAAGAACCGATAACCGATGGGGAAGAAAGGTTCTTGAGTGGAGACCACGAACCGGAAGACGCAGCGTAGGTAGGCCTCCCACTAGGTGGACCGACGACATAGTGAGAGTCGCTGGCATCCAGTGGATGCAAAAGGCAGGCTGTCGTTCAGTGTGGAGGTTAAAGGGGGAGGCCTATGTTCAGCAGTGGACGTCTTCTGGCTGATGATGATGATGACTTTTAGTGCAACATTTTCACTTTGCGAAAAAGCACGTTATATAAAGAAAAAAACAAAGCAGACGAGCTGCCGGGTTGTATGCAGTCATCATCGCCTATCGATACTTGTACACCAAAGTTATCACAACTACGTTGTCGACCCTTTAAGAATCTATTAATTCGCCTTTTGAAAAACCCAAAGTTGTAGCTTCTCGGAAACACTACAGAAGGTACATTCTACATTTTGCAAGTATGAGACAAGAAAGATCGCGTGAATCGCAGTGTCTGATTTACACTGATCTTTGATATCTGGATGAGCTTTCAGGCGGTGGCGGCTAGTGCGATGATAAAACCGTGACGCCGGCATCAGATCAAACAGTTCTTCAGGGGATCTAGACAAGAGCCACACCATTGATGGTATGATGAAACATGTACAGAATAACCCGGTGTACAGTGCGATGTACAGTGTGACCCGGGTATGTCCTAAAACTGCGACCAGAACCACCGGAGGATGGGCAGCAGCGTCCTGTTAGTACACGGTGAAACAATTTTCAAACAATTTCATCTTTCCGCAGGCGTAAACGCTAACAGAAAGTGGCTCTTGTCTAGACCCCCAGAACACATGTGGTACAAATAAATGCTATAAAAGATACATCAGACCCAACGTCTCTGCGCATGTTGAGTGGTCTAGGTGTTCAGTGAGTATCTATAATTATCTATATTCTAAGATAAGTTATGTTAAGTTATTGATGTTATTTTTTGTAACCATAGTTAATTTGTATAATAATATGTCAAATTTCTAATGTAATTCCGCTTTTACGTCGTTTCGAGTACAATAAGGATTTTCGGGTAAACTATTTTTCTCTATAGATATTTATGTTGCTAATTTTATTTTTGTAAAAGCCTAGGATTTTATTATTATTTTTTGTATATATTATATTTTTAGTTGTATATAGTAGTTTTATCGATAAGTTTTATAAATAGATTATCTTTAGGCGTCTGCTAACAGTTAATTATAAATGTTGCTAATTTGAACCTAACCTGAATTTAAATATTAATTGCTAAAAAATTAAAAGCAAAATTAACCTAACCTGAACTGAAAAGTTATTAAATCTGTAACAAAAAATTCGTTATAACAATTTGTACTAATGATATTAACTTTAAATATAATACATATTTGTGAATGTTGAAAAACACTGTGCTTTGTGCTAACATTCATAAGAATTACGAACTTTCGAACTAGCGTTCATCAGCCTTTTGGACTTTTAGATTACTTAACAAATAACGGCGTCTATTACACATTTTTATCTGATTCAGATTCAATTTATTTGCCAAAACACTTGTGGGAAAATGAGCTGTTAGAAAACTCGCTCTTTGCCCGTGCATTTTTATTAGTTTGTCAACAAGATGATATAAGATTTCTTAGATAAATGGCACAGCATGTGCTATCGACATAATATGTCGATACCTACTATGTAACTATTATTGGGGTGTTACATATTATGTAACACCCCAATAATAGTTACATAGTAGGTACACTTAATTTTATGACGCCAACCAACGATGTCGCATATTTAAAACTAATTTTTCATTATAAAGGCAGACAGATTCACCATATTTGAACACATTTGATCAAAGCTGTGGTCAAACACCTACACTGCCAGCCATAAAAGTAAACGTATGTTGTGATACGTTTTCGGCAAAAACACTTTATATATACTTAGATAACGTTCACAGTAATAACAAGTTTGATATAATATTTTCGTTCAAACCACAGATCCATAACAGATTAAACCCCGCGAGTTCACCTATTTTGCGTGTCTGTGGCGTTTTAAGTGAGATCAATGCTCCAACAAGCACGTCGCATAATTCAGTTCGATCTCCGCCGTCGCACGTCAGACTTCAATACAAAAACGTCATAATAGTAATCTGAAAAAACTTTTCGAAAGCATATTTGGCCGTGCAAATAGAGTCGAACTACCACAAAACCATGCGTCAAAAGAATATTTGCCAAAGAACCAGATTCACCGGAATAGCTGCTAAAATTTGCAAGTTGAAGTGGCAATGGATATACCATTATCTTTCAAAGAACCGATAACCGATGGGGAAGAAAGGAAAGTAGAGACCGCAAACCGAAAGACGCAGCTTAGGTAGGCCTCCCACTAGTTAAATCGACGACATCGTGAGAGTCGCGGGCCAGTGAGTTCAGATGGCAGACTGTCATTAAGACTGGGTATAAGGCAAGAAAAAATTCTGATTTCACCCGCGCGTCTCTCATCACCCGCATTAGTGTGAAACACAACCACGGGAGCGCGGCAGTCGCGCGCAGCTAAAGTGTACACAACTCGCGCACTCGACCTTGTAAAGCGGCAAGGAGCAATAACACACAGGATATAGGCATAGTGTTGGTGCACTTGGTGTTTTGGCGATTAGCTGAGTTCGGTCGCGGCGCGCAAAACCGTAAATTGTTTATTTCACTTTTCAATATTGTATTTGTTATTTATTTTTAGGTTTTCTACAATATAAAAATAATAAAGTATATAAATTAAATTGATATAACCTAAATAAATTCTCTAATTAAAATATTACGCTGGAGACAGTTTCAGAAAGCTAAACATTAAACTAAACATTAAACTAAACTAAACTAAACTAAACTAAACTGAACTATGCTATGCTTTGCTAGGTTGAACTTGCCGGGATAAGACCAAAAAACCCAAAAACCTCGTGGCACGGGGTACCCGATCCCGGGTCATATCTCCTAAACCAGACCTTTAACCCAAAAAAATTACAAAAAAACAGTTTATATTTATCTCTAGCTTTATACAATATTTAGATTTTTACTTTTGAAATCAGTGAGAAATACATTTAAATATAAATAAAGAAGGGTGAAAAGCACCCCCTACCACGCCCAAATTTTGGCTCGAGGTAGTAAAGCTCATTTTAAATTTGAGTAATTTTTTTGCAGATTTTTTAAGGCAATATAACTAGTTCTAGTTTTTAGTTTATATTATAGTCTAAGTTAGGTCTTAAGATTTTGACGACCTGAAATACCCGGCTCCTCAAACATTTTGTCCCAGGTCAATCCAGGCAAGAATAGTTAGCTTCACTGGCTATCCAACGATAGGTCATTTAGTATTTTAAGACTCGTATGTACATAGTAACTTGAGTTACTAAGTAGCGAGGCGGACCCTATATACCCGATTTTTTGAAGGTCCATAACTTTGGACACAAAGGTCCAATCAAAAATCTGACGTCATAGGCATCATTTTTTCTGGCAGACAAAGACGTTAAACTCAAAAACTCGGCTTTAGGACCTAACCCTAAAGACCCCAAATTGGGTTTGAAATTACGTAACCGGAATTTCATGTTAAAAATAACAAAAATTTTCAACATAAAAAATTCAGTGGTGTAATAAATAGACTATACATTTTTTTTTGGCTTTCTACTCTCACAATTTCAGGAAATAAATAATATAAAAAAAAAAAAATTGTGTAGTTGGTAGGCATAAATAATAATAAAATAGAAACACAGTAAACACACGTGTGTAGAAAATAAAAAGACGCGTCTGATAAGCCCAAATTCGGCTATTTTTGTGCAAAGGATGCCTTTCAAAATATTATAGCGCAAAATCCGGAAAATTTTCGTAATTTTTTTCAAAAAACATCGATTATCTCAGAAACAGTACATATGAGGTCATTTTTGTAAAAAAAATTGGAAATCGGATGTCAATCCGGACTTTAGTTTATAACATTTCCTGAAACTTTCCCCCCCCCCTACCTCCCAATTTTTTCAAAATTTCGGTGCGTCGGAGACAAATTCTGCCCTGATTTTGTGTATAGATCACGACTTGGTCTTCTTACCCGGACCCCCCCTCACCAAAATCCCACACACAACCACAAAATTTTAAAAATTATAGAAAACTTTACCGGATCGTTCCACATGCCATCAGTAGCCCACGGACGTACCTCCGCCCGCCTTCAAACAACTTCCGTAAATGCATGCTATGCTATTCTATGCTATGCTATGCTATGCTTTGCTATGCTATGCTATGCTATGCTATGCTATGCTATGCTATGCTATGCTATGCTATGCTATGCTATGCTATGCTATGCTATGCTATGCTATGCTATGCTATGCTATGCTATGCTATGCTATGCTATGCTATGCTATGCTATGCTATGCTATGCTATGCTATGCTATGCTATGCTATGCTATGCTATGCTATGCTATGCTATGCTATGTTAAGCTATGCTATGCTATGCTATGCTATGCTATGCTATACTATACTATACTATACTATACTATACTTTGCTATACTATACTATACTTTGCTATACTAAGCTATGCTATGCTGTACTATGCTATGCTATGCTATGCTATGCTATGCTATGCTATGCTATGCTATGCTATGCTATGCTATGCTATGCTATGCTATGCTATGCTATGCTATGCTATGCTATGCTATGCTATGCTATGCTATGCTATGCTATGCTATGCTATGCTATGCTATGCTATGCTATGCTATGCTATGCTATGCTATGCTATGCTATGCTATGCTATGCTATGCTATGCTATGCTATGCTATGCTATGCTATGCTATGATATGCTATACTATACTCTGCTATACTATACTATACTATACTTTGCTATACTATACTAAGCTATGCTATGCTATGCTATGCTTTGCTATGATATGCTATGTTATGCTATGCTATGATATGCTAAGCTATGCTATGCTATGCTATGCTATGCTATACTATACTATACTTTGCTATACTATACTATACTATACTTTGCTATACTATACTTTACTATACTATACTTTGCTATACTATACTAAGCTATGCTATGCTATGCTATGCTATGCTTTGCTATGCTATGCTATGCTATGCTATGCTATGCTATACTTTGCTATACTATACTATACTATACTTTGCTATGCCATGCCATGCCATACCATGCCTTGCCTTGCCATGCCATGCCATGCCATGCCATGCCATGCTATGCTATGCTATACTATACTATACTATACCTTGCTATACTAAGCTATGCTATGCTATGCTATGCTATGCTATGCTATGCTATGCTATGCTATGCTATGCTATGCTATGCTATGCTATGCTATGCTATGCTATGCTATGCTATGCTATGCTATGCTATGCTATGCTATGCTATGCTATGCTATGCTATGCTATGCTATGCTATGCTATGCTATGCTATGCTATGCTATGCTATGCTATGCTATGCTTTGCTATGCTATGCTATGCTATGCTATGCTATGCTATGCTATGCTATGCTATGCTATGCTATGCTATACTATACTAAAATAAACGAAACACGCGAAAACCCGTTGGTCCAGTTGGTAGTGAACCTACCTTCTGAGCTTGGAGGCGTGGGTTCTATTCCCACCTAGGACAAACAGTTATGTGATAAACGTTTGTGTTTGTTCTATACCTGGTTGTTAATAACTATAATCTATTTAAGTATGTTTGAATTATTTAATTTAATTTAATTTAATTTATGAAATTATAAATAAAAAATAAAAAAATGTTAATTATTATTATATTTAATTATTCAACAAAAATTATATTTTACTTAATAATTTTGATTTTTAGTAGTCTTTCTGACTGTCTCTCTCTCTCTTTCTCTCTCCACACGAAACACTTAGACTCTTGTAACTATATTACCGAGCGTACATAATAATAGATGCCCTAATGAGAGATGGCCTAGTCGTATCCATAATTATTAATACCTGTAATTTTTTCATAGTAGCTTTACCTAGTCTGTGCTCTAGGTCATTGGCAACACTTGGTTGCCGCATCAAATGGTCGCGTTCGAGCCATAGATTTTTTATGTTATCCATTGTTTGAAAATACAGTAGGTGTTGATATAATCGCACTCGGAAGATAAATCTAGGCGAATAGCAAGCGCGTGCGTCCTTCCCCGTTGGAGCATAGTGCGGTACTGAGGTTGAACGGAGCGTGTTTCGCCATTTAGATACAAAGCGCAACAGAATAAGGTTGAATATCGGACTTGCCGTTTGACCGAATAGTTGCTTAGAAGTAAAGGACGTAAGTCTCAAATCGAATATAATTTATTATGAGAGTACTAATTAATCTAGATAAATTTTGTCTTAGCACTGGAAAACAAACTATATTTTCCTTCGATGAGTATTTATTTTAGATATGTGACTGAAGTTCTATCCAACAAAAAATCAAAAAAATCAGCAAAACGGCACCATTTTGAAAACAATAAAGTATCGAGTAAATATCTTGCTATTATGTTTCTGTCTTAGTGCCGGAAAGAAAATGAATTGAAAAATCACATATATCCATTATTACGTTGATAGGATATTTGGTTTAGTTAGAATATCATGGCAAATTAGCATAAAATTTCGGAGGCCCCCTCTTAAGTGTGGCGTTCTAATGGAAAAGCCTATGTGCAGCAGTGGACATCGTCTGGCTGATGATGATGATGAAATCAAGTGTGTTCTATAATAGACGGCACTTTTGCTTAACATCCGGCGACATGGTAGTTAAGAACAAGCCTATATTTCAATTATAAAAAAGCCCTCATTATTTCACGCGGTTCACGATTTTTCGCGGGTTTTTGCGGTTTTTTTTTTTTTTTTTTATTTTTTTTTTTTTTTTTTATGCGGCACGCTAGGATTTTCATAAAACTTGAGAAACGAGAGACTGCGTCTATCCTGTAAAGTTCTGTGTTTCTAACCTACTTTCTTTCAGCTCCATATAAATCATTTCCACGCCGATATTTCGACATATTTACGTCAACACAAAGTCTAGACATGGAAAATGTAACATATCAGACAAGGTTATCAACTAAGAGCTATCTAATGATTCTGTCAGAGAAATATTTTATATCTAGGAGTTTTAGTGTAATAAAACATTTCATCATCATCATCATCATCAGCCAGAAGACGTCCACTGCTGAACATAGGCCTCCCCCTTTAACCTCCACACTGAACGACAGCCTGCCTTTTGCATCCACTGGATGCCCGCGACTCTCACAATGTCGTCGGTCCATCTAGTGGGAGGCCTCCCTATACTGCGTCTTCCGGTTCGTGGTCTCCACTCAAGAACCTTTCTTCCCCATCGGTTATCGGTTCTTCGAGCGATGTGGCCTGCCCATTGCTACTTCAACTTGCAAATTTTAACAGCTATGTCGGTGACTCTGGTTCTTTGGCGAATATCCACGTTTCGGATTTTATCGCGCAAAGAAACTCCGAGCATAGCTCTAAAACATTTATCAGACTGTTATTAGGGTTCCGTACCTCAAAAGGAAAAAACGGAACCCTTATAGGATTACTTTGTTGTCCATCTGTCCGTCTGTCCGTCAGTCCGTCTGTCTGTCCGTCTGATATCAAGTTGAAATTTATACCGAATACTTAAATGTATACGGTTTCTTTCAGTTGTGAAAAAATCAAACTTGTACGTCGACGCGATCAAAAGATTATGACCGTTTAACGCTTGACCGCCAACTCGCCTGATGTTGCAAGTTAAATAATAAAATAAAATATCATTGGTGGCAAACAAGCTAACGTGCTGCCCGATAGTAAGCGATCACAGTTGCCTAAGGATACCTATAATACCATCACAGATACGTTGCCAACCTTTAGGAGCCTCTTATACCAAATTTGACGGTTTTAAATCAACTTTTTTCAGTTAAATTACAATATTTCCTCAATATTCCTATAAACTTTCCTCGATAAAAAAAAACTGAAACGAAGTCGACTTAGTATTTTTTTTTTTTCATTTTATGCTCTCATGAAAGCTCGTAACAACCTGGAAATTGCATGTAATAGTGTCGTTTTTTAGTGAAATTAAAAGCGTAAAAAGGTCCCGAGAATTTACGCGCGGCGCATTCAGTGCCGCGCCAGGCGTCATCGAGGTCGGACCTATGTTCGTTTTTGTCGTTGCACTCCCCCCGCGGGCGTCCTGACTCTAGCGCGGCAATAAACATCGTCGCTATAACTTGGCGGGGGCTGAGGGAGCGTTTTGTTGCCTACGCGACTCGGATAGCCGGCCGTTAAAGACTCTATTAACAGTCCTGTTGAAAAACCTCATATCCTCAAAATTTGAACAACCATGCCTTTCTTGATTCCTGAGAGATATAATCTGGGCTATTTCAAGGCCAGAGTGAATAGGTATCTTCTAAGTCTGCGTGCTTCATCTTCGACCGCATCGTCGCTTACCAACAGGCGAGTTTAAGGTCAAAGGCGGACTTATTCGCGATAAAAAAAAAAAAAAAAACCTAGTTCCCAAAAGTCCAATATTTTCAATTCTTCATACAAAACTATACCCACCGACGCGACGTGACGATTATGTCTCTAACTGCGAGCTATCAGTATTCAATTCTCGGTTGAGCCAATTTATTCCGTCTGATAAATTCGTTTCCTTCCACCGATCCAACTATTAGTAAGTCTAAAAGACCATTTGTCAAATTGTTGAAACGCGGTCCTTATGTTAATACCTTACATAGAAAGCGTTTTGGACCGAGATCTCCAGCCATATTTTGACCTTGAAAATTTGAAAGTTATATAAAGGGCTCTGACACCGAATGTCTTTGTGGTGTGAACCCTCAAACAATGACACACTTGATGGACTGTGCAGCGTGTCCTACAACTTGCACACAAGACGACCTGAATGAAGCCATGGAGAGTGCCATTGTGGTGGCAAAGTTCTGGTCTAGAAACTTGATTTGACAATAGAATTGTATTTTGCGGAACATCGACTCGAAAGAAGAAGACCTTGAAAATTTATAATAATTAAATTTACTAGCCTGGTGTTGTGGACTCAGGGCTCGTTCCTAATGCGTTCCTAAGCCCACTTTCGTTCAGTGGATTGTATAAAGGGTTCTTCGGTGGTAGGTCAGAGAAACGTCTTGCTCGGTGGATGCAGAAACAATGCGTGCTTTATTCAACCTTACATCTATATTTATACAATTTTAACTCATTCTATCCTAACAACTAGTGGACTATGCGGCGCCCATTGTTCTCCGGGCCGCCGCAGGCGGGCGGTGCATAGCTGCTTGGCCGCACCCCCGTCGCGCCCTGCGCAGCGTCATGCTGTTGTCTGTCTTCCGGATGGGGCGCGGCGTCCGTAATTAGGATACTCTATCCATCGTCCATTGTCCTCGCGGCGGTTGCAAGCGGTCGGCGAATACCTGCTCTGTCGCACCCCCGCCTTGCCTCGCGTCACGTCCCGCCGTCGCCTATCCTCCGGGAAGGGCTCGGCGTCCTTAACATCCTCCCCTCGGCGCAGCTCGCGGAGCCTTTCTCTGCAACCCTCTCGAGGACGGCGAGCTTGTAGCTTGAAGTTCTCTCGCTGCGCTCGTTGAAGTAGAAGCTTCTCTGCACGTTCGATGCGTTCCAGCTCCAGGCGCGTCGATCGGCGCCGGCATATGTCGATAAATGCCGGCACGCGCCTCACTGTGCGAGCTAATACTTCATAACGCGAGTATCGTTCGAGTGCGGGCAGCCATTCGTAGCCCGCCTCGTTCTGTTCAGTGACATGTAGCATGTTCTCGTTCTGTTCATTGACATGCAGTATCTTTTCGTTCCGTTCGTGAACATGCAGTATTTCCTCGTTCTGTTCATAGCCGAAGCGTTCTTTCGGCCATTGGTCCTCCGGTTCATGGAGAAAGCTCGGTCCGCGGAACCACCGGTCGTCTGTGGTGATGTCCGCGCTCGTAAACCGCGTAGCGTCGTCCGCGTTGATCTCTGAGGCAGGTATCCAATGCCATTGAGCCTTCTCTGTTGACTCCGCGATCTCTCGGAGTCGGTGAGCGACGAATGACGTATATCGCCGTCGGTCGTCGCGTATCCATCGGATGAGCGTCGACGAGTCCGTCCAATAGATCGTACGAATCACTCTCAGCCGATGTTCTTGCAGAATGGCGGTTGCCAACCGCGTCTCAATAACGGCGGCCTGTAGTTCTAGGCGCGGAATACTCTGCGTTCGTCGCGGCGCCACTATCGTTTTTCCAGCGACTTGTGCTACGACGATACTGCGGTTCGGTCGTATCGTCCTCCAATAGGCGACGGTAGCGTAGGCTCGTTCGCTCGCGTCGCTACGCCCTAGCCATAGACGCTCAATGCTTCGTAGCTGTTGTAGCCACGCCGTAAAGCGCTCGGCGTGTTCGTCGGGAATTCGTTCATCCCGTGTCCGCTGTCCTCTCCACAGAGTTTGTAGCAGTATCCGCCCCCGGATCGTGTAGTTCGTCGCGAGACCGATCGGGTCGTATAGCGACATAACGGCGCTTAGCGCCTCTCGCTTTATCGGTGCGCGGGCTTGAGTGCGCACTTCCTCCGGGGCGCGGTTCATTCCGGTGTTCAACCGCAGCTCGTCTTGTTCGGCGTTCCAGGGGAGCCCGAGTATCTTGTTGCTCGTGGCTCCCCCCAGTCGAGTGGGCGCGTTCGTTCGTAGCGTGTCCGGAATGCAGCTCAGTACTGCCGACTCGTTCGGAGTCCGATCTTGAAGTGTGAAGCCGGCCTTAGCGTGCACCTCGCATACCTCTTGTATGGCGCTGCGGGCTTCACTTTCGTGTTCGTAACTGTCGAAGTTGTCATCCATATAATGGCTCTGTGTCATGGCCATATGCGCTCGTAGATGCGTCTCCACATAAGCGCACGCGTTATGGTCGCGCACGCTATGTGCGAGGAAGGGTGAGCTCGCCGCGCCGAAGATTATGCTCGTCATCTTATAGGCGCGCGGCGGGCTTTCTAGTTCATTTCCTCGCCATAAAAACTGCTGTGCCGGCTGGTCCTCAGATCGCAGTTTTGTTCGCAGGAACATTTCCTGCATGTCGATCGGCTTTTCCTGTAGCGACAGCAGTAGATCAGGGCCTTCCAGGAGCTGGTCGTTGAGATAGACGTGGTTGCTTCGGTGCGCTGCATCAAATACAAGGCGTGGCTTGTCGGGCTTGTTCGGGTTCCTCACCGCGAAGTGTGTTAAGCACCCGCCAACGGTACTCTTAGACTCTGTACCGTCGCATGGCGCGGCGTAGCCCTTTTCCAACAAGTTGTCGATCTGCGCGCTGTATTCACTCGCGAAGCTCGGGTCATGGTCTATCTTTCTCTCTATTCCCTTCAGGCGGTTCAGGGCGGCGAGGTAACTCGCGGGCACGGTGACGTCATCACCGCGCCACGGTAGTCCTATCTCGTACGCGCCGCCGATCTTCGTTACTGTTTCGTTGGACGTTCGTATCGCTCGTTCGTCCGCTTCGTTCACGCGGGACTTGAGTGATATGTCCAGTGACTCGATCTTGACGTGAGTCTCGACTAGTTCATAAAGTCGTTGGTCGTGCGTCTCGCTCTCACGTATACGCTGGTCGGGCGCGTACACGTGCAGGACGCTCTCGTTCTCACATAATGTGAAGCTGCGTGGTGCGGTTCCGTGCACCACCCACCTGAGCTGCGTGCGTGCGGCGGCCGGCTCGTTAGGCGCGCCGACGCGTAGTTCTCTTGACACGATAAGTTCCCAGTAGTCGGCACCCACCAAGATGAGGTGTGCTCGTTCGTAGCACACCTCGTTCGGTAGGTCTTGTGGGTGTCGATGCTTGAGAAGTAATTGCGGCGCCGTCTGTTCTCGAAATTGTAGGTTTCGTACGGTCCGCGCTTCGATCGTGTATAGCGCTGTCTCGCTCTCTCCCTTGAGGCGAATCGGTACGAGCTTGCTGTCTCGCTCGCGCGCGCGGGTCATATTGACGCCGCTTATCCGTAGAGGCTGGTTCGGTCCGTCGGCGCCGATGCTCGTAGCTAACTCTCGGTCGATCAGAGTTATGGCGGCGCCTTCGTCCAGCAAGGCGTATGAGTGGACCTTGCTCTTGGAGCCGGAGATCATGACAGGGCACACCTTCAGCAGCACCACTCGTTCTTGTCCGGTAGCGTTTAAGGCCGCTACCGACAGTACCACTCCGCCGTGAGTGGGCTTCGTTGGTTCGGTGGACCGCGCGGCTAGTTCGGTGGAGGCCGGCGCGGACTTTCTTTCTCGACGCAGCGTCGGGTAATACGGGCGGCGGCACTTGTTTACGCTGCAATACTTTTCTCTGCCGCGTAATCGCCGATGCTTCGCGTCTTCTGTGATCTTGTCGGTGATCGTTCCAGATGATCCGAAACTCTGTTCGAGAGTTTCCCTGATGCGGTCGGGTGTGGTGTCCGTCATGAGGTGGGCGGACACCGCTTCCAGCGCGTCTCCTGTCAGCGCTGTTTGCAGGTGAAGCACGTTCTCGACGGGCGGGATATTGAACATTGTAGTTGATTCTATCGTCGCCGCCTTAAAGCGCAGCCATCCGGTCGGACTGCCGCTGAATCTCGGTAGGTCACAGTTGTAGCGCCGCTGCGATCTAGACGTTCGTTCTAGTGCTTCAGCGATCTGTGTTCCGTAGCTACGTGTGTGGCCTGGTGCAGGTGACTGGTCACGACGATCGAATATTCTTGTTTCTTCATGTTCAATGGAGCGCGACAGTTCGTGTCGCTCCCCCCGTGATACTGGTTCAGGTTCAACGGGACGCGATAGTTCGTGTCGCTCCCGCCGCGATACCGGTTCAGCTTCAACGGGACGCGACAGTTCGTGTCGCTCCCGTGATCTTAGCTCAGGTTCAACGGGGTGCGACCGTTCGTGTCGCTCCTCCCGTGTTCGTTGTTCATGTTCGACGGGGCGCAACTGTTCGTGTCGCTCCTCCCGTGTTCGTGGTTCATGTTCGACGGGGCGCGACAGTTCGTGTCGCTCCTCCCGTGTTCGTGGTTCATGTTCGACGGGGCGCAACTGTTCGTGTCGCTCCTCCCGTGTTCGTGGTTCATGTTCGACGGGGCGCGACCGTTCGTGTCGCTCCTCCCGTCGCGATGCTGGTTCATGTTCAACAAGGCGCGACCGTTCGTGTCGCTCCCCCCGTGATGCAGCCACGCGCGGCCACTCGTTGACGCGCTGGCGCTGTTCTTCCGGGTTCGTTGAAGGTTCATCGCGTGGGCTTTCTTCAGCTTCAGCCTTGGCGATCTGGAACGCGAGCCGTTTCAAGATGAGGTCTGTTTCAATGGCGGCGAGCTTCTCGGCAGCCTCCAGCTCGGCCCGTCGCACTTGTAGCGTCGAGTTCGTCGTACGCCGCGATCGGTGTGAGTGTTTGGAAGGTTGCGGTGAGACAGCTCGTCTCCGTATGTTCGTGGCGGCGGCAGCAGCATGTTCC
Source organism: Agriopis marginaria (assembly GCA_932305915.1). Classification (NCBI taxonomy): domain Eukaryota; kingdom Metazoa; phylum Arthropoda; class Insecta; order Lepidoptera; family Geometridae; genus Agriopis; species Agriopis marginaria. The sequence goes on from OW029932.1 coordinate 14,749,764, forward strand.
CCGCCCGGCCCGGTCGGTGGGCCGGTAGCGGCAACTTCTTTTCCCGTTGGCGTCGAGGGTGACGCCGGTAGAAGTCGTGTCTGCCTCCGCAGCCTTTGTTCGATGCAATGGAGATCTACAGCGCTCATTTTCTCGGTATCTGGTCTGTTCATGACCATTGTGGCTGGTCCTTAGTTCCGACGATTGTTCACTGGTTCCGACGATTCTCCTCTGGTTCTTACTGATCCGGCGTTCGAAGGAGCAGAAATGTTGTGGACTCAGGGCTCGTTCCTAATGCGTTCCTAAGCCCACTTTCGTTCAGTGGACTGTATAAAGGGTTCTTCGGTGCTAGGTCAGAGAAACGTCTTGCTCGGTGGATGCAGAAACAATGCGTGCTTTATTCAACCTTACATCTATATTTATACAATTTTAACTCATTCTATCCTAACAACTAGTGGACTATGCGGCGCCCATTGTTCTCCGGGCCGCCGCAGGCGGGCGGTGCATAGCTGCTTGGCCGCACCCCCATCGCGCCCTGCGCAGCGTCATGCTGTTGTCTGTCTTCCGGATGGGGCGCGGCGTCCGTAATTAGGATACTCTATCCATCGTCCATTGTCCTCGCGGCGGTTGCAAGCGGTCGGCGAATACCTGCTCTGTCGCACCCCCGCCTTGCCTCGCGTCGCGTCCCGCCGTCGCCTATCCTCCGGGAAGGGCTCGGCGTCCTTAACACCTGGGGCCTTACGGACAACAGCTAATTGCGGCACCTGATCCGCTCAGTTGGAAAATCACGCGAACGTGAACCTTATCGCGCCCGGATACGGTTTGCGGTCGCGTGATTTTCCAACTGAGCGGATTAGGTGCCGCAATTAGCTGTTGTCCGTAAGGCCCCTGGTCTAGCCTGGACATTTGAGGCATCGGTGAGGCCGAAAGCTCAAAGAATTAGCAAGCTGAAGTGGTAATGGGCTTGCCTTATCTGTAGAAGAACTGACAACCGCTGGGGTAGACGGGTTCTAGAGTGGAGAACGCGTATCGGCAAACGTAGAGTAGGACGCCCTGCAGCCCGGTGGAGTGACGACCTGCGAAAGGTGGCTGGTGGCAAGTGGATGCGAAAAGCAGATGATCGAGGCTTGTTGCGTTCTTAAGGAGAGGCCTACGTCCATCAGTGGACGAGCATAAAATAGGCTGATGATGATGGGGCCGAAGCCAACACTAAGAGGCGCTGTTGAGTATTACGTATGCACAATATATATTATATTCTTATTCATTCATATTAAGTGCATGTCTATTATCTTAAATTATTAACAGTCATCATCATCATCATCATTATCAGACTATCATGTTTCCACTGCTGGGACTCTCCCAGAGAGAGAGAGAGAGAGGAAAGGCCCTAATCCACCATGCTGGCCCAGTGCATGTTGGTGAATGTCATGTCTTTGAACTTTTGAGGTTCTTGGTCATACCGGTTTTCCCACGCTGTTTTCCTTCACCGTTTTTTTGAGAGATTGTGTTGAACCTGTAGTTAATTTATTTAGGTACTAAATAAGACATTGGTGCAGAGCCGAGGATTGAACCGGGTGCTGCCAGATTTAAAAGTGCACATGCTACCGCTTGGTCACTACCGCTCACATTGCGTATAAATATTCTATGCATAGCATATGTTAATTTTTTTAGAGCCGGTTGACAAGCTAATAGTCATCAAAATATGACGCCTCACATATGTCTAAATCCATTTTAAAAACCATGTATGCTGTAGGACGTGCCAAATAAACCTCATACATGCATACATGCACACACAAACATACATACATACAAACATACATATATATAACACTCCTTCTTGCGGCGGCGTCGTGTGGCGGGTCGCCCTCTTCCCTCAAACATGGCGAGGAGAGCGATGGCTGGCACACGCGTCAACTCGTGAACGGGTGCTGCTTGCGGGAGCTGGACTGCTCGGTGTATACACGCAACATAGTCATAAGATTTTATAATTTGTATATACCTCGTGTATAGTCATTAGTTATATGTTATATCAAATATAGTTAAAAAATAAATGTAAAAAGTTTACAAAGGGCACGGACCCAGGAACGCATTGGAGGACGTTTTCAAGCTCTTGGACTGGAACGGATTAGGCATCAACATCAACGGCGAATACATCACTCACCTTCGTTTTGCCGATGATATAGTCATCATGGCAGAGTCGCTGGAGGACCTAAATACCATGCTCAGCGACCTCAGTAGCCTTTCCCAACAGGTGGGTCTTAAAATGAACATGGACAAGACAAAAATCATGTCGAATGTCCATGTTGAACCCGTGCCGATAGTCGTTGGGAACGATACTCTAGAAGTTGTTGACCATTACACCTATCTTGGACAGATTGTTCAGTTAGGTAAGTCCAACTTAAGCAAAGAGGTCGCCCGAAGAATCCAACTCAGATGGGCAGCGTTCGGGAAATTGCGTGACATCTTCTCGTCCAAGATACCACAGTGCCTCAAGACGAGGGTTTTTGACCAGTGTGTGTTGCCAGTGATGACATATGGTACTGAGACGTGGTCCTTAACTGTTGGCCTTTTGGAAAAACTCAGAGTCACTCAGTGGGCAATGGAGAGAGCAATGCTCGGAGTTTCTTTGCGCGATAAAATCCGAAACGTGGATATTCGCCAAAGAACCAGAGTCACCGACATAGCTGTTAAAATATGCAAGTTGAAGTGGCAATGGGCAGGCCACATCGCTCGAAGAACCGATGACCGATGGGGAAGAAAGGTTCTTGAGTGGAGACCACGAACCGGAAGACGCAGCGTAGGTAGGCCTCCCACTAGATGGACCGACGACATAGTGAGAGTCGCTGGCATCCAGTGGATGCAAAAGGCAGGCTGTCGTTCAGTGTGGAGGTTAAAGGGGGAGGCCTATGTTCAGCAGTGGACGTCTTCTGGCTGATGATGATGATGATGATGACGGACCCAGGAGTCCGTGGAGAATAAATAAACAAAAAAAAATAAAAAAAAATCCTTCTTTCTAGCCTGGGTAAAAACATCTGTTTTGTGACAAATTTCAATGGACACACTCAAAGATCTACGATGTACCATGCTAAGCTAGAGTTTAGTATATACGCAAGGTATCAGCATCACAATCCCATAGTCTCCGGGGCACGTTAAATAGGTCATTGGAGCCGACCCCAATATTTCAGCGCGTACTCCTTATGAAACACAGGGCTCGAAGCAAATTTAATTTCGTTCGCATTATGTGGCGTCTCCATATATTACCATTGTAAGTGGGCCATTGAATATGTTGTAGTTAGTGAGGGATTGTGATAATGGGGGTAAGACGGAGTATCTATTTTTATTGCGGTTAAGTCTTAGTTCTAGAAGCCGTGCCGTGGTAGCCTATTTGGGAGACCGCTAAACTTGAAAGCGTGAGGTCGCGAGTTCAAATCCCGGGCCCGTACCAATGACCTTTTAGAGCATCGTGAGGAAACCTGCATACGTAGGGAGAAGAAATTCAATAGCGTATGTGAATCCACCAACCCGCAACTGGGCGAGCGTGGTGGATTGGTCCAATCGCCCTTTCGGGCATAGGCCAAAGTCCAGCAGTGGGCTATTAAAAGCTGAGTATGCTTAGTTCTAGGCTGATCACTCTAATTGACCGAGCAAAGAGAAGTCTCAGATTCTAATGTGACAAGTCGGAGTTTCTATGCTTGTTTGTATATTTATTCGACTATAACGTGCATATCGTTGATCCGATCTTGATGAAATTTTGTATTGAAGTATTTCATTACAATACATTTTTCAAGTTCAAATATGAGCGACCCTTTTTGTCTGACAAAATGTGGAATGAGCTACCTACCGCGGTGTTTCTGAAAAGCTACAACATAAGGTTCTTCAAAAGATAAGTCAATAGAGTCTTAACCTGTCGAATGCGAGCGAGGGAATTTCACCTAGATTTCAGATAATAAAAAAAATTTAAAAAAAAACCCTGCCGCACGGTGGTGATCTCGACGGCGTTTTTGTTTTGTAGTAGGTACATGTTTGTATATTTTATACATTCATCTTTTAGTTTAAGTGTAGCTCTTATTAAGTTATTTTAAGTTTTAGTTTTTAGTTTATATTTTAAGATTTCATTAATTTTCTTTTTTTTAAGTTCCTATCCAAGTAAAAAAAAAATACGTGCATAATATTATTATTATATATATACCATTGGTATTGTGTATAAATCTTCTTACACACAATATGCGCGTCGGAGCACTTTTATCTTACGCCGACATACGGTGCGTAACGCATTTGGCGAGTTAAAGGGTCGGCAACATAGTTGTGATGCATCTCGTGAATCTCTAAACGACAGCTTACCATCTGCATCCACTGGATGCCCGTGACTCTCACGATGCCGTCGGTCAATCTAGAGAGAGGCCTACCTAAGCTGCATCTTATGGTTCGTGGTTTCCACTCGAGAACTTTTCTTTCCCATCGATTATCAGTTTTCATGGCGCAATGTGGGCTGCCCGCAATGGCACTTCGATAAATTTTAATAGCTACTATATTGGTGAAAAAAAAGCTTCAAAGAAGAAATAAATAATTAAATAATAGAAAAATAAAAAAGCAGGGTTTAGTAAATCATGGATTGAAAACATTGCATAGGTGAATTTTATGCTTATAAAAAAAAACAGGGCCTGCCTGCCTACCAGTGAAATGTAACAAAAGGGTACTTAAAACAACATTACGGGTAAATACATTAAAAGAGCTTTTAAAAGATTTCTCCTCAAATTACTATCATAAAAATAAATATCTTAACCAAAATACTAAGTATGTCTGAAAGTAATTTTAACTTAGAAGTTTAGTATGATAGCAAACAGGTGCAGTAAATGGCTTATACTTATTATGCTTAACACCACTTAGGAATATAGTGGTCGTAAAAAATAAAGATATTAGTGAAAATACATCTAGAGATATTTCTTTAGAAAAAACTTGGGGAGTAATACATTTGCATTAAAGTTTTTCACATCATAATAAAAATGATTTCTTTGCCTACAACTTTGTCATGTAACTTATATCCATAGGGCTTGTAGTATTGCCGGAAATCGAGATAAACCGTTTTTTATCGATTTTAAAGGTCTACTTTTGAATATTCATGAGAACGAATCGTTAAATTTGAAGCATATTTCGTCTAGAAATTCATTTGCCCAGCCAAGATGCCAACTAAGGCCAGTAAATTTAGCCGGAGTTTAGGCTCCACGAAGCAGCTATCTCTAAAATCTGAACACCTATTCTCCTTTTATCGCAGTGGTATCTCAGATCTAAACCTATTTGCAGTATATCGACATTGGGGATGGGGCTTATGTTTTTGCCGGACTCTCAGAGATCCGATGATGGTAGACATACTGTATGTTAATGTATTTTTTTTTTCAATTATTATTAATCTTACAAAGCCTCTTTACAGATGCAAAATTATTGACAAGGCCATTTTACAGCCGATAATGTGTACCTATCTCTATCTCTATCTCTACATAGTATAAATTGAAGTCGCTTTCCGCGTCTGTCTGTCTGTCTGTATGTCTGTATGGCCGCTAACTCCTCCTAAACCACGCAACGGATTTTGATGCGGTTTTCACCATCTGTTAGATACATTTTCAAGGAAGGTTTATATATATAACTAGCGACCCGCCCCAGCTTCGCACGTAAATTACACCCGTGCGAAGCCGGCCGGGCGGGTCGCTAGTATTGTATAATTGTGTAATTTTAATTTTAAATTGTTATTTTATCCTGTAATGACGTCGTCAAGTGTATATTAGTTATACCTAAGCCACGAAATAAATGAATTGAATTGAACTGAATACTAAACAACATTGAACATTATTACTTAATCTATACTAATATTATAAAGAGGAAAGATTTGTTTGTTTGTTTGCATTGAATAGGCTCCGAAACTACTGAACCGATTTGAAAAATTCTTTCACTGACGGGAAGCTACACTATCCCCGGGTGACATAGGCTATAATCTATACCCGTGCGAAGCAGGGGCGGACCGCTAGTTAATTATACATACGAAAAAAAAGTACACACAAGGGTTTTTAAACTTTAAATTGTTGCGGTGTGGTAACATAATCTCAACTTATTTTGCACTTACCTGACGTCCATTTTGGCAATTTTACGTGAATTAAATCAAATAATAGTAAATTATTCACCGAGGGGATAAAGCAGTCCTCTTATACCAAATTTGTCGGTTTCAAATCAATTTTATTCAGTTAAATTACAATATTTGAGCTGGAAAAAAATACATGTCACAGATGCTTTGTTTGCATCTGTGTTTGAGTTTATGCATTGGTTCAAAATTTGATAGAATAAAATTACCTCGATCAAAAAAAATCTGAAACAAAGTCGATTTAGTTTATTTTTTTTCGTTTTATGCTCTAATGAAAGCTCGTAACAACCTGGAAATTGCATGTACTGAAAGGCAATTTTATTTAACAGTGTTTCCATTGGATAGATTTTTGATAGTGAATAGTTTAGATTTTTAGTGAAATTAAAAGCGTAAAAAGGTCGCGAGAATTTGCACGCGCCGCGCTCAGTCCCGCGCCAGCCGTCATCGAGGTCGCACCTATGTTCGTTTTTGTCGTTGCACTCCCCCCGCGGGCTTCGTGACTCTTGCGCGGCAACATCGTCGCTCTAACTTAGCGGGGGCTGAGGGAGCGTTTTGTTACCTACGCGACTCAGATAACTGGCCGTCACGGGCGTCATTTTGAATACCGAGCGTAATAAACGATTCGAGAGTTGAGTTTAGAGTTAAGATTTGATTCCTCCATTACTTTCATCACTAATATATTCAGTTATATTCATCACTCAGAGTCACACAGCGGGCTATGGAGAGTGCTATGCTCGGAGTTTCTTTGCGCGATAAAATCCGAAACGTGGATATTCGCCAAAGAACCAGAGTCACCGACATAGCTGTTAAAATTTGCAAGTTGAAGTGGCAATGGGCAGGCCACATCGCTCGAAGAACCGATAACCGATGGGGAAGAAAGGTTCTTGAGTGGAGACCACGAACCGGAAGACGCAGCGTAGGTAGGCCTCCCACTAGATGGACCGACGACATAGTGAGAGTCGCTGGCATCCAGTGGATGCAAAAGGCAGGCTGTCGTTCAGTGTGGAGGTTAAAGGGGGAGGCCTATGTTCAGCAGTGGACGTCTTCTGGCTGATGATGATGATGATGATATTCATCGCTAAGTCTGTTATTTGTAATAAATTAAACGTAACGACACATGCCTATTCCCGTGTAATATAAACAATCCGTATAGTCAGTCGTCTTGTCTATTTTTTCTTGCCGAACGCTTCAGTCATCCCTAAAATACATCACTTCCCGGCAGAATCTGCGAACGAAGCCATCGCACAAGCGATTTGGCAATATGTACTTGAGGACAATGCCAAAGTGCCGACGAAATTGATATTGCATAAAATATTACTGTTTTCTTGGTGCAGTGAGCCATGCAAATAACTAGGGGATGTTATTATGACCTAAAACATGTAAAGATGTTATTATGACTCTTGAAACATGTTAAGCACTTGCAATGCTGTTTTTTATTATCGAACAAAACGATTTTCGATTCGACTGCAATTTGAAGTTTGTTTGTTAGGCAACATTTTAATGATTACCCTACAATGTTCATGTAAAAAAAGTACTATGCAAGGCTTGGTAGCAATACAGAATCTCATCATTTCAGCCATAGGACGTCCACTATAATTGGACATAGGCCTCACCCCCATCGATCTCCAAAAGGGCCGGTTGGAAGCGGCCTGCATCCAGCGTTTCCCTGCGGTCTTTTTTAGGCCGTCCGCCCATCATGTGAGTGGACGTCCTACGCTGTGCTTACCGGTCGGCGGTCAACTTTTGAGAACCTTTCCCCATCGGCCATCTGTTCTGCGTGATATGTGCCCTGCCCACTGCCACTTTTAGCATTTAGCATTTACGGAGTCACAAATGTTGGCCTCATCTTTCTAAAATGGCAACAAAACAAAAACGAGGTTAATGACAACTTGTATAAGAAATACTCAAAAACATTTAAGAAAATAATACGTATATCTAGGAAAACTGCTAACGTAAAATATATAACAAGGAGTACCAATAAAAATAAGGCCACTTGGGGTATTATAAAAAATCACACCTCTGAAACAAATCACATCAAGACAACGATAGAAAGCATTAAATCAGGTAAAGAAGAAATAGTTGAACCATCTAAAATAGCTTCGTCTATGAACAATTACTTCATAAAACGTAACGAAACAAACCAGACAGGCAATTCTTCCCAACATAAGCCTATCAAAACAAATCCAAAAAGCATTTTTATTAGCCCAGTAACCTGCAATGAAATAAGAAATATAGTAAAATCATTAAAAAGTAAAAAAACCGCTGGTTACGATGGCATTTCCGTACAAGTCATTAAAGAAACCATAGAATTTATAATAATGCCCCTGACATACATAATTAATATCTCGATTGAAACTGGTCAGTTCCCAGATGGTCTAAAACCAGCATTAATCAAACCTTTACATAAAAAAGGTTCAAAATCAGAGATGGGCAACTACAGACCAATTGCCATATTACCGAGCTTTTCAAAAGTTTTTGAAAAAGTACTTTATAACAGGTTTACTTCATTCTTTGAATCCAACAACATTCTCAACGAAAATCAGTTCGGTTTTCGTAAAGAGAGAAAAACTACTCACGCCATCTTCAAGATGCTAAAACAGGCTTGGGAAGAGATCAATAACAAAAAGACTGGTATTGCTCTCTTTTTAGACATGTCGATGGCATTCGATTGTGTCGAACACGAAGTTTTACTAACAAAACTAGAAGCTATGGGTATACGCGGTACACCATTAACTTTGTTGGAGTCATACCTAAAAAATAGATCACAGGCTACAGTTATAGAAGTATATAATAAGGACACAAAAACGGTAGAACGAGAACAATCAGCATTCCAAGATATAAATATAGGTGTTCCACAAGGTAGTATCTTTGGGCCTATTCTATTCAATTCTTACATCAACGAATTACCGCTTATCACAAAACATCTCTGCGTCATGTTTGCTGATGATGCTACTATATTTATACCCCAGAAAAATCTAAGTAAAACTGATTTTGAAATTGAAGTTAACAAAACATTAAAACAATTCACAGACTGGCTAAAATGCATAAACCTAAAGGTTAATATTAGTAAAACCAATATACTGCAATTTACTAACTATAAAACCACTCCTCTAAACCTCGACATTATAAATAACGGAAACAAAGTTAATGAAATTAGTGTAACAAATTTCCTAGGAGTCACTTTAGATAAAAACTTAAACTGGAAAGCGCATATAAATAAAATAAATAATAAAATCACAAAATACGTCTACGCTCTATCGGTTCTTAGCAGTATCGCATCAAAATCAGTAGCAATAAGTGCATACTATGGATATGTGTTTCCTCATCTAAGCTATGGTATTATATTTTGGGGGGATTCAGTAGAGGTTGAGTCCACATTTATATTACAAAAACAATGTTTACGGAGCATATACAAATTGAAACCTACTGATACTCTACGTAATATATTTATAGCTAATAAATTTTTAACCCTGACCTGTTTATATATATTAGAGCTGTGTTTGTTTGTAAAGAGTAATGAGGAAACTTATTTCAACGCTAAGTCGAGTCGAATTGATAACCTACGTACAAAATATCGATACAATATGCGTATTCCTCAAATAAATAACGCCATGTACTACAAAAGTACATTCATAAATGCTATACATGTGTATAATAATCTGCCTATTGAGTTAAAAACTCTAAATGGCTTTAAATTTAAGTCGAGTTTAAAAAACTGGCTCTTATCTAAAGCATATTACAACATGAGAGAATACTTTGAGATATAAATAATAATTATAATTATGCCTGGTTATTAACACTGTTTATTTACCTAAAATTTAATATAATTATTACATTGATATTGTTACCTAGTCCCCGTGGTCGATTTTTGCGCTTATAGTAATAAAATTGTAGTTAATATTTTATGTAGTATTTCAATAATATGTGTTTCTAATAATTCTATTGTATGTTCTATATGAACACAACTGTTGTGACTAATTACCTAATAAGCCTAAGACCTTTGTACACAGTTGAACAATAAAGTATTATTCTATTCTATTCTATTCTATTCATGCATAGATGAGTTTGGCCCACATTTAAATTCATCCATAAACAATTCTGTTACCGACCCTTGCAGTAGAGTTCATAAAAAGTTCATGATCAGCTTCCGCCAAGGCTGGTACATAGTCAGTTTCTCAAACGCTGCGTGGATATTCACAAAAAAATACAGGCTTAAGCATAAAGACTGCACTGAAAACATCGCAATTTCAACTGGGAAGATGTATTTAAGTTAGCGGCGTCGTGGAAGCCCGTAGTGAGCAAGTGTACAAACCGCGGTGTAGGTACTAGGACATTTACCGATACAGTCAGTGTTGTGTGTCGTAGTGACAACACTGCGATTTTTCAAGATCAAGTGAGGGTAGGAGAACATAACACCCGCTCTTCTCGCCGGACTCACCCGCAGTGTTCAGTCAGCTCGTGACCACGGCCATTGTAACATGGTCGAAACGTCGAGCGAAAGGTACATATTTTTACCTAAATTAAATAATACGTGATAAGTCCCGGTAAACATTTAAAATATAGACTGTACTACGCCGAACTATGACGCACTCCGTGTTGCTGAAGATAGAAGACGATGGAAAAAAAATCGGACAAGTACGAGTAGGACTCGTGCTCTGAGGGTTCGGTTGGACAGAACCCTCAGAGCGCGAGTCCGAAAAAATACCTAAAGTTGAAATATTCAAAGACAAACTTAACTTTGTAGTTGACTATAAGGTTCTTCTATATATTCCAACTACAAAATGTAAGTTTGTAATAGCAAAATAATTAATAATAAAAAATTTAATGATATAGCTTCAAATTTGTAACTTTCAGATTTATTTCTTTATATCTGCTATGAGACCTTACCTTTTGCCAAATTGCATGATTCTAGGTCAACGGGAAGTACCCTATAGGTTTTGATTTCCCTGTGAAATCGCAAAATATGCGACATAAACATTCATATCTTTTGATTGCGTTGACTTACAACTTTTATTTTTTTACAGCCGAAAGAAACCGTAGACCCAAGTATATATTATAAATTTCAACTTGATACCTTTACGCGTTCTTGAGAAAAAGGGTCTTGACAGACGGACAGACGGACAGACAGACGGACAACGAAGTGATCCTATAAGGGTTCCGTTTTTTCCTTTTGAGGTACGGAACCCTAAAGATCATCAGAGAGAATTGATGGAAGGTGGTGGGTGGTCACGACTCTTAGACATGAGGAATACGAGTTAAAGAGCAGGAAGCCAGGAAGATGGTCATTGTTACTCATAATTCTGAACATTTTTAACTATGGGGCCAATAAAGTCGAGATAGCCCGTTGGTCCAGTTGGTAGTGAACCTGCCTTCTGAGCTTAGGGGCGTGGGTTCGATTCCCACCTAGGGCAAACATTTGTGTGATGAACATTTGTGTTTGTTCTATATCTGGGTGTTAATATCTATTTAAGTATGTATTTAAACCTATATATGTATGTATATCAGTCTCTGGCAGCCATATCACAAGCTTTGCTTAGTTTGGGGTCAGATGATCGTGTGGAAAAAAAAAAAAAGTAATACGTGATAAGTCCTGATAAACATTTAAAACAAATATGGGACCAACCCTGAAATCGGAAAAATCATCAATCCTGTAGAAAGAAAGAAAGAAAATAAAATTATTCGACACCTTTACAAAAACTTATATGTAAAGGATACAATCAGTGTCGAATGGGTCCGTCTCGGCATAAATGCTGAAAGTCAAGGACTATCAGCGCTGGTTTTAAAATGAACCCTTGAGTATGACAGCGGGTAAAACTGTGGAGCGGAATGTACTATATTTATATAATCGCGTTATTCATAACCCTACCATGCCATCGAGTCTCCAACACATCCGGTTGAATGCTCCCGTATCGTCTTCACTGCACATTCACACTCCTACATGAATAATTAGCTCCAAGCATCGTCAGATCTAAGGACCTGGGGCCTTACGGACAACAGCTAATTGCGGCACCTAATACGCTCAGTTGGAAAATCACGCGACCGCAATCCGTATCTGGGCGCGATAAGGTTCACGTTCGCGTGATTTTCCAACTGAGCGGATTAGGTGCCGCAATTAGCTGTTGTCCGTAAGGCCCCTGGACTGTTAAACGTACTTAGTTCTTTTAGCACGGGGTTGATAGACACGGAGAAATATTGTATTGTGAAAGAAAAAAAGAAAAGAAATTGATTGAATCAGGCGTTACTTAGCGGAATTTTTGTTACAGAAGAAATTATTTTTTGTTTCAGGTTAGGTTAATTTTGCTCTTTTATGTAATTAATGGACCCGGGTATGTCCTAAAACTGCGACCAGAACCACCGGAGGATGGGCAGCAGCGTCCTGTTAGTACACGGTGAACGTACTGCGATCTCCAAACCGCCTGCCAAGCGTGGGGATTATGGCAACACCCCTCTCTAAGAGGGAGGCCTTGTTCAGCAGTGGACATTTAATGGCTGATGGTGTGATGTAATTAATATTTAAATTCAGGTTAGGTTCATATTAGTATCACAAATATCTATAGAGAAAAATTGTTTATCCCAAAATCCTTATTGTAATCAAAACGACGTAGAAGCGGAATTACTCTAGAAATTCGACATATACAAATTAAAGAAAAGAAAGAAAATATTTTTTATTCGACACCTGATTCGACCTTTGTATGATAACATTACCCACCGGATTAGCAAATTGAAGTGGCAGTGGGCAGGGCATATATCACGCAGAACAGATGGCCGATGGGGCCGAAAGGTTCTCGAATGGAGAACACGGACCGGTAAGCGCAGCGTAGGACGTCCACACACGAGATGGACTGCCGACCTAAAAGAGACCGCAGCGAAACGCTGGATGCAGGCCGCTTCCAACCGGCCCTTTTGGAGATAAATGGGCTCCCCCATTGATCTATGTATAGCAGTGAACATTCTACGGCTGAAATGATGATGATGATGATTGTAGGATAATGATTGTTGTCTCCTTTGCTTTTATCGTTACCAGCCTCTCATGTTCCACTGCTGGAACAAAATTAATAAAAACTTAAATAATAATGATTTAAAATAAATATCAATAACTTATTTAACTTGAAAATGCCTTGAAATGGTCTCCCCACAGAGATAGAGAAAGGGAAGATGGGCCCTATTCCTTTTAGTAAAGAGTGCTTCACCGCAGACGACAGTGTTGCTTAATATGAGACAATTATTATTATGAGATAATTAGTCTGCAGTGCCATCCCTGTTGACTAATTAATAGCGGACGAAGTCGCGGGTACAGCTAGTGTTCAATAAAAAAAAAATGCTAGTTGCTACGTAGGCGTGCTACGGATACGTAGACGTGCTACAAATATTATGTAGCACTTTTGTAGCGTGGGTATATTGTAGTATAGTAGGTAGCTCGTCCAGTGGATGCAAAAGGCAGGCTGTCGTTCAGTGTGAAGGCTAAAGGGGGAGGCCTATGTACAGTAGTGGACGTCTTCTGGCTGATGATGAGGTAGCTGCTTACCATCAGGCAGCCCGCCACTCGTTACCGTGACCGCTACCGTAGCCAGGAGTATTTTGCCAATACTCGCTATGCTTGGCAGGCGGGTTGACGAGCGCAGATAAATGTTTATGTGCTCAGAAGACGCTGCTGCCCATCTTCTGGTTGATGTCTCTTGCCGACTTCTATGGCACCTACTGGAAAAGAAGGGGGGGGCGGTACATTCTTAGGCAGGTACCACCACGGCACACGGAAACCTTTCAAGTGACCTTAAAACGTCGAGCTACAGCCATTTAGCGATTATAGAAACAAACTTAGCAAAAAAGTAAGGTAATTTCTTATTTTTAGGCCGCCTAAAAGACGTTGTTGTAAATCGACATCTACAATAGGCTATCGGACAGGTATTTAATGGTTGAAATATGTTTTCAGTCAATAAATAATTATTTAGCCCAAGCCATCGTCGTGTAGTAATATATATTTTCATTTATTGGCACAAAATCATCATACAAGTCATAGTCACAGTCAAGCAAAGTCACAGCTTAGCCCAAGTCATCGTAGTAACATACTTTGTGACATTTCATAACAGACGTGAATTTTCTTCCTCATTTTTTGTGCCATGGTCCATTACTGTTCTGGGTAGTAGTTATGGACGTTATTTTGTTTTTAGTGTCTGAAAAACTCATAAAATATGAGTTATGTCCACGAATGAATTATTTTGGGTCTATTTGTGCGTAGCGAGAGTGCCTTTTAAGGTACAAAGTAGCAAATAAATTAGATCTTTTTGTACAAAAGAAGTCTAATTTCGCTCAAAAAATATTTGTTTCACAGAAAGTCCTAATTTTTTTTGTTTACCTAATGACAATAATTTGTCTGCGTTTTTTTTTAGTCCTTGGACAATGGACATAAGAATAGAAATATGTTTAAGGAGTTGAAGGGGTAAGGGAGTCAGGAGCGCTGTTTAAATAAAGACATTAATTTAAAAATATATAAATAATTATTAATTTATAATTTATTATTTTCAATTGAGTTACTTAAATTAGAGAGGATGGTTGGTGGTGGGTGGTGAAGGTAGTACACCATCTTGGGATCCAGTCATCAAATTTATAAAACCTTAAGACCGGCGCAGAACTACAAGACTGGACACTGAGTGACGACAGCGTACATAGGGAAAGTTATGATTAAAAATCATTAGCGATCATCATCATCATCATCAGCCAGAAGACGTCCACTGCTGAAAATAGGCCTCCCCCTTTAACCTCCACACTGAACGACAGCCTGCCTTTTGCAACCACTGGTTTCCCGTGACTCTCATAATGTCGTCGGTCCATCTAGTGGGAGGCCTCCCTACGCTGCGTCTTCCGGTTCGTGGTCTCCACTCCAGAACCTTTCTTCCCCATCGGTTATTGGTTCTTTGAGAGATGTGGTCTGCCCATTGCCACTTCAACTTGGAAATTTTAACAGCTATGTCAGTGACTCTGGCTATTTGGCGAATACCCACGTTCTGGATTCTGTCGTGCAAATAAATTTCGAGCTAAGCTCTCTCCATTGCCTGCTGTGTTACTAGTTTTTCCAAAAGGCCAACAGTTAAAGACTATGTCTCAGTAGAAAAGTTTACATGATAATAAGTAATGTTTAATGATATATTTAGTAATTCATCATCATCATCATCATAATTTCAACCATAGGACGTACTGTCTACCGCTGGACATAGGCCTCCCCATCGATCTCCAAGAGGGCCGGTTTGCCAGCGGCCTGCATCCAGCGTTTCCCTGCCGTCTCTTTTAGGTCGTCTGTCCATCTTGTGGGTGGACGTCATACGCTGCGCTTACTGGTCCGTGGTCTCCATTTCAGAACCTTTCAGCCCCATCGGCCAACTGTTCTGCGAGATATGTGCCCTGCCCACTGCCACTTCAACTTGCTAATCCGGTGGGATATGTCGGTGACTTTCGTTCGTCTACGGATCTCCTCATTTTTGATTCGATCTCGTAGAGAAACCCCGAGCATAGCCCTCCATAGCTCGTTGTGCGACTTAGAGCTTGCTTATGAGGCCCATAGTGAGAGACCACGTTTCAGTGCCGTATTTCATCACTGGTAACACACTCTGGTCGAAGACTTTCATTGGTGGTTCGATTCATCTATGGCGGGAAATTTTAAACAGTTTTTTGGTCCTAGTAGCCAGGCCAGGTAATTATTTTTAAATAACACAGTGTTTGCGCAAAATGTTGGCTGTTCTTTACATTATAATGTACAATTATTTAACAGTAATGCACCATATTACTTACATTTGTGAATAAACCGTTTGAAACAGCAAAAATTTGTTTATTCACAAATGTAAGTAATAATGGGCATTAGAGATAAATAGCTTTACATGATTTTGTAAAGAATAATAATCAATTTGCGCAAACATCATGGTTGTTTACAATAATTACCCGGCCTAGCTACAAGGACAAGAAAACTGTTTGAAATTTGAATTTCCCGCCATTTGTGCAACGAACCATCTTAAGGCAATGAGGTATTTTGGACGAGAAGATGTTGCGAAGTTGACTTCGCTGATTGCCCTCTTTCTTGAAATTGGACCTACCTAGTTCGACTGTTTGTTATATTACTTTGTGACTGTTTTTAGTAATTACATACTAAGTAAATCTCAACACATTACCTTTTAATAAACAGTGAGTCCAACAAAAGCCCTTAAAGCGTATGTATTAAATGAACTCGACTCGATCTTGCCTACGTGACTAATATGTTTATTTAACCCCATACTAGTTTATTCTAACGCCATAAAGTAAACCATTGCTACTTTTCTTGAAGACTTAATGAAGAATGCAGTGCATAACCATCAGTGGATGGTGTGTTTTATAAATTGTCGAATATCAAGGTGGTTTTACAGAAAGTGTAGTTATTGCGTACCGAATAAAAGTGTAGTGCTGGTAAACGTGGGAGGAATGTTAATGTGAGAGGAGGTAACGCATAAAATGCTGTAGTGTAAAAGAGACATTAGTAACAGTTTATCCTGAAATGGATCTTCGTAAAGGCTTTTCCGTGTCTTGGAAAAGGGAAGTTAAAAAACTATACGGAGTGTAAGGGGAACACTCTCGAAGCCAAAAGAAGGTAATTGTACTCATCATTATGAACAACTTTTATTATGGGCCCAGCCCTGAAATCGCGACAAAAATATCAGCTGTTCTATAGAAAACGGTCATTGACACTCGACAAAATGTATGGAACAGTTGTTTTTTTTTTGCGATTTCAGGGTTGGTCCCATAGTAAAAGTTATTCATAATGATGAGTACAATTACCTTCTTTTGGCTTCGAGAGTGTTCCCCTTACATTCTGTATAAGTGAACATAATTTACATAAACGATTGAGGAAATCATATGAACATATTTGAAAAGTGCGCGGTAGCCGAGTGGTAGCATGTGCGCTTTACAATCTGACAGCACCCGGTTCGATCTTTAGCCCTGCACCAATTACTTATTTAGTACTTAAGTAAATTGTGCCGTTTCAATGCCATCGCTAAAAAACATAAAGAAAAACATCGTGAGGAAACCAGTAAATCCGAGAACCTCAAAAGTTAAAAGATAAAATTTTGTATCATGACATTCACTAGCATGCACAGTGGGCTTACTCTTGACACTCGATTTCAATCGTAATTTGGGATTGGGATCGAAAACATGCCATTTGGTACTCTTCAATCGCGTCAAGAGTACCGAAAGCGTCGATTTGTTTCGATTTTATTTAGTTCCATATAATTCCACCATTATCGGTTCCAATCGTGCGCTAGTTTAGAATTCAAGAGTACCAAAATGGCATGTTTTCGATCCCAATCCCAAATTACGATTGAAATCGAGTGTCAAGAGTAAGTCCACTGGCCAGTATGGTGGATTAGTGCCCATCCTCTCTCTCACTCTCTATCTCTTTCTCTCTCTCTCTCTGAGAGAAGGCCTGTGTCCCAGCAGTGGAAACATTATAGGATGATAATGATGATGATGATTATAAATTGACTGTTACTTGATAGCCCGTTGGTCCAGTACGCAGTGAGCCTACTTTCTAAGCTTGGGGACGTGTGTTCGATTCCCACCTAGGACAAACATGTGATAGACATTTGTGTTTGTTCTATATCTGGTTGCTAATAGCCATTTAAGTATGTATTTAAAAAAACTATATTTATAATTATGTAGGACATCAGGAAAGCATTGGACAAGACTAGCACAGGACCGGAAAAGATGGCGCGCTGAAGAGGAGACCTATACCCAGCAGTGGGTGGAGAATGGTTGATGATGATGATGATGATGATAATTATGTATATCAGTCGCTGGCAGCTTTAACCTTCTTGTTCAATAAGTTTCACTAGCAACGCTAAGTGCATTTTGTCGAGTAAGATGACCCGCTCACGACGCTTCAGTGTCAGGTGTCAGACACTTTTGTCTGGCTTCATATTGGTGTCTCGTAGAAAAGCAGCAGTAAATTTAGTAAGACATTTTTGAAGTCAGCAGTTTATAAATTGGTTTTGTTTGTGAGATTCATAGATGAAGATGTTACGATAAAAAGTAAAATCAAATTTGTTTTATCTGATGCCGGCGTCGCGGTTTTACCATCGCACTAGCCGCCACCGCCTGAAGGCTCATCCACACATCATAGATCATTGAAATTGCACATTGTTCGATTCACACGATCCTTCTTGCCTCATACCTGCAAAATGTGGAATGAGCTACCTTCCACTGTATTTCCGAGCTACAATATGGGGTTCTTCAAAAGGAGAGTTAATCGAGTCCTAAAGAATCGGCAACGTATTTGTGACGCCTCTGGTGTTACAAGTATCCATAGGCGACGCTGACTGCTTACCATCAGGCAGTCCGTCTTCATGATGCACGCCATCTCCCTGCCAAATTTCCTTAAGATCGGCTTAGCCGCTTAGTCGTGAAAAGCGAACAAATATCCAGACAGAGAGACAGAGTTACATTCGCTTTTATAATATTAGTAAGGATTAGAATCGGGCAATGACAAAAATTTCTCTAGAAACCTCAAAGTTTACGCCTCTCTTGATAAAACTTGAGTCTAATCTCACAAAATTATGAACCTTTAAGAAACTTACCTACATTTCATTTAGGTAATTATACTCACCGTAGATAAATTACTAAGTACCTTAACAAAGTTTTCCAAGTAAGTTAGCTTAGCCTATTCCAAACAAGCTGAGCACATCACTAGCGCATTGTCCCACTACGTGATAGCAACGGACAACGCGAGGCGATATAATGAAAACATGAAAGTATCATGTCATTTTTCATATTTGGTTATGAGTTTTACTTGACCGTGACTTACTTTGCTTGACTCTGACTGTGACTATGACTTGTTTTTTATTTTTTTATTTTATTTATTTATTTAAAAACACATTTTACGTTACATTTCGAGTTAGTAAGTTGTCTTAAAACCTATGTTAGATTTATCCAGACAACTGGACTAACGTTACTAATACTATGTAAACTTGTGTAAACTTTACAAGAGGCTTATATGGAATTTTGGAAACATAAAAAAATACATGTTTCACCTCGTTATATCACTTTTCCACAATCAAGCACGTTTACGAGCACTTAATAAATAATAATTTATAATTTATTACACATTAACACTCGAAAATATACAAGTTTAGAAAAATAATCCAACGAGCCGACATGTTTTTTCCACATTGGCGTCAAAACTCTCAGAATATGACAGTCAAGCGCAAGCCTATAATTTATGAAAAAAAATAAAAGAATATGTCGGTCATGAGTAGGGTTGCCAACTTAATCTCAAGAGATAAAAGAAGGAAAATAGATATATAGAATATAAGCCATAACACAGGTTAATTCCTAGCTTGGGTAACAAGGCTCCTCATCATGGAGTATTTATTTAAGGAATAAACTATTGTTAAATTTTTATGATCGACAACGTTTGTAGACACCAAATATATATATATATTTTATTTTTTTCATATAGGCAATATATGTTGCCACTTTATTTTTATTTAGAGGCCCGAAAAAACATATTTTTTTAGGATACATTATCTTATAATATTTTAGTGAATTATATTGGGTATCTGCTACAATCTCATGCTCAAAAACCAAGCAAAAGTGATCAGAATTCGTGGTTTTCATTTAGGTTTTTACAATGTTAGTACAGCTGTCAGAACAAATAAATATTTGTACTGAGTTAAGTCATCATCATCATCATCAGCCAGAAGACGTCCACTGCTGAACATAGGCCTCCCTCTTTAACCTCCACACTGAACAACAGCCTGCCTTTTGCATCCACTGGATGCCCGCGACTCTCGCAATGTCGTTGGTCCATCTAGTGGGAGGCCTCCCTACGCTGCATCTTCCGGTTCGTGGTCTCCACTCCAGAACCTTTCTTCCCCATCGGTTATCGGTTCTTCGAGCGATGTGGCCTGCCCATTGCAACTTGCAAATTTTAACAGCTATGTCGGTGACTCTGGTTCTTTGGCGAATATCCACGTTTTGGATTTTATCGCGCAAAGAAACTCCGAGCATAGCTCTCTCCATTGCCCGCTGTGTGACTCTGAGTTTTTCCAAAAGGCCAACAGTTAAGGACCACGTCTCAGTACCATATGTCATCACTGAGTTAAGTCAATTAATGTTAATTAATGTGTGTAAGTGTAATTAAGTTTTAATGTGCAAGTTGCATCGACTCGCGCCGTAACTTATCGCTCGCCATCGCTCAGCTAAGACAATGGATTACCACAATTTCTCAACAATTTTCTTGTTTTGTGAAACATCCTTCAAACTGTTAACGTTTGTTTGCAACTTTTATCGCCTCGGTTATGGCACGTACACATTAGTAATATTATATAATACATGTTGATATAGGTACCTAATTACTGTTATCGCAGCTATGCTTATGAAAATGCCGTATAAAAGTGAGATGTAAAAAAAAACTTAGTCAAGATGTTGTTTGTAAAAACCAAACTAAAGTTTCCATTCTGGTGTCATTTAATTATGTGGTTCTTGGGTATACCGGTTTCCTTACGATGTTTTCCTTCGCCGCTTTTGAGCAATGACACTGGGAAAATAATTATTACCTGCACATATTTTATATTAATATACCCAAGCGTAATTTTAAGCTAGTATTTGTTTTATGTGCTACATAAGTATAATTGTGCTTAATTTTGTTAAGTACCTTTTTTATTAACTTATGAAGCTTAGCTTTTTAGCGCTTATTTTCAATACATATATGATTTTTAGTAGTGATTTTCCATGACAATGAGGCCTATTCTGTCATACCAACTACTCACTAAACTAAACCAATCTGACAGGAATAAAATTATCTGCCTCTCTTTTCATTTTTATACGTGAGAGAAGGATGGCAACAATTTTAGAGCTGTCAAATTTAGTTTAGTTTAGATTGCATCGGAATCGATGCCAATGTTACTTACTATCACTAGTATAGACCTATTAATGGCTGTAATTTAAAATAATTATTTAAAACTATGTATATATTTTTGTGCTGTTGGTCTTAAATAAACATAAAATAAAATAAAGCCTATATTCAGGATAGTCATTATCATCATCATGAACCGGAAGACGTCCACTGCTGAACATAGGCCTCCCGCTTTAACCTCCACACTGAACGACAGCCTGCCTTTTGCGTCCACTGGATGGCCGTGACTCTCACAATGTCATCGTTCCATCTAGTATGGGAGGCCTAACTACGCTGCGTCTTCCAGTTCGTGGTCTCCACTCAAGAACCTTTCTTCCCCATCGGCTATTGGTTCTTCGAGTGATGTGGCACTTCAGCAACAGTTAGATCTCATCCTATCTTCTGTCACACGTTTTAATAAGGCCCACTCAAATGATAGATTGGCTACCACCCACATCGGTTTCACTGGTGAAAGTCGCAGAATCTACCTGTCAGAGCATTTGTCTCCTGAAACAAAAGAATTGCATTCTGCCGCTAGAATATTTTGTAAAAATAAAAAATTCAAGTTCGTGTGGGTTCGTTTTGGTCAAATTTATATACGAAAAGATGAGCAAAGTCCGGCTATTAATGTAAAAAACCTTGATACTCTTGATAAATATCAGTGATTAGCACACGTATATTTTTCTTTCCCTTCTTGTATAATTGTTTTATTATTTAGTACTACTTAAATCTCATAATGGTTAATGTCTATTACCAAAATGTTAATAGAATACGTAGTAAGTTGTCAGAGTTTTATTTAAATATCTTAAATGCTAACTATGATGTTGTATGCCTGACGGAGACTAACCTCAATAAAAGTGTGTTTGACGGCGAGGTCTTTGACGCTCGTTATAACGTTTTTAGAAGAGATCGCTTGGACACCAACTCGTCCAAAATAGAAGGTGGTGGCGTTTTAGTTGCTATTAAAAAAAGATATGGAGTTATCCGTCAGGCATCATGGGAGACTGATATGGAGGATATCTGGATCACAATTATGTCGGAAAACAATGTTACTCCCAACCTTAACTTATGTGTTTGTTATTTGCCCAATTATATTGGAAATACTAAATTAGAAGAGTTTTATCGGAGTTGTCAGCGATTGCTATTAAATGACTGTGCTGAGGACAACTTTCTCTTGGTGGGAGATTTTAACACGCCTGATTTTTCTATGTGCTCTCTCTTAAATTCTAATAAACATCCTGGTTACACCCAAAGTAAAAGACTACAACTCTTAAACGAACTAATTTCTTTGTGTAATTTGAAGCAATTTAACAATGTTTCAAACGCTAATGGAAGGCTGCTGGACTTGGTATTTTCCACCATTGATTCTGTTACTGTTATTGAGACATTTGCAATAAGTAAATTAGATAGGCATCACCCCGCTCTCTCTATCGAGATATCTTCTTTGAATGTACCTAAAGGCCTTAGAAAATGTAATAATAAACGGTTAAACTTTGTAAGATGCGATTATCAAAGTGTTATATCTGAATTAGAATCCATTGATTGGTATGATAGTTTGTCTAACATGGACACTGATATATGTGCTGAAGTCTTTTATGAAACACTGTTTGAAATTATAAAGAGACATACACCTATTATGATTATGAAGCCTTCCACTTATCCTATTTGGTACAGCAAAGCTTTAATTAAATGTAATGAGGAAAAGAATAAATACCACAAACTATTTAAAAAATACAATAATCCACGCGATTATGATTCCTTTTCATTGCTCCGTGACAGATTTAAAAAGATGGCTGATGAATGTTATCGCAAGTATCTATCCTTAACTGAAAATTCCATTGACAAAAATATAAAACATTTTTGGAGGTTTGTCAATAATAGAAAGGGGCAAGTATCCATACCCAATATTATGAAGTTTGGGAATAGTTCATCATCTTCTGGGCAGGGTATTAGCGAACTCTTCTCTCGCTACTTTAGTTCAGTCTTTGAAAGTGATACCCTGGGTTCATCTTCAGTTGTTATGGATGAACATAAACTACATTCTGAAAATTGCTTAAATAGTTCGCTCTCATCTATAGAAGTTACGGAAAATGATATATTGCTAAAAATTAAGGAGCTTGATATAAGTAAGGGTGCTGGACCTGACTTACTTCCTCCCTCTTTCATTAAGATTTGTGGAAAGCAGTTGAGTGTACCCTTATGCATTATTTTTAACAAATCTCTCACCAGTGGAGTTTTCCCAAGACGTTGGAAAACGGCACACATAATTCCAATATTCAAAAGTGGTGACAAATCAAAGTGTGAGAATTACAGGCCAATCAGTATTCTTTCTTGTTTTGCGAAACTGTTTGAATCTATAGTTTACAGTTATTTATACAATCACATGAAGCCTATGCTCTCGGACAAGCAGCATGGTTTTGTAAAAAATAGATCTACTGTTACTAATCTACTTGAATACAAGAATTATCTCTGTAAAAGTTTTGCTGTTAGGGGTCAAGTGGACTCAATTTACACAGACTTTTCCAAGGCCTTCGACAAAGTCAACCACAAGTTGCTTTGTGGTAAATTGGCATCGTATGGCATCCACGGTTGTTTGCTGCGATGGTTGAGTTCTTATCTTAATAACAGAAGTCAACTTGTAGCTTTAAAGGGGTATCTTTCATCTCCAGTTGTGGTGACTTCGGGTGTGCCTCAGGGATCCCACTTGGGGCCGCTTCTTTTTGTCATTTTCATTAATGACCTTATTGAACGTCTGTCATGTCAATGCCTACTGTATGCTGATGACTTGAAGATATTTAATATCATCTCAACCCAAAGTGATTGCCAGTTATTACAAAAAGACGTAAATGTCGTGTCAGATTGGTGTAAAACTAATCATATGTACTTAAACATAAGTAAATGTTTTGTAATTTCATTTTCTCGCAAGCGGCAAAAAATTACTAATGATTATGTGATCAATGGGCAGGTCTTGACGCGATCACAAGTTGTTAAAGATCTCGGTATACTGTTTGATGATAAGCTTTCATTTATACCGCACTATCAACAGATCACCACCAAAGCTAATCAGCTTCTTGGTTTTGTCTTAAGGTCTACTAAAGGTTTTAAAAAGCCTCGTAGTCTTTTGTACCTTTACTATTCGCTTGTGAGAAGCATCTTAGAGTATGGTAGTCCGATTTGGTCTCCGCACTATAATGTTCACTCCGATGAAATTGAGAGAGTACAGAGAAAATGTCTGAGAATACTTTGTTATCGTCAGCATGTGGGACGTAGTGATTTGAATTACGAGCGGAGGTTGGTAAAATTTAATGTTCAGTCTCTGAAATTGCGTAGGAAATACTTCGACTTTGTGTACTTGTATAAAATTATTCACTCCAAAGTTGATTCCCCAGATTTGTTATCTCAGTTATCCTTTAATATTACATACAGCGCACGCAGAGCCAGAGTCACCAACCTTTTTGCACTTCAAGTCTACAGAAATAATACATCCTTCTTTAACCCAATTGTAAGAATGGCACGTCAATACAATGATTTGTTAATAAATAATTCTGATTTAGATATATTTGTTCTTAAGTTTAGTAGTTACGTAAGAACTATGAAGGATATCCTCCGTCTTAGTCCTAAGGATTGTTCAGACGCAGCAGCTGTGTTGCGTCTGAAGAGTCCATCTCATGTTTAGTTGTTTTTGTTCTTTTGTTTTAGTTTTTAGTAAAATGTTATGCCATCTTGGAGGTGCCCATCAGCAAGCTCATTGCTATGTGGATGGGTACTTTCATCACGTTTGTCTCATTTTTTTTGTGTACACATATTTTGGGTGACAATCCAGTTCAGATTTTTGTATGTATTTATTTAAGGATTTAATTGATTGTTATCTGTTTTGTGTATCTAAATAAATAAATAAAGTTATTTTTACAGCTAAGGATAATTCAGGATAGTAAGTAAGTAAATAAGTAAGTAAATCTTTATTTCTAAAAGCTGTGTAAACTTAAATTAATTTTAATACAAACTACTAAGACTTAATATTAAAAAGTAAGAAATTTCCAAAAAAAAATTAAAAATATTTCAGATGTCGACTTTAACACTAGGCTCATGGCCCGTATTGTGGCGGCCAAGTGACGATGTACTCAAATATTTTTTTTAAAGTGGAGGCATCCAATATTTTTTATTTTTGTTTTTCCTAGATCATTAATTTATATTATTATATTAATATATATAGATAGTAACTTTTTTTTATGCCGAATTCGCAAGAAGGAGATTTATGTTTTTCAAGTGTTTCAAATATCGGTATCATTGATGTAGGTAAATAGGGGGAAGATACGGGACGAACTTCTTTACATGGACCGCACAAATTAGGCTCACGGGCCTAATCAACTTCAGTCACAATCGTGCTGTCGTTTTGATAGCACGTAAATTACTTGTCAAAATTGTGTTGAAATAAAGTATCAAAAATTACTTTTGCATTTTCACAAGGTGCACCAACAGTTCGAAGACAAAAAATAAGATTCACGGCATTACTTTTCACTCGTAAATATTAAAAAACAATTAACTTAAATTTCTTTAAATATCACTTCTATGGTCTAGTGTAGTGTCTAATGGAGCGGTGAAGCTGACGTTTACAGTGTAGACGTCAACGTCGCCGCTGACTGGAGCAGAAACAGAGCCATATTTATTGGGTACAATGTTTGGATGTCACGAGTCTTCCCCCTTTTTAAAACAGTCATTGCTCGGTATGATGTTTTAAAAAACATCAAAAAAGGTACATATAAAAAAACACACAAACTAAACTAAAAAAAAAAAAAAAAAAAAAGTACATATTTTTACCTATATTAAATGGTACGTGATAAGTCCCGATAAACATTTAAAACATGTGTTCAAATCGCGAAAGTTTAAAAATTACTATTGCTCGGTATGATGTATGTAGGTATGATAAACAAAACACTCTCAGCTTAAAGCTGAAAATTTTATAGCTTCAGTGTCAATTTAAGCAAAATGCGCCAGCTTGAAAAGCTGTCATCGCGCAGATTGCTTTATAACGTAATTTTGCACTATAACATTCTATAAGCTTGATTCACACTAAACCGTGATCCGGGCCCGAACGCAATGTTTAAGATTTATGGCCCAGAATATTCTGGGCCTTGATATATTCTTCTTTAGAGTTTTTTAGCGTGCCACAATCACATTTGCATATTATTATTTTTAAATATAAAATGTAATTCTACTTTCTATACTAATAACTAACAATACTAATACAATACTTGTCGAACAGCTCGGCCACCACGGGCTTTCCTGCGTAAGAAGTGCAGGTAGGATTCCCCGCCATGCCAGCCTTAACGACATCATCCGTCGGGCTTTTACCACTGCTAACTGCGCGGCCGTACTCAAGCCGAGCGGTCTCGTACGTAGCGATGGTAAAAGACCGGACGGCATGACTTTGATTCCTTGAAAGATGGGGCGGCCTTTAGTATGGGACGCTACTTGCGTTGATACCCTTGCGCCGTCTCATCTTCCCGGTACGCAAAACAAGGCTGGAGTGGCGGCTGAATCCGCAGAGGGCCTCAAAAGGCGCAAATATAGTAGCCTAGATAGTGGGTATATGTTTGAGCTTTTTGGGGTCGAAACTTTGGGTCCGTGGGGGTCGGGTGCCAAAAACATTTTCAAAGATTTATCTAAACGTCTGGTCGAAGCATCTCGCGACCAAAATGCTGGTCGGTATCTTGCGCAACGTGTAAGTATTGCAATACAACGCGGCAATGCGGCCAGCATTTTGGGAACGATGCCAACGGGCAGCGGTTTATTAGATTAGTTTAGTTCAATATAATATATTTTTATTTAGCGTATTTAATTTAATTTAGTTTAGTATTAGATTTTAGTTATCGCGAGAAGCATCTTAATTTCTCAAATGTTTGCACTTTTTAGAATTTTAATGCTAACAATACTAATAACTTAAAATTAGTGAGCTATGAATATGCCAGTGCTAATATTGCATGTCCATTTAGAGACAAGTTTGTTTTCGGAGCTCTTAACAACAGAATATATTCTGTATTACATCTAGGTTCACCAACAAACTGCAATAAATATTAAATTAGATTAGATTAGATTTTTATTGCTTCCATACAGTACAAGGTGGTAAAAAAAAACATGAAAATTTAATAAATACATAGTTTCATATGGACCCTGTTGGGCACAGCACAGTAGGAGTGAGGAGGACGGTTATATTTATTACAATTTTAATATCTATTCAATTATTTAAATTTTTCCCTAGTTGTTTATATTTAATTATTATTTCAAAGTCAACTTATATTATTACTCAATTTATTATATATGTATTAAGTCATAGTTATATTGGATTATTATTTAAGTTTCAGTAATTTATTTTGTAATTTGTAAATTTGTAACGTGGATATTCGCCAAAGAACCATAGTCACCGATATCTGTTAAAATTTGCAAGTTGAAGTGGCAATGGGCAGGCCACATCGCTCGAAGAACCGATAACCGATGGGGAAGAAAGGTTCTGGAGTGGAGACCGCGATATGTTTTGATTTTGATTTTCGATTTTGGTTTTTTTTCTTCTTGAAATGTGCATTGATCATTATGCGTATTTAATATTTCAAAATATTTTGAGCAAATTTTTGTTTAAATAACTTTAACTGACTTCAAAAAAGGAGGGATTTTTCAATTCGGTTGAAAATATTTTTAATGTTTGTTACCTCAAACCTCCGTAATTTATTTATGTTCATAAATCAGTTTTGGGTTTTTTTTTATACTTTCCGATTGGTCTTGTAGAAATTTTATTAAAATCTGTTTAGTGGTTTGGCTTTTGAATCAAAATAGCTGGAAAATTCGGTTACTTTGATGGCAATTATTATCCCATCCAAGTAAACGAAATTGCATATATTTATTACTAATTTTGAAGTCAGTTTTTTAAATTGATAATTTGTATTATTGAAACAGGTCTTGAGGGTGATTTGGACCACCAACACTAATTATCAAGCCCTATTCAGGCCAGATGCGTTTGTACTCGCTTTTTTGATGAATAGGTATTTTGCAAATCTATTGCTGTCCCCTGACCGCAAGCCTTTCCCCGTCGAGCGCAATAGGGACAACTGCAGTTCGGATCGATTATACCTACGAAAAGTAGACGAAATCATCGCCTCGTATTTTTCTGTTTCCTCATTCAAAACTAAGCCGATTTCATTATTTATAAAATTAATAGTTGTAAAAAGAATTGAACTATGCTTCTGTCATTTACTTTTGTTATATAAACTCGTCAAATTTGTTTGATAGACGTCAGAACATGGCGGTAAAAAAAATATAAATTTTTGGAATATTTATAGTCTCATATTTCTTATAGTAGTTAACTTATATGAAAAAATAAATGATAGAAGCATGACAATAAAGGAGATAAATTTGATTTAAAAAAATTACAGTTCTAGCGGTATTATCGAGGGTATTATCGAGGATACGTTTGTATTGACAGAACGCTGCCCGTGTGCCCACTTAATGGATGAATATTTATTATTTTAAGACCTTGTATACCCATTGGCAAACAAATAAAAACTTTGACTTTGATTTATTTATTTATTTAAACAGTGCATTGTTTTAGTATTAAATTATGTTCTAGTATGGCAATTTCACCCGCTAATACTTCACAACCATTTTACAACTTTAAGCGTCGGAATTGGGCCATTTCATACAAAACTGGCTAGCCTTGCTTTTCAAAGTGAATTGTACGGAAAATGGCTACGAATGGGCATTGAAACTTCCAATACATGAATGGTTCAAACACGCGCAACTGGCCACTGTGGGATTTTCATTTCTATTTCTATCAGTGTTTTTATCGATTGCAACGTAGCTGACCTTACTTTCTGTACAAAGTGACACTGTGGTGGTTTTTAAAGTCCCGTAGTATTATAAGTTCGTTTTCTATCCATCCGTCTGTCTGTCCTTCTTAATTTTTAGAACGGTCTAACTTTTAGGTTGTTAACTTTTTAAGATAAGTGCATCAAAGTAAAATGAAGTAATAAAATTAAGCTATGGCATCGAAACACGAAATTTATTTCCCAGTTTTGACGATGTTCTGTATAGGTAGCATTCCGATCTTGGTGACAGCGACCGGCAACTGCGACCAGCGACCGCGACCGGCTACCGCGACCGGCGACCGCGACCGCGTCGCGTGACCCACTGCTCAGTATGAATTTTGGAGTGCTAAACAATGCAAGCGACCGCGTCGTGCGACGCGGTCATAGACGTTAAGTATCCATGTTTTGTCACTTATAAGATTGTAAAGCTAATAGTACATAATTTGCAGTATATCTAATTGGATCGTCAGATTATAATTGAGAGAGCAAGTTAAACGAGCAACAGCATATTCTGCAAACAAAACAGTAGGGACTGGAGAATTATAGTTCAAGAGATGTTATCCAGTTTGTTAACGAGTAAGAATAATTGTTAAAATACTTAAGCCCTGGTTTCTGTATTTAAAAACAAATCAATGTGCTGCCAATCAAGTTGAAGTCAAAGTAGTCAGAACAATGCCATGATGCACAAATAAAATTTGTTAAAACCACGTCATTTTCCATAGTAAAAATTATATGATTATTGTGTCACAATATTTAAAACTCCCAATGAGCTCCCATCGTTACCAAAGGATTAATTTCTTTTTTCAGGTATTTTTTTAATAACCAAAAAGTCAATTCAATGCAAAATGTTTGCATGTTTTCATCTTGTTTTTTTATTTATTGCAGGGATAAAAGAATTTAGTTTTATACACATAATTCTAATCAAGATTGGATAAACCGTAAGGCGTAATAAACAGACAATTGGTTATTATATGGTGTGATGAAAAGCATAAAATATGTTGCAATAAAAAAATGGGTTGGTTTCAGTAAAAGCTGTTCATAATTGTGAGTATAACGGACCTTTTTTGGCTTAGCGTTGTATTAGAAGAAACAGGTGTTTTTTAATAATAGCTATTCGTAAATAAATTCTACGTTTTCTCCCAAACTAAAAGAACCAAAGTCGTTTTCTCAGCCTCGGTGGAGGAAATGAAGTTACATCACTCGCTTCAACATGATTCTTATTCGTGACTCAACAAATAGTGTTTCTGTTTGTTACGAAAAGTTTCATGCAATTTGTTCAAGTCGTGGCAAGGCAAGGCTGAAGTTTTGATCAGTCTGGCCAGTAATAAGTATATTTTAATGGCTTATTATTTTCGAAAATATTAGAAGTTTTTTTTTTCAATGTAAATCTCACCTCCAGTACCTTTGCGGACGACCGTCTCCAGAATCACGCGTATTTCCTGATGAAGGAGCTCTAATAGCTCCGAAACCGGTCGATCGTCTCAACCGATAAACATAATCGTGAATTTAAGCCGTTCTTATAGTATTTTTACGGCTCAACCAATTTTGATAAAATAAGACGAGAAAGTAGTAAGCATAAGAGGACGGATCTGTTCTTATCACCCATTACATCGTTCTGTCTGTCATGATTTAGAATGCCATCGATTCTGATGTACTCTAAACTAAACTAAATTTGACAGCTCTAAAATTGTTGCCATCCTTCTCTCACATATTAAAATGAAAAGGTAGATAATTTTAGTCCTGTCAGATTGGTTTAGTTTAGTAAGTGGTATGACAGAATCGACACCAATGCTGAAACATGGACACTTCTGAAGCGGACTGCAAATCCATCGTTGCTTACCGAGCTATAGAAAGAGAGGTATAAAGATATATATAGATATGAGCGACTTTTCTCTGAGAGATTTATATTCAGGACAAATTGGTTTGCCAGAGAAACAACGAAGTAGCTCAACTTTAGCAAACTGGATGCGAAAAGATGAAAGTTGACCTGAGCCTTGGCTAGTGGTAGCTTATGTTACCAGTGAACTAAGATAGGCTGATTTTGATGATGATGATACAAGAACCAATGGACAGACCATTGGGCTAATGAACAGAGATTGGATGAGATGGAGAGATGACCTAAAAAAACCCTAGGGCAACGCTTGATGCAGGCCGCTTCCTACCGGCCCTCTTGGAGATCGATGGGGTAGGCCTATGTCCAGCAGTGGACGCCCTATGGTTGAAATGATCATGATGATTATGATGATGATATGAGAATAGACCAAAGTGCCTAAAATTAAGTATACTTGAAACTATATTTATTAATATAAACACAAGAAAGTTATACATTGGGAATCGCAACGTCCTTAAAATCTTAAAAACAAAAACCCAAAATTGTTATACATATTCCACCTACAAATTTTCATAAAATATCACCAACTGCAAAACCGGTGTTCAAGCTAGAACAAAATATCTAGACACATGAAAGTGTAGCAGGTCAAAAAATCAGGCTGATGCAGCACCCGAAAGTATTTTTACATGAATAATCATGGCACTTTTGACCAAAACTAAACTAACCTAACTCAAAATCTAGATATTATTCCAATAGCCCTGGTGCCGGGGCAATAGAATACGTCACCAGTAACCCTTGCCTGTAGTAAGAGGCTACTAAAAGGGGACCTCTGGGCTCGGGGTGGTCAAAGTTGGGGGCTCTGTGCCCAGGGAGAGAACGACAAAGTTGTGTGACCAACGTTGTCGCGGGCGGAGGGGTGAGACAACACGGTTGTCTCAGGAGGAGCCATGGCGCGATGCCGAGGGCTCCAGTGCGTTCCTCTGGAGATCCCGGAGCCCTTTTATCAAGCACTAAGGCTGGCTACCCTGGGTTTTAGTGGGTATAATCCAACAAAACTGGCTGCACCCCAATATAATATGTCTATGGTATGTTATGGTATCTTGGGAGATATCCCCCATCAAAACAAAAAAGATGTTATTTCAAATATTCTTGAAATAAACATTACAATAGCAATGTTGTTAAATATCTTAGTTCAAGATTATTTTCAAATAAATTACTCATATTACACCATAATTATTTATCTCCGAAATCACGCCATAGCATACACAAAACGAAATAATTTCCCAATTTTCCCGGCCGTTTTCCGAAGCTGATTCCCTTCAGATCTGCCAACCGAGCGACAATCATTGCCGTCTAATCTAATTACATAGGAAACGGAGAATAAAATTAAATTGGTTCCAAGATTGTGTTTGAACAGGACTTTCGGATCGGCGGCACTGTGGGATGTGCCTACAAAAATTACAAGGAAATTTACTTTAATTTGCTTGATACGTGGAACGTAAGTAATTAAAACGTTCGTGTATAAAATGATGAATAAAATGAGAGACAAAATAGAACCTTCATGATAAGTTTTGCAAACGTAAACAAAATGTTAAACAGCTACAGATAAAGGCCATTTTCAGTTGAACAATTATAAATGTCTAGTTAAGGTCATATTTAAATCTAATCTACAGTAAGTACTTTAAAAGTTTAAAATTCGAATACGGACTACTCCAAAAGTTTAGTCCAATCAATGTTACTGCGAAAATTAGTGACTAATAAATACTAATACTTCGTGTATAACACGTTACTCGGAAATTTTGTGACTCTAATCACTACGTTACTTGGAAAGTTTGTGACTCTTATCTACATCACTCTGAAGGTCTTTGACTCTAATCTACGTTACTCGGAAATATTGTGACTCTAATCACTACGTTACTAGGAAAGTTTGTGACTCTTATCTACATCACTCTGAAGGTCTTTGCCTCTAATCTACGTTACTCGGAAATTTTGTGACTCTAATCACTACGTTACTAGGAAAGTTTGTGACTCTTATCTACATCGCTCTGAAGGTCTTTGACTCTAATCTACGTTACTCGGAAATATTGTGACTCTAATCACTACGTTACTAGGAAAGTTTGTGACTCTTATCTACATCACTCTGAAGTTCTTTGACTCAAATCTACGTCATTTTGAAGGTGTTCAATTCTAATTTATGTTACTTAAAAAGTTTGTGATACAGATTTCTCTTCGCAGCGCTGAAAAGAACGGCGTTACACCGCTCCGATATAGCTTCTTTAAAAATTTGGAACCATTATGCTTATTTCGAAAGTCCATGTCAAAATCCGGATCGTATTGAGAACCCTCCTTTTTGAAGTTGGCCAAAATATGTTTTATGATATTTGCAGCCTTAATCTCTGTACCACTTGACAGCCAAACGTCTTCAATTACGTAGACAGCCAGAAGACAACTTTCTTCGTACAGAATTAATTCACGGCGCAAGACAGCAAAGTTAATCTGTGAACAGATGGAACTTCAGAGTACTTGAAACTTTATATTTTGCTTTCACGTTGGGCTTATTTCACATGAGAGAGTAGGAATGTTTGTCGTCGTTGTCATTTCTACCGCCGTAGATAATAGATTGTGGGAAGAAAATTTTGTAGAGGTTATTTTTTATAATACATTTTTTGGTATATTCCAAACTGCCCCGTAGTCATAACTGGTGGAAAAAAATTGGTGATGTATGATTTTTTTTCTAAGTCTCACCACACGATTGTAAAACGAGAAATTTTTAAATGGTATTTTCTTTAAAAAAAATAGAGGTAATTTTTCAAATTGTGTTTGGTATAATCACCTGCCATAAAAAAAACCATACCGTATTTAAACCAGTCATGACTATGGAGTCATGACTGGTTTAAATACGGTATGTTTTTTTTTATCAAAGACACTCATCGCACTTTTGAAAAGCTGACAATAGCATTGATATTTTTGGAATTTTTTGAGGTTATATTTCAATTTGCGATTGTTTATTCTCATCTGCCCCAAAGATATGACATAATAATGAAAGACGTGATATAATATAATTTATATCAAAGAAACTCACCACTCTTTTGAAAAGCTAACATTGGTATTTTTCTGACTGTCTAATGAATACAAACTCTTTGGTCAAAATTTAAACCTACATAACGATGTTATATGTGAACGCGGGCTTACTTCTTCGCTTGTATAGAGGTGTGTTCAGAGTTTAAGTATTAATTTAACGTGTGAAACTTCTTTATTATGACTTCGTGATTTGGATTCTAAATTGTAACTTCTATTTCAATTTTATACCTTTGAGTGCGAGCCATTTTATTCAACAAGTTAAGTTATATTTGTGTCAAAATTGTATTAATATTTTATTTAATCTTCTCAATTTGAAACATATTACGATTGGCTCTCACAACGTCGTCGGTCCATCTAGTGGGAGCTACCTACGCTTTGTCTTCGAGTTCGTGGTCTCCACTCAAGAACCTTTCTTCTCGCGGTAATCTGTTTTTCGAGCGATGTGGCCTGCCCATTGCCACTTCAACTTGCAAATTTCAATAGCTAGGTTGCACTTAGGAGCATCCAATGGATGCAGATGGCAGGCTGTTGTTGAGTTTGAAGGTCTAATGAAGAGGCCTATGTTTGGTAGTGGATGTTTTCTGGCTGATGATGATGATAACGATTGGGGGCAGATTATAAGTGATTACTTGTTTGCCACACATAAATTCAGGTAAGAAAGTGACAATAAACGAGGCCCAACGATGATTAGAGAGAAAAGGTAGCGTCGCGGTGCATAAAAGACGGTGTTGTGGGAAAGACAACTTTCTTGGGTTTACGTTAGGTACATTATTGTACCTCATATATAAGCGCGCATGTACCTACCAGTCGATATGCGGTGTAGGCACGACACGGTGCGTTAGCGAGATTTGGTTTATTCCCATCTGCCCCAATGAAATAGACAAACCTTAAAATCAAACCGGATGATGCCGGCGTCGCTAACTTTGTACCACCACCACCACCGCCTGAAAGCTCATCCACACATCGCTTTATTTTTTCCCTTTGGTCCATTTTTTATTTCAATAAATTTTTCGTTCCTGCTGTCATTATTACTATTGTTATTAAATACTCTGTCTTGTTGTTATGTATAATTCCTGTTGTTTTTCCATATATTTTAGTACCGTAAATTTAGTATACTTATTTTGTGTCCTACTTTTTTTCTGTTTCCTATGTCTTATTTGTTTAAATTGCATATAGATTATTAAAAATATATATGTAAATTTGTGTAGTGTATTGTAAGTGTAAACTCAAGGGTTCGTCTGAAAACCGGCGCTGATAGTCCTTGACTTTCAGCATTTATGCCGAGACGGACCCATTCTACACTGATTGTATCCTCTAGATATAAGTTTTTTGTAAAGGTGCCGAATAAAATTTATTTTCTTTCTTTCTTTCTTTCTTTCACATATGACAGGTTTGTGGAAATCGCACACTGTACGGTTCACGCGATCTTTCTTGCTTCACACCCCCAAAATGTGGAACGAGCTACCTTCCGCGGTGTTTCCGAGAAACTACAACATGGGGTTCTTCAAAAGGCGAGCTAATAGAGTCCTTAAGGGTCGGCAACGTATTTGTGATCCTTCTGGTGTTACAAGTATAGATGACGGTGACTGCTTTCCTTCACGCAGCCTGTCTGCTTGTTTTCCACCCATGGCATAAAAAAATAGCAACAAGGTTCAGATCAGGCAAAACCCTTTTTGTCTGATCTGAAGGTAAACTTAATAGCGGTTGAAAATGTCAATTTGCACAGGGGCTAGATCACGAGGGCTGATGAGACTCTACCTTGATGCTTGACCAAAAAACCAGCTCCAATCGTATCTTACATGTATGGAGGGCCTTAGTCACCCAAAAGTCGTACAAAACTGAGCTAATTCCAGTTCAAAGACATTTTCTCACACCAAGAAATTTAATTTCTTCATTACTAAGCAAGATAACCAGGATTTATTCAGTGTTTAACACACTCACTAAAAATAATCACCCTAAAGCGGTAGTACATTCATTCCGCGTACATTTAACGCTAGATAAAATAGTTTGCTTTTCACTGGAGCGACGACCCCGTGAGATCGTAGACTTAAGCCACCTAGGATGAAATTAATATTTATTTTTAACCTGTACTATAAAACTGCGACCAGAACCACCGGAGGATGGGCAGCAGCGTCCTGTTAGTACACGGTGAACGTACTGCGATCTCCAAGCCGCCTGCCAAGCGTGGGGATTATGGCAACACCCCTCTCTAAGAGGGAGGCCTTGTTCAGCAGTGGACATTTAATGGCTGATGGTGTGGTGTGTGTACTATAAATACTCCATACTTTAACTATTGATACAACTGTTGGGCAAAAGTCACACAATTTTTCTTTTTCTTTTCGATGGTCACACGTATTCCTATGTCTTTTCAAACCATACGATTAGCTCCTTCAGTCACTTGCTCAATACTGCCCGACGTGATTGTCACCATCTTTTTAGGGTTCCGTAGTAACAAAGTTCAATCTATCCACCAAACTCTTGTGACCCTAGTATTTTAATTTTTGACTAAACTTTAATAAACCGTATATGCCAAATTCGACATATACAAATAAAAAATGGACTTCCGCAAAGTAACGCCTGATTCAATCAACTATAATAAACCGACCAAGTGCAAGTGGGGCTCACGGACTGGTGGTTCCGTGCAACCATAAAATACAACCAGTTATTGTTCAGGTTTAACGCCTTCCAAAATGGTCAAAGCAATTGCTATACAGTGACATGTATAAAGTATATCATAACGTATTTTTGTATTAGCTTTAGTGGTTAACAATTTTGCTAACCAGCAGTGCAAGTATCGTTCTTTATCGTACGTCAAATTCGATAAAATGCCATAGAATCGATCGTAGAGAGTACTGACCAAATGGCATTTTATCGAATTTGACAATCACAACTGTCAAATTTGATGATCGATAAAGAACGGTACTTGCACTGCAGCAACGTAAAACGTACAAGCGTGCGCGCGGCACAGCGCGGCACAGGTTTTTCGTTGTCCTCTAGCGTCAGCTGACATGTTATTTGCATTACATTGCAAACATAATATTTAATTTTTCGTGATCAGCAATCTAGCACTAATCAATTTTCATTTTCATGGCCCATCCAGACTCTCCACGAGGCGACACGAGGGACCGCGAGTCCGAGAGTGAGGACGGTGCGCTCGTGTCTCCTCGTCATCCCTCGCCTCGCCTTGCTGTCTCTCCGCTTTGTGTCGGTTTTTCGGACGCGAGTCAAAGGACACGAGGGGGTGAGGCGAGGGAATCAACCACACTCTCGCGCTCGCTTACTTGTTTTTAACGAGTAAGGACGCGTGTGTTTTTTTATTACGATACGATGGAGTGGAGTAACGATTTGTGTACCACGTTTATGGAACTATACCAAATGGAACCAATAATTTGGAATCCAAAAAATGCACACCAGAAGCGTAAAAATAAAGTGAACGGTGGTTAGGTGATATTGACGCAATACATTATAATATTGGTGGGCACATGGAGTAGCTAACGCAGTCACTTTAAACACGTCTATCTTGTAGTAGACGTAGGGGGCAACTGAATAAATCGAGAGTGTGGATGGCTAACACTCCTCCAGCCTCCACTCGCCAAGACTCGTGCCGAGAACCTCTAAGAGGCGCCTCGCGAGAGTCTGGATGGGCCATTACATTCTGTATAGGAAATTTATGTAATGATAGTTGTAATTTAGATAATAATATATAAAATAAACGCCATTCTCTCTTGAAATAAGACCGGGTCGAAATTAACTTCCAGCTGATAAAGCATGCCGCTCCGTTAAGTATACTTACATACTTTTGCAACTATTGCTGCTTTTGTTACGTTCTGAATAATGACCGAGATAATTGTTGGCGGAATGTGCTGCAGAAATGCGGTAGGAATTTCAGAATCACGAAAGTTCATTTATTTTAATGAAACCGTAAAAAGTGTATCTACTTGCGAATAGTTACAATCACAGAAAAGAGAAGTAAATAGCAAAGCAAAATCTGTTACCAGACATTATGAGTGAACCTTGATTGAACATTCTATACAGACATTATTAGACAGATATTATTAGTTGTTATTGTAATACCCACCGTCGCCTAAAGCTCACCTACCATCTTTTTCTGAGCAAAGGGGTATGCCGAAAACCAGCCCTGCGTGACCCTTCGGGACCTCGCAGTACAGCGCTGAGATTATGCCTATTGCTAAACACTATTTCTCCTTATGTTTGTTATAGTATTTATGTCCATTGTTTTTGATTTTTGGCCATAAATATATCTTATTCTTATTATTTAGATCAACGCGTCGAACTCCGCATTACAGTATTGCTAACTGATTTGGAATGACTGCAACTGGCTACAACAAATTTCTTACAAAAATGCCTTGAAAGCCGTTCTAATTTAAACAAAAAAATCTTTTCTGTGGTTACAATACTACCCTAGTAACTAGCTGTGATAATCTCTACTCTCTTTCTCTATTATCAGGTGTTTTATTTATTAAAAACTAGGATCTCGTAACTCCTATCGAATTGATCCTTTACGTGGTCCTTAACTACTGACCTTATGCAAAAACTCAGAATCGCACAACGGACAGTTGAGAGAGCTATGCTTGAAATTTCTTCGGCGATAAAATCTGGAACGTGGATATTTGCCAAAGAATCAGAGACACTGATATAGCTATTAAAATTTGCAAGTTGAAGTGGCAATAGGCAGGCCGATCCGAATCGAAGAACCGATAACCGCGGGAGGAAAGGTTCTTGAATAGAGACCACGAACTCAAAGACGAAGCGTAGGTCTCCCACTAGATGGACCGACGACATTGTGAAAGTCGCGGGCATCCATTGGATGCAGAAAGCAGGCTGTCGCTCAATATAGAGGTCTATGCGGGAGGCCTATGTGCAGCATTATAATTATATCATACTAGCGACCCGCCCGCCCGGCTTCGCACGGGTGTAGTTTACGTGCAAAGCCGGGGCGGGTCGCTAGTTATATATAAAAACCTTCCGTGAAAATGTATCTAACTGATGGTGAAAACCGCATCTAAATCCGTTGCGTGGTTTAGGAGGAGTTAGCGGCCATACAGACAGACAGACAGACGCGGAAAGCGACTTTAATTTATACTATGTAGAGATAACGTATTTACTCTTATTTTATTAGCGAGTTCGGTCAAACGCAAACCTATTATTAATAAAACAAACTTTTGCCAGATTGATATCCTCACTCAAAAAAATATACCATTCATTTTTAAGGTTGCCATATTATTATGAAATCCTGTGCGCACACGAGCGGACAAAATGGGTACATACTAGCTCATCGTTACACAAATATCGCAAAAACGGAAAAATCAGACAAAATCGCTCGATCGAGAGTGATTAAAATAATTACGTAAACCAAAGAAAATATAACATTGATTTTTCATCGCTATTTATCCTGTTTCTAGTCACCCTTTCGCGTCGTTTCTATTTACACCGTCTGTTCGTTTCAACCCGCTGCGTAGTTTTTATTCACCCCGCTTTTACCAGTACGGTATTTTATAGAGGTACTTATTTTATGTGTGTACCAAACAGTAAGCCGTGGTAGCCCATTTGGGAGACCGCTAGACTTGAAAGAGTGAAGGCGCGGGTTCAAACCCCGGGCCCGTACCAATGAGCTCTTTGGAGCTTATGTACGGATTTTCATACCAATGGCTTTTCGGTGAAGGAAAACATCGTTAAGAAACCTGCATACGTACGGAGAAGGAATTCAATGGTGTATGTGAATCGAAGCCAGCGTGGTGGATATGGCCCAATCACCCTTTCGTGGGTAGGCTAAAAGTCCAGCAGCGGACTGTTAAAAGGCTGATTATGATGATGACTAAATAGTAAAGACAACCATGTTAGGTCTGCTATATTCCAAAAGATTCCATCAGAATACAATCATTAAAAAACACAAGGCATCTGTTTCACAACAAATCTCTCCCCAGGAGACAACAAACTAACAAACATATACTCTACCCAAAAGCTTACCTCTGCGCACTCATTCTTAAACCATAGATATAAATGCTAGCAATTTTCACTCCTGTTGAATTTAACACGGCCGTGACGGCAACAAAAACAATATCAATCGTTTTAGAATCACCCCGCAGGTCGTGTATAGAATTGAGAATTAAGGTTCAAAGCCTTCCAAATTAGCTAAAGGGAAGACTGTTTCTTAGTCTGTGAGAAAGGTTTTGACCACAGAAAAGAGAAGTAAATAGAACGGAAATGAGAAGGAAAATCTGTCGCCAGGTATTATGACAGAATCTCGCTTGAACATTCTCATGTATGTCAACGCATCGAACTCCGCATCCAAAGAACTTGGACCTTACCTTTTTGGGTTACGTCTCAAAGTTCTTTGTCCGCATCACAGCTGCTAACTGATTTCAAATAACTGACGTTTCGTTAATATGGGTGCAACTGGCTACAAAAAAAAATCTTACAAAAATGCCTTGACAGCCGTTCTAATTTAAACAATTATTTTTTTCTTTTCTGTGGTTTTGACAAGTCAGCGTCTTTTGTGGATGAGTCTTTTACAAGGATTTAATTCCCAACTGGCAGTTTTACGTGAATATTTTTCAAGATATAAGGTATATATGTCACTCCAAGTATCTTAGTTTGATCAAAATAGACATTTAAGTGTCTTTGCGCGATAGAATCCGAAACGTGGATATTCGCCAAAGAACCAGAGTCACCGACATAGCTGTTAAAATTTGCAAGTTGAAGTGGTAATTGGCAGGCCACATCGCTTGAAGAACCGATAACCGATGGAAGGGAAGAAAAGTTCTGGAGTGGAGACCACGAACCGGAAGACGCAGCGTAGGGAGGCCTCCCACTAGATGGAGCGACGACATTGTGAGAGTCGTGGGCATCCAGTGGATGCAAAAGGCAGGCTGTCGTTCAGTGTGGAGGTTAAAGGGGGAGGCCTATGTTCAGCAGTGGACGTCTTCTGGCTGATGATGATGAGACATTGGAGGTTCCAATAATTTGCATAGAGCTAAAAATTTGACGAATGTTGGAAACACCATTATAAATGAATTGTGAAAAGTCCCCATCGATCCCACATCTGTTTTTTTTTTAATTCAACGTCGACGTTCGCAGAAATAGTTTTTTTTTATGCAGTATTTAGTTTTCCATACCCAAAGACTAAAAACGGGACTCACTAATACTGAGCCTGCATTATCGTTAGATAGCCTGTTGGTCCAGTTGGTAGTGAACCTACCTCCTGAGCTTGGCATGGGGGCGTGGGTTCGATTCCCACCTACAAACATTTATGTGATGAACATTTGCGTTTGTTCTATATCTGGTTGTTAATATCTATTTAAATATGTATTTAAAAATATATATGTATGTATATCAGTCTCTGGCAGCCATATCACAAGCTTTGCTTAGTTTGGGGTCAGATGACCGTGTGTGCAAAAATGTCCCGAATATTTATTTATTTATCTGTATGTCTGTCTGTACGTCCTACCTTTAAACGGCTGTATCTTACGAACTGTATAGATAGCCATGCAGTTGAAATTTTCACAGATTATGTAATGTTAAGGCGGATTAAGGCGCGGTCTGATCACGATTTCAAATTCGTTTTTCACCCGCTCACGCCATGATCTATTTGCTATCTAAAACGGCTTTGTTTAAAGTCGA
The DNA here is from genome assembly GCA_932305915.1 of Agriopis marginaria. Classification (NCBI taxonomy): domain Eukaryota; kingdom Metazoa; phylum Arthropoda; class Insecta; order Lepidoptera; family Geometridae; genus Agriopis; species Agriopis marginaria. The sequence continues at coordinate 14,791,193 of OW029932.1, forward strand.
AAATCGTATATCATCATATTTGATGATGATGATGACTTTGTGCTTGTGTTTATATTATTTTGAGGGTTTTTATTTAATTTATCAAAATCCATAAATGAAATTCAACAATTAACTGGTTAAAGTTTCAAAAGACTAGTCTGGCTATACAATTCGTACAAAAAAATATGTTGTTGTCGCTGAAAATTCAGAGTTCTTCAATTCAGAAGCTATTTTTATTGCGCAATTTGAAATATATATTTTTTAAGAGTCTAGACAATTTTTCAAAATTTTATTCGGTTAAGATTATTACCAATGGTTTTTTTCTACTTGTAGTATTTTTTTTATCTGATCAGCTAAATTTGTCACGTCACACAAAGCGTTTAAAAACACTTCTTTTGGTTAATTTTGCGATTGTACCGCGTCTTAACTTTTTTTAATGATGAAATGGGCTAGCTTTGACCACAACTCACCTGATGGTAAGTGACGATGCAGTCTAAGATGGAGCACGCTTGTCCATCAGGTGCCTATTCACTCTTGTCTTAAAGAGACCCAGGTTGTACCTTGTAGGGAACACCGAGGCAGGAAGCGCATTCCATTCCTGTGCAGTTCGTATTAGGAAGGAATTTTGGTAACGCTGCGTGCGGACTTTACCAAAGTTCACGATATGAGGATGAATGTAAGGATAAAAAACCAGACAAGTACGAGTAGGACTCGTGCTCTGAGGGTTCCGTTGAACGGAACCCTCAGGAGCGCGAGTACAAAAAAAAACTAACTGAAGTTGAAATATTGAAAGACAAACTTAACTTTGTAGTTGACAATAAGGTTCTTCCATACATACCAACTGCAAAATGTAAGTTTGTAATAACATAATAATTATTTTTAAATGATATAACTTCAAATTTGTGATTTTCGGATTTATTTCTATATATGTGTTATGAGTCCTTGCCTTTTGCCAAATTTCATGATTCTACGTCAACGGAAAGTACCCTATAGGTTTTGATTTCCCTGTGAAATCGCAAAATATGCGACATAAACGTTCATATCTTTTGATTGTGTTGACTTACAACTTTTATTTTTTTACAGCTGAAAGAAACCGTAGGCCCAAGTATTTGTTATAAATTGCGACTTGATACCTTTACGCGTTCTTGAGAAAAAGGGTCTTGACAGACGGACAGACGGACAACGAAGTGATCTGTTTTTTCCTTTTGAGGTACGGAACCCTAAAAAGCCAAAAAGTAAAAATGAAAGCGAAGAGCTAATTTCAGTTTTACAACATCTCTACATAGTATAAATTGAAGTCGCTTTCCGCGTCTGTCTGTCTGTCTGTATGTCTGTATGGCCGCTAACTCCTCCTAAACCACACAACGGATTTTGATGCGGTTTTCACCATCAGTTAGATACGTTTTCAAGGAAGGTTTATATATATAACTAGCGACCCGCCCCGGCTTCGCACGTAAATTGCACCCGTGCGAAGCCGGGCGGGCGGGTCGCTAGTTTTTTCATAAATTTAATTTCTTCACCCTAGTTTCTTCAACCTAGCTGTTTGCCTTCACCGGTAGGCGGTCACTGTATTGTTTAGTTCGCAATGAAGGCTCGTTTCAGCCCGTGAGATATTTATCAAGTAAACTTCCCATTGTTGAGACCTCGCAGGGTTGTAGTAACAATAAAACAATACATCATGTAGGCACTTTACTGAAAAGAAACATTTTCACATAGCAACGGTTGTTACTATGTTAAAGTTACTTGGTTTAAGTTTTTTTTAGCTAAAAGCTGTTGGAAATTTTTAAAAGCCGCAATGTTGATGAATTTTTTTTTAAAGCGACTTCAAAAACCCTCGAAACACAAACATTCTAATTTAATATGCCACTACAAAGAATAAAATAATATTTTAAACGGATTTTGAAGTCGGGCGGGAACTTTTAGATATTTCGCAACATTTATTTTGTAGCTGTCGCCCCCCTGACTTCAAATTCAGTGTAAAAATATTATTTTATTCTTTGTAGTAGCTATTGACTTAGAATGTTTGTGTTTTGTGGTTTTTTGAAGTATTTTTTTAAGATAATTTGTTTTAGATTTTTTAGTGAAACACCTATGATAGTGAAATGCTTAACTCTGTTTGGGGCGAACTATTAGTTTATTTATAGAAACGATTACACATCCAGCCATGAATATTTCCTGGGTTCATAATTTTTCCCTAGAACAACGCGGGCAAAGCCGCGGGCGGAAGCTAGTATCTTATAAATAATACGACAATACATCCGTAGCGTACTCCATTTATTCGAGAATGAAGTTTCCTAACTACCCTACTTTACAATACACTTAAGCTAATACCCTACAGTTTTGACTTGAATAAAAAGACAAAACAAAAGTATTGTAGTGATTTACACACACACACACATCATCAGCCATTAAATGTCCACTGCTGAACAAGGCCTCCCTCTTAGAGAGGGGTGTTGCCATAATCCCCACGCTTGGCAGGCGGCTTGGAGATCGCAGTACGTTCACCGTGTTGTAGTGATTTGATTTAGCGAAATTCGTAGGCACTCTAGCAAAATATCCATATTATTTGAGCTGGTTTAAAAACCACTGAGCCCTGATTAACGAAATTTTAGTGGAACCACCTCGTGGGTTTCTTCTACAAAATAAAAAACATGCAAATTGGTTTACAGATAAATCGGCAGATAACCCGACGTAATCGCTGTACACACATTAAAAAAACGAGCCCAATTGAGAACCTTCCTCTTTTTTTAGGAGTCGTTTAAAAAGTACATGTACTTTTCAAGTAATTAAATAAATAGGCACTAAGTAAAGCCCTTAATTAAATTTCGTAATAATGAAATTCACAACTTGCCATAAACAAGTAGACAGTCCAACATTAGTGTCTCCTAATTGTTTTACTGTCTATACCTAATTATCAAGTAACGTGACACCTAACCTAACTTTCCCATTACGCTACGACAAACTTATTTGCAAAGTTGGCCGAATGAAAGAACTAAAAAAAATCATCCATTTTGTTTAGAAAATACGATAATGGCTCCTCTACTTAAATGTGCTAATAATTGGTCACAGTTCTGAGTATACAAACGTAATTACAGACTTCCAGCCACAACTGTAACTTATATTTATATTAAACGATTTTTTACTTTCTGCAATAAAACATAGGGTTGAATATCAATTAAAATTTCTGTATTCAATATTTTCATTTGAAAATTCAATTTCTGGTCAGTGCTAACACCGTTACGCAATCAAAGGAAAATCATCTTTACATAATCGAGTTACAGTCGAAAATTGATTAGGTTTGAAGCGCAAAACTAATGATTCCCTTTGAATAAAAGTAACCTTGTAGAGTGTTCGAAGATTTTAAATTAGATTTATTTGGGTTATGAGCATCATAATAACACTAAATTTCACAAACAGTATGGAGAAACAATGCACATTTGCGATCTACCATTAGCCAAGCGCGCAAAGTAGCATGAGTCTCCTTTGTACCTACGCGACATACTTTATTTTCTTTGTGAGGATTTTGGCGTGGTACTTCTTGTACATTTGCCAGTGTCCATAAATAAAATATATTATTATCATGTTTGATATAATTATAATGTCATGTAGTCTAACAAGCCAGTCACAGAGTTAAGAAAAGTAAGTCCCAATCAAATCAAAGTCATGCCCAATTATATTGGTGGAGATTTTACAAGAGGCTTCTATGAAGCTTTGGAAACAATATAAAAAAACATCTTTCACCGCGTTTCACTTCCCCACACTGGAGTACGTCCACAAACACTTAATAAATAATAATCAACTAACACAAGTTTGGGAAAATAATACGAGACGAAATTTTTTTTTCACGTCTGCACCAAAACTCTCGTGATATAGTTTGTGAATTGTGATAGAAGTATAGTTATTAGGTAATAGGAACTCTATGGTAAACTGTGCCTATAATAGGATTGTTCAAAGCTGTGAATTTTGAATTTGAATATAACCTTCTATGAGCTTCCCAGGTTATCAAAGTCGACTAAAGAGTCAACTTTTATCACCCAGGTGATCAAATTCGACTAAAGAGTCGTCTTTTATCACCCAGGTGATCAAAGTGAAATAGACCGATTGTAACCTGTATAGTTATAATAATAATAATCATTTATTTCAGACCAGGGGCCTTACGGACAACAGCTATTGCGGCACCTAATCCGCTCAGTTGGAAAATCACGCGAACGTGAACCTTATCGCGCCCAGATACGGTTTGTAGTCGCGTGTCTTGTCTTCGACTGTACCAATTTCTACTGTTAGTCGAGTTGACCACTAGAAAAGTAGGTAAAATAAAAGGCGATTAATTCGGCTTCTCTTCCCGGAACTCTACCCCCGAAGATCAACCGTGGGAATTCAAAAAGGGAACAACCAAATTGAGCACATACATTCCCTAGAGTCTGTTACGAATAACCTGGCACCTGTAGCACAGTTTCATCACTAGTAAATAATAAATAAATAAATAAATATTCGGGACATTTTTTCACACACGGTCATCTGACCCCAAACTAAGCAAAGCTTGTGATATGGCTGCCAGAGACTGATATATATACATATATAGGTTTAAATACATACTTAAATAGATATTAACACCCAGATATAGAACAAACACAAATGTTCATCACACAAATGTTTGTCCTAGGTGGGAATCGAACCCACGCCCCCAAGCTCAGAAGGCAGGTTCACTACCAACTCGACCAACGGGCTATCGATAGTATGGGTGCCAGCCAGTTCCACAGTTCATAATAACAATCATCTATTTATATGTTCTATACCTAGCTATACAATTATTGTTACTGTCTAATTTTAAAACTTTTGGTCAGTAAATATTTTATTTTTATTTTATTTTATTTTATTTAGAAGGTACACAAAACAGGACAATCTCAACTTAAGCTAAACTTATTGCAAATATTACAGTTTCGAACTGGAGAGTATCCCAAAATATGCGTACACAGCATGATTGGCAATTACTGGCAAGATAAAAAGTTAAAGTTAGATTAGTTGAAGCTAAAACAGACGCTGCAGCTAAAGTACTGCAGCGTAAATTGAAATGTATTAAGATATATTAAGATCCGAGATGATGCCAAATCATGCTTTTCTATATGCATGATTTGGCAACCTCTCAGAAGAGAGGATGGCCAAGATATCCTTTTTGAATTTATAAAGATTGTTGTTAAAAATGTCTACTTGTTTACAGTGACTAGATGAAATATCATTGTATTGGCGACACATGCGTATAATAGGATTGTAATAAGATGTGTTATTCTTAAAAACTTGTAGGATAAATATTTTTGAATGGGGGTTGCGTGATCTAGGCTTTATATTGAGGTTAATGTAGGAAAGGAGAGATGGGGAATCTATATAACTGTGTATGATTTTAAAAAGATTTGTAAAGTCAAAATATTTACGTCTGGTATCCAAAGGGAAAAGGTTAAATTTTAAGAGTCTATCTTCATAAAGTTTTAATTTACGTCTTAATCCGTACCTGTAGCACAAAATTCGGAGACATTTCTTTTGAATCGTTTCGATGCGATTTATATGAACCTTATAGTATGGGGACCAGATGGAAGAATTAAATTCTAATATACTGCGGACAAGTGTGCAATACAGATACAAGAAACTTTGGGGGTTCTTGAAATGTCTTGTTGTCCTCGATAAAAAGCCCAACAACTGGTTACATCTCTTAATTATGTTATCATAGTGCTCTCTAAATGTCAGTTTATCATCAAATAGAATTCCCAGATCTCTTGCTACATACTTCCGTTCTAATGAACGTCCTTTCAACTTGTAGTCATTGAGAATCTTATTTGTTTTATTTGTAAAGGATATAATAAAACATTTATTGACATTTAGGAACATCTTATTGTCATTGCACCATTCATTCACAGTATTCAGATCATTTTGCAGAACTTCAGTGTCAGCTACACTCTTGATTGTAGTGTATATTTTTAAGTCATCTGCATATAACAAACAAGGACATGTAAGTTTGTCAATAAGGTCATTGATGAACGCAACGAAGAATAGAGGGCCCAAATGTGATCCCTGTGGCACACCTGATGTTACGTTTGCCGGTAATGACACAAATCCCTTGAGTGCCACCAACTGGTTTCTATTGCTGAGGTAGGATTCTATCCAGCGCAGCAGATTGCCATGTATGCCATAGTACGTCGCCAATTTAGCACACAGGATTTCATGGTTAACCTTATCAAAAGCCTTTGAGAAGTCAGTGTACACACTATCAACTTGAGATGTCTTGGCAAAGGCTCCACATAAATAGTATTTATAATCAAGTAGATTAGATGTAGTAGATCGGTTTTTGATAAAACCATGCTGCCTCGGTGACAATAGTGGCTCAATATGGTGGTACAAACAATCATAGACAAGTGACTCAAATAATTTTCCCAGACAAGATAATATACTAACCGGACGGTAGTTCTCACATCTTGATCTGTCACCTGACTTGAAGATAGGAACTACATGTGCAGTTTTCCAGAGGGATGGGAAAATTCCGACTTGAAGTGATGCATTAAAGATGATACTAAGAGGTAAACTCAATTCTTTGGCACACTTTTTTATCAGAATTGGTGGTATTCCATCAGGACCAGCCCCTTTATTAGAATCCAGTCTAGCGATTTTCTTAATTATATCAGCCTGACTAATCTTTACGTTATTTAAAGAGTGGTTACAGTGATGTGCAGGAATATTAACGTTATTGTGCGGTGAAAGACAAGCGCTGTCCTCAAAAACTGACCCAAAATAACTAGAGAAAAGTTCACAAATCTCTTTACTATTAGAAGAAGTTAAGTCTCCATACCTCATAGTTTGTGGTAGGGAGTGCGATGACTTTCGACCATTTACGTATCTCCAGAAATATTTGATATTATTATCTAAAGCTGATTCTACCGATGCAGTAAAAGCTGAATAATCACGACCAATCAATGTTTTACATCTACGTCTCAACAAAGAAAAGCTGTCATAATCGCGAGGATTTTTGAACTTTTTGTATTGATTGTGATACTTCCTCTTTTCCTTAAGGCAGCGTTTCAAAGCTGGTGTAAACCAGAACGGATATTCATTATCATTATATCTCGTTAACGGCGTGTGTTTTGAGATTATAAGTTTTAACTCCTTATAGAACAAAGTAGCCAGAACATCCACGTCGGTTCCAGTTAATATATCGGACCAGTCAACTAAGCCAATATCTTGGCATGTTAAATCAAAATTACATTTATTGTAGTTGAGCCGTTGTTGTTTTTTAGGTTTGAATGACTTATCGGTATCATTAGACACGGTTATGTCAACTGCAATGGCTGGATGATGACGATCAAGAGTACTCAAGGGGTCAACTTCGTATACTTGTATAGATGTAAACGTACATAGCACGAGATCCAAATATACGTTGTTATGGTTAGGTATGTGATTAAATTGATGTAAAAGACACAAATTCATGTGTTCTAATAAAAGATCAGCCCTCTCTCCTATGGGGTGGGTAGGAGTTATCACGCTAGTATCATTGGATTTTGTCCAAGTAATGTCCCTAGTGTTAAAATCGCCAAGACAAAGAAATTCATCCAAGTCACCAGAATTTGAAATAATATTATGACAATTATCGTAAAAACTTTCTAAACAATTAACCGACAGATAAGAAGGTAAGTAACACAAGCATATGTTTAATTTTTGAGAATTATTACAATTAGGTATTACACTTATCCATAAGTCTTCAATATCAGTATCCCATGATGCCTGACGGATAAAACTTATGTGCTTTTTCAGCGCAATAAGTATGCCACCTCCTTCTTTTTTCTGCGCATTTGTTTGGTACCTATCGCGTCTCACAACATTGTAACGAGAGTCAAATATTTCAGAATCAAAAATACTACTGTTTATATTGGTTTCCGTCAGGCAAATGATATCATAGTCACAATTTAGTAAATTTAACATAAAATCTGTTGTTTTCGATCTGAAGCGATTTACATTTTGATAATATACTATCATTTTGAAATAATTAAAAGCCAAGTACAAGTTTTAGAAAAGTACTAACGAATACCTATCTTCTAAACTAATTTGTTTAGCAAGTCCATATCTTTAATGTGTATGCAACCAGTAGTGTCGTCTTTACGAACATATATACGACCGTACTTCACCCAGACGTATTTATAATGCTTATCCTTTGCAGCTCTTCTAGCTGCTGCATGAAGGATTTTGCATTCTGGTGAGAGATGCTCTGTCACGTAGATATTCTGTTTCAGGGTAGTCAGTCCAAGATCGTTAGTATTCAGGGTGTTATTCTTGTTCATTCTATTGTAACGATGACACGCAGATAGAACATTATCCCGAATACGTGGATTAATGAGGGTAACCAGGATGTTACGAGGTCTATTTGAAGAGGCATTTACTTTGGCTACTCTGCGGCAAGAATGTATACTATCTTGGTCTAATTGTATGTTTACAGTGTCACATAGGTTGTTAAATAAACCCAGGGGATTCTCATTACGGGTTTCCGGTACGGCTTGGATTTCCAAATTCTGACTACGCGTCATCCTCTCCATAGACGACAAACGTGTATTCAGAACATTCATCTCTTGCTGAAGTTTTAGTTTTTCCGCCTCTATGGACTTAATAGCTTCTTCCTGCTCTTCTACTTTAATTTTCAATGAATCTTGTTCCCCGCATATGAAATCAGTGGTAGCTGTAAAATCATTTTTGAGTTGTTGGACCGTAGAATCCATAGCAGCTTGAACAAGTTTCTTAACGTCCTCCTTCAAAACTGATCTAAACTTGTCCATCAGCATGTTCACCGAGCTGTCCAATTTCTCGTCTAACAGGGCGCTAATCTTATCCATTGTGACGACGTTGTTATCCGTGTTATTTTGTGACGAGCTGGGAGCACTTGACAACCCATCGCAACTGTCCAGGGACACCTTCATGGTGTCTAAGGTGCCCTCTACTGAAGGGATTTGGTTCTGACGCACAGGCGTATTTGCGTCGGTTTTTAGGCGTCGCGCTGAAGTAGAAGTACAGGTTGGACATGACCAATTCACACGGTATTCGGCAGTCAAGACAGCATATTGTGCGCTCTTTATATTTAAACATTCTATGTGGAATTTCATAAGACACTGGCTACATTTCAAGTAACGTCTATCAGTCATTTTATTTTTACAAGCTGAGCACGTCATATTACTTTGTTGTTGTTGAAAAAAAATTTGTCAGTCGTCGACCACTTCAACAACAATATAAAAACAGAGTGCAAAAAGACAACTGTTGTACTCGCGGTTTGAACCGGCATCCACTGGCACCGGAACTAGGGCCGTCGACCAACCGTGCTATAATCAAATCGGCAAAAATGGGAATATATTCCGAGTCACTGCAGTCACTATGAGCTTTATCGATTGCGATCTACCTACATCGAATTTTAAACTCACTTTATTCTATGTCTACACTGTTACTTACAGTTTTAATTCGTGATTGTAGCCACAATTAAGAGTTGAATCACTAGAATTTTATCGTATTCCATGAATGGTAATATGGTACGTCCACCAATGTAACTTTTATCGTGTAATAACAACTATTTACCACTATTTATGAATAATATTTGAGAGACTCGCGACAACGCAACTGCTTCGGATAAGCCCGAGTGGGTAATGGGGCAATGGTATTTTATTATTATTATAACCTTTTTGTCGTACAACCCATACTGTTAATATAGCAACCATTAGGTAGCATTTTAGAAGTGGCGGCGAGATTTAACGACTTGATTATAAAGGCTTTTCAGAAAATGGGCTGCCGTTTTTAAGGTGCCTAGGCATTACGAAACCCTTTGAGTATTCAAGAGCTGTCTGAGTAACCATTGTACAAAATCATTCTGGTGGCTAGGTAGAATAAGGTCAAAATTTGAAAGAAAATAGCAAAACCTGAATGTTGCCGCCCAAAGGCGTCTGACGCAACAGTTTTAACAAATAATACTGTTTAGTTTCTGGTTGTTTTATCATCCGACGAAAGTGCTTTGTTTTAAATTCTACTTGCAATCACGCGTACAAAAATTAACCAACCATCATCATCATTTCAGCCATAGGACGTCCACTGCTGGACGTCCCGATAGGCCTCCCCCATCGATCTCCAAAAGGGCCGGTTGGAAGCGGCCTGCATTCAGCGTTTCCCTGCGGTCTTTTTTAGGTCGTCTGTTCATCTTGTGGGTGGACGTCCTACGCTGCGCTTACCAACCGGGTTATGCGTCGCTTAAATCGGTAGTTAAATTACTGCACTGTGATGTGGCATCTCCAGCAGGATAATAACAGCGAAATTTATCCATTGCCGTAGAAGTAGCAATGCCCATCAATTACTGCATAGACCTTATATGGCGGAAATTTTCACAGAAATCTGACCTATGCAAGTTCTAATAGTTCATACTAGAACTGCTATCTCCGGGCTCTAAACGTGGTACTGAAAAAGAACGTCTTTTTAATATGGAGGAACTTTACAACGAACATCGCTTACGACTCCTCATATATCGAGATGGCCTAAAAACTTTACGGTAACGTAGACAACACGCCTCCATAGCCAAACCGTGGCAGCAAACCATAAGTGTGAAACCTTAATAGCGAAACGGTTGCAGCAAAACTGTAGCAGTAAAACCGTAGCAGTGACATCGTAACAGTGAAACCGTTGCAGCAAAACCGTAGCAGCGAAACCGTAGCAGCATAATCGTAGCGGCGACACCGTAGCAGCATAACCGTAGCAACGAAACCATAGTAGTGACACCGTAACAATGGAACCGTTGCAGCAAAACCGTAGCAGCGAAACCGTAGCAGCGAAACAGTAGCAGCGAAACAGTAGCCGCGAAACAGTAGTAGCGAAACCGTTACTAGTTAAAACCTGAACTTTATCACAAGATGAACAGACGACCTAAAAGAGACCGCAGGGAAACGTTGGATGCAGGCCGCTTCCAACCGGCCCTTTTGAAGATTGATGGGGGAGGCCTATGTCTAGCAGTGAACGTCCTACGGCTGAAATAATGACGATGATGCGCTAAAAAGATAGCGTGGCTTGGCTGAGAAGGTGGCTCTTAAACTAGCTTAAAAAATCAGTTTCACTTTCACGGTTCCAGTGTAGAGATAATTATTGCTACCCGTCTAAGGCCCGTCTAACCCTACTAGGTACACAAAGGATAGATATTTTCGCCACAATCTTTCCTATCATCCCGCTATCTATATCCCGGGACAGATTTCTCGCACGCGTATACTTGCGAAAGTTTTAGACGTTGATTTATGTGTCGTGTCACTCGGGACGATGGATCCTATGGCCGTGAACTGGCTGCCAGGTTACGTGGACTAGAAATTGACAAGGTATGTGATTTGGCCGGAGAAATCACCGGAAACATGTTGTGAACAGTATTAAAAAAAAAACTATCGCGATAATCTAGATGAATTTCTGCAATCAACTTGACCACACTATACGCTGCGATTTGGTTGGAAAATCCAACAATAGAAAAAAACATTGAAAATGAAACATTGAGTTATCTGGAAACATTTAATGTAAGCAACTGAAAAATGTGTGAAAACCACGTCAGTTTCCATAATATAACACTACCAAATTTTTCTACAAAATCATCTGTAAATTTACATTGTATAAATAGGTTGTATATAATTAAATTACACAAAAACACTGTTTTAACACTGTCTTCCCGCGAACATGGTGCATGTAACTGCGCCGAAATATCGGGAGCTCATTCCACTACCTTACTACGGTATATATCCCGTAAATAATCATATAACTTTAAATTACACAATGTTTAATAATAGTTTAATTTCCTATTTGTTCTTTTCCATCCACCGTTAGGATCCTTCATCTAGATTTTTCTGTAAGCCTTTTAACCCTTAATAACTGCAATGTAGCGTTTGCCACGGCAGACGTTACGCTACAAGACTTGGCAGCTTCAATTAAGAGATAGTAGTCATTTCAAGTTTAATGTGACATTTTTGACACTGGAGTTTAACAACAAATCATCATCATCATCAGCCAGAAGACGTCCACTGCTGAACATAGGCCTCCCCCTTTAACCTCCACACTGAACGACAGCCTGCCTTTTGCATCCACTGGATGCCAGCGACTCTCACTATGTCGTCGGTCCATCTAGTGGGAGGCCTACCTACGCTGCGTCTTCCGGTTCGTGGTCTCCACTCAAGAACCTTACATCAAATGGGCTATGGTAAAACAGATTTAAAATAAACATAGGTAGCCGGATACCAAGTTTTGGCCGGATCTCTACGACTTGGCAGCTTCAATTGAGAGATAGCTGGCATTTCAAGTTTAATGTGACATTTTTGACACTGGAGTTTAACATAAAATGGGCTATAGTAAAACAGATTTGAAATAAACATAGGAAGCCGGATACCAGGTTTTGGCCGGATGTCTATCGCACCTCTAGTAACAAGACCGGCAATCAATTTAACTACCTCTATGTCGTCCTTTAGGTAATAATATACGTCTTACCTTTGAGATATTGTTATAATTTAGGAGAAAATACTGGGCTGTTCGCGAAACTGCATAGTTAGGGTGGAATTACAATAATGGCTATCTTAAATTTTTTCGTAACTACTGCTTAGCCTAAAAGAGACCGCAGGGAAACGCTGGATGCAGGCCGCTTCCAACCGGCCCTTTTGGAGATCGATGGGGGAGGCCTATGTCCAGCAGTGGACGTCCTATGGCTGAAATGATGATGATGATGACTGCTTAGCTTTAAATCTAATTTAATCCTACTTATATTATAAACGCGAAAGTTTGTATGTATAGATTTGTATGGATGTTTGTTCCTCTTTCATGCTGCAACGGAACAACGGATCGACCTGATTTTTTGCATGGGTATAGTTCAAAAGCCAGAGAGTGACATTGGCTACTTTTCATCATCATCATCACAATTTTTCATCACTACGCGGGTGAAACCGTGGGGCGCAGTTACTCATAAAAGTGTGTACCGAGAAAAACCAATTAAATTCTAAGTATTATAGGCACATCCGCTATTCATAGAAATTGTTCCTTAAATGCTGGCCCCATTACCACGTTGATTGACTAACTTATGCCCTCAACTTCGTACGCATAGCGCAAAGTAAGTAACGGACGAGTAGACTGACAAAACAAAATATAAAGTTTACGCTACGGAACCGTAATTTAAATACATACTTAAATAGAAATTTACACCCAGATATATAAAAAACACAAATGTTCGTCATATGAATGTTTGTCTTAGGTGGGAAACGAACCCACGCCTCCAAGCGCAGAAGGCAGGTTCACTACCAACTAGGCCAACGGGGCTATAAATCTCTATCTCTTCTCTACATAGTATAAATTGAAGTCGCTTTCCGCGTCTGTCTGTCTGTCTGTATGGCCGCTAACTCCTCCTAAACCACGCAACGGATTTTGATGCGGTTTTCACCATCAGTTAGATACATCTTCGAGGAAGGTTTATATACATAACTAGCGATTCGCACTTAAATTAGACCCGTGCGAAGCCGGGCGGGCGAGTCGCTAGTAATTAATATACAAGAAAAATAATTAAAATTGTTACTATACAAGACAAATAAAATACTATGCCTTATGAAATATCAATTTCCAACACGATATTTCAAAACGCATTTCAAATACATTCTAAAATGAATATTCAGGCGGCATTATCTGTCGTTATTGGTGAAATTACGGTATAGCGCGAGCATCGCCGCAATACCATGCCACCGCAGACTGCTGGATGGACGCCCTGAATTTATGGACTAGGGATGCAGAAGGGTCAGAAAGTAATATCCGACTTAGCTGTTATTAAATAAATAAACATAAAACTGATGTTTGTGGACACGTATAGAAAAACGCAGCTGCAAAAGACGTGTTTCTTCAGATGATTCTTCATGCCAATACTTGTATGCCTGTATGTAATGCGTTGAAATAAACAAATTTTTGAGGAGACAAATTGTATTCACGAGATAAGCAGTCCATATACACTCAAAATTTCACATTCCATCAATGCCTGATTTGCCGGCCGTACGTATCGGATATCAAAATATCAATATCCCCTCCCTATAGCAGTACAACTAATTATTTAGCAGCGTCGATGTCCGCATACTAATGCCGTGTTCCGATGCGTTAACCCGCTTGTATCTTGATGTAGTTATTGCCCTGAATTACCATCTACATTGCACTCACTGCTCAACATTTGCATAATACTATAGACACGGTAATAGGACTGCTTGTAGTCAACTGTCACTTATTAGATGTCATCTTTGAACACAAAATACACATAAAGTCAAAGTCAAAGTAATTTATTAATAAACATTATGTTTACAGGTCAGGCAATTGTAATATTGTTATATAAGAATGTATACATAATACACAACATTTAAAATATAAATAATATTATATAATGTAAATACCAATACAAAATATGATACACATTAGATTTTTTTAGCGTCAGGGTTCACCAATTCATTAAAATCATAAAACGCCTGATTGATAAGCCAGAGTCTTAATTTAAATGACATAATATAACTAATTTTATGTTTATTTATGTTGTGTTGTCATGTGTTTGTCCTTTTAAGCGGGTGACAGTCATCAAGAAGATTAAATCACTATTAGAAGATCTTCAAGACCCAAGACTCCACTGATCATCTGCGTAAATTGGGGTCCCGCCACCAATAAACCGGACAATCTACAGAATATTTCACTACTCGACTCTAAACAAGACATTGGCAAGTTGTGGCAATACCGCACAAAGCCACGAAGAAGAAATTGAATTGAATTCACTGGAGCACGAGGACGTGTAAGTACCGTGTTTCACCCAGGTGGAGAACAGAGTATAAACCTGTTTATCTTATGCTAGAAATATGTCTCTCCTAACATTTCTTCAGCTTTAAGATCCAGCTTCTAGCCACCATTTTCTGTAGGTTGTAGGTCATCAATACATCATGCTAACGAACAGGTCAGACCGTTAATCCACAAGCCCCGTCATCAATAACAGCTATTTACATGTAAACCACGGAATACATCAAACGGACCATAAGCGGCATCTGAGACGCCGCACGTTGTTAATGTGAACATTACACGCCGGCTACAGCTGGAGTCACCAAGGTTGATACATTTCCACTTATGAAAGTTTCCGAGTAACTATAACATGGGGTTCTTCAAAATGGCTGTTAATAGCAACGTATCTGTGATGCCCCTGGCGTTATGCGTAATGCCTTGACATCCGTTCTAATTTAAACAAAAAAAAAACTTTGGCCTGCTCCATCTGTGCCGCGACAACACGTATCAGTTTGAAACGCTTTAAAAAAATATATAAATAATAGGCTTGAGCTTGACCGCCTTTAATTTATTTATGACATAATCTCTACATAGTATAAATTAAAGTCGCTTTCCGCGTCTGTCTGTCTGTCTGTATGTCTGTATGGCCGCTAACTCCTTCTAAACCACGCAACGGATTTTGATGCGGTTTTCACCATCAGTTTGATACATTTTCAAGGAAGGTTTATATATATGACGGCGCGAGGGCCTCGATTGCGTGAGACGGGGGCCGCTCCGGTCGTCGATGGATGGCCGATTTTCATAAGATTATTCTTTGGTTTCTATGGCGCGAGTATAGTGGCCGAGGAGAATGAGACATCGCACGTACATTGACACAGTTTTTATTTCGAAGCGCTATGATTACTAATTACAATATCGAATTACTTGAAAATTACTTGGGGACAAGGTGTTCCGCCTTGTAACGAACGCTACCACTCTCTAACCAACAATCCAAATACACAACCCCAAGAAAAGTTAGCTCCACCGAGCATCCAACAGTCCCCCTCCAAAAGACAAAGTAAAGTGCTAGCTCCTCCGAGCCTCACGCCACCGACACGTGTTCACGCGCTCACTAGCGCCTCTGCCGGACGGTACCCAAACTAGCTAAACTCTGATTGATTGTCATTGTCAATGTCATTAACAATCAAGATTGTCAACGAAACAACTTCACAACGAACTTCAGGCAGAGTAAGTTACTGCAGCGTTACACCAGCGATGGCGCCACCTCCATCACTAGTCCACCAAAACAAAGCTAGGTGACGCCTACCTACATAATCTAAGCCTTAAAAACTATCCGACGGTAGTTGCGCCCGAATGCTAAATCTTCAACGCGCCGACATATATATAACTAGCGACCCGCCCCGGCTTTGCACGTAAATTACACCCGTGCGAAGCTGGGCGGGCGGGTTGCTAGTAAAAAATAATTAAGTAAACAATAGGTATATCGGAAGGAACCGAGCGAATGCCGAGTGCATGCCCGTCGCTGCGGATCATTCGGGTGGCTTCGGCTTGCTACTACATGTCGTCGGCAGTAGAACAAAACACTCGGCCCTCTCTCGTTCCTACAACTTTGTACATGATGCTCCGAATCAGTGCAATTTACTAATATAATAATTTTGCAAGACTCGTTTGATATTGACTGGTGTAATTTTGCTAAAGATTTCGCGTGGTAAATTATTTATTAGATTAGGGATTATATATTGTGAGGTACGTTTCCGGTAAAAGTTTCTGAATGTAAGTATAACGAGTTTTTTGTTAGTCATGCTTCTTGTAATAACTGGATAATTTTTATTATGTTGGATTTCTGTACTAAAAAATTGTTAATTTAATATGCAATAGTCTATTTTATCTAGTATTGGTGTCTTCAAATCACGAGTGAATCGGTTTCTTCTATGCAAGCGTGCTCCATCGTAGACCGTATAGTCACTTAACATCAGGCGAGGTGGTGGTCAAACATAGGCCTTATTTATAAAAAAATAGAAAACATTGGTGCAGGGCCGAGAATCGAACTAGGTGTCGTCAGGTTGTAAAGCGCACATGTTATGCATGCTATAGTGGCTCACCTCCGACAGATTTTTCCTTTAATTTATGCAAAATATAATATCTCTGTTCGAGGAAAACACCGCCCGGTCATTAATCAACAAGGTCGATTTAAACTATAAACCCTGTCCCCGGCAGGGATTGAATTGACACGAGCCATATTTCACTCTGACAACTTTACCCGTTGCCCGGCCGCCGGCCGGTGACGGCGGCCCTTCTATCGGACTGCTTGTTTTATATTGACATGTTATATTAACAACGTTGTATAGTACCTAAAATTTATTTATTTTAAACTAGCGACCCGCCCGCCCGGCTTCGCACGGGTGTAATTTACGTGCGAAGCCAGGGCGGGTCGTTATATATATAAACCTTCCGTGAAAATTTATCTAACTGATGGTGAAAACCGCATCAAAATCCGTTGCGTGGTTTAGGAGGAGTTAGCGGCCATACAGACATACAGACAGACAGACGCGGAAAGCGACTTTAATTCATATTAGTGACCCGCCCGCCTGGCTTCGCACGGGTATAATTTACGTGCGAAGCCGGGGCGGGTCGCCAGTTATATATATAAACCTTCCTTGAAAATGTATCTAACTGATGGTGAAAACGGCATCAAAATCCGTTGCGTGGTTTAGGAGGAGTTAGCGGCCATACAGACATACAGACAGACAGACGCGGAAAGCGACTTTAATTTATATTAGTGACCCGCCCGCCTGGCTTCGCACGGGTATAATTTACGTGCGAAGCCGAGGTGGGTCACTAGTTATATAATATAAACCTTCCTTGAAAATGTATCTAACTGATGGTGAAAACCGCATCAAAATCCGTTGCGTGGTTTAGGAGGAGTTAGCGGCCATACAGACAGACAGACAGACGCGGAAAGTGACTTTTATTTATACTATGTAGAGATAGAGAAGAGATAGAGAAGAGATAGAGAAGAGATAGAGAAGCTGTAAGAGGATGATGTTGTACACATTTTTAAACCATACTGGGGATCTTTTCAAATGTTTTATTAAAGAATGTTACACTTAAGTTAGTTTATTTAGTTAGTTCAGTTAGTCAAGTTGTCAAAATCTTTCACACACATCAGCAGCCATTAAACGTCCACTGCTGGACAAAAGCCTCCCTCTTTTTTTTTGGTAAAATTTTCATGACCGTGGATTCAATGTCCTTTAGTCGTAATACTATTTTTTTTAACTTAGTATTAAAAGCTTCAAACAAGTCTTAGTCACAGTCAGAGTCAAGCAAAGTAAGTCACGGTCAAGTCAAACTCATGCCCCTGTGAAGTGGTGGAGATTTAAAAGAGGCTCTTATGTAGTTTTGGAAACAACACGAAAAGACATGTTTCACCTCGTTATATCACTTGCCCACACTCGAGCACGTTCACGAGCACTTAATGAATAATAATTCACCATTTACTATACATTAACACTCGAAAATACACAAGTTTAGGAAAATAATCCAACGAGTCAACATGTTTTTTTCCACGTTGGCGCCAAAACTTCAAGCCGCTCTTAGAGAGGGGTGTTGCCATAATCCCCACGCTTAGCAGGCGGCTGTTAACCATCATCCGATAGTTCTGATCGCAGTTTTAGGACATACCCGGGTCAATAATGTTTAATAGTTAGTTAAATAATACTTCCTACTCTTCACCACCATTACACCTATCTTGGACAGATTGTTCAGTTAGGTAAGTCCAACTTAAGCATAGAGGTCGCCCGAAGAATCCAACTCGGATGGGCAGCGTTCGGGAAATTGCGTGACATCTTCTCGTCCAAGATACTACAATGCCTCAAGACGAAGGTCTTTGACCAGTGTGTGTTGCCAGTGATGACATATGGTACTGAGACGTGGTCCTTAACTGTTGGCCTTTTGGAAAAACTCAGAGTCACACAGCGGGCAATGAAGAGAGCTATGCTCGGAGTTTCTTTGCGCGATAAAATCCGAAACGTGGATATTCGCCAAAGAACCAGAGTCACCGACATAGCTGTTAAAATTTGCAAGTTGAAGTGGCAATGGGCAGGCCACATCG
Organism: Agriopis marginaria; assembly: GCA_932305915.1. Lineage (NCBI taxonomy): Eukaryota > Metazoa > Arthropoda > Insecta > Lepidoptera > Geometridae > Agriopis > Agriopis marginaria. The sequence goes on from OW029932.1 coordinate 14,810,085, forward strand.
CTCGAAGAACCGATAACCGATGGGGAGGAAAGGTTTTGGAGTGGAGACCACGAACCGGAAGACGCAGCGTAGGGAGGCCTCCCACTAGATGGACCGACGACATTGTGAGAGTCGCGGGCATCCAGTGGATGCAAAAGGCAGGCTGTCGTTCAGTGTAGAGGTTAAAGAGGAAGGCCTATGTTCAGCAGTGGACGTCTTCTGGCTGATGATGATGATGATGACTCTTCACCACTCCTAATACGAGTTCTATTTCTTTGAGTCTCTGAATAAGTAGCTATAAAATTATTTCCATCATTTTCACGTACGTTGAAATGATGAAGAGAGACACAGATAGCTTTAGTACCATCAAATATTTTATTTCAGAGAGTGGCATAAAAATATTGAAATGCCAACAAAACTGCATCAAAGTTTACCAACGAAGGGTGTGTTTGTAAACGTTGTACCAAGTTTGTTTTAACAAATCTAAACTAGCTGCAACAGCCCGGGTATTTCGCAGTTGAGAAAAAAACGAAATTCAGTTTGTGAGATCCTTTTGTTAGGGATCTGTAAAGAATATAGTAAGGAAAATATGGATAAGGTTACAATTATTTAGTTTCACTTACTACTTGTACCTAATAATTAGGGTAATAAATAATTATTCGGGACATTTTTGCACACACGGTCATCTGACCCCTAACTAAGCAAAGCTTGTGATATGGCTGCCAGAGACTGATATACATACATATATAGTTTTAAATACATAATTAAATAGATATTAACAAACAGATATAGAATAAACACAAATGTTCATCACATAAATGTTTGTCCTAGGTGGGAATCGAACCCACGCACGCAAGCTCAGGAAGTAGGTTCACTACCAACTGGACTAACGGGCTACCTTAATTATAATGTTTCTATAAAAAGCCGTGGTATCTAGCATATTTGGGAGACCACTAGACTTTAAAGTGCATGGTCACGGATTCAAATCAAAAAATATTTTCTTTTCTGTGGTAAAGACCTACAGCAAATAGTAATACAGTAACACAAGTTTTATTTATACTATAAAGCCAATTTTCAATTGAAGCCGTGGTAGCCCATTTGGGAGATCGCTAGACTTGAAAGCGTGAGGTCGCGGGTTCAAACCCCGGGGACGTACCAATGAGCTCTTTGGAGTACGGATTTTTACATACCACTGGCTTTTCGTTGAAGGAAAAACATCGTGAGGAAACCTGCATACGTACGGAGAAGAAATTCAATGGCGTATGTGAATCCACCAACCCGCACTGGGCCAGCGTGGTGGATATGGCCCAATCACCCTTTCGAGGGTAGGCTAAAAATCCAGCAGTGGACTGTTAAAAGGCTGATTATGATGATGATGAAAGCCAATTTGTTAACAAATATTTGTATGCTTTCAAATAATACTAACTGCTACAAACAAAATATACTAACCTCAACTGAATTGTATCAGAGGTAGTTCACAGCTGAGAGACATGAAAACTCTGTTAGCTTTATTCTTTTGTGAGGTGCTGCGATGAATAACAGCCGGTAACTGGTCGGGAGTTTATCTTTGTTAGCAGACAGTGTTGGGAGCAGCTTAGTGTGCTGTGAAAAATTCACTTTAAAGTACTAGGACAACATAACGTGGCACAAGATGGCAGGCTACTTTATTATTATTTGTACTTAGTTTATAATAGACTAGCTATCCGCCCCAGCTTCGCACGGGTATAGATTATAGCCTATGTCACCCGCGAATAGTGTAGCTTCCCGTCAGTGAAAGAATTTTTCAAATCGGTTCAGTAGTTTCGGAGCCTATTCAATGCAAACAAACAAACAAACAATCAAATCTTTCCTCTTTGTAATATTAGTATAGACTAGCTGACCTGACAGACGTTGTCCTGTCTTAGAACTGTCAAACACGCAAAGTCAAAATTATAAATGTTATTTTTTTACACCTTGGGTTGCATTATTGGAGTTTTAGTAAGTATCCCATTTTTTTTTGAAAATTTAATATAGTCTATGTTACCGGGGATAGTGTAACTTCCCAACAGTGAAAGAATTTTTCAAATCGGTTCATTAGTTTCGGAGCCTATTCAATGCAAACAAACAAACAAACAATCAAATCTTTCCTCTTTATAATATTAGTATAGATGATCTTATTTGTACACACTGGAAATGACTTAGAATTGTCATTACCAACTAACAAACCATATTTTTTCTCAAACTTGATAACAAATAATTGAAATTTACAGATGTTAATGGCCCTCATGGGCCCCGATTCTACTAAAACAATTGTTTTTAAATTGTATTTTTTTTTATTGCCTCAAATTTGAGTTTTTTTTTAAATATTTTAAGTGTCACTTGTGTCCATTTTGGTCAGCAATACATTAAAAAAAAACAATTTAAAAACAATAAACATTACACACACACACATACACATACATTTTTTTATTTTTTTTAATTTTTTTTATTTAAAACTATTTATGTATGTATATCAGTCTCTGGCAGCCATATCACAAGCTTTGCTTAGTTTGGGGTCAGAAGGCCGTGTGTGAAAAATGTCCCGAATATTTATTTATTTATTTTTATTTAATTGCTTAAGTAGCCCAGGTAATCGGGGCCCAGGGTGCCGATTCTACTAAAGAAATTGTTTTCAAATTATAATTGTTTCAATTTTTTTTTAATAATTGCCTCTAAATGGACAGTTTTTTTAATACTAAGTTATAATATTAGGTGGTGGCATTTGAGGCAATTACTTAAAAAATAAAATTGGAACAATAGCAATATTAAACAATTTATTTCGTAGAATCGGGGCCCAAGTCTTTGCTCTTATAACATTACATGAAAACTACGAAAAAAATATTATTTTTTATGCCTTCGGTGGCAAACAAGCAGACTGGCTGCCTGATGGTAAGCAGTCACCGTCGCCTATGGATACTTGTAACACCAATTTGTAATTACTATACGTCATATATAAGTAATACACTATTTTTTTTTTTATGGGCTAGCGCCTTTATTAACTAAACAAAATACAAGCTAAAACTAAAACTACAAATACAGTTAGACTGCCCATAGACCGTTGAAGGTCTAAAGACAATCCAAATGCTCAAGCCCACTACCAGTTGGCAGCATACCCAGCATGCTGGCGGCATTACCACGTTGAATGGCAATGCTTATGCGTTGAGCCAGAAATACGCCAGCATTTTGGTCACGCGTCGCATTAACCAGGCGCTCTGAAAGATTTTTGAAAATGAGGTGAGATCCCGGTCCCCAAGGGCCCAATGTCTCGACCCCAAACGCCTCAAATATGTAACCACTGCCGAGGTTAGGCGCCGTTTGTGCTGCTCTGCCGAATTGGCAGCCGCGCCAGCCCTACCCCTCGTCTCAGGAAGATGTGACGGCGCCAAAGTATCGACACAAGTTGCATCCCATACAAAGGGCCGCCCCAACCTCCAGGGCACAAGTGTCACACCGTCAGGCCTATAGGCCTATTTTCTTTGCATTGAATCGACAAAAATATCAACCACACAGAGAGACAAAGATACCACACAAACGAAGTCATATTGCAAATGTAAAGTTTTAAAGTTGGAAACGGTTGGTACAAAGTATAAAGCAATTTGAAACACTTTCTGGCATCGCCCATTGGCCGTTTATAGTCTGTATACATACTGACACATACAGTTGTAAAGCTACATCATGATATGATTTAAAAAAAAAAAAAAAAACAATAATAGGTACATTTCTAGTTGTAAGTCGCACTAATGCCCAAACTAGGTGTAGAAACACCTGTATCTTGGGAATTAGCCCTTCCGTTTATAAATCAATTGATTGTTTAGTACCTACACTTCGTCATAGTTATTATTTTAAAGACTACATTTTAAATTTTAGTTTACATACATATTCATTATAATTATTTCAATTTCAACATACATTAAATACACATTAAAATCAGTTCAAATTCATTTCAAATACAAATTCATTTATTGAGAAAAAAAAAAAAATTGTACTGCTGAGAATTGTCTGTGGGCCCCAAACTCGGCTCAGCCTGTGTCTTGGGGTCCGATGAGCAAGCAATTCCTGTTGTGACATACAAGTGCACGCGCTTACAAGTGGGATTTATTTACAATATAGAATATTAATTAAAAGTAAATTAAAGGTACAGAGTAATTAAAATAAAGTACATGCATATAGTTAACCGTAGCCGTGTAGCCGTGGTAGCCTATTTGGGAGAACGCTGGACTCGAAAGCGTGAGGTCGCGGGTTCAAACCCCGGGCCCGTACCAATGAGCTCTTTGGAGCTTATGTACGGATTTTCATACCACTGGCTTTTCGGTGAAGGAAAACATCGTGAGGAAACCTGCATACGTAAGGAGAAGAAATTCGATGACGTATGTGAATCCATCAATCCGCACTGGGCCAGCGTGGTGGATATGGCCCAATCACCCTTTCGGGGGTAGGCTTAAAGTCCAGCAGTGGACTGTTAAAAAGGCTGACTATGATGATGATGATGATATAGTTAAAGTAAAATAATAATAATAAGAAATCCATTACATACAAACAAACAAAATTAAATACCTAACATAATATAACGTAGTAAGTTACATAATATATTAAATTAAATTATTAAATTTTAAATTAGATATAAGAATAATATCATAATTATTACAATGTAAGGTCAATTGTTAAAATTTAATGTAAGCATGGTATCATAATGTCAGTGTCATTTACATTTTAGATTTTAGTCGAATTGGTCGATTGGATGATGGATCCAAAACTCCATAGAAGCCTCTTCCAAATTATCGAATACATTTCGGAGAGTGTGCATCTGATCTTCATGATCTATCCTTCCTGCCCATTTTTCTATCGGAATGCCAGAGCGGGCACAAAAAATCGACACCGCTTTATGGTTGGTATTCTGAAAACCCGAACGAAGCGCTTTGATTCCACTTTTGTTGTGCGAACTGCTAGTCTGTGGAATGCGCTGCCTGAATGGGTGTTCCCCGATAGATACAATCTGGATGTCTTCAAATCATGAGTGAATCGGTTTCTTCTAGGCAAGCGTGCTCCACCGTAGACCGCATCATCGCTTAACATCAGGCGAGTTGGCGGTCAAGCGCAAGCCTATTAAATATTTAAAAAAACTATCACTTTAGTCAACTTCGACTGTGACTTGTTAACCAATATTTATTAATAAAACTTGAGAATTTAAATCACTTGACACTATATTTGTGCCGCTTGGCGTCGAAACTTTTGGTCCATGGGGTCCATGTACGAAAAAGTTTATAAAAAAAATTTCGCCACAATTAATTGACGCCGCTGGTGACAAGAGAGCTGGCTCATTCCTCGCGCAGAGAATTTCTTTAGCAATTCAACGCGGGAATGCAGCCAGCGTTCTTGGCACTTTACCACACGGGCAACATCTTTTTTTTGATTTTTGATTATATTAGTGTTAATTAGTAATATATAAGGCTTTTTTTTATTTTCTTTGTTTGTTATACCTACCTATGTACATCTTGACACTGGCAAATGCACAAGATGTGCGACGCCAAAATTCTCTCAAGAGGAAAAGTAAAAGAAAACAAAGTAAACTTTTTATAGAGCGATCATTTTTTGAGTGAAGAATGATAGCTGGCGGTAGCCTAGTTTACATTCTGACCACACCCGGTTCTATCCTCGACCCAGCATCAATAACTTATTTATTACAAATATATAAATAATTTGCAGTTTCGATGCTATCGCTAAAAAAGAGTGTAAGAAAATGGTCCAAAAACATAAAAAAGTTCAAAAATATGTGCCCATCCTTTCTTTATTTCTTTCTCTCTCTCTCTCTCTCTCTCTTTCTCTGAGAGACATAAGGGTATGTCCCACCTATACTGTCCTTGATGATGCATGAAGCATACCCCATGATAGGTATGATGATAATGATGAAACATTGAAACTTTAAAAGTATTTTCATAAGCTGCCTGCACCCATAAGAGGAGGTGAAGAACAAAAACCTCACATTTCCAGTTTTTCAAATTTTAGAGAATACATAAAAATGTCGGGAACGAATGGATGCGAATAGCGAGAGACCGGGGAGAGTGGCATAAACAAAGGGAGGCCTATACCCAGCAGTGGGTCACTCAAGGCTGATGATGATGATGATGACATAAAAATGTCTCGACGGAATTTCTCTTTTTCAACGGAAAAGTGTGGTTTTGTTCGAAACTCTCGAATTCAAATGAAATTTAAATAGGAAAATAGGTTTTGACAAGGTTTTACTTACGTTTCAATCAATTTATCATTTTTTGCCCAAAGAAAAAGAAAAAAACGAAATTTTCAAAAGTGGAAAAGTAATGTTTTGTTCTTCACCTCCTCCTTTGATTTCATCAGCGTTTTTTTTTTTTGTGAAACATGGATACATCTCTTATTCTTGAATTCACAAGAAGTGTTATAAAAACTAAATGGAACCATTTTTTTTTATTGTTACAGCTTACATTCATATTTTAACAAGTAGGTACATTCGATAATTTTATATCTATTCAAATTATTTATTGAGAATAAAAACGGACAAATTCCACTAACATTTATCTCACATACTGTTAAACTAAAATATATTTCCTAGTAAAAATAGGAATAATAATATAAAATTAGTAATATAATAAATACAACAAATTGCTGTAAAAATATGTCAACATAAAATTAGTATGTCATACAAATTGTCATTATAGTCATCGGCTTTTTTGCCCCTGTCCCATTGATCAGTTAAATTTTCACAATAAGTCATAAAAGCTTTCGTAACATTTTTCCAACTGTCACAAATAATATCACAATCAGTGTTGGTAGCAAGGAGTGCATTGAAGTGGCGGCGGGCGCGAATCAGCGGAGACATGGAGCGCACCACGGTGCGGCTGTGAGCCACGTGGAAAAACTTGGGCAATTTTCCACGCCTATTAGCCGGAACCCCGGGTAAATCTAAGGTATCATGGTGTTCAATTTGTTTTGCGAAATCTTCACCGAAAATGTCTAGAACTGAAGCACTGTTTCACACTGGTCAAGAAAGCCAAAAGTCAAAGTTTAGTTTTATGAGGAGCAGCAGTAACACCAACCTAACAGGCGGCTGAAAGGTGGATCCGCTGAGTTGTTACTGTTTATAGAGAAACTTCGTGGAAGTTTTATTTGGTTGGATGCTTACAAGAAGTGAAATAGTTTGGACGGTACAAATCTTGCACAAGTGCATACTAATGCTTTTGTTTCTTTGTATAGGTAATTTTATTTTTAGGGTTCCGTACCTCAAAAGGAAAAAACGGAACCCTTATAGGATCACTTCGTTGTCCGTCTGTCTGTCCGTCTGTCCGTCTGTCAAGACCCTTTTTCTCAAGAACGCGTAAAGGTATCAAGTTGAAATTTATACTAAATACTTGGGTTTACGATTTCTTTCGGCTGTAAAAAAATAAAAGTTGTTAGTCAACGCAATCAAAAGATATGAACGTTTATGTCGCATATTTTGCGATTTCACAGGGGAATCAAAATCTATAGGGTACTTCCCGTTGACCTAGAATCATTAATTTTGGTAAAAGGCAAGGTCTCATAGCACATATTTAGGAATAAATCTGAAAGTTAAAATTTTTAAGTTATATCATTTAAAAATTATTATTTTGGTATTACAAACTTACATTTTGTAGTTGGAATATATAGAATAACCTTATAGTCAACTACAAAATTCAGTTTGTCTTTCAATATTTCAACTTTAGGTTTTTTTGGACTCGCGCTCTGAGGGTTCTGTCCAACGGAACCCTCAGAGCAAGAGTCCTACTCGTACTTGTCCGGTTTTTTTATAGTAGATAGGCTTGCCCTTGGCCGCCATCTCGCCTGATGTTAAGCGATGATGCGGTCTACGATGTGGCACGCTTGCCTTGAAGAAACCGATTCACTCTCGACTTAAAGACACCCAGATTGTAACTGACGGGGAAAACCCATTCAGGGAGCGAATTCCACAGACTAGCAGTTCGCACAATAAATGTGGAATCATAGCGCTTCGTACGGGTTCTCGGAATATCAACCATGAAACGATGTCGATTTTTTGTGCCCGCCCTGGCGGTCCGATAGAAAACGGGCAGGAGGGAATTAATCAGGGCAGATCTGATGCACACTCTCCAAAATGTATCCGAAAAAAAAAACCGATAGACTAGCAACTTTACGCCGATGCTCGAATAAAAATTAGACTTAGATACTATGCAAAGAAAACTATTTATTATAGTCTTAAGCACTTATACGTGGAATGTAGGTGTTTTCTTGTACAAACACAGATTGTTTAGATTTAGTTCATTATGTAGACACATCGAGATACAATTCCTATGGAGTCACAATATCTGAGTGAAAACAGTCAATAAAAGCCCGAGCATCATTGTTTTATTTATTTATTAATTTCTTGCACGCTACGGATTGCGCAGACTTTTTGGTTAGTTACAAGGTAACCGCGATCCGACTACAACGCCGCGCGGTGACAGAGCTAAGAAGATATAGCGGACAACTAACGTTGAACACTATACAAGCGACATAACGTCTAAATTATAGTAAACGTGGCATTGTGAAGTATATAATTGATACAATGTATGTACAATGCCGCTCGGACGTTTTTTGACTGTTTTCACTGAGAGATTGTGACTCTATAGGAATTTTATCTCGATGGCTGTTCGATACATTTTGTCGAGTGTCAATGACCGTTTACTATGGAATGGCTGATTTATTTTCGCAATTTCAGTTTTTGTCTCATAGTAAAAGTTGTTCATAATGATGAGTACAATGAACTCCTTTCGGCTAAGCATAGTCTATACGCGTAACCTTGTATATTCCCTAATACTTCATTTAATATATTAAAGCAACGCATACTTCATATTTTTCCAAAAACATTCGAAAAATCCCAACCCACTCGTATTGGTAAACTAAATTAAATATTTGGACCCGACATTAAAAATGTTCTGGCCGTTGAATATTAAAATTGTTACGTTTATATTAAAAAATTTGAAAGGTTTAGAAAGGTTTACAATGTGGATTTATTTAGGGAAAATCAAATCTACACGCTTTTAGAGAAAATGTGAAAAATATTTACTAATGGATATTGAATTAGGGGTTGTAGAAGAATCAAAATTTGCCTTTAAATGAATTTTATATTCGTACATATTTCATTTTAAATATATATTTTCTAACATATGGTACTGAGACGTGGTCCTAAACTGTTAACCTTTTGGAAAAACTTAGAGTCGCACAACGGGCAATGTAGAGAGGTATGCTCGGAGTTTCTTTACGCGTTAGAATTCGAAACGTGGATATTCGCCAAAGAACCAGAGTCACCGACATAGCTGTTAAAATTTGCAAGTTGAAGTGGCAATGGGCAGGCCACATCGCTCGAAGAACCGATAACCGAAGGGGAAGAAAGGTTCTTGAGTGAAGACCACGAACCGGAAGACGCAGCGTAGGTAGTCTCCCACTAGATGGACCGACGACATTGTGAGAGTCGCTGGCATCCAGTGGATGCAGATGACAGGCTTTCGTTCAGTGTGGAGGTTAAAAGGGGAGGCCTATGTTCAGTAGTGGATGTTTTCTGACTGATGATGATGATAACCGATTGCAAAACAAAGCCAATGTTATTGATGCCTATGCGCTTGCCAACGCTATCGTACGTAGTCATTTTTAGCATTTAATTTAGTTGAAGAAAATAATTTTCTCAATCCGCATACGTAGAGAAAATTCTATTTACTCTGTTTGTGTTAAGCTGCGTACATAACACATCTGGCACTTGTCAACAAGTAACATAATTACCGTGTCCCATGTGAACGCGCCCGTAGGCTACGATTAACATCGGCGACAGCTCTATGACAGGGGGTTACCGTTCTAAGCGTAGTGAGGGTGAGCAGACGGGCAACAGTGGAGCCACTATTTATTGCTTTAAGTGCGAACATTCTTAGGTTTCCGTACCCAAAGTGTAAAAACGGGACCCTATTACTAAGCCTACGATGGCTGTCTGTCTGTCTGTCCATCCGTCTGTCTGTCCTACCTATTAACGGCTATATCTTTCGTACCGTAATAGATAGACAGTTGAAATTTTCACAGAATATGTAACGTTACGGCGGATTAACTAACAAATGTCCAACGGAACCCTTGGAGTGCGAGTCCTACTCGTAATTGTCCGTTTTTTTCTACAAAGAAAAACTTATTTGGCTTGTTAATTATTAATTAATCTGTATTAAAACTTATTGCATCACATACAACTTAGCATCTTAGACAATCCCAGAAAGAATGGAAACAATTTTCAATATAAACAACAACATGCTAGCAAAATGCTGCGTTGGGATTTTTAGTTTTATTTTGGGCTTAGTTTTGTTTTAAAATTCTTTGTGACAAAATATAGGTAGGTACATTTATTTATTTCTGTAAAATAAGCACGTGCTTAAAATAATCCTTTTTAAGGATTGGCAACTTTTTGTGGACGATTTTTGTGACTCGTTTGCCAAAAATAGGCCTAATGCGCCACCTCCGCGCGGAATTCAGGCGCGTGTTCCAGATAATCCCCCAAGGGCACCAACATTTCCCTGTATTGAGGAATCCGCGCCAATTTCACCAACCGCGGGGGCTTTCTCGGAATAGAGAAAGATACAGCTGTATAATTTCAAAGACATCGCAAGGTAGCAAGGTTTGTTGAAGTATATTAGCTGCAAACAAACGTTTATTATTTTTAAGCGTATTAGACAATAAAAAAAAATTACGATCGGCAGGATTCAAACCATCGAGTATAAGCTCCGAGCGTAAGCTACTTTTTGAATATAAATGAACATGCAAATTTTCATGTTTCTAAACTCTGATGTTTAGGCTGTGTAAACGGGATGTCATATAAAACACGCAGAGTGGCGAGTACTTCATTTATTCAGCAATCGAAATGAACAGAGAGATCGTTGGCTCGCAGGCTGGCTTATATACCCTCCCCTTTTTTTTTTTTTTTTTTTTATATTGACTTGTAATGTTGGCCTTTTGGCCTCTACAGATGGACCGGACTAGTTAGCGAACGCAGTGTGCGTTCGGCAAAGCCCTCCCCTCAAAGGCTTGGCGAGCTTGACAGTGGCATGACGTGAGTGGGTGTGTCATGGCGGCTAGCTGGTTGTCATTCATAGTTTCGCAGGCAACGTCACGTCCGTTTTGTTACAGCTGTGTTGTCTATCTAAATAAAAAAAAATGTACTGAAGATGTTAAACTTCTTTAATATGTTAAAACAAAACGTGTTTTTAGTTATGATTTATAAATCCATGATATCCATGGTTATGATTCAAGAAAACAGCTCGTTTATGCAATTTTTTTTATTGTATATTTATCATTATCATCAGCCAGAAGACGTTCACAGCTGAACATATGCCTCCCCCTCTAACCCCCACACTGAACGACAGCCTGCCTTTTGCATCCACTGTCTATACTTATACTTATTACATAATATGAATACTTTGACGACAGTGGTTCATTTGACGCATACAGATTTTGCTTTCTACAGGGTGTAAGGGGAACACTCTCGAAGCCGAAAGAAGGTAATTGTACTCATCATTATGAACCACTTTTAGTATGGGACCAACCCTGAAATCGCGAAACAGAAATCAGCTGTTCCATACATTTTGTCGAGTGTCAATGACCGTTTTCTATAGAACAGCTGATATTTTTTTCGCGATTTCAGGGTTGGTTCCATAGTAAAAGTTATTCTGATGAGTACAATAACCTTCTTTTGGCTTCGAGAGTGTTCCCCTTACATCCCGTATAACAGTTCTATTATATATAACATTTGTGTTTGTTCTATATCTGGGTGTTAATATCTATTTAAGTATGTATTTAAACCTATATATGTATATATATCAGTCTCTGGCAGCCATATCACAAGCTTTGCTTAGTTTGGGGTCAGATGACCGTGTGTGCAAAAATGTCCCAGATATTTATATTATATTATATTTATATTTGAAGTTATCTTTCTGTATTATTCTATGGTTCAGATTAATTGCGATATAATAGTTAGCTGAGGAAACCTTTGTGGAACGGCGACAATGATGTAAAGTTTCAGTTGTGGTTTTACAGAGCTCAAGGGCTTTGGAACAGGAGAGTGGGAAGTGTGATAGAGTTTTCGTAAGGGCATCATCATCATTCACAGTCTGTTCTAAATCATATATTCCTATGATCCTACCCTACAAGTCAAATAAAAAACATTGGACAGACGCCGGAGGTTGGAATCGTAGCAGCTGTAACACAGGTCTTCCTAGAACAGCTGCTTACGAGACACCTACAGAGAGGTACTTATTTATAAATGTTAATTTTAGACTTGTTAAAAATGTTAGGTTAAAAAATGTAAAATTATAAATATTGGAATAAATAAATGAAAAAATAAAATAAAATATATAGCACGTTGGTCTAGTTGGTAGTGATCCTGGATTCTGCGCTTGGGGGCGTGGGTTCGATTCCCACCTAGGACAAACATTCACGTAATGAACATTTGTGTTTGTTCTATATCTGGGTGTTAAATATCTATTTAAGTATGTTTTATAGGTGGGCCCGGGTATGTCCTAAAACTGCGACCAGAACCACCGGAGGATGGGCAGCAGCGTCCTGTTAGTACACGGTGAAAGTACTGCGATTTCCAAGCCGCCTGCCAAGCGTGGGGATTATGGCAACACCCCTCTCTAAGAGGGAGGCCTTGTTCAGCAGTGGACATTTAATGGCTGATAATGTGTAGGTGGGCCTCCCACTAGATGGACCGACGACATTGTGAGAGTTGCGGCCATCCAGTGGATGCAGATGGCAGGCTTTCGTTCAGTGCGGAGGTTAAAGGGAGTAGGCCTATGTTCAGCAGTCGACGTCTTCAGAATCAGAATCAGAAAACATTTATTGATCAACTGATACATTATTATTATGCTAGATGTTAGTGCAACAATTGTATTCATCAGTCTACCCTCATCGGGCATTCAATATTTACATTAATAATATAATTTATTTTTTATTTTTATAATAATGATGTCAAGTTAATTATACATGTCAACAGCGAATACAAAATGATAATAATACAATAAAAATAATAATTGCGTTAACTTACTCATGTTATTTATACAAAATATATGTCAAAATATTAGTCAAAATCGTTTATTTAACAATGTCATTTCAGTAGAGTTATTTCTATTAATGAACTCATTTAAATCATAAAATACATTATTTATCAACCACATTTTTAGTTTAGTTTTAAATTGTACAGTATTAGGAATGTCAGTAAGAGTTTTTGGCAGCAAGTTACAGATGTTGATTGCGCTGATGAAGGTGCTCTTCTTAAAGATCGTACAATTCGAGCGCGGTTCAAACAGGTAATCATTTCCCCGCATCGCGGTACTTCTCATTCGCACTTCAGATTTTTTTTTGAATACATGGTTGTTGTTTCTTACAAATAAGGATATCTCAAGAATATAAATACCAGTTAAGGTTAATAACTGTTTTTCTCTAAATAGCATTCGTAATGTGTCCTCGCTGTTTTTACTATAAATAGTTCTCAAACATCTTTTTTGGAGTGTAAATGTCTGCTTCACATTCACGGAATTTCCCCAAAAGATAACCCCGTATGACAACAAAGGGTATATATTGCCATAGTATGCGTCCATGGCAACTTCAATGGATGCAACATCTATCAGTACTGACAAAGCATAACAATGACTAGATATTCTATTGTTAATATTTACCAGATGAGATTTCCAGTTAAGGTTTGTGTCCAGAGATACTCCAAGGAATTCAGTCTGGCGAACTTCAGTAATAGAAGAGCCTGCAACGCTTATGTCTAAATCAATTGGTGTAGACTTATAGTTGTGAAATTGCATTATCTTAGTTTTAGAAATATTTGTTTGAAGATTAAGAGTGCTTAACCAATCTATCAAAGAGTTTAGCGTAGTTGTAATAGTTTCAGCGTAATCAGCTTTATCTTGTCCACTCTTTACAAATAGTATGGTTGCATCATCAGCGTAGAGGACCGTGAGATGTTTTATCAAAGATGGCAACTCATTGATGTAATTTAGAAACATCGGTGGGCCCAGAATGCTACCTTGCGGTACACCCAGATCGGATTTTCTCTTAGTTGATTGAGTGGTTTCTACTGTTTTTGTTTCTCTGTTGAAATTATTAAGAACCGTAGTTTGTGTTCTATTATAGAAATACGATTGAAATAGATCGTGGGCTGTACCACGGATTCCAATATGTTCTAACTGCTGTAGTAAGATCGCTGGCACAACACAGTCAAATGCTCTAGACATATCGAGAAACAGGGCCGTGCAAGGTTTTTTGTTATCAAGTGACACAGACACTGAATTCAACAATTCATAAATTGCCAATGTAGGCGATCTACCTCTCCGAAATCCAAATTGATTCGGTGTAATGGTCTGATTTTTCTCCAGGAAGCTTAACAACCTATCGTTTATAACAGTTTCGAAAATCTTTGAAAAAGCAGGTAACAGTGATATAGGGCGATAATTATTCGGATTATCTTTAGCGCCTTTCTTATGCAATGGTTTAACGATAGCTATTTTCAATTGATCAGGAAAGCATCCTTGTTCTAGCATTAGGTTAATAATTTGTACCAAAGGGTTCACTATAAATGTTATAGAAGCTTTTATCACTTGCATTGTTATTCCGTCATAACCACTGCTTTTTTTATTTTTTAGTTTCTTGACAATTTTAAGTATCTCACCCGTGTCTGTTGGCGCCATAAAGATACTACTACAAGCAGCTTTGCATGTGGGTTTATAACGAGTAGTATTGTTGTCTACATTATCTTTTAAAGCATTCTGTGTAATAAACAAATTATTCATAAAATTTGCAATGTCTACTGGGTTAGTCAACGTACGCTCACCAGCTTGCAATGATTTTATTGTCTGTTTGATGTCATTTGTTGGTGAAGTATGCATTTTTATCAATCCCCAGGTAGCTCTAGATTTATTTGTGCTGTTTTTAATATACTTAAGATTAGATTTGCGTTTGGAGTGTTGGATAGATGTTTTTAGTAGGGTTTTATACTTTTTGTAGTGATTAACCTTGATTACTGATCTCTTTCTTTGTGCCTGGAGGTAAAGATGCCTCTTCGTTTTACAAGATATGGCTAATCCTTTTGTCTTCCAATTAGGCTTACGTTTATGGGTTACAACTACTCTTTCTAAAGGGAAGCATAAGTCGTATATCATTTTGAATATGTCCAAAAACGTATCATAAGCGTCATTTACATTGGTTTTCTCATAAACATCGGCAAAGCTTATCTGTGCAATGTATTTCAAAAAAATGGGCAAATTTATATCTATTCTTCTTCTATATTCGTACCAGTATTTTTCTGCATAACTTATGCTGCATGGGATACTTACGAGCTGTCCGGTATGGTCTGATAATCCAGTATTCAGTACATCTGCTTTATAAGTTTTAATGTTTGTTATAACGTGATCAATACAAGTACTAGTAGTCGAAGTAATACGAGTCGCTTTATCTATAGCACAATGGCAATTGTATAACTTTAGCGTGCTTGCGAGCTGCTTTGTCTGCTTATTAGTTTTGAATAGATCTAAATTAAGGTCTCCTAGTATTATAACTTTTTTACTAATTTTACGTGATTTACGCATTAACTTAAATAAAATTCCATCAATTTTTTCGAAGAAAATATTAATATTGCTGTTAGGGGGACGATAAATAGTCATAATAATTAAATTTAACTGTGGCACTGATATTGCACAACATTCTATTACTCCTTCCACAGACACCTCTGGCAGCCAGTCCAATTTACAATAGTCTAATGAATTACGTACGAATATACACACACCTCCACAACGCATTCTTCTGGCTGATGATGATGATGATCCTTCTTTCCAAGCAATAAATGAATCAAAATTAACGAACTAAGTCAAGCGCAGGGCTAACAAAGGCAACAAAATAAACGATAGAATGAGGAATGAATACCATAAATAAGGCGAGTTGTGCGTGACGTGCGCACGCGCCGCTTCAATAATGACGATAAATTGCTGCACGTTTGACTAGTTAATATTAATGTATCTGACTTGTGTATTTCAACATTTTAAACCGACTTCTAAAAAGGAAGAAGGTTCTTAATTCCGCAGTTCTGGGGCCTTACGGACAACAGCTAATTGCAGCACCTAATCCGCTCAGTTGGAAAATCACGCGACCGCAAACCGTATCTGAGCGCGATAAGGTTCACGTTCGCGTGATTTTCCAACTGAGAACTAAGGCCCCAGGTCGCAGTTTTAGGACAGGGGAACATAAATTTAACACAACATAAAACCAATTCACGCTAATATCCGTGGCACTCTAAAAGCGTTGCCAGTCAGCCGTGGGCAACGTTTTGCTCCATAAATAGGGCAATTTACATTGAAGCGAAATGCCTCGTCTTGTCACCGTAACTGTTACCCGTTAATCGACAAAGGTTGTATTATTAACGACGGTTGTCATCACTTAGCTTTGTAATCAACCAATCAACGGTTTATGCTCACTGGAGTGTTTTGCTATTTCGGAGCGATCCGTTTTAATCAAAGGATAATCTTTGAACTATTTAATATTTCATAGTCTTGAGCTCTGACTTTTTCCAGAAGGCCAATAGTCAAAGACCACGTCTCAGTACCATATGTCATCACTGGCAACACACACTGGTCAAAGACCCTCGTCTTGAGGCACTGTGGTATCTTGGACGAGAAGATGTCGCGCAATTTCCCGAACGCTGCCCATCCGAGTTGGATTCTTCGGGCGACCTCTTTGCTTAAGTTGGACTTACCTAACTGAACAATCTGTCCAAGATAGGTGTAATGGTACTGAGACGTGGTCCTTGACTGTTGGCCTTCTAGAAAAACTCAGAGTCACTCAGCGGGCAATGGAGAGAGCTATGCTCGGAGTTTCTTTGTGCGATAAAATCCGAAACGTGGATATTCACCAAAGAACCAGAGTCACCGACATAGCTGTTAAAATTTGCCCACATCGATCGAAAAACCGATAACCGATGGGGAAGAAAGGTTCTGGAGTGGAGACCACGAACCGGAAGACGCAGCGTAGGGAGGCCTCCCACTAGATGGACCGACGACATTGTGAGAGTCGCGGGCATCCAGTGGATGCAAAAGGCAGGCTGTCGTTCAGTGTGGAGGTTAAAGGGGGAGGCCTATGTTCAGCAGTGGACGTCTTCTGGCTGATGATGATGATGAGTCTTGAGCATCGGCGCAAAGTTGCTAGTCTATCGGTCTTTTATCGAATACATTTCAGAGAGTGTGCATCTGATCTTCATGATCTAATTCCCTCCTGCCCATTTTTCTATCGGAATGCCGCAGGCACAAAAAATCGACACCGCTTTATGGTTGGTATTCCGAAAACCCGAACGAAGCGCTTTGATTCCACTTTTATTATGCGAACTGCTAGTCTGTGGAATGCGCTGCTTGAATGGGTGTTCCCCGATAGTTACAATCAGGGTGTCTTCAAATCACGAGTGAATCGGTTTTTTCTGGGCAAGCGTGCTCCATTGTAGACTGCATCATCGCTTAACATCAGGCGAGTTGGCGGCCAAGCGCAAGCCTATTTATAATTTAAAAAAAAACAGCGTAGTACGACAAGATCTTTACAATCAAAGGTTAATCATTGAACTGTACATAAATGCGTATCTAATTTCAAGATTATATATTATTAATTTGAAGTCGTATCTGTGAAATTAGACTTAAGAAGCCTTCTAAAATATCGTCTCTTACCTAATTTTGAATTAATAATTATTTTTGGTAAGCGAAGTGAGAGTCTACGAACGGGTTAACGAGACAGTCTAGGTTAAACCTTGATTTAGAAATGTCGAGGAATTTATTATTTAATGCAATTTAATGAAACGATTTAGGCGTTTTAGATATTATCTGGTTTTAAGGGCCTAGATTTCAGTCCCTTTTGTGAGGTTTCTTGTCTTGAAAGTAGCTACAGGTGTCTATTTCTTGTCATGTCTGTATTGTACTGTATCTCTTCTCTTCTTCTTCTCTTCTCTATCTCTTCTCTACATAGTATAAATTGAAGTCGCTTTCCGCGTTTGTCTGTCTGTATGTCTGTATGGCCGCTAACTCCTCGTAAACCACGCAACGGGTTTTGATGCGGTTTTCACCATCAGTTAGATACATTTTCAAGGAAGGTTTATAACTAGCGAACCGCTCCGGCTTCGCACGTAAATTACACTCGTGCGAAGCCGGGCGGGCGGGAAGCTAGTTGTATATATTTTCATGTTAACCCCCTTTAAAAAAACATTAGATGAAAACGTTAGTAACATTGATGATACAAATTCAAGAGAACTTATGAATAAATAAGCAAACTGTGTCTATTTATTAACTTAGTACTTTTCACGATTGAGACCTTGATTTTGGCATTGAATTCGTGTAAAACATTTTGTTCCATACATTTTGTCGAGTGTCAATGACCGTTTTCTATAGAACAGCTGATATTTTTTTCGCGATTTTAGGGCTGGTCCCATAATAAAAGTTGTTCATAATGATGAGTACAATTACCTTCTTTTGGCTTCGGGAGTGTTCCCCTTACATCTCGTATAAATAGTGCATAGTAGCTAACGTTAAATAAATCCACCTTAAAAGTATATACAAAGTTTATGACCACCCAAAATAAGAACCAATCCTCAAGTATTTTAATGATGCCGTGATTTTATCGCTCCCACTGAAATAGTTGATTTAAAGACGAACTGAATAAACCTCGGAATGAAAAGTGGGTGCAATAAATAAGGCACTCGCGTAGTGCGTGCAATGAAATGTGGGTTGGAAATTGGTATTTTAATGGCTTTCAACTTAAGCTGAAAATCATCAACGCTTAACATCAGACGAGTTGGCGGACAAACGCAAGCCTATTATTTAATCATCATCATCATCATCATCAGCCAGAAGACGTCCACTGCTGAACATAGGCCTATTATTTAATAATAGTAGGTAATAGTGGCCATTGTTGCCCCTCCAGCGCCAATATACGGCAGCCTTTTTGGTGGGCCCATTTAGTGGATGGTAAGTCTTCATCCGCCACCTAATAGGCAATAGGCCTTCTAGGCAAGCGTGCTCCAACGTAGACCGCATCATCGCTTAACATCAGGCGTGATGGCGGTCAAACGCAAACCTATTATTTAATAATAGTAGGTAATAGTGGCCATTGTTGCCCCTCCAGCGCCAATATACGGCAGCCTTTTTGGTGGGCCCATTTAGTGGGTGGCAAGTCTTCATCCGCCACCTCATACCATATCGTACCATAGACCAGGGGCCTTACGGACAACACATAATTGCGGCACCTAATCCACTCAGTTGGAAAATCACGCGAACATGAACCTTATCGCGCCCAGATACGGTTATCTTTAAGGCCCCAAGAATCCATACCATCAAGAATTCATCAAAATCCTAGTCTTTTTTTATTCCTATTTGTATTTGTATAGTTTTTTTTAATTATATTAAAATCTTAAGTTTGACCGCCAACTTCTAAGCGATGATGCGGTCTACGGTGGAACCCGCTTGCCTAGATCCCGAATAATGTGTCTGTCTGTCTGTATGGCTGCTAACTCCTCCTAAACCACGCAACGGATTTTGATGGGACTTTCACCATCAGTTAGATACATTTTCACGGAAGGTTTATAATATATAACTAGCGACCCGCCCGGCTCCGCACGTAAATTACACCCGTGCGAAGCCGGGCGGACGGGTCGTTAGTTATTTATAATAACATATAAATATTCGTGACATTTTTGCACACACTGTCATCTGACCAAGATAGGTAAAAAAATACTTGTTGGACTTATAACACCCCTCTTTTTGCGTCGGGGGTTGAAAGTTTTATAGCGCAGTGCTTAGCTAGTAGATATATTTGTTCAATTCAAAAGCCACACCCACATCGTGACAAAGTTGGTAAATTCATCAAAAACATTGTCCGAAGGACTGGTGGAGAAATAAAACACGTTTGAGCGACACTGTGCGTACGGCGATATATTGCTCGCTTTGATAAATTGAGCCGCTTTCGGAATTTTGTGGCTATTTTTGGAATCTAATTAAGTTATAACATGGTTATTTAATTAAAGTTTGGGTGGTAGAACTTAATCAGAGACTAGTTGTTGCCCGCGATTTCGTACGCGTAGATTTTCATTATGTCAACACTTTTGCCACCATTAATTCGGCCTTTTGCATAATAATTTCTTAGTCAAGTAAACCTATACACTCCATGAATAATCTACTCGCCAAATTACAGCTTCGTAGTTGCTTATCATTCAAACTTTAATTTCAACCTCTTAATCCGTTCTTTTTGTTCTTTCGTTTCTTTTGTAACAGTATTTACTTACTTATTTTAGATGATCAAGTTGTATACTACATTTTATCTTCCTTATAACCAAAACATAGCATTTGGATTGTCTTTAGACCTTCAACGGTCTATGGGCAGTCTAACTGTATTTGTAGTTTTAGTTTAAGCTTGTATTTTTTTTAGTTAATAAAGGCACTTGCCCAGTTAAAAAAATTACAATTAACATTTAAAAAAAAAAAAAAATGTACAGTATCGATGTCATCGCTCAAAAATGGCGAAGGAAAACATTGTGAGGAAATCGGTGTGTTTTTTTTTTACAAGTTCTAAAACGTCATTTAACAATATGCACTAAGCCAGCATGGTGCATGGATTAGGGGCCATCCTCTCTCTCTGAGAGAAGGCCTGTCTCAGCAGTTAGAAAATGATTTCAAAACTTGCTGGTTTTTTTTTATATATTTTATTTTATTTTAAATAGGCTTGCGTTTGACCACCATCACGTGTATGTTAAGCGATGATGCGGTCTATGGTGGAGCACGCTTGTCTAGAAGAAACCGATTCACTCGTGATTTGAAGACACCCTGATTGTAACCATCGCGGAACACCCATTCAGGCAGCGCATTCCGCAGACTAGCAGTACGCATAATAAATGTGGAATCAAAGCGCTTTTAGGAATATCGTCCATAAAGCGATGACAATTTTTTGTGCCCGCTCTGACAGTCCGTTAGAAAAATGGGCAGGAGGGAATTAGATCGTGCAGATCCGATATGCACACTCTCCGAAATGTATCCGATAAAAAAACCGAAAGACTAGCAACTTTACGTCGATGCTCAAGACTAAGAAGCTAGCTAGCTGGAGTTCATCTATCTGTCAGGTAATGCTCCTTAAATCAGCGCAATTAAGTGACTTGAGATGGACTTCGAAATAAAATTGACACACAAAACTCAGCTTCATTTATCAGACCTTTCAAGTAGCATTAATCTTCAAACTTTGACGCCAATCAGGAAGTTGTGAAGCAGGCTGTCTGTTAAATATTACAATACCATTATATAATTATATTTATCTGTATTATTCAGAAATTTAAAGTAATTTTATACTGGAATATTATTTGAGTTTTGATAAAGAATAAGTGCGCAAATTAATTATTATTCTTTGCAAAGTAATGTAAAGTCTAATGCACAATAAATATCTAATATACATGATAACTTACATTTATCAACTATTTGTTTGCTGTTTCAAACGGTTTATTGACAAATGTAATAATATGTTGCGTTACTGTTAAATAACTGTAGGTAGGTAAGGTACATGATATTGTAAAGAACAACCAATGATTTGCGAAAACACTTTGTCATTTTAAAAGAACTACCCGGCCTAGCTACAAGGACAAATAAACTGTTTGAAATTAAATTTTCCCGCCATAGGTGTAACGTACCACCTTAACAACGAAGACTGGTGGACCATCCACACCACTGCTGGACTTTTAGCCTACCCTCGAAAGGGTGATTGGGTCATATCCACCACGCTGGCCCAGTGCGGATTAGTAGATTCACATACGCCATTGAATTCCTTCTCTGTACGTATGCAGGTTTCTTCACGATGTTGTCCTTCACCGAAAAGCTAGTGGTATGAAAATCCGTACATAAGCTCCAAAGAGCTCATTGGTACGGGCCCGGGGTTTGAATCCGCGACCTCACGCTTTCAAGTCTAGCGGTCTCCCAAATGGGCTACCACGGCTTTAATGGAACATCTACATGAAAAATTATAATTTCGACCTAATTACTTACGTAATCTTTTGTACTGATTATAATTTCCATTTCAATATCTCTCTATATGTATATGACAGAATGAACGATTTCATATAATCCATCACGCAATGCCCAACTTGCTCTGACAGTGATGTATTAACTTTTTGTCTTTATACTGTTTATTCAATATAAGTATTTCAGAACTTTAGCGTAGTAATTTTGTCTGGAATTAGTCCGAAAATCAATGCAAATTGAGAGATCTCTTAATAAGAGAAATACTTGAGTCATCGAATACATTATTGGAGTCTATTTTAGATAATAATAATAGAAATTCTTAAAACACATGCAAAATTGTTAGGAAATTCTTAACTTTGTAGAAGCACTTGGCTTTGGCCCGTGCCGAAATCACCTGCGCATGCGGAGAGAACACGAAAGTGTAACCAAAAATAATAATAATAATAAAATTTTATTTGCAACCATTAATATTAAGTAGGTACAATATTTCGTTAAAAATAAAATAAAATTTTAGGCTCACAAAAATTATTGCAAAATGATTAAAATTAACATGCCATTATTACAATTAGCAGTCGCTAGTTGTCGCTATAGGATTCCCTGTGTTGCGATAACTAGTGCTCTTCAAGGGACAAATTACATAGTGCTAATAATACAATTTAGGATATTAAATTATTTGAAGTAGAATTATAAAGTTATGATGTATGATGTAGATGTCAGCTGACATGAAAAATCGTATCATATAGTATCATTACTGGTATTTGCAACAAAATAACCTTAGAATAACTACTCAGAGAAGGTAGGTTTCCAAACAACGCCTTCTCAAAACGTAAGCTACAAATTCGCTTTGTAGCTTACGTTTCGATTGTTATTTCAAACGATTTAAGCAAGAAAATTAATGGATTACCTGTGGAATGTCACACCATAACTCTTATGCTGCTTTTCTGATTTGTTGTGGTACGATTTCACCGCGTAAATTGTCATAGTAAAATTTTTATATTTTTTTTGGAGCCATATTATGTGACACCATTTGAATCGCTTAAATTTTGCGAATGTACTTGGTTTCTTTGTGTTCTAAGAAAATAACATTTCTATAAATATTATATCGACTAGTCTACCTGAAATCACGGACACTATAAAGTAAAATATACGCGATAAAATCCGTCAATAGTGGTAATTGCTAATATTTTATTTTTATTTTAGAGGCATATTTTATTTTTCTACTTTTTAATAGATTTTAAGGTGTAATTTTTTATTATATCCATGGGTGGGTGAATTGGGGCCCCCTGTAACTGCCCAACTAATTGTATTTTAAATAAATAAAAAATCTACCACCACGCTATAATACCATATCAATTTCAATTATTTATTTCCTTAAAGATTATGCAATGGATACTTACAAAAATTAAATTAATACAATACGAGTTTTTATTAATTATAGTAATTATTAACCTAATATAGATAACAAACAAGTAAGTCCTCGCAGCTTTGTGAAAGTATCCAAAATACGTAGTAATCTGTGGGTCCCAAACTAGGCTACGCCTGTATCTTGGTAACCCTGAGGTAACCCTTAAATACCTTACCATATTTCCCCTCTTTGTCTGATCTAAGGTTAAGTTTAGTTTAGTAACTCATTATTATGTTATCCAACGCAATGTGACTCCGACCCCTCCTTGTAACATGTCTCGCGAACGACATTCGAAACGAACACTTGCCGTCAATTACTTGGCAATTTAATTTTCATTTCACATCGTGATGCCTTCAACTGTCATGTGGATGAAGCGCTGGACAAAGATGAGGTTATAAGAGTAGATGCTCATTAGAACCACGGAAATATTGCACCTGTAATGTGCGAAGACATTTCAGATTACAATTATTACGACGTCAAAAACTAATATAAATTATCTATCTATACTAATATTATAAAGAGGAAAGATTTGATTGTTTGTTTGCATTGAATAGGCTCCGAAACTACTGAACCGATTTGAAAAATTCTTTCACTGACGGGAAGCTACACTATCCGCGGGTGACATAGGCTATAATCTATACCCGTGCGAAGCTGGGGCGGACCGCTAGTATACTTATAAAAAAACTAACATTTGTACGCCGTAACAGGCAAGGACATGAGATACGTCTCCATTCTTACGACCATGTGCTACTATTGTATGTGTACCTACCATGTTCTGACAAATAAATATTTTGAATTTGAATTCAAAAGGAACGTTATAAGATTGAAATAAAATAAACGTGTGTTATGAATAAAATGTGAAACAAACCAAATGAACATAAAAAACGTAAGAGCTTTTACAATGTTATTCTAAAAAAGAATACCGAATAGTTTTGTTTTTATTCCTACTTAGCATATTTTCAACTTTTCAAATGTGCGAAAGAGATACGTAGATGTGGCCACAAGTAGGCAAATTTTTAACATTTAAATAAAGAATCCCTTCTGCATCAATTCATCTACATCACAATTGCACTGAATATGCGTCACATTTGTCTTTCTGACAGAGTACTTTCAAAGCCAAAGGTATGCCAAGTCCATATCCATCTATTTTTTTTATTTCAAACCTTATTCAAAACACTTTAGAGTTGATTTTTGGATGGTTATAATTCCTGAAATGTCATGTTAATAAAATCGGAGCGTTAATACAAAATGTTAATTAAGAAACGTGATTTAGGGAGGTGACTGTTAGGTTTAACCTGTTTTAGGAAATGGGGTGTAAAACAGCCGTTAATGTTATGAGCTATAGTGTAAGGGGTGCACTTCTGTTCTCTTGGCGCTGTCAAAGATTACAATTCTCTATATTACATTTTTTTTTCCTGGGCAAGCGCCTTTATTAACTAAACAAAATACAAGCTAAAACTAAAACTACAAATACAGTTAGACTGCCCATAGACCGTTGAAGGTCTAAAGACAATCCAAATGCTCAAGCCCACTACCAGTTGGCAGCGTACCCAGCATGCTGGCGGCATTACCACGTTGAATGGCAATGCTTATGCGTTGAGCCAGAAACACGCCAGCATTTTGGTCACGCGTCGCATTAACCAGGCGCTCTGAAAGATTTTTGAAAATGAGGTGAGCTCCCGGTCCCCAAGGGCCCAATGTCTCGACCCGAAACGCCTCAAATATGTAACCACTGCAGAGGTTAGCATATTTGCGTCGCTTGTGCTGCTCTGCCGAATTGGCAGCCGCGCCAGCCCCACCCTGTGTCTCAGGAAGATGTGACGGCGCCAAAGTATCGACACAAGTTGCGTCCCATGCAAGGGTAATAATTTACTATCCACCTTTATTCAACATTTAAGAGTATAAGCTCTTGTCGGTAGAGTAACTTTCAGGCTTGGTGTTTGGTTAGGTCTTAGGTAATAATGGATATTATTTATGTTGTAACATGAATTGAAAACATTATTTATCTGTATTTTTGTGTAGAATGGTTGAATTGAGTACTTAGTTTAACTATTATGTATTTTGGCAAGATATGTAGTTTAAGACTTACTAATCTGTGGTTTTATATTGTTAGCTAAATGAACAGTTTTTTTTTTTCTAGTAGATAGTCTTGCGCTTGGCCACCATCTCGCACGATGCGGTCTACGATGGAGCACGCTTGCCTAGAAGAAACCGATTCACTCTCGACTTGAAGATACCCAGATTGTAACTGACGGGGAAAACCCATTCAGGCAGCGTATTCCACAGACCAGCAGTTCGCACAATAAATGTGTAATCATAGCGCTTCGTACGGGTCTCGGAATATCAACCATAAAACGATGTCGATTTTTTGTGCCCGCCCTGGCGGTCCGATAGAAAAAAGGGCAGGAGGGAATTAAATCATGCAGATCTGATGCACACTCACCGAAATGTATCCGATAAAAAACCATCTCTGGTGGTCTTCTGCCAGCGTTTTCACCTCCCTGTACCACATGACATTTGCCTTTTCTTTTATTTGGTATAAGAATACTCTACTTGGTCTTCCTGGTTTCTCTTTTCTTCTACCTTTCCCTCTATGATGGTTTTAATTAATTTGTCATATCGTACAAGGTGGCCAACCACCTTGCCTCTTCTTATATCTATACTCGCTAGTATACCTCTTTTCTCATTAACAATATTCTGTCTAGCTTATTCTTTTTAACATCACATTTCAAATGCTTCCAGCCTTTCTCGATCTTTCTTAGTCGTCATTTCACCTACAAAGCAATATTGTATACTTCAGCGGTTGTATCCGGCATAGGAACCGAACCGGAACCGAACCTTGGGAACCGTATATTTTTCCGGAATACAACGTATTCTATCACTCTCCGACTTTCCAAATATCTCTCTGAAAAAAATCATGTCAATAATAAGAATAAGAATAAGATATATTTATTGCCAAAAAACAAAAACAATGGTCATATACTATAAGAAACATCAGGAGAAACAGTGTTTGGCAATAGGGATAATCTCAGCGCTGTACTGCGAGGTCCTGAAGGGTCACGCAGGGCTGGATTTCGGCATACCCCTTTGCTCAGAAAAAAAGATGGTGAGCACTAGGCGACGGCGGGTATTACAAAATCAACTAATATCAACAACAAAATCTGTTGCAAAATTGATGCGCGAAAGAGGATAAAACAAACACTCTTGCATTACTAAAAAATTTTATAATGCACTTACTGATTGGCTTATAAAACTTGGTCATACATAATGAGGGTAGAATCCTTAAATATGTTGTACGTTTCACGTATGACGAGAAATTCAAATTTCAAACAGTTTTGTTGTCCTTCTAGCTAGGCCATAATTATTGTAAACGATCATAATGTTTTTGCAAATTGATTATTATTTTTTACAAAATCATGTAAAGTTATTTATCTGTGATGCACATTGTTACTAACATTTGTCAATAAACAAATGTTTGCTGTTTCAAACGGTTTATTGACAAATTAATGTAAGTAATATAGTGCTTTACTGTTAAATAGCTGTACATGATAATGTAAAGAACAACCAATGATTTGCGCAAACAGTGTGCCATTTTAAAATAATTACCCAGTCTAGCTACAAGGACAAAAACTGTTTGAAATTAGAATTTCCTGCCATAGATGACCCGTACAAACTTAATTCTTAAGGTGGTTCGTTGCACAAATGGCGGGAAATTCAAATTTCAAACAGTTTTCTTGTCCTTGTAGCTAGGCCGGGTAATTATTGTAAACAACCATGATGTTTGCGCAGATTGATTATTATTCTTTACAAACTCATGTAAAGCTATTTATCTCTAATGCCCATTATTACTTACATTTGTGAATAAACTAATTTTTGCTGTTTCAAACGGTTTATTCACAAATGTAAGTAACATGGTGCGTTACTGTTAAATAATTGTACATAATAATGTAAAGAACAGCTAACAATTTGAGCAAACACTGTGTTATTTAAAAATAATTACCTGGCCTGGCTACTAGGACCAAAAAACTATTTAAAATTTAAATTTCCCGCCATAGGTGAATCGAACCACCTTAACAAAAATACTTGAAATAAAGGCACACTGGCCACATACAACAACAACACTTACAACACACAAGCATTGTATTTACAGGAAAAAAAAAAACAATTTAGCGATTAGCATACAGCCAGTATCCCAGTGATATTTGAACTGCACGGCAGCGATATCAAAACTCGAATCTACGCGTTTTTAAATATCGAATGCATTTAAATGGACTGTAATTCTGGCGGTTTATTGTGATATTAAAATTAATTTGTATGGTTGGTAGCATTGGATTTAATGGTGGCTATACATGGGCCCTGTATCACGATAAGAAAAATTAATTTTAAACTTGTATTTCGCTTAAATTAAGGTTACTAATTCACTTGCAGTATTGTAGACTAACATGACATAATATTTTACATTAAAACGTGGCATTTATCTAAAACTTTGAGTATTTTTTTTTATATAGAGTAACACTCTTTTTTTATTCATATATTTTTGATATACCTACTTAGATTTTTAATAACATTTCGTTTTTGTGTTATATGCACGACTGGTGCATTTAGCCTTGCTAAATTTAATCGAGTCGGTTTAGACGTTTAGTCTAGTAAAAAAAGGTATTTAAAAAATTAAATAAAAATCAGACTTTCGTATTTCATAACTAATTTTGAATTATCTAACCTTCTCATGCATAAACGCTCATTAAGTTAATCTTTTATGTATAAAAAAAACTCTTTCACGCGTTACACAGTTCGTCTGTGAGAAAAGAAGAGATTAATTATCAATCTAGATTAGCTTGTCGAGCATTCACGCATCAAATAGTAAAAGTGTAGTGTAAATGTATTTCAAAGTAAAGATATTTTAACGCCCTAAAAGCGAACACCTGAAGCTTTTTCCAATAATTAGAATTTTTAGAAAAAAAGAACCGACTTCATGACTATACCTCTACGCTATACCTACATTTACAAACTGACACTAAAAAGTAGAAAATATTGTTTAATATTACGACTGAAATACTTTGTATCCATGGTCATGAAAAATTTAACGAAAAACAACAGGGCCCTGTCTCCAGACACTTCTTTGTTTTTTGAAGTTCTGTTGTAGGACCAGCTCCTCTATGTTTGCTGTTCAGTTGACAGCGTCGCTAGTGGAGAACAAAGTATGAAATTCACCAAGAAATAACTGTAGTTCCAACTTTGCCTACCTTAACAGCTAATTTGGTGGCACTGTACAATGTATTGTACATTGAATTCGTTACTTATTTTCATGTTTTATTTAGATTTTTTAAAAAGCGCTGAATCAATGTCGATAAAAAAATTATGGGGCCACCTATGAGATAAGACCTACCAACCAAAAAAAGAATCATCAAAAACAATTCTAAATTGGCGGAGTAATCGCGTAACAAACATACATTAAAAAAAACATACAGTCGAATTGATAACCGCCTCTTTTTGGAAGTCGGTTAAAAAATCCGAAATTCCCAGTCTCGATCTCTAGTGACAGCAAAAAGTAAGTCGGAAGTCGCGACTTTAAACGAAGCCACCAAATACCCGGATTAAGTTCACCTGGATTACCCGGAATGGTTGACACATTCGGATTTGTGGAACCAGGGAACATAATCTTGATCTCGATGGAGACATATCTGAGTTTTATGTGAAGTAAAACTGATTAGATCTAAGGTAATAATGGATATTAATTTATGTTGTAACATGAATTGAAAACATTACGCTGGCTCACTATTACAAGGTTCTATGTTATTTTCTTACATGTTCTGTAATTTCAATTTAAAAAAAATTACTTGCATAAATATTGACTTAGCAGGGTTTATGCTTGAGAGAGATACTTTTGCTCAAGCATATAGCAGGGGCTAAGTCAATATTTATTAAAGTCAAAAATTTAAAATTTAAATTACAGAATGTGTAAAAAAATAACATAGAACCTTGTAATAGTGAGCCAGCGATTAGTTATCTGTATTTTTGTGTAAGTGTGTGTGTATCTGTATGTTTGGTAAGTATATAAAAGAGTATTGTTTTAGGCGTCGCGCGTCTTATGCATTAGCCATTGTCAAGTACCTATTGAAATATTTTCATGTTTAATTAAATATAGTCAAACAAGTCATAGTCACAGTCAGAGTCAAGCAAAGGAAGTAATAGTCAAAACAGTTCAAAAATGAAATAAAAACTTAGAAAAACAAAGAAAGGCAGAAAAGTTTATCATGACATAAAAAAAAATGAAATTGTTTTGACTACAAAATTTAACAAAAAAATCGTAAATACTAATTATTAACGGTATTTTCCTGCCATCTCCCTAAATTTAGATTTTCTATGCCTATTATTATTATATCTTTATTTCAGATCCAAGATCCATAATAGTTACATAGTTAATAGTTACAAACACATAGAAACATAAGTAGGCTAACACTAAAATAAAATTACAATCACAAAATGGCTAGAAATGACATCTAGCTCCGTACATAGACAGATACACAGACTGACAATTAGCAAAAATTAAATCAAATAATAGTTTTTATTTTATATTTCTATACTAACTAGGCAAAACATGACACAAACTGACTAATATGTTAGCGATTTTTTCGTTTTCAAATGTGTGTATTAGTCGTGGTTTGGGTAAATAAATTAGAATTTTTTTTTTGTTAAAATTTTCTTGATCATGGATTCAATGTCCTTTACTCGTAATATTAATCAGTTTACATAGTCTTAATAGGGTCGAACCAGTCATAGTCACAGTCAGAGTCAAGCTAAGTAAGTAAGTCACGGTCAAGTCAAACTCATGCCCCTGTAAAGTGGTGGAGACTTTACAAGAGGCTCCAATGGAGTTTGGAAACAACACGAAAAGACACTTTTCACCTCGTTATATCACTTACCCACACTCGAGCACGTTTACGAGCACTTAATGAATATTAATTCACCATTTAGTACACATTAACACTCGAAAATACACAAGTTTAGGAAAATAATCCAACGAGCCGACATGTTTTTTTCGACGTTGGCGCCAAAACTCAAAATTATCTTCATTTTTAAAGCGTTGCTATAAAGTACATTTCGTACCTAAACCAAACTACGTTACAATATCGTCTAAATTGTGGTCTTTATAGCATTGTAGAGGAAACTCTTAGGCACTTAACATTTGATAAGGTGACAAAATTCACTTCCCTCATGTACCACATTACACGTGTTTCAAGTATCAGATTCGTGTTTACACGTAAGTACTTATCACAATGATATTACAAATGCGAAGTTTATGTGAGTGTGTGTGTTTGTCCGCGCTCAACTTAGTAGGTAACAGCGGAACGAATTTGAATGAAATTTGGTATAGTGGTAGCTTATGGATGGATGTTAGTTCACATAATGAAAGCTTCCTACTGATGACCTTTATTACCTACTAGCTGTGCCCTGCGGCTTCACCTGCGTAGTGATGAAAAATGGTGATGATGATGATGATAATGAAAAGTAGCTTATGTCGATTATGTCGGTTTTTTATCGGATACATTTCGGAGAGTGTGCTACAGATCTGCATGATTTGATTCCCTCCTGCCTATTTTTCTATCGGACTGCCAGAGTGGGCACGAAGAATCGACACCGCTTTATGGTTGATATTCCGAGAACCCGTACGAAGCGCTTTGATTCCACATTTATTGTGCGAACTGCTAATCTGTGGAATTCGTTGCCTGAATGGGTGTTCCCCGATAGTTACAATCTGGGTGTCTTCAAGTCGAGAGTGAATAGGTTTCTTCTAGGCAAGCGTGCTCCATCGTAGACCACATCATCGCTTAACATCAGGCGAGTTGGTGGCCAAGCGCAAGCCTATTTATAATTTAAAAAAAAACTCCGACCCTTGAACTATACCCAATCAAAAATCAGGTCGATCCGTAGCTCTGTTGCTGCGTGAAAGAGGAACAAACAAACCAACAAACTTTTCGCATTTATAATATTAGTATGACTATAGCTGACCCGACAGACGTTGTCTTAGAATTGACAAACGCGTGAAATTTTTCAATTTTCTTAATTTTTCTTTCCATAAGAACATTCTACATAGTATTAGAAAACTTTAAAAAAAAGAAGAATGAAATCGGTAAAATCGTTCTCATGTTATGGCGTGACCTAGGTAAATAGGGATTTATATATATATATAGATTAATAGAGCATTAAAAAAATATATTTATAAGTATTTTAATTTCATGCTAGACATAAAGCGCATTATAGCACGTTATGACGTCACGCCCTGCGCGTGCCATAGCTATACACACGCTTTGCGGGATAGGGTTATAGCATCCCCTCTCTATCCGCACGAATAGAACGCTTTGAGGTATGAAGTTGAAATTTATATTAAACTAGCTGAAACCCGCTACTTCGTACGCGTAGAGCTCGGCCTTCGGCTTCGCTACTACAACCCGTTATAGCCTGTGTTATTTTAATGTATAAGCTATATTATTGTAAACTTTTATTAAAATCCATTCGGTCGTTTTTGCGTGAAAGAGGAACAAACATCCACACATCCATACATACAAACTTTCGCGTTTATAATATTAGTAGAATAATCGGGTTTGCGGTTTCTTTCGGCTGCAAAAAAAAACAAACTTTTAAGTCAACGCAATTAAAAGATATGACCGTTTAAGTCACATATTTTTATTTAAAATTAATTACTTGTTTACTACGCATATCCACATTCTCCTAGGGAATCTGACCCCCACTCCCCTGCCCGCACCTAGCTACGTCCATCCCATGAGTCTATTGCCATCCATATCCTGTACCAACTCCTGAATGCAGCCTATAGCCGGTCTAAGACAAACTTCCGTTCAAACTGCGAAAGTGCAGTGCCTAACTTCAGATAATTAGTTTAGAACGTCCGGCGGCGCCTACACCTCCGGGCAACTTAGTAACTAGTACGCGCACAGACTGCATAGAAATCTAAATTTAGTATACTCAGATATACCTAACCATCATCAATCTGTCATTCAACGTGGTAATGCCGCCAGCATGCAGGGTACGCTGCCAACTGGTAGTGGGCTTGAGCATTTGGATTGTCTTTAGACCTTCAAGGGTCTATGGGTAGTCTAACTGTATTTGTAGTTTTAGTTTTAGCTTGTATTTTGTTTAGTTAATAAAGGAAAAAAAAATCTGTCATTGCTTTCATATTATTCATGCTCATTTATTCCTCAAATTACAATCAAACAATTACAATTACAGTGGGGTACACCCCACTGTACACTTTTGAACGTCAGAATAACAACGCATTTTTAGAGACAATTATTATAACATTTTGTAGGTACAAATCAACACTGACAATAATATTAGTCATAGGTTCAACATTAGGTACAAATCAACACTGACAATAATATTAGTCATTAGGTACAAATCAACACTGACTATAATATTAGTCATTAGGTACAAATCAACATTGACTATAATATTAGTCATAGGTTCAACATTAGGTACAAATCAACACTGACAATAATATTAGTCATTAGGTACAAATCAACACTGACTATAATATTAGTCATAGGTTTAACATTAGGTACAAATCAACACTGACAATAATATTAGTCATTAGGTACAAATCAACACTGACTATAATATTAGTCATAGGTTCAACATTAGGTACAAATCAACACTGACTATAATATTAGTCATAAGTTCAACATTAGGTACAAATCAACACTGACTGTAATATTAGTCATAAGTTCAACATTAGGTACAAATCAACACTGACAATAATATTAGTCATAGGTTCAACATTAGGTACAAATCAACATTGACAATAATATTAGTCATAGTTTCAACATTAGGTACAAATCAACACTGACAGTAATATTAGTCATAGGTTCAACATTAGGTACAAATCAACACTGACAGTAATATTAGTCATAGGTTCAACATTAGGTAAAAATCAACACTGACTCTAATATTAGTCATAAGATCAACATTAGGTAGTTATAACATTGACAAAGTCAATAAATAGAGCAGTGAAAGAATTTGAATGTAAAAATATTGCAAAATATCAACAATAACAAAATAGAATAAAACGGAATATATTGGTAAATTTATCAAATTAAATAAAAGTTAAAAATACAATATCGATTCTAGTCATTTGTAAAAGTAGAACACAATTGGCGAAGAAATTCATTGTCACTGATAAAATGGGCAATTTCATAATAAGCTTTTTGAGCTAACAAATATTTAATAATTTTTATAAACTTTGTGTAATTTTTGTTTTTCAAGTTATCAGGTAATCTATACTAATATTATAAAGAGGAAAGATTTGATTGTTTGTTTGTTTGTTTGCATTGAATACGCTCCGAAACTACTGAACCTATTTGAAAAATTCTTTCACTGTTGGGAAGCTACACTATCCCCGGGTGACATAGGCTATAATCTATACCCGTGCGAAGCTGGGGCGGACCACTAGTAAATTATAAAAGGATATACTATTCTTAACAAAAGATTTGGCAGTTTTAGCAAGTCTAGTAGTAGGCAAAACAAGTTTAGATTTGTTTCTTGTCGAGTAGTTATATGTACTTATGTCACTTTGTTGTTTTAATCTGTAAAGGTCTTACGTGCTTACATAATATTCTCGCAAATGTATAAGCTTGGCAATGTTATGATTTTTACCTGTGCAAAGACTTCGGCTTTTGTCTCTTCAGTAAAAAAATATCGATTAGTGAAAAATATTTTGAACAACTGGCATGTCACTTTGACAGTGACTTTTCGTGACATTTCTTTGTTTACATAAAATATCTAAGATTAGTATAATTACAATCCAATGTTTGGATATAGATCTGGCTCTCGAAGGATGATTTAGTAAAAATCTTATCCTACGTTCATTGAGCATGACAAAACAAACAAACAAACAAACATGAGAAAACAAATGACAAGTTTTTTGTTTCTTTTAATTATAGCTCATAGTTACCTAAAAACTCATCCCCATAATCAGCCAGCTAACCCCGGCTAAGTCGGCTGCTTGCCTGCAAAAGTACCCGTAGTTTAGCTCCCAAAGGATGATTTAGTAAACAACTTATTCTATGTTTATTTAGGATGAAATTAATTACCATTTTTTTCAACTTGTAAAACATCTGAAAACGTATCGCCTTTGTAGCTGTAAGTTGCTGAAAGCGAAAAGCTGAAGGTCACGATGAACTTGCTTTGGGATACTTAGATTACTACCTACATACTTATTTCATATTTATCTTTGAAATTATGGCTTTATTTATTATTTTTATGCCCGAAAATACAAATACTTAAAATTGAACGGTTCATTTTGCAATAGGCCTCTTAAAACTACTTTTACCATAAATCTACATCAATCTACTCCAGAGTTTTCCAGAATTACAAGAACAGAACAAAAATGCGTCCAAGTCATGGTGGAGGAATGTAAATTGTTATTTTATATATAGGGAGCATTTGTCTGTCTGTCCACTTTATTAGTACATGCCAGATTTACGGCCCTTGGGAAAACAACGCGTTATTTTTGTACGCAATGTATGCGGTGGTATAGTGATGTGCATTGATCCGGACAAGGTTGAATGTTTTGGCCGGATAATAAACTCCAGTTTGTGGTACCTAGCTCGTAGCGTAGCCACTATAAAGTTTATTCTTCGTTAAAGTGTGCTAATCTTAAAGTTACGTTTTAGACTAACATTACGTATAGATTGTTTCAAAATAAATTCAATTATTTAAATCAATTCAATCGGATGCAACATAAATGCTTTAATATACAAGATAAGAGAGCAGGCAATATTTTACTACAGATAAACTTATTTTTAGAGTTTTAAATATGCCTAAGCTCTGATATAAATAAATAAAAAAACGTTTTATTACCAGAAATTTTACAGAAGTTTTAGATGTTATTAAAATCTAATGTATATATGTATATATATATATATATATATATATATATATATATATATGTTATTTGTAATGTATTTCTATGATTATTATATTGCATTGTACTTGTACGTATTTGTGTTGATATTTTAGGCTTTGATACTACATAATTTAAAAAATAAGATGGTAAAGTTAAATCTAAAAATAACCTACTTATATATTTGTAAAAATGGTGACAAAAAATGTACTCTCCAAAAACAAATTATTAAGCAATAATATGTGAAGGTTGAGTTCAAGTAAATAGTAGGTACACAAACATAAACAAATTAGATAATTATCGTATTTAAAGTACCAACTTTGGCTAAAATTTGTAATTTTTAAACTTTCGCGATTTGAACACATGTTTTAAATGTTTATCGGGACTTATCACGTATTATTTAATTTAGGTAAAAATATGTACGTTTCGCTCGACGTTTCGACCATGTTACAACGGCTGTGGTCACGAGCTGACTGAAACCTAATAATTTACCTAAATTAAATAATACGTGATAAGTCCCGATACACATTTAAAACATTTGGCTAAAAATTTAACCATCCGGCCAAACCAAATATTTGTCACATCACTAAAATTCGGCTTTACTCCAGTACGTATATGGAAGATACGGAATGTGTCCGCTCGAGACGATATAAAATTTTATGTTAAAAGATTACATTCACATGGAGAGTTCAATAGCACGGGATCTATAAAAGTGTGGTAAAAATCAAGGGTGCGGTAGAAATTTTAACAGTTCCGACTTGACTTTGGGCTTTTATGCTTTCCGTTTATGATGCGCTAGTATAGATCAAGAAATTTCGTTCATCAATAACTGGGTACCCTTGAATAGATCTGATGATGAAGCCAGGTGGAAAGTGAATCTCTTGAATGGTTACTATACTAAACGCATTACCATCTGAGTCGTCAGGTCATAAATCATTGCTCACCTCATCTCGCTCGCACCCACATATCATATCTGTCTATCTCGCTCGCACTTACAGGTCTTATGGTATGACGTTTATTGCTCGACGACTCAGTTGGTAACGCGGTGGCTATAGTAAATCTTTCGCGTTTTACTACATTTGAAAAGAAAGAAAAAAGTTTATTTGTGAACAAATTACGTTTTATTATGGAAACTGCGAATTATTAAAATATTATAAAAAAAAAAAAAAAAAAAAAAACTGGTGACCCCGAGATAGTTATAGAGAATCTTGCACTATTAATATAGAAGGGGAGGTTTAAGCTACCGACAATAGAAGATAATAGCAGAGTACGAAAGAAATTATGATTTTAATGAAACGAAAAACTTAGATGAAGCGAATGACAATTCTTTTGAAACAACAATGTTCTTTTTATTTTTCTCTTGTTACCTTGTTACACACCAGCGCCACCGTCGTGGAAATCCTGAATTAACTTCATGAAGGTTGGCACAAGAAGTATAAGTACGAATGGCGAGTACGCCACTATAGGCAGTCTTACTGTATTTGTAGTGTTCGTTTCAGCTTGTATTATGTTTAGTTAAAAAAAAACAATAAAACTGTATCTACTATTATCTTGTTTATTTAACGCTGTATATTATGTTAGGTACAAGCCCCTTGGCATGAAAAGCCCAGTAAAAAAAATATATCACCAAAAAAAAAAAAAAAAATATATACAGTGACTTGAAGCACTTAACTTAAGCACCATTTCACAGACACCCCCAATGAAATCGTCCCCTTCAAATTGTATCATCGTACACGCTGAGTCTATTACAGACCGACTCCTAATAAAATGATATCCATTCCACGGTGACGAGGCGCTCAGACTGATTGATGACGTCACTTATGACGTCAGGGGATGTCTGCGAGATGTTTGCGGTTATTTTCATCTTGGGGAAGGGTTCTGTCGTTACTATATGGGTGAGTGAAGCTAGAAACAAATTATTGGACGCGGCTGACGGACGCAACATAAAGGTATCTAGATATTGAATGTACAAGCCTAACAATTGCCTGACCTGTAAACATATGTTTATTAACGGCCGGCTATGCGAGTCGCGTAGCCAACAAAACGCTCCCTCAGCCCCCGCCAACTTATAGCGACGATGTATATTGCCACGCTAGAATCAGGACGCCCGCAACGACAAAAACGAACATAGGTCCGACCTCGATGACGCCTGGCGCGGCACAGAACGCAGCGCGCGCAAATTCTCGTGAACTTTTGACGGTTTTAATTTCACAAAAAAATTAAACTATTCACTATCAAAATTCTATCCAAATAAATTTTTTTTGAATAAAATTGCCTTTCAGTACATGCAATTTCCAGGTTGTTACGAGTTTTCATTAGAGCATAAAACGAAAAAAATAAACAGCAGTGCAAGTACCGTTCTTTATCGATAGTCGAATTCGATAAAATGCCATAGAATCGATCATAGCGAGTACTGATTAAATGGCATTTTATCGAATTTGATGATCTCAACTGTCAAATTTGATGATCGATAAAGAACGGTACTTGCACTGCTGAATCGACTTTGTTTCAGATTTTTATTGATCGAGGAATGTTTATTCTGTCATGTTTTGAACCAAATCACAGACTCTAACACAGATGTATCTATGACATGTATTTTTTTCCAGCTCAAATATTGTAATTTAACTGAAAAAAATTGATTTCAAACCGTCAAATTTGGTATAAGAGGCTCTTAATAAATTACTTTGACTTTGACCGTTCGGACGTCCGACAGAATCTGGCGCGCTGGATGTTTTTGTCAACCGAAGACACGTCTCAAACGACTGTGCACACTTATCAGTCGCGTCCGTCAGCCGCGTCCAATAGTTTGTTTCCAGCTTGGCTCCGCTGCTGGTGACGGTCTTCCATTACATAAAATATGATACCATACTACAGAAAGTACAGAAGATTCACACCGCAAAACCATTTAAATACCTAAATAGAGACTCTTGCACAAAATAGCAATTCAGCAGGACAATCGCGCTAAAAAATTACAGACGAAATGCAAACGCTCCACTACTTTTGGTCGATTTCGTAGCGGCGCGAAAATGTTGATATTTTCTAACTTTATCACAAATGTTCGTTTGACAGCGTCTACGTTCCAACTGTGATCTGGTTGCGTTTCGTCTTTGGTTAAAATCATTAGCGCGATACGAAATCGACCAAAAGTAGTGGAGCGGTTGCGATTCGTCAACGATTCGTCTGTAATTTTTTAGCGCGATTGCCCTGCAGGACGCGCGAGCGCTAACTACTTACAGCTGTTATTAACACAGTTTTTTTTATTTTGTTTATATTAGAACGGCTGTCAAGGCATTTTTGTAAGAAATTTGTTGTATACAGTTGCACCGATATAAACGAAACGTCAGTCATTCGAAATCAGTTAGCAACTGTGATGCGGACGAAGAATTTGAGACCTAACCCAAAAAGGTAAGGTCCAAGTTCTTTGGATGTTCAATGCGTTGATCTAAATAAGAATATTCAATCAAGGTTCACTCATAATGAATGGCGACAGATTTTCCTTCTCATTTCCGTTATATTTACCTTTCTTTTCGTATACGTGTTATGCTTTTTTAAATGAGGGCACCACTGTTGCTTTACATTCTCACTGGCAATAACAGTCACCGTTTATTTCGAGTTAAAGCAAAAAGTTGCCAGTTAACTCAACTAATGGGCAATTTTAGCTGACTAGCCGAATAAACTCTATTCAAAACTGGAACCTATTCGAAACTAAACAGAATATGATTTTACCCTTTCGCTAGCACATTTCTTGTACCTGTGCAAAGACCAAATAAAGGCTATAATAATTTTACTCAGACTTTTAACTACCCACGCAAGCCAAAGTTAGGGTAAATATTTGTTGATAACTACTGGAACGTGATTTCTCTCGTTGGCTAGTTTTTATGCGTCTTCAGACAATGCTATTCTAACGGTTGTAAACGAACCGCTTTCTATAACGAAGACTGATCGTGGCGGGGCCTTACGGACAACTGCTATTGTGGCACCTAATCCGCTCAGTTGGAAAATCACGCGAACGTGAACCATATCGCGCCCAGATACGGTTTGCGGTCGCGTGATTTTCCAACTGAGCGGATTAGGTGCCGCTATAGCAGTTGTCCGTATGGGTTATTCCTGGTATTGATACGAAAACAAAAAAATATTTTTTTTACAGTTAATAAAATCGAGGTAGATTATTTAATGATACTTTTAAATTTTTATTTAACACCAGCTTTGTGGATTTCAATGTTTTTTTTTTTCGAGCGTTTCCCTTCTTCATCATCACCATCAGCCAGAAGACGTCCACTGCTGCACATAGGCCTCCCCCTTTAACCTCCACACTGAACGACAGCCTGCCATCTACATCCACTGGATACCCGCGACTCTCACAATGTCGTCAGTCGATCTAGTAAGAGGCCTACCTACGCTGCGTCTACCGGTTCGTGGATTTCACTTAAGAACCTGTCTTCCCCATCTGTTATCGGTTCTTCGAGCGATGTGGCCTGCCCATTGCCACTTCAACTTGCAAATTTTAATAGCTATGTCGGTGACTCTGGTTTTCGGCTAATATCTACGTTCCGGATTCTATCGTGCAAAGAAACCCAGAGCATAGCTCTCTCCATTTCTCGCTGTGCGACTCTGAGTTTTCCGTGTCAACTTTTCATGTCCTTACAAGATGTATGTGAGCAATATTTTTTTTTTTTTACATATTCACCATTGACATATTCGGTCATGCCTTTGTTTGCTCTTTTTTTTCTCATGACGTAATATTACAAGACTTAAATACAAATGAGTCTATATTTTTTTTTTCATATTTAGTTTTTTTTTTTTAATTATCTATGTATAATTAAATATCCCATTCTTATTAAGCAATATTGTTAAGGCAATGAAGCTTAATAGTTATAATGTCATAGTCTGAAGAGACTTCTAGAATGTTTGTGCGGTCTACGGCAGGAAGTACTCTATACATAAAGCCGCGTATTCACAAGGAGACACAATTCCTGAACAAGCGTTTATACAAAGTTGTTTAATTATCTGGAAAACTTTTTGGCTTGAAAAGTTCGGGAAAACTGGTTAATGAAAACCTACCTTTCTTAGAAGGTACATTGTTAGGTATACATAATTTAAGGTCTTGGGAGGAGCCGTAGCGCAGTGCTGAAGGATCCGATGCGTTCCTCTAGCCAAGCACTAAGGCTGGTCACTGGGGTATAATCCCACATAACCTAACTGCACCCCCATGCAGCCAGGTATC
The DNA here is from genome assembly GCA_932305915.1 of Agriopis marginaria. Taxonomy (NCBI): domain Eukaryota; kingdom Metazoa; phylum Arthropoda; class Insecta; order Lepidoptera; family Geometridae; genus Agriopis; species Agriopis marginaria. The sequence continues at coordinate 14,850,683 of OW029932.1, forward strand.
TTTGGAAGATATCCCCCTAGAGAAAAAAGGTACTTGTTTATTTAAATAGTTGACTTACTTACTGCGGTGGTGTGATAACTCCAAAGCGGATCTTCATCATAATCAGCTCTTAACAGTTCACTGCTGGACTTTTAGCCTACCCCGAAAGAGTGATTGGGCCATATCCACCACGCTGGCCTATTGCGGGTTGGTGGATTCACATACGCCATTGAATTCCTTCTGTACTGTATTCCGTACGTATGCAGGTTTCCTTACGATGTTTTCCTTCACCGAAAAGCCAGTGGTATAAAAATCCGTACATAAGCTCCAAAGAGCTCATTGGTACGGGCCCGGGGTTTGAACCCGCGACGCTTTCAAGTCTAGCGGTCTCCCAAATAGGCTACCACGTCTCGGAATCGAATGGAAAAAAGCGGATCTTTTTACCTGGTTACAATAATTCATACTCTTTTGCTTTTTGATAAAAGAAAATAATAGTTAACGTTTGTAGATGGCTACGATTCGAAAAATAACATTTTTCTAACGTTTCTGGGAAATATACATATTTTTTATGAAAATGATTTTCCACCTACGTGTAAAACGCAAAATAAACAGGAAAAACGGATGAATTACAAAACCTTCCATGCCGAGGGGCTTGTACCTAACATAATATACAGCGTTAAATAAACAAGATAATAGTAGATACTTACACTTTTATTGACTGAGCGACGCGAGGTCTAAAAGTCTACTGTGGAACAAATTTATATAATTATGTACATCAACGATAACTTGAGTACATTTTTTTTTACATTGATATGAACATCATCATCATCAGCCAGAAGACGTCGACTACTAAACATAGGCCTCCCCCTTTATCCTCCACACTGAACGACAGCCTGCCTTTTGAATCCACTGGTTGCCAGCGACTCTCACTATGTCGTCGGTCCATCTAGTGGGAGGCCTACCTACGCTGCGTCTTCCGCGGTTCGTCGTCTCCACTCAAGAACCTTTCTGCCCCATCGGTCATGAGTTCTTCGAGCGATGTGGCCTGCCCATTGCCACTTCAACTTGCAAATTTTACCCTTTCTACTCTGGCCAAGTGCGAGTCAGGCTCGAACATTAAGGCTTCCGAACCACAACAAAATTCAATAGTGAAATTACCAGTTATAACTTGGTAATGCACAGAAATTTGTCACCGACTCGCACTTGGCCATTATTTATTATTTGTGGTTATACTTTAGAGATCAAACATGAATATAGCTATAAAAACGCCACCTGTAAAAACATTCGTTTTAAATCTCGATCGTCTAAAACAGCGACCAAAAAACAAGTGCACCATGTGTTATTCTAAAAATACTACTAGTATACCAAGAATGTACTACGAAGCGTGTAACAATAGATCTGTCTGTCTGACTGCTCGAATAAATTTGCTACTGAGACATACTGCTTGAGAGTTTACCGAGCGAACATGCTCTTAGCAGTTCAGCGTGTCGCGAGCGTGGTAGATATAGTGTTTTTTGTTATAAAACTCAAATTTGAACACGAACGATAATTGTACTAAGGCACATCTCCCTTTTAATTTGTATATATGTCGAATTTCTAGTGTAATTCCGCTTCTACGTCGTTTCGAGTACAATAAGGATTTTGGTTAAACTATTTTCTGTATAGATAATTGTGATTCTACCAAACCAAAACCAAACCAACCAACCATTTTTTTTTTTTTTTTTTTTTTTTTTATTGTGACCAAAATCCTTATTGTGCTCGAAACGATGTAGAAGCGGAATTACACTAGAAATTCGACATATATACAAATTAAAAATGGACTTCCGCAAAGTAACGCCTGATTCAATCAACTACATCTCCCTTGTTTGTTTGATCTGAGGTCACTAGTATGACGCAACAGATAGTTAACCGTAATACGGACAGGTAAGCTGGCGGTCAAACGCAAACAGATTACTAAATTAGAATTTTTTTAAAAGGTCGTTCTGTCGTCGGTTTACGTTATACGTCGATCAATAAAAAAACATCGCATTTTTAAGACTGTCAGGCCCCTAAAGTGTGTTTGAAGCCTATATACAGGGTGTAAGGGGAACACTCTCAAAGCCAAATGAAGGTAATTGTACTCATCATTATGAACAACTTTTAACATGGGACCAACCCTGAAATCGCGAAAAATTATCAGTTGTTATGTAGAAAACGGTCATTGACGCTCGACGAAATGTATGGAACAGCTTTTTTGTGTCGCGAATTCAGGGTTGGTCCCATAGTAAAAGTTGTACATAATGATGATTACAATTACCTTCTTTTGGCTTCGAGAGTGTTCCCCTTACACCCCGTATATAGCTTCAAACACACTGCTCTCTTGATGTTTAGTGATGCTTTGGTAAGACGGTCTAGAAGACAGGTGGTAGAGATCTAGCCTGCGTTCTCCATCTGCGACCACATCTTCACTTACCAACAGACGAATTGGTGGACGAAAGAAAACTAATCCTGATTTATTAAAAAAAAAACGGTTTTCAATGTAAGAAAAGTACTTTCCAAACATAAGAGCGGTGTGTCTCAAACTTAAAATTAACTTAAGCCCGTGGCGCCGACTGTGTCGATTTATTCGTTCTAACATCGTTGAGACGTACTTATGCTTTTACGTACGTTTAAATTAGATTTATCAAAAAGTTATTTTGAAACGTTATCTATGGCAACACCACGTAAGTTGATGTACGTTTGTTCAAAGATAATAGCGAAAAACTGGCCTCTTAGCCTTTCAAACATTGAGGACTGATTAACTTTCAAATCATATCGTTAAAAATATGTTGTCAGAATGTTTTTGGTGCACATACATAATTATATAGTAGCATACAGGGTCGCATAAATTGAAATGTATCTCATGTCCTTGCCAGATGCAGCGTATAAATGTGAAGATTTTTTTTAATTAGTTTTGTTCACATTTTAAAGTTATGTCTGTGTTAGAATATTGTCAAAACCGCTTGTTTTAATACCGTCCTAAATTAAGAAAACAAAAATGCCAGTATATTAGTTTTTTTTTTCTAGTTTCTTTTTTTTTTTCCTGGGCAAGCGCCTTTATTAACTAAACAAAATACAAGCTAAAACTTAAACTACAAATACAGTTGGACTGCCCATAGACCGTTGAAGGTCTAAAGACAATCCAAATGCTCAAACCCACTACCAGTTGGCAGCGTACCCAGCATGCTGGCGGCATTACCACGTTGAATGGCAATGCTTATGCGTTGAGCCAGAAACACGCCAACATTTTGGTCACGCGTCGCATTAACCAGGCGCTCTGAAAGATTTTTGAAAATGAGGTGTGCTCCCGGTCCCCAAGGGCCCAATGTCTCGACCCCAAACGCCTCAAATATGTAACCACTGCCGAGGTTAGCATATTTGCGTCGCTTGTGCTGCTCTGCCGAATTGGCAGCCGCGCCAGCCCTACCCTGTGTCTCAGGAAGATGTGACGGCGCCAAAGTATCGACACAAGTTGCGTCCCATACAAGGGGCCGCCCCAACCTCCAGGGCACAAGTGTCATATTTTCTAGTCTTGATTGTATGTTTAGCCTTTACGGACTTGATACTTATGGTTTAGGCATACATAAGCAGAAAGCTATTGCCATATCTATTTTACAGATCTATATTTTTCCTAAATTTTTGGCATTTGACCTTATTAAGATTCCTGTGAAATACGACCTTCAAAAAGCCAAGCAAAGGTCAAAATCATTATAAAAACGAGGGCCTTTTCCTAAATAACAGCCTTCCATGTAGATCCTAATTCAACGAGACTGAAATACGTTCAGTCTGTAACACAGGGCATTTTTACAGAATCCGATGCGACCGATAACATAGCAGTCGTAGCATCGTTTGTAAACACTTTCAATGCCCGTCTGCTATACCTTTGATAATTTATACAGTTCGGATCATTGATGTAAGTAAATAGGGGGAAGATACGGGACGAACTTCTTGACGTGGACCGCACAAATCGGGCTCCCGGTCACAATCGACTTCAGTCATAATCGAACTGTCGTTTTGATAGCACGTGCGTGAATTACTTGTCAAAATTGTGTGAAATAAAGCAGCAAAAATTACTTCCTGCGTTTTCACAAGGTGCACCAACAGTTCAAAGACAAAAAACAAGTTTAACGGCATTACTTTTCACCCGTAAATACTAAAAACAATTATAACTTAATTTTCTTTAAATGTCATTTCTATGTTCTAGTGTAGTCAAGTGTAGTGTCTAATGGAGCGGTGAAGTTGACGTTTATAGTGTTCAACGTCGCCGCTGACTCGAGCCCAAACAGAGCCATATTTATTGGATACTAGTAGGCCGCCCCTGCTTCGCACGGGCGAAGCCGGGATATATAGCCTATGTCAACCGGGGATAGTGCAGAATCCCAACAGTGAAAGAATTTTTCAAATCGGTTCAGCAGTTTCGGAGCCTATTCAATGCAAACAAACAAACAAACAATCAAACCCAACAATCTTTCCTCTTTATAATATTAGTATACACAATGTTTGAATGTCACGCGTCTTCCCCCTTTTTAAAACAGTCATTGGTTTGGATCCAGATAACCAGAGTCACCGACATAGCTGTTAAGTTTTTGCAAGTTGAAGTGGCAATGGACAGGCCACATCGCATCGCTTTTTTAACGTTACATAAATAAATATTATTACTACCTAAGTTAAATCAAGTAATCGACATCGGATGGTGTAAAACACCCCTACACCCCTGGTTGCGGTTGCTTTACTCATCCATAAAATTGTCTGGACGGTCTGTCTGTTCTCTCTATTACTATACTAAGCTTTGTGGTATTAGAGCTATAAATTCGTGATGTAATTTATGAGAACAAGCGATCTTCGTTTCTATCAGTTATTAGCTAAAGTACATAGTAAGTTTTCTCTGGCTGCAACGGCGTTCTGTATTTGGGATGCTATGTTTGACTGGAGGTTTCGATTGTGTTTTATAATGATCATCTCATCCCAGAGGCCTTTGGGTGGCCTAAACACTAGGGCCACCAAACAAAAACTGGCTAAGAAAAAGCGGGACACGCGCGCTGAGGGTTCCATACCTATACAAGTGCTGTTTAAACGGGTGTTCCCCGATTTAGTTTGTTTGTTAAGTAGTAAAAGGGTACATTCTGGGTGTCTTCAAATCACAGGTGAATCGGTTTCTTCTAGGCAATCACGCTCCATCGTAGACCGCATCATCACTTAACATCATTGTTTTTGTGGTGCAGCGTACGTAGGGCTCCCACTAGATGGACCGACGACATAGTGAGAGTCGCTGGCATCCAGTGGATGCAAAAGGCAGGCTGTCGTTCAGTGTGGAGGTTAAAGGGGGAGGCCTATGTTCAGCAGTGGACGTCTTCTGGCTGATGATGATGAATAAAGAGTTATTTTATGATATTGTTAACCAAGTAAACCCATGGTCAAGAGTATGTTCCAAAATGATTGGCTAATTACAAAATGGATCCATCAATAAACCATTATACAAAGCGCGTGATCACCTTCACTAATCCGCATCATTACTCGAACTGACCGCTGACTAAAGCAGGGGTGTCCAACAAAATTTTGTGGCGGGCCGGATTTATTAACTTTTTTTATGCCATAGGACAATAGACAATAGACCATAGACAATAGACAATTTTTTATTTATGAAAGAAAAACAAACATTTTCAAGAATTAATAGAAATAAATACACACATAGGTGGCAAACAAGCAGACGGGCTGCCTGATGGTAAGCAGTCACCGTCGCCTATGGATACCTGTAACACCAGAGGCATCTCAAATACGTTGCCGACCCTTTAGAACTCGCCTTTAAATTAACTCGCCTTTTGAAGACAATAGACAATAGACAATTTTTTATTTAAGAACCCCATGTTGTAGCTTCTCGGAAACACCGTAGAAGGTAGCTCATTCCACATTTTGCAGGTAAGGCAAGAAGGATCGTGTGAATCGCACGTGAACTTCCCGATATGCTCGTCCACGTTATTGCCGAGTCGTATTATGATATGATCGATCGACATATTTTTTTTAAGAACGGCGATTCACTTTTTTCGAACATAATAATTATAACTCGTCGTTCTTTACAAAATGTCGGCTAAAAAAAGTTAAAAGTTACCCAACTTTTGACTCGTTCGCGGGCCGGATTAGGAACTTTGGCGGGCCGCATTGTGGCCCGCGGGCCGTATGTTGGACACCCCTGGACTAAAGCTTGCTCTACACTGTCAATATTTCATCAAGCTTCGTTCAAATAAAATCAACATTATCTTTTACGTCTGTTTTACTTTCAATTCCTTTTTCTAGCTCAGTGCTTACCAAGCTTAGAGTAATTAGTTTTTATTATACGACCGCCGATTGAATTAATAAATATTATAAGAAACCGGCTCAATCTTAGTAATTTACGAAATAAAAAAAGGTGTGATAATAATGTCAGTTACCATAATAAATTCCGAGAGCATTTTCTATGTTACACGCTAACTAAAGTTAAATTCAATGAATATATCATAAAGTTCGTTGGAAGAGAAAATTATATTAATTTATCTACGATCTGTGTGACCAAGTTTCAAACTTTGACTCTTTAGAGCTAAAGCAATTCACACACGGTAATTAGTTTATTGAGTTTATAGAAACAATAAAACAAAGTAAAATAAACTACAACCCAACAACAAACAACACCAACAAACACACCGTTATCAACCGCTATCGTTAGTGTTTAATACCGCTGTAATTGGTGTTTAACCGTACAAATTAAATACATACAAATTAAAAAATATTCAGTAAAATAACAACAAATAAAAAACAACAAAACGATTTTATTTAGCCTCGAATTCAAATACAAAATACAAATACAAAAATATTTATTTGTCTCTTAATAACTTATATACAATCTATGTGAATCTCTGACTCCTATTTTATTTTATTTTATTAGGAAAACTAACAGCTAGGTACTTAAAAAACATATCATCTATGCTAGATAGATTACCTGTATTATAGGAGTCAGTTCCTTCCAAGTAATGGTGACAGATATTGACAAAACTAATAACTAAATTTAATATTATATGCATGCAGTATTTGTGTGCGTATGTGGTGTCTGTGTGTACGTGAGTGAGTGAGTGTGTGTGTGTGTGTGTGTGTGTGTGTGTGTGTGTGTGTGTGTGTGTGTGTGTGTGTGTGTGTGTGTGTGTGTGTGTGTGTGTGTGAATTAGAAATACCAATTCTGTTCTTCGACCAAAATTAAATTTATTTTGGTCGTAGCTTCTGTTCTTATCAACACCTGAGCAAAACACTATCATTATAGGATGAAGATAGAACAATACTGTGTAGGTAACTTATATTTTCGTAGTCACAAAAATTTTTTTACAAGATTTCTTGCAATTGCTATAAACAAAAAGCTTGCACTCAGCTTTTGAGGAAGACACAGGCTGAGCCGCGTTTGGGGCCCACAGACAATTATTTGCAGTGCTAAAAATGTTTGCTCAATAAATGATTCTGATAGTGTATTGAATCAGGCGTTACTTTGCGGAAGTCCATTTTAAATTTGTGTAATGTCGAATTTCTAGTGTAATTCGACACGACGTAGAAGCGGAATTACACTAGAAATTCGACATTATAATTTTTTTTATGATTTTGATTTTATTTAGTCAATCAGACTGTTGCTAAACTATACATCACGTCCGTGGGGTCGATACACCGTCAGTTACAAAGCAGTTTGTAGAGGATGTTTTACAACCTGCAACTAGCACACTAGACGACCTGAATGAAACCACGGAGAGGGCCATTGGGATGGCAAAGTTTTGGTCTAAAAACTTAATTTGAAAACAAAATAATCTACGAAACATCGACTCGAAAGAAGAAGATATTATTCTAAGGCCTGGCGCACACCGTCAGTCCGCAGCGACTTTGTCCGCTAATTAATCAATACTGGCTGATAAATTACGCGATCACGTCGTGTTACACGAACACTGCCGCCTCTGGCGACGGAAACGAACATGAATAAGTAAAAGTTATGGATGTGAAGTAAAATACTATTTGTAATTTTTAAACTTTCGCGATTTGAACACATGTTTTAAATGTTTATCGGGACTTATCACGTATTATTTTATTTAGGTAAAAATATGTACCTTTCGCCCGACGTTTCGACCATGTTACAATGGCCGTGGTCACGAGCTGACTGAAAACTGCGGGTGAGTCCGGCGAGAAGAGCGGGTGTTTTGTTCTTCTACCCTCACTTGATCTTGAAAAATCGCAGGGTTGTCACTACGACACACAACACTGACTGTATCGGTAAATGTCTTAGCACCTACACAGCGGTTTGTACACTTGGGGATTCCACGACGCCGCTAACTAAAATCCATCTTCCCGGTTTAAATCGCGATGATTTCTAATGTTTTCGTGATATGTCCCGATAAACATTTTAAATACTATTTCTAAATCATACTTACATTACTTACCCTAATAATTATTATAAATGCGAAAGTTTGTATGTATATTGTCTGCACTCCGCAACAGCTGAACGGATTCCTTTCGTCCACGTTTGTAACTGAATTTTCGTAACCAGCTACGAACATGGAATTCTCAGATAGCCCGTTGGTCCAAATGGTAGTGAACCTACCTTCTGAGCTTGGGGGCGTGGGTTCAATTCCCAGCTAGGACAAACATTAATGTAAACATTTATATGTAGTTTTTAATTAATGATTAATACTTTTGACATATTTGTAAATTAATATAATTTTGCACGCCCTTACCCTTAGGGCTGTTAATGGATGAACATGTAATATTTTAAGACCTCTTATACCCATTGGCAAGCAAATAAAAACTTTGACTTTGACTTTGAATGTGATAAATATTTGTTTGTTCTATGGCCGTAAGGCGCCAAGGGTGTTAGACAAGTCCCACTTTCTGTTAGCGTTAATGCCTGCGGAAAGATGAAATTGTATGAAAATGACATTGACAATGACATTAGCTAGAGAGATGTTATCTCTCAAGCTAATGTCTTACTTACTTAGAACGTACTTTAGAAATCTTTGATCAAAGTATAAGTCAACGTTTTAATCTCAGTATTGTGATTGTCATATCCACACGTATCATTCATCAACGTGCTGGTATTTCAGTTAATAGTGAAAATTCCGACGCGCTGTGGCATGGAACTCAAAAACACCGCATTCACACCTTGGCATTGCTGTGAATTATACAATATCTAACACTTATACTTACCATGAGTGTTATTTGATCATCATCATCATCAGCCAAAAGTGCTGAACATAGTCATCCCCCTTTCACCTCCACACTGAACGACAGCCTGCCTTTTGAATTTACTGGATGCCAGCGACTCTCACAATGTCGTCAGTCCATCTAGTGGGAGGCCTACCTACGCTGCGTCTTCCGGTTCGTGGTCTCCACTCAAGAACCTTTCTTCCTCATCGGTTATCGGTTCTTCGAGCGATGTGGCCTGCCCATTGCCACTTCAACTTGCAAATTTTAACAGCTCTGTCGGTGACTCAATATCCACATTTCGGATTCTATCGCGCAAAGAAACTCCGAGCATATCTCTCTCTTCTATAATTTTTTTCAATTAATAACAATAAATTCCGATGCAATGTTTCAATGATACATTAAAACATTGCATGATCCGTTGGTCGAGTTGGTAGTGAACCTGCCTTCTTAACTTGGGGGCGTGGGTTCGATTCCCACCTAGGACAAACATTTGTGTGATGAACATTTGTGTTTGTTCTATATCTGGGTGTTAATATCTATTTAAGTATGTATTTAAACCTATATATGTATATATATCAGTCTCTGGCAGCCATATCACAAGCTTTGCTTAGTTTGGGATCAGATGACCGTGTGTGCAAAAAGGTCCCGAATATTTATTTATTTATTTAGTTATATTTTGATTTCGCATTTTGCTTTCAGGACGGTGATACGAGCAACTTGTCTGTCGAACTAAAAGTGTGGTAAAAGTCTGGGCTCGCCGCAAGATGGCAAAGTTTTGGGACTTGTTTTATTCAGGGATTCAACTTTCCGCCAATGTTTTTAAAACAGCGTTCCTTCAAAAACAGCCAAAACTTTAGATCAAAAACAAAACCCTTCGTGTCTTTAGTACTTCGGTTTGGACAAAAGGGAGCCCTTTTTTGTCAGGAACAAACCAACCATGTAATCCTTTGATACTTCCTACAAAACAGTTCTTTATACTTGACTAACGATCGCTTCGCCCGCTTTCTCTGCAGAAATGCATAACAGTTTTTCATGATGAAAACAAGATTATTTTTAACAGATTATAGACAGCTGGTTCTTAATTCGGATGCATTATGTTTTTCATTCTCATTTTGGTTCTTTTCATTTATTTATTCAATAATAAACACGCTAGCATTTTTGTCACGCCAATAACCAGATGTTTTTTTAATGCCATATGTGACTAACACGATCCTAACTTGACCCGGGTATGTCCTAAAACTGCGACCAGAACCACCGGAGGATGGGCAGCAGCATCCTGTTAGTACACGGTGAGCGTACTGCGATCCTCAAGCCGCCTGCTAAGCGTGGGGATTATGGCAACACCCCTCTCTAAGAGGGAGGCCTTGTTCAGCAGTGGACATTTAATGGCTGATGATGTGATGATGTGTGACTAACAAGCTGACGGGCCGCCTGATGGTAAGCGATCACCGTCACCTATGGATACCTGCAACACCATCACAGATACGTTGCCAACCCTTGAAGACTCTATTTAACAGCCTTAAAGAAGAACCCCATGTCATAGTTACTCAGAAATGCCGCAAGAAGGAGCTCATTCTACATATTACAGGTGTGAGGCAAAAAAGATCGCGTAAAACGCACCGTGTGCGATTTCCACCGATCTGTGATATGTGGATGAACTTTCAGGCGGTGGCGGCTGGTGCGATTTTAAAACCGCTATATATATTACTAGCGACCCGCCCGCCCGGCTTCGCACGTAAATTACACCCGTGCGAAGCCGGGCGGGCCGCTAGTTATACATATAAACCTTCCTCTTGAATCACTCTATCTATAAAAAAACCGCTTCAAAATCAGTTGCGTAGTTTTAAAGATTTAAGCATACATAGGGACGGACAGACAGCGACAGCGACTTTGTTTTATACTATGTAGTTGTGGCGGCACGTATCTGCGGAGCATTCGTAGACGTGCGCACCGACCAGCGGCTACCTAAAAAAAACCTATCATTTATATGGATACTAAAACTATCTAAAAACTAGCACCAGGTAGGATGTTCAACAGGCGGCGCTCGCGCCGCGACGCTTGCCGTCCATATAAATATACGCGAGCGCCCCCTAGCGTCAGTTCACCGCGTGCCGCTGGTCGGTGCGCACGTCTACGAATGCTCCGCAGATACGTGCCGCCACATAGTGATAGTGATGATAGTAATGATGATATACGGGATGTAAGGGGAACACTCTCGAAGCCAAAAGAAGGTAATTGTACTCATCATTATGAATAACTTTTACTATGGGACCAACCCTGAAATCGCGAAAAAAAGATCAGCTGTTCTATAGAAAACGGTCATTGACACTCGACAAAATGTATGGAACAGCTGATATTTTTTTCACGATTTCAGGGTTTGTCCCATACTAAAAGTGGTTCATAATTACCTTCTTTTGGCTTCGAGAGTGTTCCCCTTACACCCTGTATAAAAACTAACATTTGTACGCTTTAACAGGCAAGGACATGAGATACGTTTCCATTGTTACGACCATATATGCTACTTTATATGTATGTGTACCTACCATGTTCTGACAAATAAATAATTTGAATTTGAAATCATTAAGCCTGTTTTAGGCCAGATGCGTTCGCACCCGCTAAGACACTTTACTATATCTCCCTTTTTGCCTCATCTGAGGTTCTTATGGGATCATTTACAAGGGCGAAAACGTGGGGCACAGCTAGTTTCCAGTAAAAATATTCAATGTAATATGCCGGATGTCGCTTCCATCGCCAGAAGAACATTATTGCTTAGCCAATCTCCATACAAAACGGCTGAGACGCTCTCGCAGTCCATAAATCTGTAATCTTGATTCCAGCTTCCAAGTTTTATCTTCAATCTCCACTAACTTTGACCTTGAACTGGGTCAGAGAGATCTCTACGGACTAGCAACTTATTGTGTTACCGCAAAAGCTAGTGGACTGTAAAATCGTGAAGAAGCCTATGCACACGCAAGATCAATAAAATTAGTTGAAAACAATATTGTACTCACCGAGATTAACCGCCGATCGCTGCCACCAAATAGTACCGAACCGAACTCGTGCAACCTAACTGAAGCACTTGCAGGATGATGATGATCTGACAGCTGACTTTGACAGATTAGCTGCGTCTCTGATTGGTCGTCGGCTCTCGACGTGTGGTTGGTCGAGGGTATGGAGGACACAGACGCGCGAAATTTGAGAACAATAATGATTACAGCAAACTTCATCAATCTAGCGTGAACATATTGTTTTAAATGTTTATCGGGACTTATCACGTATTATTTAATTTAGGTTTAAATATGTATCTTTAGCTCGACGTTTCGACCATGTTACAATGGCCGTGGTCACGAGCTGACTGAAAACTGCGGGTGAGTCCGGTGAGAAGAGCGGGTGTTTTGTACTCCTACCCTCACTTGATTTTGAAAAATCGCAGGGTTACTTATTCTCTGCATTTTTTTATCATCATCGCGTTACTTTAAATTATTATTGCCTATTGGGACTTATCTCGTATTAAAATTGCTAAGGTAAAAAATACCTCTCGCTTGATACACACACTCTAGATTCTACTACATACATATATGAAAATTTAAAGAAATGAATACGTACAGATGGCCGATGGGGCCGATAGGTTCTGGAATGGAGACCACGGACCGGTAAGCGCAGCGTAGGACGTCCCACAAGATAGACAGACGACCTAAAAGAGACCGCAGGGAAACGCTGGATGCAGGCCGCTTCCAACCGGCCCTTTTGGAGATCGATGATCGAGGCCTATGTCCAGCAGTGGACGTCCTTTGGCTGAAATGATGATGATGAATACGTAAAAAAAATACGGAGCAATTTTTCTGAACAATAATAATGTATGATACAAAATAGGTATTCTTAAGTTTCTGCTTTTCTCAAATCGAAATATTCCATTATACCATTAAAAATCAACCGGATTGAGAACCCCCCATCCTTTTTTGAAGTCGGTAAAAAAACAGGAAAGTTTTGGACGGCGATGAAGCAAACTCAACGGCGGCCAAACTACAAAAAATTGCCAACGATAATCGCCGCTACAACAAGCCCCAAGTCTGCACAAAACCTCATTCCTTACAAACTTTGGCGGTCCATTGTCCCGGAGACAAAGCGTTTTTATCTTTGAAGGGCTGAAATTATTCTGAAAACTTTAGCTCGATTAGGTGTTTCAGCCCAAAATATCCTAAAACTTTGGCTTGATTATAGGTGTTTCGGCCCAAAATTAATATTTGTGCTGAAGAGAAATTAACTTGAAGTTTGTATATCTTCATGTTAGGGGCACTTATTGAGAAGTTCGGTTTGAGTTGTTATTGTAAGTTCTGGAGAGTTAATTGGCTGTGTTATTTGGTATTAAACAGTCCAGATTAATGATAAGTTACTTCATAAGTTTATTTAGGAGCTTTCTCGACAAACTATATAGTTGACACAAAAGTTATTTATTTATGCTGGTATGTCACTTTAATTTAAATGTAATTAATGACTGCAGTACATCGAGATACAATACCTATAGAATTACAAACGTGCCAAAAATAAAATCCGAACCAAAACGTTACGCACGCTACGCATTGCGCCGGCTTTTTGGTTGGACCCGGGTATGTCCTAAAACTGCGACCAGAACCACTAGAGGATGGGCAGCAACAACCTCCTACTTGAATTGTGGAACCTCCTGCGATCTCCAAGCCGCCTGCCAAGCGTGGGGCTTGTGGCAACCCCCCCCCCCCTCAGGGGGAGGCCTATGTTCAGCAGTGGACTTCTTCTGGCTGATGATGATGATGAACGCAACTTAAACTTAAAAAATATGTCAAAATAACATAGAAACATACATACACCCATCATACACCCAAAAACTTCAGCCTCCGTCTTGACAGTTGAGTAAAAGAACATAGAAATCTCAGACTAAGGATCCTTAGTCTGAGATAGAAATGCTTTCAGTGAGACAGGTGCAACAAAAAATACAGTAGTCGAAGCTATCAATTCGGTTATTTTGAAGATTTAAGGTATTTTTAAGTGTTTCTATAACCTCACCTAAGAAAAGTTAAAATTTTGTGTTTCTTTTTCAGTTTCTTTGTATTAATAATATTTTGTTCTAGTGAATAACAATTTCTAGAGACCGAATGATTGAAATCTATCACATTCTTTAAAGCCATACTTCTTGTAGTGTTTTCTCTATTACAAAACTGCTTTTCTATATTTCATTTCCTTTGCAAATGTGTAGTCACAACAAACGTAAAGAAGTCTCGCAATGTTACTTTTTATTTTCAAGAAAATTTCTGCTAAACAGAGCTTTTTGCATGGCAATACTGCTGTATGTAAATATACTGAGATCACAGAAAAGAGAAGTAAATAGAACGGAAATGAGAAGGAAAATCTGTCGCCAGGTATTATGACAGAATCTTGCTTGAACATTCTCATATATGTCAACGCATCGAACTCCGCATCCAAAGAACTTGGACCTTACTTTTTTGGGTTACGTCTCAAAGTTCTTTGTCCGCATCACAGCTGCTAACTGATTTCAAATAACTGACGTTTCGTTAATATGGGTGCAACGGGCTACAAAAAAAATCTTACAAAAATGCCTTGACAGCCGCTCTAATTTAAACAATTATTTTTAATTTTCTGTGACTGAGATCTTAGACTTGCGGAAATTGGCTTATATTTCAAGAATTTGTTTAGTCAGTTTAGTATCATCATCATCATCAGCCAGAAGACGTCCACTGCTGAACATAGGCCTCCCCCTTTAACCTCCACACTGAACGACAGCCTGCCTTTTGCATCCACTGGATGCCCGCGACTCTCACAATGTCGTCGGTCCATCTAGTGGGAGGCCTCCCTACGCTGCGTCTTCCGGTTCGTGGTCTCCACTCTAGAATCTCAAAGTCTTCCCCATCGGTTATCGGTTCTTCGAGTTCAGTTTAGTATATGTATAGTATAATGATCTAATTTATTTAAAATCAACTAGCTACACCCCGCTGTTTCACCCACGTGGATATTTTCTCCATCTATATATATGTAGGTACCTACTATATTCTCTAGTATATTTTCGGGAGGAAAAAGTATCCTAAATCACATTTGAACTTCCAATAATCTCAATGTGAAAGAGGAAAAAACAAACCAACAAATAAACAATTTCGCATTTCTCTGTTTGACTATGAACCCCATACCTATGATGGTAAATGTCTTCCTTACTTTTGTCTTATTCACTTATCCACTTTGCTCTATTATCGACATCGTTCAGTCTTCAGAAATAACTACTCTAAAAAACTGGACAAAAAAAGAACTATTGAAAGACAAATTTAACTTTGTAGTGGATTTTAAGGTGCTTCCATACATACCAACTACAAAGTTTAAGATTGTAATTGCAAAACAATATTTTTTATATGATATAACTTTAAATTAACAATTTTCGGATTTTTTCTTAAAATATATAATGCTGTAAGACTGCACTTGCTAAATTTCATGATTCTATGTCAACGGGAAGTACCCTATAGGTTTTGATTTCCTTGTGAAATCGCAAAATATGCTAAAATATGCGACATAAACGGTCAAATCTTTTGATAGCGTTGACTCACAAGTTTCATTTTTTCACAGCTGAAAGAAACCGTAGCTCCGAGTATTTAAAATAAATTTCAAGTTCATAGCTTTACGCGTTCCTGAGAAAAAGGGTCTTGACAGTAGAACAGACGGACAGCAAAGTGATCCTATAACGGTTCCGATTTTACCTTTTGAGGTACGGAACCCTAAAAATAATATCTAATTATGAGTTGCCACCCACGTAGCTTAACAAACTTACCAAAATAACTAAACTTATTTTTCCTTAAAAGTTACCTGTTTGACGTAAATAAATATCTCCGATTCCACCCCATTTGTGTGATGTTCTAATAACGAGGTCCCCACGGGAAATCACAATACAAAACCAACTTATTTATACAGTTGGCTAAATGGGAGAACTAAATCTTTCCGCGGAACGGCTTTCAGCGTCATAATTTTTATTTCGAAAATGCGATAGTGACTCTCTCGTCTAACTGCACAGATAAGTTGGTGGCACTTTACCTACAGTCCTACACCTCACGGTGATAAAATTATAACTTTTGGTAGTTATATATACCTAGTTGTGCTATAGTCACTCTAGCTCGCTCCTCGGTAAAAAGGAAAAAAAACTTTCGCAAATTTTCATCATTAAGATAAAAAAAATATTGAATGCGAATTTTAAAATATCTTTTTGTAATTATCTTTTTGAATAATATTGCAATTTTTTTAAGAGCTGCGATCTGTGAGTATATGCTTCGTAAGTTTTATAGATTGCTCACGCTTTTCAAAAAAAAAGTAATTGGTCATACATAAAATCTAAGCTAATACCTACGTCTTAAAGACTTAATAATTTTCTATTATCAAAAATACGTAAAACTGCGCCTCGCGATTTCACCCGCGTTATATCCAGGATAAAAGTAGCCTAAGTTACTATTTATAACGTCAGCTATCTGCTACGCTGCTACTGAAAGATGAAAACAATGCAACCTCCTTGAAGCAACCTCTTTGGTAGCGACAGCAACCTCTTTTGACTAATACGACAATTGATTATAATTTTATTATTGTGTCAATGTAAGTATAGACGGTCCCTTTAGCTGTGCTTTAGGCATTGAGATTTACAATAGGTTTTAGGCATAGACTCAGTATGGGGCTTTAGGGTATATATCTCTTCTTCTCTACATAGTATAAATTAAAGTCACTTTCCGCGTCTGTCTGTCTGTATGGCCGCTAGCTCCTCCTAAAGCACGCAACGGATTTTGATGCGGTTTTCACCATCGGTTAGATCATTTTTTACGGATGTTTTATATAATTATATATCAAGCGCCCCGCCCCCGGCTTAGCACGTAAATTACACCCGTGCGAAGCCGGGCGGGCGGGTTGCTAGTAATTTATATAAAATCTTTGGTATAGACTTCAATCCAAAGAGTAGTATAATAAAGCTTCAATTCTTGTTTTTATAGAGAAAATATTAATACACCAAAAAAAAAACAATCGCTACCAAACTTCATAATAGCCTCGCTGGGCTAATTTGAAGATTGCCTTGAAGATTGTTTTTTTTTTAAATCTGTTCAGCTGTTTCGGAGACCATAGGGGAACACACATGCTTTGAATAATGATATGTAGGTACCTTATATTCTTATATCTAAGCCATGTATGACGTCTATGATCTGAGCATAATAAAACCAATAAAACAAGAATGAAACATGTCTTCAAAGCCTAAGATCAAAGCTTGTTACTAAATTAAAAATAACTAGCGTTATTTGTTGTTTTTATTTGCGTTTTAACTAGGCTTCAATGGTATTAGTTTAGCCTAGTTAAAGTATCAAACCCCTTAAAACCAACCTCATTATTGCGAAAATATTTTCTATAATAATGTAGTATCGGCTAAAACTTTACAGACGAGAATTGTAGGTATAGTCACAGATAAAAAACGAAGCAGATATGGCTTAAACAACAGCACTGTGACCCAAAGTGATCTAAAAGAAGACTGACGTCGCAGATGTACATAATATTGATTTATACTATTTAAAGATGGCGTCACATTGTTTTTTTATTTTTTATAAATAATAGGCAAACGTAAGCCTATTATTAATAAAAAAACATCTAATTTATCTGATGATTAAGCCAGGAGGTGTTTAATGGAACTATTTAATAACTACTAGTAATCCTCTCGAGTCTCCTCGGCTCGTTTCGAGTCCCAACCAACGAACCGGGAGACGGATAGTCGAATCCTTTTTACAAACTTTTTTTTACTTTATTTAAGGTTTATCATGGTAAAGTGCGTTAGCCGTTTAATTATAGAGTGCCAAGAAGACGGGATGTTACGACCCCTCAAAGTGCGCACTGTCACAATACCGTTATGCCATTATTTTTATTACAACGGCTAAAAGCCAATAACATTAATTAAAAGTTACAATAAGACTAATTATTATTAACAATAAGTTACATGTCACAAAATAGTAATAAATATTATCAAACAATAATCTATGTCAATAGGTAATCAAAAGAATTAAAACAGATAAACAGCCATTCAAATTCAATATTTATTGAGAATAAAAACGGACAAATTCCAATAACATTAATTTATCTCACAAACTATTAAACTAAAATAGATTTCCTAGTAAAAATAGGAATAATATATAAATACAACAAATTGCTGTAAAAATAATTATGTCAACATAAAATTAGTATGTCACAAAAAATTTCATCCTAGTCATCACCTTTTTGCCCTTGTCCCATTAATCAGTTAAGTTTTCACAATAACTCAAAAAAACAGTTACAGTTTTCCAATTGTCACAAATAATAACAAAATCAGTGTTGGTGGAAAGGAGTGCATTGAAGTGGCGGCGGGCGCCATCTCTTCTTTAGATCAGCTCTGTGGATATATTATCGCTTGTGAAGACAGCCCCTTAGGCGTGTACAAAACAATTACTCCGACGTTGCTTAAAGCTGAACTTTACAACTGATAATTATTTTCCAGGGAAATTACTCGAGCTCCCGCCGAAGTTTGTCATTGAAACTTACTTACGTTACTTGAACGTTACTTGTTAGGCGCTTGTTTAACTTCAGGTCATTTGTCGAGGAATAACTATTGTGTTTGTTGCTGGATTAGTGAGAAATTAGAACACCTGGAGCCTTTCTGAAGGAATAAAAGGAATATTTGACACTTCTTTTCATTTGACGCTAGCAGAAGATCGGGAAGTTTGGTAACTACTCCGACAATATCATCATCATCATAATCAGCCTTTTAACAGTCCATTGCTGGACTTTATAAGCCTACCCCCGAAAGGGTGATTGGGCCATATTCACCACGTTGGCCCAGTGCGGATTGGTTGATTCACATACGCCATCGAATTCCTTCTCCGTGCGTATGCAGGTTTCCTCACGATGTTTTCCTTCACCGGAAAGACAGTGGTATGAAAATCCGTACAAAAGCTCCAAAGAGCTCATTGGTACGGGCCCGGCGTTTGAACCCGTGACCTTACGCTTTCAAGTCTAGCAGTCTCCTAAATGGGCTACCACGGCTTTTTATAGAGTTAAATTCTTTAGAGAAAAACAATATGACCTAAATTCTTAAAAATAAAATGGCACAGCGCGTGGCAGTTCAATTATTCGTTCTTTGCAATTTCTACCGTAATAATCCACGTGGTTGTATTCGTTCGCGTTCGTTCGTTAGGTAGGCCGTCACCTGCCGGCCTCATCGGAAGACCAGCGCCGTTTGACAGCAAACGGCATTATGCTGAGCTGGGGCCAGTTTGTGGCAAAAGTCCAACGTATTTAACTTTATATTTGTGTGTAGCTTTATGTGTATTATATAATGGATTTTTGTTACAAATAAAATATTGTCTATTGTCTATTATATTCACGGAATTCAACGACAGTTTTACATTAAAATTAATCCTGCAAATCGGTCCGATTACCGATGAGGAAGAAAGGTTCTTGAGCGGAGACCACGAACCGGAAGACGCAGCTTAGGTAGGCCTTCCAATAGATGGACCGACGACATTGTGAGAATCGCTGGCATCCAATGGATGCAAGCAGGCTGTCATTCAGTGTGGAGGTTAAAAGGGAAGGCCTATGTTCAGTAGTGGATGTCTTCTAGCTGATGATGATGGTATCGGTCCAGGGTTTCCATAGGGTCTCAAGGTCATAATTCGGGGCAAACAACAAGTTTTTATTCGCTCCTTGCAATTGCAACCGTATTAATCCATGTAGTTTCATTCGTTCATGTTTTTCATTGGGTCTGTTCATATTAGTCAACGATACTTTTACATTCAAATCAATCCTTTCCTAGAAACATGAAGTATCTGTTTCTTACCTCACCAACAACATGTCTGAGATTAATTAAATTTCACTTGTATTTGAGTGTTGATGTTTAGGAATTACGAGTACCTACCTGGTCGTAAATATTTTGAACTGGTACAACTTGGTGTTAACGACCTTTGGAACGTTTTATATAATTTGTATATGTCGAATTTCTAGTGTAATTCCGCTTCTACGTCGTTTCGAGTACAATAAGGATTTTGGTTAAACTATTTTCTCTATAGATAATTGTGATTCTAATTTGAACCTAACCTGAATTTAAATATTAATTACATAAAAGAACAAAATTAACCTAACCTGAAACAAAAAGTAATTAAATCTGTAACAAAAAATTCGTTAAAACAATTTGTACTAATGAAATTAATTTTAAATAAAATATACGTAAATTTTGAAATTATTATGAAATTAATATAAATATGATTTAATTGAAATGAAATAAACAATAAATTTTGAAAATAATATGATATATCACTATACATATAATTTAATTGAAATTTAAATGATATAAACAATAGATTTTGAAATTAATATGAAATTACTATAAATATTATTATTTTTTCTGGGCAAGTGCCTTTATTAACTAAACAAAATACAAGCTAAAACTAAAACTACAAATACAGTTAGACTGCCCATAGACCGTTGAAGGTCTAAATATTAAATATTATTTAATTGAAATAAACAATTATAACCGTTTCTTCAGTGCATTCTTGTGCAATGGACTTCCGCAAAGTAACGGCTGATTCAATCAACTACGTTTTATATAAGTTTATGTAAATTCAATAAGATTTCATGTACATTGTTTAGTATCGACACTGATACAGTGACAAAATAAACCTTCCGGCCCCATCGGAAGACCAGCGCCGTTTGCTAACAAACGGCTTCATGCTAAGCTGACGCAGAAATGTGTCAAAAATTCAACATTTTTATTCATTTAAATAAGTGTGTAGCTTTATGTGTGTATGGATTTTTGTTACTAATAAAATATTGTCTATTGTATATCTATACTAATATTATAAAGAGGAAAGATTTGATTGTTTGTTTGTTTGCATTGAATAGGCTCCGAAACTACTGAACCGATTTGAAAAATTCTTTCACTGACGGGAATCTACACTATCCCCGGGTGACATAGGCTATATATCTATTCCCGTGCGAAGCCGGGACGGACCGCTAGTCTATACTAATATTATAAAGAGGAAAGATTTGATTGTTTGTTTGTTTGTTTGCATAGAATAGGCTCCGACACTACTGAACCGATTTGAAAAATTCTTTCACCGACGGGAAGCTACACTATCCCCGGGTGACAGGCTATAATCTATACCCGTGCGAAGCTGGGGCGGACCGCTAGTTGTCTATAAATACAATAAGATTATGACGTTTCGTTTATTGTAATCGATTTTACTTTTACTTTTTGCCTAATATCCACGTTCCAGATTCTGTTACACGCAAAGAAATTCCGAGCACAGCTCTTACCATAATAAAGTAGTATTCGTAGTATTAAGTGACTAAATAGTAGTAATAAATAAATAAATAAAATAAATATCTGGGACATTTTTGCACACACGGTCATCTGACCCCAAACTAAGCAAAGCTTGTAATATGGCTGCCAGAAACTGATATACGTACATATATATTTTTAAATACATACTTAAATAGATATTAACACCAAGACATAGAACAAACACAAATGTTCATCACACAAATGTTTGTCCTAGAAGGGAATCGAACCCACGCCCCCAAGCACAGAAGATAGGTTCACTAACAACTGAGCCACCGGGGCAGTCAGTAATGAGTTTGTAGTATGATAAAAAAGTTATAATATAATATTTTGAGAAATATACACAAATACTCAATAACACAACCCTCTTTCAGAGACAGTTGAGTATAAATGAATCTCAATGACTCGGCGCGCGCGACCATCGCTCTGAGCGTACCGTGAAGTATCCTAGCGGGCGGGAAAAGGTGCGCTCGTTTGATTACGTCACTTCAGATTAGATGTTTGTTTAAGGTGGTTCGATTCACCTATGGCGGGAAATTCAAATTTTAAACAGTTTTTTGGTCCTAGTAGCCAGGCCAGGTAATTATTTTTAAATAACACAGTGTTTGCGCAAAATGTTGGCTGTTCTTTACATTATAATGTACAATTATTTAACAGTAACATGGTGCGTTATTTATTTACATTACTTACATTTGTGAATAAACAAATGTTTGCTGTTTCAAACGGTTTATTCACAAATGTAAGTAATATGGTGCGTTACTGTTAAATAATTGTACATTATAATGTAAAGAACAGCCAACATTTTGCGCAAACACTGTGTTATTTAAAAATAATTACCTGGCCTGGCTACTAGGACCAAAAAACTGTTTAAAATTTAAATTTCCCGCCATAGGTGAATCGAACCACCTTAAAGCTGAACTACTGCTTCAGATTATAGGTATATCTACTGTTACAATTAGGGTTGCCACCTTTTTTTACAGCAAATAGAGTATATTTAATTTTTTAGGCTAAAAAAGTACAAAATCTGAAAATAAAGTACTATTTATTTACCAAACTATTTCTCTTCCATGCATATTTTTTTGTTGTTTCTAGCAACATTCAACAAATATTTGTTACAACACAAACTCAAACAAGACGAGAAAATAAAAACAACAGTAGCGGAAAAAATTAAAAGTTGATATGAAATGATATTGACATTGACGTTTTAGGTTACGTTCCAAAGCAGTCCGTTCTGTTGCACGTAAAAAATAAAAGTCCATTTAAGAAAATCTTCACAGGTAAAGTATTTTTACATACTTTACTGCCCTCATAAAGTATAAAGTACGTTAGGCCAAAATAGAGTACAATACTTTATTATAAAGTACTGTACTCCTGGGTGGCAACCCTAGTTACAATGTCTAATTCGGTACTATTTTGCTACAGACAATACCAAAAACCTATCTCAAGGACCATCCGTCGCGACATTTTAAGAAAAGAGTTGCTACAAATACTTTTGGGACTCGAGAACTTTTGGGTTTTGTCCCTTTTTTATTTCAATTCTATAGATCTGTGAAAGTGTGAAGCAGTAGATTCTTAGCAACAAGATAAAAATATTCTAGGACTAAGTTTCGCGACGAGTTTTCAGAAGCCTATTTGTAATAGCTGATTTTGGAACAAAGTTTAAGAAATCATTTTACTTGTTGGAAAAAATATGGATATTTGCATTTTTTGTTAAAGATAAAGATAAAGATTATTTATTTGCACAAAACACGAGTAAATCATACACACATTTAGAAACGCATGCACAATAATTATGTTGTCTTCTGTTCTGGCTAAAAACTATCTGATATTATCACAATAATCAGGTAGCAAGAAGTTTCTTTATAGAATTACCAAGTGGCATGTATTAGTTAAAAAAATATTAATAGGTTTCTTCTAGGCAAGCGTGCTCCATCGTAGGCCGCATCATCGCTTAACATCACGCGAGTTGGCGGCCAAGCGCAAGCCTATTTATAATAAAAAATAAATATCATCATCATCATCATTTCAGCCATAGGACGTCCACTGCTGGACATAGGCCTCCCCCATCGATCTCCAAAAGGGCCGGTTGGAAGCGGCCTGCATCCAGCGTTTCCCTGCGGTCTCTTTTAGGTCGTCTGTCCATCTTGTGGGTGGACGTCCTACGCTGCGCTTACCAGTCCGTGGTCTCCATTCCAGAACCTTTCGGCCCCATCGGCCATCTGTTCTGCGTGATATGTGCCCTGCCCACTGCCACTTCAACTTGCTAATCCGGTGGGCTATGTCGGTGACTTTCGTTCGTCTACGGATCTCCTCATTTCTGATTCGATCTCGTAGAGAAACCCCGAGCATAGCCCTCTCCATAGCTCGTTGTGCTACTTTGAGCTTGCTTATGAGGCCCATAGTGAGAGACCACGTTTCAGTGCCGTATGTCATCACTGGTAACACACACTGGTCGAAGACTTTCGTCTTAAGGCACTGAGATATTTTAGATGAGAAGACGTTGCGAAGTTTACCGAACGCTGCCCAGCCGAGTTGGATTCGCCGATTGACCTCTTTCTTGAAGTTGGACCTACCTAGTTCGACTGTTTGTCCTAGGTAGACGTACGCGTCAACAGCTTCAAGAACTGAGTTCCCAACTGATACTGGGATGGGCACAACATGGATATTTGACATGACCTTTGTCTTGTCCATGTTCATTTTAAGGCCCACCTGTTGGGAGACTCGGTTGAGGTCTTCGAGCATTATGCTGAGATCTTCCATCGATTCTGCCATGACCACAATATCGTCGGCAAACCGAAGGTGAGTGATGTACTCGCCGTTGATGTTGATGCCTAGTCCTTGCCACTCCAGGAGCTTGAAGGCATCTTCCATTGTGGCAGTGAACAGTTTCGGAGAGATAACGTCTCCCTGTCTCACGCCTCTTCGCAATGGAATTGCCTTCGAACTCTGCTCCTGTACTCGGACCGACATGGTGGCGTTATTGTACAAACACTTCAGCACTTCGACATACCGATAGTCAATACGGCATCGCTGGAGAGACTCGAGCACCGCCCATGTCTCGATCGAATCAAAAGCTTTGTCATAGTCCACAAACGCTAAATATAGTGGCAAGTTATATTCTTCGGTCTTCTGTGTAACTTGGCGTAGCGTGTGGATGTGTTCTATGGTACTATAGCCTTTTCGGAAACCGGCTTGTTCGATAGGCTGGAAGTCATCGAACCTGCGATCGAGACGATTCGTGATGACCCTGGAAAACAGCTTATAAACATGGCTCAGAAGCGAGATGGGTCTGTAATTCTTCAGCAAGGTTTTATCACCTTTCTTAAAGAACAGCACCACCACGCCTCTGTTCCATGCTTCTGGCGTTATACCTTCGAGTAAGACAGAATTAAAGAGCTTCTGAAGGACTCTGAGTACCGGTATTCCACCCGCTTTCAGAAGCTCTGATGTGATGCCATCTTCACCCGGCGCCTTATTGTTCTTGAGCTGTTTCAGGGCCATCCTAATTTCGTACAGGCTGATATCCGGGATATCTTCAGTATAGTGTCGGGTCAGCTTGGCTCTTGGGTCTTTGGCCAAGCTGCTGACAGGTTTAGCAACCGAAGTGTATAACTGTCCATAGAACCTTTCGATTTCCCCTAATACCTCGGCTTTGGTCGACGCTACACTACCATCTTCTCTCTTCAGCTTTGTCAACTGGCTTTGCCCAATAGACATGCCTCTTGCAAACACTTTGGAGCCTTTGTTTTGCTCAATCGTCTCTTTAATACTGTTTGTATTAAAGGTACGTATGTCATGTCAAAAATAAATATATGTATATATTATACATTATAGAGAAAGGGGGTGGTATGAGACTGATGATGATGATGATGATTGAGAATTTATCCTTACGAAGTACGGTAATAAACGCTGATAAAAGCCAAACATATTTTTTAAAGGCTAAACGGGTACAATTAATAATATGTCAACTAAGTAGCTAAAACATTTTTGGCTGAAAACTTCGCAGAAGTTTGAATGTAAATTGATATCAAATTAAAAGTAAGATTTTTTTTACAACTTCGTAAATGTTTTACTAAAGTGTATTTGATTTAATTGGGTTTCAGTGGATTATTAAATTAGTCTAACATAATTTCGGTAACATAATTTCCTTCTAAGTTTTTCTAAAGATTAACTTGCGTAACGAACTGATGTAAAACTCTGTAAGCCTTGTTTATGATTTTATATCCATTAGTTTTATTTATTTTTACACAAGAGAAAATTTAAATAAATTTTCTTTAAACAAAAACCGAATTCAAAAAACTACAAAACACAAACATTGTGCCACTACAAAGAACAAAATAATATTATTTTATAAATGGATTTTGAAGTCGGGCGGAAACTGTCATCAAACTAAGTATTTTTTTTTTATTAATTGACGGCCTGGGCGTGGTTTTGTATTTTACACTACTTTTTAGGGTTCAGGGGCCTTACGGACAACAGCTAATTGGAAAATCACGCGACCGCAAACCGTATCTGGGCACGATAAGGTTCACGTTCGCGTGCTTTTCCAACTGAGCGGATTAGGTGCCGCAATTAGCTGTTGTCCGTAAGGCCCCTGGTAGCCAAAATGTCTGTCTGTCCGTGTGTCTGTCTGTATGTCCGTCTGTATCTTTCGAACTGAAATAGATAGCTAACTGATTTTTTCACAGAATATGTAATGTCATAGAGGATTAACTAATAAATTATAAAAAAAAACAAAAAGTTAAAACGAAAGGGCCCCCATACAACAAACGTAATTTTTAAAGTATTTTTGTATTAGCTCTAACGTAAAAACGGTAATATGTACAAGCGTCAAATTTGCTATAATTATAGTACATACTTTAAATTATAACAAAAAATAATATATAATGGTCAAGTGTGAGTCGATGACAAGTTTCTGTTCATTACCCAGTAATTTCGTTATTGATTTTTGTGGTGGTACGGAACCAGCGTTGCCAGACGTCCCGATTTTTAAATCAAAATTATATGTCCCGCGCGGGACAAGTTCAGTCCCGCTTTTCGGGGATAACTCGATATTCAGAAGACGAATAAGACTCAACTATTTAACAATAGAATAAATCAGATTTAAAATATCATCGCTGCTTTTCATGAATACCGTCACAATCCAAAATGTTCATATTTCTTGTTTTTAACACAGCGCAATCCAAAATAGTCCATATTTTATGGTGAATAAAACTCATAATCAAATCGGCAAAAATGACAAGATGGCGCAATAAAATGTCATTGTGTCATTGGTTGATTTTTGGCGCCATTTTTGTACAACAGTCCACGATGGCTAGATACTACGAGTCCTTTCAAGCAAAAACACATAACGTTTCCTGAATAATATCATATCTCTAAATAATTTAGGGATAATTAAGTAATATTATCTATAATACTATTCCATTTTGAGTTGTACGAATATTCACTAAATAATCCTAATTATTTTAGTTTTTTCTTTTGATGTTAAGTGCAATATTTAGTGTTACTACGGTCATCACGCAAGAGTAAGTACGACATACATACTTATTTTGTTTTATGTGTTTATTCAAGATAAAACGAATAAAAATATCTTATGGAATAATGAGATGTGATGATATTCCATAAAAATAAAACGCAAAATGTACAACTGTAAGCAAGATAAGTCATTTTTCACTATAAATCATACGCAATTTAGAAGTATCTCAATTTTTTTTACATTAGATATGACAATAATTTATTTAATATTATGATAATCAGTGTTCAGTTAAGTGTTTACAGTTCGTGTAAGTGTGTATATTAATTTATAATATTTTTTATGCCTTGGAAAGACCTATGTCTAGCATTGGAGACTATTGTCTAAAATGATGACGGCCATGTTGGTTTATTAAGCACGGCCAATAAAATTAGTGTTAAGTTTTGTTTTTAGGGTTCTTATTGTATTTATGTTTGTCCGTTTCTTTATTCTACCTTACATTTTAAACGCCTAAACCAATGTAGATGATTTTCTCTCAAAATTGTAGTCATTATTTTTCAATTACCTTTTATTTACCAATTAGGTATTACTTACTCTTTATAAAGTTTATATTATACTACACAAGGACCAGTGTTTAGTCAAACTGTTAATTCAGTAAAAACTTATTTTTCTTACAGTTCCCAATCCTCGTACTCTTCAAATATTCCGAAACATGAATATGATTGTCAATATTAATGATTGTATTTACCATCATCAGCCAGAAGACGTCCACTGCTGAACATAGGCCTCCCCTTTTAACCTCCACACTGAACGACAGCCTGTCTTTTGCATCAACTGGATGCCAGCGACTCTCACAATGTCGTCGGTCCATCTAGTGGGAAGCCTACCCACGATGCGTCTTCCAGTTCGTGATCTCCACTCAAGAACCTTTCTTCCCCATCGATTATCGGTTCTTCGAGCGATGTGGCCTGCCCATTGATACTTCAACTTGCAAATTTGCAAATTTTTACAGATATGTCGGTGATTTTGGTTTTTTGGCGAATATCCACGTTTCGGATTTTATCGCGCAAAGAAACTCCGAGCATAGCTCTCTCCATTGCCCGCTGTATGACTCTGAGTTTTATAATATAGTGGTAGTTATTTGAAAATGATCAAATAACTACCACTTCAATTTTTAGACAAGTTTTTGAGAGATATTTATCCCCTACATCCACAGGCAACATCAAAATATGGATTCATCGAACGCCAGTAAAGATTTTGTTCTGACTGTTAAAGATCCGGATTATGAAGAGACCAATACAGGAAGTACTGTTCTCTTTATTCAAGGAATCATAAAAGTTGTAGGATTCTTTGAACCATAATTACAGGAAAATATTTTGATATAAAAACATTGGCGACATGCATAGGGTTTTTTCCAAGAACGTAGAAAAAATAACAATGAAGCTAGGAGACATAAAGAATTTAAAATCAGAAACAAAAAACGCGTATAGTTATTGTTTTTCGTATAAAACATCATCCGAAGACACGGCGTTCAAAATAGTATTCTATACTAATATTATAAATAGGAGAGATTTGATTGTTTGCATTGAATAGGCTCCAAAACGACTGAACCGATTTGTAAAATTATTTCACTGTTGAGGAGTTACGATATCCCCGGGTGACATAATTATGCTATATAATTATTATCTATACCCGTGCGTAGCTACGGCGGCCCGCTAGTAATAGATAAATTGGTAAAACAAGAAACACCATAAATGATTTATTAATGTCGTTGCAAACCAGGCATACAGATAAAAGTTATCAGTGTGTGAAAGGAAGAAAAAGGGATTGCTTGATCTTATAAGGAAAAAATTGTTCCAAGATTATACAAGCAGTTTTTTTTTTATTACTAGTTATTCTACTTACCCACCTGATAAGAACTAATTAGTTACAAACTACACAGCAGTCTGCGTAGTCACAAATTGAATAAAATAGTAAAGAATAAGTTTGTTAGTTTTTTTTAAGTATTATGGTTCATAAATGTATAAGACGGATTATGCGGTAGACACGAAATTATTATTAATATGTAGTTAATAGAGAATAAATTGGTTTTAATTTTATTTATTCTGGTTCCTACTACAAACGAAAGATTATGCGTTCATTAGTAACGAATATTTTTTTAGAAGAAGATAACAGAGAATAAGATTGTTGTATTTTTTATGTATGGTTCTACTTGTTACCTAAATTGTTTTTTCACCATAATTTCAGCCGTAGGACGTCTACTGCTGGACATAGGCCTCCCCCATCCATTTCCAAAAGGGTTGGTTGGAAGCAGCCTGCATCCAACGTTTCCTTGTTTTCTTTTTTAAGACTTTAAAGGTCTTTTTAATTGTTTTTTAATTCTAGAATATTATATTAAGCGTTAGCTATGCCACGTAGATAATGCATAAATTATTTTTAAAGAGCTGTTACACTTTGGACTACATATTTTATGAAGAAATTGATGTTTTTATTAATTTTATATCTATTTTTGTATGACTGCGTCTATGCAGTTAGTGTGTATTAATTATTTGTTTGGTTATCTTTATTTTTTTAGCTTAATGCACCAATATCACAACCAAAAATGTGTCATTCTTTAGATAAATTTAGTCTAATGATTTTGACATAAAATCAGAAAGTTGAGGAGTATAACGAAATAGTTTTTGCCAATACTATCTTTATTTTGATTGTGTTACTATTCAGAAAATCATTAATATATTGTAGAACATTATTACCAATTAGGATATTATTCAAGAAAAAATTTAAACTACACTAGTGTTTCAACATGACTTATGCTCCTATTCATAATAATATAGCGAAAGTAATATTGTCATAAGTCGAAGACCTCGCAGTTTTTAAATAATTTGATATTGTTTTCGAGCCCAAACACCTAAAAGTCACTATTTTAATAATACCTTGATTAACATCCTACTGAATTTTCTATTCTATGTTTAATTATTCTCAAGGAATAAAAAGTTATGGAAACAAATATTTTGTTAAATTTTCAAACGGCTCTCCTGTAAAATTAGCTTTTTTGAGTTGTGTGGTTATTCATGCAAAGCAGCGAATATTTTTCTATCTATTGTCACGTTAACATAATTTGACCAAAATGCTGGCCTATATCTTGCACAGCGTATTAGCATTGCAATTCAACGCGGCAATGCAGCCAGCATTTTGGGTACGATGCCTGCTGGCAGCGGATTATTAGATTAGTTTAGTTTTATATATTAGTATTAGTTTGTATTTTTTCAAGTAGGTTTTAGTTGTTTATATTTTATGTTTTCATTAATTTTCTGTTTTTTAAGTTCCATTACACATTTGAACTCAAATAAAAAGATATATATTTAAAAACTTCTGATTATATACGTTTTTTTACTATGTCCTGCTTTCGACGACAGAATCCCGCTTGTTTTACTCAAATAGATCCAAAATCTCCACTCGGCAAAAAAAACTGGCAACGTTATACGGAACCTTCAGTAATCGAGCCCAACTTGCATTTGGCCGGTTTATTTCTCATGCATATTACATTAATTTTCAGTTTATCGTTAGCATGATTATATAGTAAAATGTGTTCGAATAACATTGTAAATAATGTAAAATTCGAGCGATAAAATCTTCACAAGCGCTTTAATTGCTGGTTGTATCATTTTAATTTAAAATACAGTCGATTCACGCTTGCCCACATTTTTTGCCTATGTATTTGCCCATTCAAAGTAAATGGCTCGGAAAAATGTTTTCAAATTGAAACCAGGCCGTTTTTTGTCCATTTTGTAAAGTCCTTTTGGGATTTCGTCTGGATTTGAGTGAACTATCTGATTCGAATGAATGTAGTAATAAATTGATGCTGATACATTTTTTTACGATATTGGCCTTTATGGTTCGTTGTATATTTCTGTCAATACTTAACCTTACCCAAAGATGCAAAGCAAAGAGGTAAGTATTGTTTTAACGTGTTTACTTTGTATGTTACCTAACCAACTTTAAAAGTCGTCATAAATACAAGATGGTGACATAAACAAATGATAAAAGAAGGTTTAATTGAAATTTTTAATAACCCCGTTAGGAGAGCTGATAATATGTACAACTGTATAGATAAATCATAGCTGAACCCGTGAATGCTAAGAAAATGGACTAGCATAGAATCCGTCACGTGATTTACAAAGCGTAGTACGCCGTATGTTAAATAGTAGATATATATAGCCTTTGGAGCCTTTTACAGATCCCTAGTACATTAAAACAGTGTTGGCTCAGTTGGAAAATCACGCGACCGCAAACCGTATCTGGGCGCGATAAGGTTCACGTTCGCGTGATTTTCCAACTGAGCGGATTAGGTGCCGCAATTAGCTGTTGTCCGTAAGGCGGTGCATGTTGGTGAATGTCATACGTCCGAACTTTTAAGGTTCTTGGATATACCGGTTACCTCACGATGTTTTCTCTTTACCGTTTTTGTGCGATGGCTTTGAAATTCAAATTCAAATTATTTATTTGTCAGAACATGGTAGGTACACATACATATAAAGTAGCATACATGGTCGTAAGAATGGAGACGTATCTCATGTCTTTGCCTGTTACAGCGTACAAATGTTAGTTTTTATAGGTATATATTTATATTAGTTTTTGTTAAATTAAAAAGAAAACCGAAATTATATCTATGTTAGAATATTGTTAGAATCATATTTTGGTTTAATTGTATTTTATACCTTAATTAGATGTTTATTACTATCTATTTAAGCTATCATTATTATTTTATTTTTTCCTAGTACCTAGTCTCGATTTTATGTCATTCTGAAACTGCACATAATTTATTAAAGCATTAAAAAGTCATCGGTACAAGGCCGAAGATCGAACCGGGTGCTGTCAGACTGTAAAGCGCACATGTAACCGCTCGGTCACCATCGTTCAAACCGCTAAATTTCCTATTTTTATTCCTCACCACGATGTTTTCCTTCGTCGTTTTTGAGCGATGACATCTAAACTGCACCTAATTTGCTTAAATTCTAAATAAGTTATAGATTATTTTTGTAAAGTGCAGATGCTACGCTCGGCCACCATCGCCTTCAGCCATCAGTGTTTAATAAAACGATATTTCCTTTGGCAGTTGGAAAATTAAATTAAAACCATTTCAGAATAAAAACAGAATTTATTTGAAAGTTTTTGCCTCGCCATCTGCCGTATCCTGCGCGATCTTGGAAGATAATTAGCGACCGCAGCCAACTCCTGGTATCGAGTATCTCAGCTCCATTGAAACCTAGCCTTCTAGTCTTACCTTATCAGGCGATAGATACCTTTGTTACAAAGAGCAGTTTCTAATTAGGCATTGTCAGGGTAGTTCTTTCATCGTCAAGAGATGGCGCTCGCGTAACTTTTGGTATTTACCTACTTTTAATATTTTAATCCGAAACGTGGATATTTAGAAGCATTTTAGATCGATCTATGCTGAGAAGATCTTGGATGATGATGATGATGATGATGATGATGCTGAGAAGTTCCTTAACAACGTAAAGTTATGGTACTGTCAACCTAACTAATACTTGGCCCAGTAAAAAACATTTCGTTGGAAATGCGGTCACTTTCTTTTGTAATCGGTCGGAAAAAACACTAATGACTGTGAGCTTTCCTTATAAACTTCTTTTATGGAATTCTTTAATTGGTATCCTACCTACACTCTTACACTTAACTATTGGCCTTTTAGAAAACTCAGAGTCACACAGCGGGCAATGGAGAGAGCTATGCTCGGAGTTTCTTTGCGCGATAAAATCAGAAACGTGGATATTCGCCAAAGAACCAGAGTCACCGACATAGCTGTTAAAATTTGCAAGTTGAAGTGGCAATGGGCAGGTCACATCGCTCGAAAGACCGATAACCGATGAGGAAGAAAGGTTCTGGAGTGGAGACCACGAACCGGAAGACGCAGCGTAGGGAGGCCTCCCACTAGATGGACCGACGACATTGTGAGAGTCGCGGGCATCCAGTGGATGCAAAAGGCAGGCTGTCGTTCAGTGTGGAGGTTAAAGGGGGAGGCCTATGTTCAGCAGTGAACGTCTTTTGACTGATGATGATGATGATGACTACACTCTAGCTATATAAAAATACTCATGCATACTAGGTATTAATTAGTAGTTTTGGAAGTATCCATAAGTATTATTTAAACTATTTATACCCGACTGCTTCACTTGCGTGAACATTGCTTCAGAAATCGTTTATTTTCCTTTTTTATATAAGTAAATAAAGTATCCTATGTCAATTTCCAGCCTTATAACCACTGTGCAAAAATCGGGATTGGTAGTATTGATATACTACCGTATTTTGTTTGCGTTAGAACATCCTTCGAATCGGTGCAGTACCTACAACTTTTCAAAGTAAAAAAAAATGTTTTTTTTTTTTCAATAATTTTTTGTTTACTTCTTAGAAACTCTTTATTGTAGGTGCGTATGGATAGGCTATGATGGCATTTTTAGCATTGTCAAAATTGGCGTTGATGCAAAGCGGTCGGTTTGAGAATTTTAAATTTTTTGCCACATTTGATCCCTACCCTAAACGAACGCTACAGTCGTAAAACGAGAAAATGAAGAATTATTACAGTCGCGCGCAAACAAAACACCAAAACACCTCGAAAAACAAACGTCAAAATCTTGATGTCAAAAAACGAACACAACGATCCTATGTCGGGAGACTCGCGAGGTGGCATTTTTAGCTGTTTTCGACCTATCCGAACGGTGAGCGAAAACAGTTAATAATGCCACTTTTGCACACACATTCCCAAAACGAACGCTACATGTGATCATTATTGGCGTTCGTTTGTAACAGTTATTTTTGCCACCAAGGGGCTATCCGAACGCACCTTGTGAACACCAGAAATAAAAATTACAAACAGATAGAAAACACTTACGAGCTAGTGCCACAAGTTTTGACCTTATCACTAAAAGCGATCTCTTCCAGGCAACCATTAATACCCATTTATATTTGATGTTAAAACTTAAAAATTAAATGGATAAATAACGCCATTAAATAATAACTTAAAGCCAACGCGGTAATGCAGAGAGTGTTTTCACCATTGCGGGATAAGTTTAGGTTATTTGACTGTAGTTAAATTATTGGTGAATAATTTATTTGTTAATTAATCTCTACTAAAGTGATAAATGCAGGATGATTGGATGCAGGCCGCTTCCAACCGGCCTATTGGAGGTCGATGGGGGAGGCCTATGTTCTAGCAGCTGGACGTCCTAAGGCTGAAGGAGGAGGGAGGAGGAAAGTAAAATAGAATAACAATTAAATACCTAAATGATTTGATTGATTGATTCCGAGTTTTTTCTGCTTATCTAATCTCTTAGAGCACTTGAATATCCATACGACGAACCCTTTCCGGTGCGGACTTGTGACTAACTCATTAGTCGCAGATGAATTAAGGTTGACATTTTTAGGTTTAAGGGTCCCGTATACCCTCTGCAGCTTTCTCTCTCGCACATTTTCACATTATTGAAGATATAAAATCAATGAGTGTGAATTTCCAAAAAGTAACAAAATCATGTCATGGTGTCTATCGTAACATTACAAACAAAGAAATTGTCAATTTGATATATTTTAATTTGACACAGAAAAATGGTAACAAGTGATTTTTATTCTCGTGTCATTTTATTCCATCAAATGACAAGATATCGAAGCAAACATTTCTTTGTTTGTAATGTTACGATAGACACCATGACATGATTTTGTTACTTTTTGGAAATTGACACTCATTGATTTTATATCTTCAATAATGTGAAAATGTGCGAGAGAGAGAGCTGCAGAGGGTATACAGGACCCTTAAGTAGGAAGTTAGTTCTTCAAATTATAGACACTGTAAGTACTATGTTTGAGAAAAGGTCTTATATTTACGCCGACTGACTAATGCACAGAAAAGAAAGAAAAAACTTCTCTTTTCTGTGGACTACATGTCTACATGTCTAAAACTAAATTGAAATAATATAACTCTAAACTAAAATCATCTAACTAAAGTAACATTCATTAATAATGGATGAGAGTAAATATTTCTTATCAATTTGGTAATCCTAATTGCATTAGGTATTATAAGTCCCTACACCTTATCAAATTAAAACCAGTTTAACCTGAAACCTTCGTTAAAAAGGACTGATAATTAAATTATAGAAAAGATAATTAAATTCTAGTAAAGTTTGGTTTTTAATCTCTGATCTCTATGATATAAATGCAATGGTAACTCTGTCAGTCCCTCTGTCTGTTACATTTTCAAAGTGGCCAAATGAATTTTGATGAAATTTGTTAGGGAAATAGTGTACTTTTTTATAGTAAAGGCGGACAGAGTATTTTTTTTTCCGAATATATATGAATAATTTAAAACAATGGGCTAACAACTTCGATGCAATAAGATGAAGGTAGCACTATAATAATTATGGGTTACATAAATACTTACTTAAAACACTACCTAGACTTTTTAATGCACTTTACCAATCCGAATAAAAAACAGTAAATATATTTTTTTACATTTCCAATAGAGAAGAAGAAGTTTATGTACAAAACAGTAACAAAATTGTTTTTTTTTTTTATTAGTTAATAAAGACTTAGAGAGAGGATAGATCGTTATGTCTGCACCTAACTTTTTAACTGTTCGACCAACCACCCGCATTCTTCAGTCTTCCCGTGAACATGGTGCATGTAACTGCGCCGAAATATCGGGAGCCCATTCCACAACCTTACCATGGTAAATATCCCGTAAATGTATTGTGAATAACTAAGTAAATTCGTTTAAGTTAACAAAATTGTAGTCAACCATAATAAAAGTCACGGACCCTGAAGTCCGTGGAGTTGCATTGTAAATTTAAAAAAAAAAACCCGTAAATAATCACATAACTTTAACCATGGAGTAGATAAACTAAAACTAGAATGGCCAAAATTGCTAAACGTGGGAAAAAAGGGCCAAAAGTAATTATGTGGTTTACGATGTACCACGCTTACCACGAAGAAACTGTTTCTCTCGCGACTGGAAGACTTCCAGATTGTAACTATCGGGGAACGGCACTCAGGTAGTGCATTTCACAGTCTAGCGGTTCGCATCAAGTGGAATTAAAGCGCTTTGTTTGGATTTTGAATATCAACCATGAAACGGTGTCGCCATATCGTGCCCTGTCCTGATAAAAAAATGGACAGGTAATATACTTTTTGTTTTGGGCGACGTACTTTGAACCCACACTTCGTTCAGGACTCTATGTTAGAATCTTTCGCTACGTTCTGGATTCAAAGCGCCCTCACCTGAAAATATTATTTTGCTCCCTTGTCATACAATCCACTTTTCTTACCTACTAATATTATTAAATGCGAAAGTGTGTTCATTCGTTGGTTTGTTTGTTCTTCTTCCACACAGCAACAAAATGACGGATCGACGTAATATTTTGCAGATAGATAGTTACAGGACCGGAAAGTGACTAGAAGTTTTTGTCCTACACATGTACGTTTCCTGAGGGACTGTCGATGCGGGTGAAACCATAGGGCGCAGCTAGTAGGTATAAAATGTAAAATTAGATAGTGCACTATTTAATATGACGCATTGCACTCCTGGGTACCACGTTGGCCATGTTTTATCAGCTATATGAATGCAGTTTAAATGGTAGAAGCTAGAGTATTATTTGTACCCAGTGAGGTGTAATAATAGAGACGTTATAGGCGAACAACACGGCTTTAAAAACTGACTAAACGCAGCATTTATCTACGATAACATAGCATAGCTTACCTACACATGTATAATACCTACACATGATAGCCCGTTGGTCCAGTTGGTAGTGAACCTGCCTTCTGAGCTTGGGGGCGTGGGTTCGCATTCCCATCTAGGACAAACATTTATGCGATGAACATTTGTGTTTGTTCTATATCTGGTTGTTAATATCTATTTAAGTATGTATTTAAACCTATATATGTATGTATATCAGTCTCTGGCAGCCATATCACAAGCTTTGCTTAGTTTGGGGTCAGATGACCGTGTGTGAAAAAATGTCCCGAATATATTTATATTTATTTAATTATGTGCATTTTGTGAAATAAGGGAAACTTTTTACGCTATATCTGTTAGAAAGAGGCAAAAATACAATTTGCTGTGTACACTCGGAATGCGTCACTGAGAGACGGCTGAAGTCGGGCAGCCAGCCTTGTATTCGTCTAGTCAATATGGTGGCGGGCACAACCTATCTACAAATAAAAATATCTTAGTTTGTACCTACATAATTACACCTAGTTGTACAGGATGTATGTGAGGTGGATTGACGACATTAGAAATACTGTCGGGAACGAGTGGATGCGAATAGCGAGAGACCGGGGAGAGTGGCATAAACAAAGGGAGGCCTATACCCAGCAGTGGGTCACTCAAGGCTGATGATGATGATGATGATGATGTACAGGATGTATCTCTAGACGATGGTCATAATCAAAGATATCATTGTACATCATTTTAAATAAATTTTACTATGAGACCAACATGTTAGGCATCTCTCTCCTGGACCGGATACCAAACGTAGAAATTCGACGAAGAACGAAGGTCGAAGACGTGGTTAAACGGATCACGAGAATTGTTTTTTTTTTTCGAAAAAAACGTATACCGGTATCGGTGGATACAACTCGCCGGTATCCGTGGCTAATTCAAACCGATACCGGGATCCGTGGATACAAACCCTGAAATCTGGCCAAGACTACAGCTTCATTCGTTCGATTTTTTCTACAGCCATCAAGTTCTGAACTATGAGTATAATTATATTACAATACAATACAATGACTCTTTATTAAAATACCACAAAACAAGGATAACATAAACATTAGAATAAAAATATTATCTAGGCTTTTACCAGGTGACCTTATCGCTTTTTTTTTTTTTTCAATTTATTTAAAAACACATTGTACGTTACATCTCGAGTTAGTAAGTTGTCTTAAAACCTATGTTAGATTTATCCAGACAACTGGTTCTCGGTATAGTATATGATTTAATTTTTTTAATCTAATTAAATCTAATTACCTACATTGTACAAAAAAATTAAACGCGCGAACACACCAAACTGCTGTTGTAGGCACAAGTTTATCGCGGCTTAAAGCTATCTCTTCCAGGCAACCGAGCACGGAAAGGAATTATATAAAAATAATTGTGGCCTTAACTAAAAAAACAACAGTTAATACTTATGAAAATATCAACAAACAATCAATAGACTACAAATAAATATAACATTCTCATATATACATATGACAACACACTATACAGGGTGTAAGGGGAACACTCTTGAAGCCAAAAGAAGGTAATTGTACTCATCATTATGAACCACTTTTACTATGGGACCAACCCTGAAATCACGAAAAAAATATCAGCTGTTCCATACATTTTGTCGAGTGTCAATGACCGTTTTCTATACAGTTTACTATACAGCTGAAATTTTTTTCGCGATTTCAGGGTTGGTCCCATAGTAAAAGTTGTTCATAATGATGAGTACAATTACCTTCTTTTGGCTTCGAGAGTGTTCCCCTTACACCCCTTATACCTACATAATTAATAAACCACATAAATATTAATTAACATACCTACTGTTATCAAAGATACATACACATGTTGATACATACATTATAATTATTTGTCACATAGAAGTAAGGGAATAGATAGCAGCTATAGTGCGAGATAGTGCGCTTTTACGCAGAGTTTGAAAACGTCGAGGGAGGGGGCACGCTTTATTATGGATTTGGATACGGAACCGTACCATGTGCGTGTCCCGACACGCTCTTGGCCAGTTATTTTGAAATTATCATGAGCCGCTGCCTCTTCCCAGTCTGTCTTACCTTAAAACTTTTTAATATTATCGCTGGGAGCGAACGCTATCTTAACCACTTCTTGAAAACTTGCTCCAAACTATTATTAAAGAAGCGCTTTAAACTCCCAACTCGGTTTGTTGAAGGAATCTGAATAAAACGGGATGATGTTTACGAAAGAGGCTTATATATCTACTTAGGTAAGTTTAGTGGAAGAGACAGCGCAGTTTCTTTGGAAGTAGATGAGTAAAATACAAAGTTTGAGAGCTTATAAAGCATAGCAAATGCTGGCTAAATGGGGCAACGCGACGAGCCATAAAGCATATTTTACTTATAACTTTGTAAGATAATGTTATTACCGTAATGCCAAACAGAGAAGTAACTCTTGAGTTACTTATTTAAAAAAAAAAAAACATAAAGAAAGACAGTAATTTATTAACTTTCGCGATTTGAACACATGTTTTTTTTAATACGTGTTAAGTCCCGATAAACATTTAGAAAGATACATGTCCACAAAAATGGTAGTAGATCTGTGACAAAAATGATAAATCCACAGATAAATCAAAATAAAATCAACAAAACTGGACGTCAACCGCCAATTTTTGTTTTTTCGTGACCATAGATACATAAGTAGTCCTTCAGTCGGAATAATACTGAGGTTTACATGTCATATTCAAGCAAAATAAGTTGATAAAAAATTATCATAATATAATTATTACTACGAAATAATTAATTAATTAAATACGCACGCAATACTAAATCATTTAATAAGCACGCCTATGAAATTCCGTAATTTATTGACAAGCAACCATAGCAAAAAGGAAACAGTGTTTTCGTGACGTTATGAAGCGATGTTCTCTTTAGTTCCGATATTTTTATCGATTCCACAGATTATGATGTAACGAAGACTATTCAGTTTTGTCTTGACGTTCCTCTGAAAGTATAAACTACGTGTGCTCTAAGATAAGTTAACTTTATCGATATGACAGTTATGTCGTATCTCGTATCCTCGTATCCCATCACTTTCAGCAAACGTCATAAGTGACATGGTAACTTGGTTTTACTCATGAGAGGTTTCATGGTTTTACTTTAGTCGACAAATTTTTGATTAATTTACAACTGCCACTTCAACTTAATCCGGTAATAGCTTAAAGCAAATCTGGTGCGCTATGTCGGTAACTTTCATTCGTATGCGGATCTCCAGTCCTGATTTCTGATTCGATGTCGAAGAGAAACCCCTAGTATAACATTTAATTTGAAAATTTTGACTACTTTGAATATTGAATTATTTTGAGTTTGATTTACTTTGAGTTTTACACCTAGATAAGAAAATTATAAATGGTTTAACAAGGTTTTATTAACTAAACAAAATACAAACTAAAACAACAGATACAGTTAGACTGCCCATAGAAAGTTGAAGGTCTAAAGACAATCCAAATGCACAAGCCCACTACCAGTTGGCAGCGTACCCAGCATGCTGGCGGCATTACCACGTTGAAAGGCAATGCTTATGCGTTGAGCCAGAATAAATTTAAGTTTAAATGGTTCATTTTAATTTATTAGAAGTCGAAAATTGAATATGAATAAACAATTAAAATATTCTAATACATAAATTAGGTTACAGAATTTGCATAGACTCTCAAAGATTGACTTCTCAAAGCTTTAGATTGCTAATGCTCAAATTGTTTACTAAATACCATTTAATTGCTAACTTAATAGACGTCTGACTAAACAAAAGTCATTTGTAGTCAGACAAGGCGAGTTCACAATAGACGACTAACACTTGGACAACGTTTTGGATGACGCAGTACAAATAGCAAGTAGAAGTTAGTAGCTACATCACCAAGTTATGCCGAACGCACTCTGCGTTCTCTAACTAGTCCGGTCAAACTGTAGAGGCCAAAAGGCCAACAACACAAGTCAATATAAAAAAAGTAAGTAGCTACTTATAAGTCTGTGGCTACTACGCATCGTCGGCAACGTTTTGCTTAAAGCAAATGGCAGTGGTAGTACTTAGTAGTACTTCCAGTGCCACTTGCAATAAGCAAAACGTAGACAATGCGTACTAGCTACTTGCAAATTGTACTTGCTACATGTACTAAGCATCTTCTGCAAGCGCCTAAATTTTACCTCTGGCAATAAAATTATGACTCTTCATCAAATTACTAATATTTTGAACCTTTTTTTTTTTTTAACAGAATAGATCTTCGTTTGGACACCAACGCGCCTGATGGTAAGCGACGTTGCGGCCGAGGATGCAACACGTTGATCTAGAAGAAATATATTTACTTTAGCCTTGAAGATGCCTAGATTGTATATAGTTCTCAAGAAACAAGGAAGACGGCAGGGAGTTCCATTCTTGGGCAGTACGTATCAAATAACGACCCAAATGGTTGAGTACAAATCTTTTGAATTTGCACGAAGAAAGGGTGATAGTGTGCAGTCCTTCTACTTGTCCTGTAGTAAAACGGGGAGGGTAGAATAAGGCCATGAAGCTCTTGCGAACATTCGCCGAAATGTATCCGAAAAAAAAAAATACAGACAAGCTACTTTACGGCGGTGCTCGAGGCTTTGCAATTTTTGGCGACAATTTTGCTGCCACCAATCAGCCTTTGGGAACGAAACCTTAAAAACGTAACTAAACCTCTTTGCATACTGTGTTATTGTACGTACCACCTACAAAATAAATTAGAAGAGACAAAAATTGGCCATCAGTTAAAGCCCTATTTTCGACGAAGTGGCTTCTTTAATTTAAAAAAAAAATGCCATATGTGGCAAACATGCAGACGGGCTACCTGATGGTAAGCAGTCACCGTCGCCTATGGATACTTGTAACACCAGAGGCATCACAAATACGTTGCCGACCCTTTAGGACTCGATTGACTCGCCTTTTGAAGAACCGTAGAAGGTAGCTCATTCCACATTTTGCAGGTATGAGGCAAGAAGGATCGTGTGAATTGCACAGTGTGCGATTTCCTCAGATCTATGATGTGTGGATGAGCCTTCAGGTGGTGGCGGCTAGTGCGATGGTAAAATCGCGACGCCGGCATCAGTTCACTACAATTTTGTTCACATTAAATATCATGTTTGAGAAATACATCGGGCGAGTTGGCGGC
The DNA here is from genome assembly GCA_932305915.1 of Agriopis marginaria. NCBI lineage: Eukaryota > Metazoa > Arthropoda > Insecta > Lepidoptera > Geometridae > Agriopis > Agriopis marginaria. Next base: position 14,892,636 of record OW029932.1, read on the forward strand.
CAAGCGCAACCCTATCTATACTAATATTATAAAGAGGAAAGTTTTGATTGTTTGTTTGTTTGTATTGAATAGGCTCCGAAACTACTGAATCGATTTGAAAAATTCTTTCACTGTTGGGAACCTACACTATCCCCGTGTGACATAGGCTATATTATATACCCGTGCGAAGCTGGGGCGGACCGCTAGTTTATAATAAAATAAAAACATTATTTTCTAGTACATTTTCTTATTATCACTTTTAACTAATACTAATTAATCAATTTCACTTCTCTCATAATTGGTTTTTCCCTCAAAATTTTATAAATACCTTATTTACAACGGAGAGCTATTTTTTCCTTCAAAAAATCTTTAGACCGTTCCAGTAATTAATTTCATAATCGCGAAAGCTATCGCAGTCCGAAAAGGTTTTTAGTAATTAGCTAAATGAAATACGCCCAATGAATGAGCGCTTTTAAAACTAGTGGCCCAGAAGGGTAGATAATATTTAAATATAAAAAATTCTGGATAAAAGTTTATTTGAATCCTATAAATGTTTACAATTAATCAATGTTTTTAAATAGTTATGCCTCACGGTTTTAACCGTATTTTTCTGTTTTATCATCTTCATCAGCCACAGTCTTCCTTATCCCACTGCTGGGTGTAGGATTATCTCTTTTCTTTGTTAGCCTTTTGTTTTCTTTTCCATCTGCCTCGGTCCTGTGCTAATCTAGTCCAGGTTCGACCCGCGATAGTAATAATATCGTCGACCCATCTTGCAGCTGGACGACCAACACTCCGCCATGACAGGCGGGCCTCAGCCACCACTCTGAATCTTACTCCACCTGCTATCACTGCGCTTAGCAACGTATCCTGACCAGACTTTTTTTTACCGCGATTCAAACGTCTCTACGTTTGTAGTTTTATAAAACACTATGGGCTACCACGGCTTTTTTTTTTTATTATCCCATTTTTCTATCGGACCGCCAGGGCGGGCACAAAAAATAGACATCGTTTTATGGTTGGTATTCCGAGAAGCCGTACGAAGCGCTATGATTCCACATTTATTGTGCGAACTGCTAGTCTGTGGAATTCGTTGCCTGAATGGGTTTTCCCCGTCGTTTTCTGGGTGTCTTCAAGTCGAGAGTGAATCGGTTTCTTCTAGGCAAGCGTGCCCCATCGTAGACCGCATCGTCGCGCGAGATGGCGGAACACAGATATATAGCCTATGTTAACCGGGGATAGTGCAGCTGCCCAACAGTGAAAGAATTTTTCAAATCGGTTCAGTAGTTTCGGAGCCTATTCAATGCAAACAAACAAACAAACAATCAAATCTTTCCTCTTTATAATATTAGTATTGAAGTATTGATAGTATAGATGATAATGTCTGCATGTATCCATTATATGAAGGAAACGCTTCGGCCGAAATTGGAATTTAAGGGCTTGGCATATTTTCAGAGTAACTAGTGTCCAATTTTTGTATCCACCTTAAAGGTGCGTATAATATTTCGATTTTCAACATAGGTCTTCGACGCGGACATTCCATCCTTACGTCGTGAACTTTGGTAAAGTCCGCACGCAGCGTTTCCAAAATTCCTTCCTAATACGAACTGCACAGGAATGGAATGCGCTCCCTGCCTCGGTGTTCCCTACAAGGTACAACCTGGGTCTCTTCAAGACAACAGTGAATAGGCACCTCATGACAAGCGTGCCCCATCTTAGACTGCATCGTCACTTAACATCAGGTGAGCTGAGGTAAAATGCTAGCCACTTTCTTCATTAAAAAAAGTTTGATAACATTTATCTACTGCAACGGGCGAATGCATAGAGGATTATGTTAGAATTTACAGATAAAGTTTGAAATATATCTATCATTGGCTCGTGTCATTTACAATAATTACCCCGGCCCAGCTACAAGGACAAGAAAACTGTATGAAATTTGAATTTCCCGCCATATGTGAAACGTACCACCTTAAACAAAAAATGCAGTCAAATTGAGAACCTCCTTCTTTGAAATGGGTTGAATATATATACATGTATCTAGGATGAATTTATCGGCCTTCCCTTATAGCCTTCTATACCCGATCCCCATTAAATTGGTATCCGGCTGAATGGCTCCCAGCCCGCCGCTAAACGGCTCTGATTGCCCTTCTTTGATTATCTAGCTCTAGCCGGAAGCCATTTGGCTAACATGCTAAATCTTGTTGAATGGAGGATTCCGGCCTGATTACTTTTTTATTGAAGATTTTACGCGCGGTTTTGCACTTTGAGAACAAAACAGTCATCATTATCGTGTTCCCACTGCTGGGACAGTGGCCTTCTCTCAGAGAGAACACTAATTCACCATGCTGGTAAATGTCATACCTTTGTTTTTTTATATATAATATATATCGTCGCAAGAAAGGCAGAATTACTGAAGCGGCAAAATAGGCATATTGAGTTATATAGATATTCGGAATCAGCGTTTTTTTCTGCGTCGATCAGTCTGGGTCCCATAGCGATACGAGCACTATTTTGGCGTTTCAGTAAAAGGAAAAAACCCCTTTTTTCCTTTTTTTTTCATCAACCAGAGTCCTTAAACGACACTTTTTTGGCATTTTATTCGTGCCTGTCATCTAAGTAATTTTGTTTTCCTGCAATAAATTACAAGTAAATTTTAAGTAAATTTGGCTTCCAGCAATTTAACAGCTAATATTTTAGAGTTATAAGTAATTTTGACTATAAATATTTGAATCAAATGGTGGATAAGAAATTTTGCTTTACTGTAAATTGAAGTAATTTTTATATCACAAACCAGCATTCCATTTATTATGGTTTGTACTTGTGGACATAGAAAATGACAAATTAATAAAAGTTTACCTTGACGTCATCGAAATTCTTGTGCTGGGAAAAAAGTTATAAATTAAAAACGAAAAAAAAACAACTTAAAACGGCTTTTTCTCGAAATGGTCATTTGGAGCTTCAGTAAATTTGCCTTTCCTGCGACGATATATAATAGTAGACAAACAAGCGACGGGCCACCTGATGGTAAGTTGTCACCGTCGCCTATGGACACCTACAATGCCCGGGGCATTGGCGGTGCGTTGCCTACCTTTGATGACTCTATTCACTGTTCGCTTGAAGCAATTGAGGTTATATTTTGGACGAAAAACCGAAGGTGGTAAGCCATTCCGCAACTTACAGGTGCGTGGCAGAAACAATCGATCAAATCGACTTTTAAGGTTCTTGGACATACCGGTCCTTTTTCTTTCTTTTTTTACGCGGATAAGTCCTTTTGAAGAAAGTCCGCCAACTTTCTTCCTTACCGTTTTTAGCTGCTTCGCTTGGTGCCGCCGTTTCACCGCTTCGAATCGAAACTGCACTTAGGTAATTTATTTAAATAAGTACTAAATAAGTCATTAGTGAAGGGCGAGGATCGAACCGGGTGCCGTCAGATTGTAAAGCGCACATGCTACTGCTCGACCAACATTATTACACCATCGCTCATTACATTATCTGAGTTTAGAATTTAGATTCAAAAGCGCTAGTCATCTGCTAAAGCAATTTAGCCAATGACTTATTTCATTAAAAAAATAGTGTTTTCAAATCAAGTTATAGTTTTATGATGATTTCAGTTATTTGACAAGCTGACAACCAAATAAAAAAGTAAGAACTCGTAGAGAGCGGTATTAGGGCTGAAAGTCCCAGGTGCAGCTGTATTTTCCAACATCCAAATAGGATCCAGCACAAACCATAACCATAAATAAAGATAAAGCAAACAACAAATAAATATCGCGATCCGCGAGGTGGCGAGAGCCTAACGCAATTATCAGTAAATTTTGCGGCGTCCCACAGTTAATCCGCTTTATTCCAGTTTCAAGCTGGTTCCAACCGGTATTGTCCACATGCGTTTTCCCTTCAGACCGGTTATAACCGATTTCAAAGAAGGAAGTTCTCAGTTCGACTACTTTTTAGAGTTAACCCAAAAATAACGTTATTCTTTAAATGGTCCATACACTAATAAAGTTTGGCATCCCTGCCCTATAACCACTTGACTGCTCATCCTTTACCCCGCATGAGCCAAAGGTTCTAACATGTCAACCTAAACTATTTCGAGCGGGGCCAATCCTAGGCGGGAAATAAATGATTGAACTTTTGATTCTCTAATCACAATCGTCGAGTAGCGTCGAGTCTTCAATCACAAGCTGCCCGCGACCGACGTGGCAATATGGCGATCAAGTGGTTATAAGTCAAAATTCCAAATCAACACATGAACATCAAAATAAACCATCACAAAAGTAAAAGTGAGAATCATGATGATATCTATAATTTAAAAAAAGCCGTGGTAGTACTGGTAGCCCATTTGGGAGACCGCTAGACTTGAAAGCGTGAGGTCGCGGGTTCAAACCCCGGGTCCGTACCAATGCACGGAGCTTATGTACGGATTTTTATACCACTGGCTTTTCGGTGAAGGAAAACATCGTGAGGAAACCTGCATACGTACGGAGAAGGAATTCAATGGCGTATGTGAATCCACCAATCCGCACTGGGCCAGCGTGGTGGATATGGCCCAATCACCCTTTCGGGGGTAGGCTGAAAGTCCAGCAGTGGACTGTTAAAAGGCTGATTATGATGATGATGATCTATAATCAAAACATTCCGCTTAGAACTTCATCTCTCTTTATCAAACACTATTTTCTAGGACAAGAAAAACTGTAGACGTAGTTTTTTGTCTTCGCTCCATTGGATATTTGCGCAACCCCTAGCCCCTATTTCAGCCCCTAGGGGGCAGTTCATTACCCTCCAGCTTGTTATAGAGGATTTTTGCGAGATCTCGCCGGATGAATTATGCTAATGGCCAATAGTCCAGCCTCTTGGAATTGCAGATGCTGGAAAAATGTTAGATTGGGTTTAGTGGAGTTAACTTATATGAAAGTCACGACCAACATTGTCTAGAAATAGAACGAATATATACTTATTAAAATCAAATATTGTTCGTTGGTAAGCGAGAAAACGGATAGATCGATATAGCAAACTTTTTTAACGACTTCAAAAAAGGCGAGTTCTCAATTGTTTTTTTAATATTTTTAGCTTAGAATAACTACTAATTTTTTAGGGTTTCGTACCCAAAGGGTAAAAACGAGATCCTATTACTAAGCCTACAATGCCGTCGATTCTGTCGTACCACTCACTAAAATAAACCAATCTGACAGGACTAAAATTATCTGCCTCTCTTTTTATTTTAATATGTGCGGGAAGGATGGCTACAATTTCAGAGCTGTCAAATTTAGTTTAGTTTAGAATACATCAGAATCGATGCTAATATCTGTCTGTCAGCGGCTGTATCTTTCGAACCGTAATAGATAGCCAGTTGAAATTTTCACAGAATATGTAAATGTTGTAACGTTCCATGATCGTTACCTACTTCTAAATACATGGCAAATGGCACATACGCTAGAAGCCAAACTTAATGAATAAAAAAGGTCACTACTATGACATAAACATTGTTGACAGAATGAAGGTGATTGACGAATCAGAAATGAGGGGATCCGTACCGTAGACGAACGAAAGTCGCCGACATAGCCCACCGCATTAGCAAGTTGAAATGGCAGTGGGCAGGGCACATATCACGCAGAACACATGACTGATGGGGCCGAAAGGTTCTGGAATGGAGACCACGGACTGGTAAGCGCAGCGTAGGACGTCCACCCACAAGATGGACAGACGACCTAAAGAAGACAGCAGGGGAACGCTGGATGCAGACCGCTTCCAACCGGCCCTTTTGGAGGTCGATAGGGGAGGCTTATGTCCAGCAGTGGACGTCCTATGCCTAAAATGATGATGATGATGATGATGTAAATTTTACGACGGATTAACTAACAATTAATAAAAAAAAGTAAAAATGAATCCAGGGGACCCATACAATAAACGTATTTTTTATCGGACTGTTTATGTGAGGGATTTAAATCATGCAGATCTGCTGTACACTCTCCAAAATGTATCCGATAAAAAACCGATAGACTAGTCTATATTATAACATGTCTAATTAAATATTATAATGGTGTGTTTGGTATCATTATTGACACAAAATTACTCGTAAATATTGTCAACTGTTAATTTAACTTGCATCGAATGCATATAAACTGATACTAACTTAAAACTAATACAAATGAATTATAGTCTTTTAACCATTACTGTAACTCTACTGGCATTTCAGGGTTACCAAGATACAGGCGTAGCCTAGTTTGGGACCTACAGATTACCACGTATTTTGGGTACTTTCACAAAGCTGCGAGGAGAACTCTGTTTATTATTTATATTAGGTTAATAATTACTATAAATAAAAACTCGTCATAGGTATTAATTTAATGTTTGTAAGTATCCATTGTATATTCTTTAAGACAATAAATAAATTGAATTTAATTGAAAATTGAATATTTTTTTACCTTAGAGTAGTTATTCTAAGGTTTTTACATTTTTGAGTGCGAGCTGAGCCTATATCCATAGTTTTAAATATTTTTGATACTAATAAGATCAAAACTCAGTGTTACTTTCATATATTTCATATATTTTCCATCGAGTGAAACGTTTTTAATCGTGTTTTGGTCTTTATAGTTCCCGTAAAACATTCAATTTGGATATGCCACCATTTTCATAATTTTAAGCAAGGTAACCATGTAAGTAGATAGACTAAAGACTAAAACTAGAATACACTGTTTTAAACTATCACGGTTGTTCACTAAATTTATATGATTATTTACGTGAACGAAAGAGGGTAGATCGTTATGGCTGCACCTAACTTTTTAACTGTTTGACTTACCACCTACATTCTTCAGTCTTCCCGTGAACATGGTGCATGTAACTGCGCCGAAATATCGGGAGCTCATTCCACAACCTTACCACGGTAAATATTCCGTAAATAATATAACTTTAAAACTAGAATGATCAAAAGTGCTATACGTGGGTAAAGAGAACCTTAGTTTCAAGTGAGTATAGCTGTGTCGATAAATACCGTTTATTTTCCAACTCCACTTTCCTTGTAGCAAGTAATAAAAGCTGATCTCGGCTCAAAGGACTCCATAAAGTTGGCATTTAAATCAAAATTTAATATCGCGTCGATTTTAATTTGATAAGTTGCATGTTACGAGCTCGATGACAAACACAGATCCGCGCACTCGAGAGGAAATGGCCTCATAAAGCGACTCCTAAGCACTCGCGATGTTTCTGTACGGGAACTGAACTGACATCGTCTTAAAAACGAGCACCTACCTTAACTTGTCTGTATCTTTTTTCCTGTCATTAAAGCGTACACTCATCGACATGTAGGTACATCCTGCCCCGGTGGCTCAGTTGGTAGTGAACCTATCTTCTGTGCTTGGGGGCGTGGGTTCGATTCCCATCTAGGACAAACATTTGTGTGATGAACATTTGTGTTTGTTCTTTGTCTGGGTGTTAATATCTATTTAAGTATGTATTTAAAAATATATATGTACGTATATCAGTTTCTGGCAGCCATATTACAAGCTTTGCTTAGTTTGGGTCAGATGACCGTGTGTGCAAAAATGTCCCAGATATTTATTTATTTATTTATCCTGCCCGTCCTAACTTACGGTGCCTAGACTTGGTCATTGACCGATTCTCAGAAGTTCAAACTTGGGGTTTGCGAAAGAGCGATGGAGCGCAGCGTCCTAAGAATCAAAAGGACAGACCGAGTCCGAAACACGACGCTGCGCTCAATTACGGGAATCGCTGATGTTGGTTGGTATCAAAGCTGTCAAATTGAAGTGGGGTTGGGCGGGACACGTGGCCAGGATGCACCCTGATAGATGGGCCCAGAGGATAACACAGTGGGTGCCTGAAAACGGACGAAGGAGCCAAGGCAGGCCTAGAACATGCTGGCGCGATGACCTCGACACGTTCCAGATACAGTGGTCGAGTCTGGCGGGTGATCGCACTGTCTGGAAAGAAATGGGGTAGACCTTTGCCCAGGAACGGGAAAGTATATGTTATTTTATTTATTAATTAAATGCAACTCCTCGGATACCAGGTTTCGTGACGTTTATTATACTTAACTACAATAGCTTTGTTAACCTATTTTAATTTAGTTGTTCACAATACGTAACTTCATCATCATCATCAGCCAAAAGACGTCCACTGCCTCCACTTTTAACCTCCACACTGAACGACAGCCTGCCTTTTGCATCCACTGGATACCCACGACTCTCACAATGTCGTATCTTTACTTTTATCTCTGATTTTTTTTCGCGATTTCAGGGTTGGTCCCATTGTAAAAGTTGTTCATAATGATGAGTACAATTACCTTCTTTTGGTTTAGAGTGTTCCTCTTACACCCTGTATAGTTTTGATCTGCCTTAAACTCTAGTGCCGAAAAAAGTCTGCCAAAAACTAAAAAGGGCGAGGTAAGCAGAGGTAACACGTATTGCACACATTTTTTTTTTTTTTACAAATACAAAAACGTTTATTATTTATTAAAGGGCTATAGGTACATAAAGATCTTAATTAGGTAGGTATATGGGTACAAATGTTGTAAGAAGAGAGGTTAGAATAGACAATTACCTATGTACCATAATGGACCACAGAACTGTCCCCCACACTAGGATAACCTGTGTCGTGAGGTCACAGTTCCCAACTCTGGGCATAACTGTCTTCCCCGCAGAGGTGAACTTAAATGAGATAACAACGGTGTTGATAACATTAACCATAATAGGTACGTTGTCAAATTTTTTTAAAGGTACAATTATAATACAATTTGCTTACATATATAATATACAATAGTACACAACAATATAATACAATACAATAAAATGCTGGTAAATTACTAATATTCTATGTCAATTAAGTGTATGTGTGTGATAAGTTTTTTTTTTTATGTATGTGTGCGTATGAACGTGAGAGTGTGTATCTGTGTGTTTGGGTGTGTTTAGAGTCGAGTGTTGGTTGTTTGGGTGGTATATTGGTGTGATTGTTACAGTGATCAGTCACCTGGTACTTTTAATATTTAAGGTTAACAGTCATTATAAGTCATGGTTTCAGTTAAGAGTACATTGGAATATTCTTACTCATTCTACAAACGCACACATCAATATTGAGCGGCACACAACTGTAATCTCTCAAAATGTAATCAAACAACCAAAGGGGGTGTAAATGCTAAAGGGGAAACTGTAGGTTTAACTATTTATTCATTGTTACTGAGAAATTCATCATCATCATCATCAGCCAGAAGACGTCCACTGCTGAACATAGGCCTCCCCCTTTAACCTCCACACTGAACGACAGCCTGCCTTTTGCATTCACTGGATGCCCGCGACTCTCACAATGTCGTCGGTCCATCTAGTGGGAGGCCTCCCTACGCTGCGTTCTGAGAAATTACGTCGTGATATTTATTTACCACGTCGGCAGAAATTTCGTACAGGACACGTTCGCAACAATAAAACGATGGATCTCGGAGAGGGGTTCGTATCATTTGTGAAATTCCACGGACCGACGAGCATCGCTCATAAATGCGTCATCGGGGTATAAAGCACATATCAGACTAACTGCGAACTTGGCTCATTTTGAAAGATATCCGACGCTGATAGTCCTTGACTTTCAGCAGAAATGCCGAGACGGACCCATTCGACACCGATTGTATCCTTTAGTTTGCTTGTAGTTTTTGTAAAGGTATGGTATAAATTTATTTTCTTTCTTCTTTCTTTCTTTCTTATATCGTCTATGGAATAAATGTGGAATTGCAATAATTATAATTTTCTAGTTGTTTCTGACGTGTTTTTGTTATTATGCCGTGTTTTTGAACTGTACTGTGTATGTTAATCTTTAAGTGTGTTTTAACTGACTTCAAAAAAAGAAGGGGGTTTTTAAATCTTTTTTTTATGTTTGTCACCTCAGATCTCCATCAATTATGAACTGATAAAAATTATTTTTTAATGGCAAGGATATACTTTAAGATTGGACCTATAGAACATTTCATCAAAATCGGTTGAGCATAGTTTGGCTTTAAATAAGAATTGCTGGAAAATTGTGTTACTTGAATGACGACGGTCAATAGTCAAGTAACTGAAATAGCGTTTTTTTTTTTTAAAATGAGTCGGCTTTTTATATTGATTATTATTTTTGTTGTAATCTAAATCTTCACAAGATACTCGGCTGCGTTAGGGTACTATGTGGGGTGATACCAAAATTTGGCTTTGCACCCGCTAAACCAGGTTCATCGATGCCTGATGGTGGGCCCAATATTGCCAGAGAAATAAACTGGGGTTCCTCTACTACAGTGCAGTTCCATCTATGACAGATACGATGCTTGCTTATCGTGTACAATTTGTTGCTGCTTTTTATGTCGATGGCATAGCACCACGTTTCAAATGTCACTTGAAGACCTCTGTTATGGTCTCATCATCATTATTTCACCTATAGGACGTCCACTGCTGGACATAGGCCTGGTCATCGATCTCCAAAAGGGCCGGTTGGAAGCGGCCTGCATCCAGCGTTTCCCTGCGGTCTCTTTAAGGTCGTCTGTCCATCTTGTGGGTGGACGTCCTACACTGCGCTTACCAGTCCTTGGTCTCCATTCCAGAACCTTTCGGCCCCATTGGCCATCTGTTCTGCGTGATATGTGCCCTTCCCACTGTCATGGTCTAACTAGTGTTAAAAAACAACAATATGGCGACGCATCCAAAGCAGCAGCAGTCAGTTGCAAATGATGTTTGCGCCCATATTTTTAGCCCGTGGTTATTGTTTGTTCTATATTATTCTAGAACCAATCAAACAATGCCATGTCTGAGGCTTTTAGGAGGCCTACACTCCGACTCTGACACTAGGATGATTACTCAGCAAATACTAGCTTCCTTTCTTTATCATCATCATTGGTGGCTCATTCAGCCCACTGCATGCCATAAGCCTCCTCTTTCTGACACCAATTTGCCCTCATCATCATCATCATCATCATTTTAGCTGCAGGACGTCTACTGCTGGACATAGGCCTCCCCCATCGATCTCCAGAAGGGCTGGTAAGAAGCGGTCTGCATCCAGCGTTTCCCTGCGGTCTCTTTGTCGTCTGTCCTTCTCGTGGGTGGACGTCCTACGCTGCGCTTACCGCAATTTGCAATTTACCTTATTCAACACTAATGTTAGAAGCGATGGTGGCCAGGCGGTAACATGTGCTTTACAATCTGACGACACCCGGTTCGATACTCGGTCCTGCACCAATGACTTATTAATACTTACATAAGTTATGTGCAGTTTCAATGCCGTTGCTCAAAAACGGTGCAGGAAAACATCGTGAGAAAACCAATATATCAAAAAACCTCGAAAATTTAAAAATAAAATGACCTTCACCAGCATTCACTGGGCCAGCATGGTAGATTAGGGCCCATCCTCTCTTCTTTCTCTATCTCTCTCTCTCTCTCTCTCAGAGAGAAGGCCTGTGTCCCAACAGTCGGAACTGATAGGCTAATAATGATGAACGTTAATGTTGTCCATATATCTGTTATCCTCACTTGCTCTTTTCAAACTTAGAAACCCTGGAAGTCCAAAATCCATTGTCTCAAACTATCCCAGCCAGACTTACAACTTTCCTAAGTTCAAACTACCCGGGTTCAGTACCGGCAGGCCATTCGATAGCAGATCAAAGGCACAGTTTGCACATCTTACCGGGTTAGCTCGGGTATTGTCAGGATATTGAAGCTTGCTTAGGACAGCCCAGATTGTTTGTCTGTACCTACCTTCTAATATTATAATAGACCTAGAAACCGTTTTAGTGGCTTGTGGGTTACTTGTTTGATTATCATGCTTTATAGGTATGTTGAGGAGATAGCTGGCTAGCTAAAGAAGTGGGGATAGGCCGCCAAAAAAATCATTATCACGTCAGGTGCTTAAGTTAGTACGTTTCACCTATGGCGGGAAATTTAAATTTCAAACAGTTTTCTTGTCCTTGTAGCTACGCCGGGTAATTATTGCAAACGATCATGATTTTTGCGCAAATTGATTATTATGCTTTGCAAAATCTTCTAAAGCTATTAATCTCTAATGCACATTATTACTTACATTTGTCAATAAACTAGTTTTTGCTGTTTCAAACGGTTTATTGACAAATGTAAGTAATATGGTGCGTTACTGTTAAATAACTTTACATGATAATGAAAAGAACAACCAAGTATTTGCGCAAACATGCGCCATCGTAGGCCGCATCATCGCTTAACATCAGGGGAGTTGGCGGCCAAGCGCAAGCCTATTTATAAAAAAAAACACTGTCATTTTAAAATAATTAGCCAGCCTAGTGCCTACAAAGACAAAAAAACTGTTTGAAATTTGAATTTCCCGCCATAGGTGAATCGTACCACCTCAAATCTTCGTGCATGAGTCTGGTAACATCCTATCCAGGGTTGCCATGTCGTTACAACGTGGCCATGGCTTGGCGCAGAGCCAAACACACGCCGTCACAGATTACTTATTAGTTGCTTGTACGATGAACTGCCTTGCAGGCTTGTACCAAGTTATAATACGACTTCCCTATCTGAATAGCTGAGTAGGAGCGCCACCATCGTTAGTACTACAACAAAGCTGATAAGTTTTTGTGAAAAATTTAGTTCTCTCATTTGATCACCTCTGCCGATAAGTTGGTCGGGCTTTACTGTAAATATCTTGGACAGGCCACTTATTGGCACCCGTTGGGAAAGTTTATGAAAGAAAATGGTGTCTTGTAAGATTTAGAAAGCCACGACAACATTTTATTGACACATTTCAGAGCCGTAATTGGATGGTTCTTTTTTGGTTACCAAGTGGTTACCAACCAATCACCAAAGATAATAACGTCATTGCCAATCACAGAGCATTATAAGTAGTTTCACAGTAAATAAGTTTCCAATCAGGTTTAAGAGGTTATCTTTTTTTATGTAGGCTTGCGTTTGACCACCATCTTACCTGATGTTAAACGATGATGCGGTCTACGTTGGAGCACGCTTGCCTAGAAGAAACCCATTCACTCGTGATTTGAAGACACCCAGATTGTAACCATCGGGGAACACCCATTCAGGCAGCGCATTCCACAGACTAGCAGTTCGCTCAATAAATGAAGAATCAAAGCGCTTCGTACGGGTTTTCGGAATATCAACCATAAAGCAGTGACGATTTTTCGTGCCCACTCGGGCAGTCCGATAGAAAAATGGGCAGGAGGGAATTAGATCGTTCAGATCCGATGCACTCTCCGAAATATATGTCAAAATCCTTTTTTATACTATCATCATCATCATCAGCCAGAAGGTTCGTGGTCTCCACTCCAGAACCTTTCTTCCCCATCGGTTATCGGTTCTTCGAGCGATGTGGCCTGCCCATTGCCACTTCAACTTGCAAATTTTAACAGCTATGTCGGTGACTCTGGTTCTTTGGCTGGTTCTAGTTCTTTGGTTTTTATACTAGCTTAACTTTAATTAAGGAAGTAGATTGAAAACTAAATATATCTATCTGTTATTCGTGAGTTTGTACGTGTATTTTTTTATTTAAACTTTCAACTTGGTTCTTCTTCTGTTGGCCCTGACGCAAAACCCTTTCTTTACGGACTTTTACACCCCATTAGAATCATCCTGCCATTTTTCAGCTTCAAATGTCACGTACTTTTTACGATTTCGTGATGTGTCAGTAAACGAGAGAGTGAAAGAGTTGTATTTCACTTTTCAATATATGGATTACTAGCTGCGCCCCGCGGTATCACCCCCGTAGTAATGAAAAATGGTGACGGTGATGATGTTGATGAAAAGTAGCCTATATCACTCTCTGACTCTTGAACTATAACCATGCAAAAAATCAGGTCGATCCGTTGTTCCGTTGTAGCGTGAAAGAGGAACAAACAAACCAACAAAAAACACACTTTCACATTTATAATATTAGTATGATTAAATATTTAACCCCATAGAATCAAGGTATACGCTAATTAGGTACTGCAAAAAGTGATAAAGATAAAGATTATTTATTTGCACAAAACACGAGTAAATCATACACATATTTAAAAACGCATGCACAATAGGTGGGTTAAAATATTTGTCACTTTGTATCATGTTTTGCCAATTTTTGTAGGCGTACAAATCTAGAGAGATGGTATAAAAATACCGTAAGAATTATACATAAAAAATATTAGTTAAATTAACTTTCGAAACAATTTCAAAAGTTCAGATATGATGTTATTAATTTAAATAGTTAACAGTTATATTACTATAATTGTATGATATACAAATTGACCTACTGCAGTCATTACTACAATTTATCATTAACTTTGTAATAACATTTCTTGACTAAAAGTTTTTTTAGTTTTGTTTTAAATTGACTAGATTTTAGATCTCTTATTGAAATTGGTATAGTGTTGTAGATAATCGGTCCCATACACATAATACTCTCTCAACCCAAAGTGATTGCCAGTTATTACAAAAGGACGTAAATGTCGTGTCAGATTGGTGTAAAACTAATCATATGTACTTAAACATAAGTAAATGTTTTGTAATTTCATTTTCTCGCAAGCGGCAAAAAATTACTAATGATTATGTGATCAATGGGCAGGTCTTGACGCGATCACAAGTTGTTAAAGATCTCGGTATACTGTTTGATGATAAGCTTTCATTTATACCGCACTATCAAAAGATCACCACCAAAGCTAATCAGCTTCTTGGTTTTGTCTTAAGGTCTACTAAAGGTTTTAAAAAGCCTCGTAGTCTTTTGTACCTTTACTATTCGCTTGTGAGAAGCATCTTAGAGTATGGTAGTCCGATTTGGTCTCCGCACTATAATGTTCACTCCGATGAAATTGAGAGAGTACAGAGAAAATGTCTGAGAATACTTTGTTATCGTCAGCATGTGGGACGTAGTGATTTGAATTACGAGCGGAGGTTGGTAACATTTAATGTTCAGTCTCTGAAATTGCGTAGGAAATACTTCGACTTTGTGTACTTGTATAAAATTATTCACTCCAAAGTTGATTCCCCAGATTTGTTATCTCAGTTATCCTTTAATATTACATACAGCGCACGCAGTCACCAACCTCTTTGCACTTCAAGTCTACAGAAATAATACATCCTTCTTTAACCCAATTGTAAGAATGGCACGTCAATACAATGATTTGTTAATAAATAATTCTGATTTAGATATATTTGTTCCTAAGTTTAGTAGTTACGTAAGAACTATGAAGGATATCCTCCGTCTTAGTCCTAAGGATTGTTCAGACGCAGCAGCTGTGTTGCGTCTGAAGAGTCCATCTCATGTTTAGTTGTTTTTGTTCTTTTGTTTTAGTTTTTAGTAAAATGTTTTGCCATCTTGGAGGTGCCCATCAGCAAGCTCATTGCTATGTGGATGGGTACTTTCATCACGTTTGTCTCGTTTTTTTTTTTGTGTACACATTTTTGGGTGACAATCCAGTTCAGATTTTTGTATGTATTTATTTAAGGATTTAATTGATTGTTATCTGTTTTGTGTATCTAAATAAATAAAAATAAAAAAACAAAATTCAAAATATTTATTTGTCAGAACATGGTAGGTACACATACATATAAAGTAGCATACATGGCCGTAAGAATGGAGACGTATCTCATGTCCTTGCCTGTTACAGCGTACAAATGTTAGTTTTTTTATATATACTATTATTAGTTTTTGTTAAAGTAAAAAAAATAACGAAATTATGTCTAAGTTAGAATATTGTTAAAATCATACTTTGGTTTGGTTGTATTTTATACCTTAATTAGATGTTTATTACTACCTATATAAGCTATTATTATCATTTTATCTTTTCCTAGTACCTAGTCTCGATTTTATGTCAATTATTTAGTCTACTGTGTTTCATTAAGGTGGTTTTAGATGGGCGATTAAGACATCTGTTTTGGTCTCTACGATTTCTTACCGCTAAGCAAGTGGTTACTCCAAATTATATAAAAAGTTACTTTGAACATTTTATGTCCATTGAAAGCTATATAATAATATTCGAAATGACGACCTTCTTATAACCTTACTTCTATCTTCAAAATCCGAGTTCAAAATATTCCAAGTAATTATTCCATGTCACCGAAGCAAGTACAGATAAATAATTTACTACACAGTTTTGTACCTCAGTAATTAATGCTCGCGTAGATTTACTATGTGCGACAAACTTAACTGTTCCGTTCATCAAATAATGGAAGTAATTATTTTAAGGGATGGCTGTCAGTTTTGTTCAGAAAATCCGATAGTGGCTCCATCATTTGACTGTATAGATAAGTTGGTTGTTCAGTGATAATGAATCAAGATTTAGTCGCGCTCATTAAATGAATTATACCAAAGCGTTGAAAATTATTGACGATGATGAACGGGGTTAAGAGCCCGATCTTCGTGTAGCTATCATCATCATCATCATCATTTCAGCCATACATAGAACATAGGCCTCCCCCTTTAACCTCCACACTGAACGACAGCCTGCATTTTGCATCCACTGGATGCCAGCGACTCTCACTATGTCGTCGGTCCATCTAGTGGGAGGCCTACCTACGCTGCGTCTTCCGGTTCGTGGTCTCCACTCAAGAACCTTTCTTCCCCATCGGTTATCGGTTCTTCGAGCGATGTGTCCTGCTCATTGCCACTTCAACTTGCAGTTGAACTAGTGTAGTTTAATAAAATATTTAGTTAAGTTTTTTTTTTATTGAGCTATATTTTTATATCAACTTTACTAAAAAGTAACTTATAGAATTTAATCGACTTATAAAATAACTTATAAAACAGAAAATTTACGAAAACTTAAATTAATAACTAAAAACTAAAACTTTAATCTAAACAAACTAACTACTAATTCAAATTTAAATTACAAACTAAATATATATTTAAACCTGTACCTTGTGCGAAGGTGCCCATAACACTAGCAGCATTGCCGCGCTGAATGGCTATGGCCAATCTTTGCTCAAGGTACGAGCCGAAGCGAGGGTCATTATGTTGCTCCCTCAACCTGCGCCCCAACTCGCCAATGAAGCTTCTGGCTTCAGTGGCCCAACTGCCCACTGGTCTCCACGGCAATCGGTACAAAAATGTACTGTGGCACCATAGCTGCATACTTCAGCCGCTTTAGTTAAGTTTGTGTCTTTAGTTTAGTTTATTATGATTCCAAATATGTATATCTACTTTTTAATATTTTACTATAGAAACTGACGTAGTTTTCACACATTTTATTTATATTAGACGGGAATTACTCACGTAAGATTAAGCCGGCCACTCCGACTATAGTTTCAACCGCATTAGGCGGTCTTTTTCAAGGTGAATGCGCGCGCTCGGCTGCGTCTCGCTTGGCACTACGGACCGCCACGGTGCGCACGTGATGTCAACGGCAGCTGATCGGGTGCGGGGGTGGGGGTGCGTAGAGAAATATGCTGCGCCGGCGCACACTGAAACTCTCTTACGTGAGTAATTCCCGTGTATTTTAAATAAAATGTATACTTCTCTTGTTATGAAAGAAATCTATTGTCACATTTTATATGCAAAAAAAAACAAACATCGATCTTTACAATAGATATGTTTGAACTATCGCATGCCCTGCAGCAGTATAATGCTGTATGTGACGACGACAGAGGTGACAGAGACCAGCAGCGGGTACTCCAAGGTGAAGAAGTTGGCTCCGTGGAACCTGACGGGTCTGGAGACCACCAGGCCGCGGAGCTCCACGAGAGCTGTCTTCATTTCAACAGCTGAAACACAAGAAGAAGAAGATAGAAATAGAGATGTACTCTATCTCTATCTTCTCTACATAGTATAAATTGAAGTCGCTTTCCGCGTCTGTCTGTATGTCTGTATGGCCGCTAACTCCTCCTAAACCACGCAACGGATTTTGATGCGGTTTTCACCATCAGTTAGATACATTTTCAAGGAAGGTTTATATATATAACTAGCGACCCGCCCCGGCTTCGCACGTAAACTACACCCGTGCGAAGCCGGGCGGGTGGGTCGCTAGTTAAAAATAAAAATATTTTGCGTGTCAACTAGATAGAGAACTTCCTCCTTTTTAGGGTTCTGTACCTCCAAAGGAAAAAACGGAACCCTTATAGGATCACTTTGTTGTCCGTCTGTCCATCTGTCAAGACCCTTTCTTTTCTCAGGAACGCGTAAAAATATGAAGTTGAAATACTCAAATCTACGTTTTCTTTCAGCTGTGAAAAAATCTAATTTGTGAGTCTACGCGATCAAAAGATATGACAGTTTATATGTCGCATATGTTCGCATATATTGCATTTTCACAGGGGAATCAAAACCTATACTTCTCGTTGACCCTAAATCATTAAATTTGGCAAAAGGCAAGGTCTCATAGCACGTAATATATAAAGGAATAAATCCGAAAGTCATAAATTTGAAGTTATAATATTTAAAAATAATTGTTTTGCTATTACAAATTTACATTTTGTAGTTGTAATGTATGGAAGGACCTTATTGTCCACTACAAAGTTAAGTTTGTCTTCCAATATTTCGTTTTTTTGGACTCGCGCTTGTCTGGTATTTTTCATTTGCAAAAACTGACTTCACGGGAAATCGGTGAAACTCATCAAGCTGGATTCATCCCCTAATTTTTGCACCCTTACAGGTGGAATATTATTCTTTAATTTGGTTGAAAAAGCAAAAGTTTTTTCACAGTTATTTATGAACCAATGATGGATTCGAAGAATTGTCGACGAGAGACGCTCTACCAGTTAGGTAATTACAAAACCAAGGCTCTGGTTCGACTCGAGGCGCTGCCAACTGGGAATGGGCTTGAGCGTTTGGATTTTCTCTAGACCTTCCAAGGTCTCCGAGAAATTAAATTGTTTTTAGGGTTCCGTACAACTACAAGGAACCCATATAAGTTTGCTCTGTCCGTCTGTCTGTCCGTCCATCCTAATATTTTAAAACCTCATCATCATCATCATCATCAGCCAGAAGACGTCCACTGCTGAACATAGGCATCCCCCTATAACCTCCACACTGAACGACAGCCTGCCTTTTGCATCCACTGGAACTTTTGCATGCACTGCCAGCGACTCTCACTATGTCGTCGGTCCATCTAGTGGGAGGCCTACCTACGCTGCGTATTCCAGTTCATGGTCTCCACTCCAGAACCTTTCTTCCCCATCGGTTATCGGTTCTTCGAGCGATGTGGCTTGCCCATTGCTACTTCAACTTGCAAATTTTAACAGCTATGTCGGTGACTCTGGTTCTTTGGCGAATAACCACGTTTCGGATTTTATCGCGCAAAGAAACTCCGAGCATAGCTCTCTCCATTGCCCGCTGAGTGACTCTGAGTTTTTCCAAAAGGCCAACAGTTAAGGACCACGTCTCAGTACCATATGTCATCACTGGCAACACACACTGGTCAAAGACCCTCGTCTTGAGGCACTGTGGTATCTTGGACGAGAAAATGTCACGCAATTTCCCGAACGCGAGTTGGATTCTTCGGCCGACCTCTTTGCTTCTTTCTTTGATTTTAAAACCTAACTTTCATGAATGAATAAATATCTGAACTATGAATGTGGTCATTTATATGGCTTTGGATATAGAGCCCAACTATGTGCGTGTCACGTCACGCTTTTAGCTAGTTATTATGTACACAATAAGATAATATTTTACGTATTTAATATGAGTTGGCGTGTATTTTCTGAGCTAATAAAGCAACATAATGCAATGAGAAAAAGAGGGATTTCTTTGTTGACAATTTTGTTAAAACCTTTCTGCCACGCTCACACCTGTAAGTTGTGGAATGGCTTACCACCTTCGGTTTTTCCTCTGAAGTATAATTTGGACTGCTTCAAACGAAGGGTGAATAGAGTCCTCAAAGGTAGGCAACGCACTGACAATGCCCCGGGTATTGTAGGTGTCTATAGGCAGCGGTGACCACTTACCATCAGGTGGCCCATAGCTTGTTTGCCACTTATTCTATAAAAAAAAAAAACCTGCATAGAACATATTTCTCTATGATAGAACTGACAATGTATTAGGTTCTTTGTACCATACTGTAGGTATCAACTGTCCTCCCAAGTATAGCCACAATTTTGAAGCTTTGCGTCATCTAAAAGTGCAATCTATAAAGAACAAATCAACTTGAAAGCTGACGCATGTTTTACACGACACAGACACTCGTAAAGTTTCACTTACTAGAATTGAATTTAGCACTAAAACCCGTCATGTAGCATGTTTACAATCAATATTCTAAGATCTAACCGTAATATCTTTAAACTTTAATAAAAATGTGCTGAAACGTAGACATAACAGGGTGTTTCCACAAACGATTTGTCAGCGGCAATAGAAGTAGGTATGTGCAAAGAAAGAAGCATCGTACTGACTACATTTTTTTGGTAAAATACTCAAATTCGGTAACTTTTTTCCAGTTTCCAGTTGATTTTGAAGCCAAACGACTGAACCGAAAACTTAGAGATTTATATGGGCTCTCAGTCCACACACAAACAAAATTTCAATGGGACCAATATAAAAAAAATTCAGAAAAAAAAACGGGACATTTTTGCACACACGGTCTTCTGACCCCAAACTAAGCAAAGCAATGAATAAAAGTATAGTTATGCTTTTTTTTATTATATTTTTTTTTAAATCGCTCATAAATGACGGAGTTCTGAGGTAATAAACATTAAAACATAAAAAATACAACCGAATTAAGAACCCCTCCTTTTTTGAAGTCTCTTAAAAATGGCGGCAAGGTGCGTTTCGTTCTTACAAAATTAATGACGAAAATTCAATTTGGCAACCGCACAGGACCCAAGGGAAGAGTTAACACATTTGATAATTGCCTTACTTTTGACCGCCACCTCGCCGGATGC
Source organism: Agriopis marginaria (assembly GCA_932305915.1). Classification (NCBI taxonomy): domain Eukaryota; kingdom Metazoa; phylum Arthropoda; class Insecta; order Lepidoptera; family Geometridae; genus Agriopis; species Agriopis marginaria. The sequence continues at coordinate 14,913,395 of OW029932.1, forward strand.
TAAAGCTCTGGTTTCCCAGGATAGGGGCGCCGTCATAGCGGACGCAACATTACGGAAGCAACGGCCGTCATGCAAATGGCAGCTTTTTGGCGTTACGGTGTCAAACACCACTCTATATTTAGGAAACCACGCCATTTGTTTACATAGACAACGTTCTGACATCATTGGGATTCTTGAAAAGGCGAATTAAAGGTACTGACAGACGTGCTCAAAAAAAGCATGCTAATAAGCTTGCTTAAAATTAGCATGCTCTGCAAACTGTTCACATTTGCCAGAAATAAGCATGCTTGTTTTAAAGCATACTCCTAAATAGGCATGCTCAAAGCAAGAGCAAACATGTTCAGACGTGCTCGGATCACGCCCCCCCCCCCTACCCGCGCCTCAGGTAGCATGCTCATTAAATAAATAAATAAATAAATATTCAGGACATTTTTGCACACACGGTCATCTGACCCCAAACTAAGCAAGGCTTGTGATATGGCTGCCAGAAACTGATATACATACATATATAGTTTTAAATACATACTTAAATAGATATTAAACATCCAGATATAGAACAAACACAAATGTTCATCACACAAATGTTTGTCCTAGGTGGGAATCGAACCCACGCCCCCAAGCTCAGAAGGCAGGTTCACTACCAACTAGACCAACGGGCACCGGCACGTGTGTATTACATTACACACGTGCTACTAATGAGCACTTGCTCAATAAAAGCATGCTTTTGTGCTAGTAATGAGCACGTCTGGAGAGTCCTCAAGGGTCGGCAACATATTTGTGATGCCTCTGGTGTTACTAATATCCATAGGCGACGGTAACTGCACACCATCAGGCGGCCCGTCTGCTTGTTTGCCACCTATGGCATTAAAAAAACAGCTGTATTACAAGTGCTTAATGACGGCACTCTTATCCTAAGAAATGCGGTCTACGGTGGAGCACGCTTGCCTCGAAGAAACCGATTTAAGACGCTCTTTTCTTACTTTTAACAATTATGGTCATTCTAGTTTAAGTGTGCATACCTCCATGGTTTGCTTAAAATTATAAAAATGGTGTCATAACAAAATTGAATGTTTTATCTAGGAAACCCATGAGACCGAAATACGATTAAGCACATTTCACTTCATAGATATTTTTTTATCAAAGTAGCACTGATTTGCGCTATTATCCCTGTTTTTTTTTTTTAATCATTAAATTTATCTATTTATTAAATTATGTCTGCGATATCTTGATATATAAGATTTCATAATTATGAAGGAAACCGTCGCGGTGAGGTACATTTTACATTACAGCTATACTTTTCGAAAAATATGAGAAAAACTCCAAAAATTGAAGTAGCGAAACCCAGGACTGTGTGTAAGCGCCATAATTTTGCTCCGCTAAATGCGACTTTAATACAATAAACCAAGGATCATCTGTAGTAATAAGCGTTGCTTAAAAGTGGGAAAACCTCACCTTAAGCCATACGGTTGTGGAATTCCCTTCCGGTCTCCATTAGACAATCCCAATCTATCAACATTTTCAAGGCTAGAGTGAAAGACTTTTACCTTTCCCAAGTCTAAAACTGTTCGTTACTGTTGGTGGAGAGTTTTTGGACATATCTGTTGCTTCGAATTCGTGTTGGTTGTTATTTGCTCTGTCATTTTGCGCGTTCCTTGCTGCTATTGCATTGTGTGCTCATAATGCGAAGGTACTCCAGGGACTTAGGGTATAGCATAGTTAAACATATATACTAGGGTATAGTATGCATTACTTGTCGCGTCTGTATTATGTGTGTTTATATAATATTTATTTATTTATTAATATTTATTATACTATGTATCATTTAGTAGTATTTATTTAATGGTATCATTAAAAGTGTTTTAGCATCCCCCGTCGATTCTGTTACGTAAATTCTTTCCATCCAATGGTTGCCTGGAAGAGATCGCTTTTAACGATAAGGCCGCCACTTGTGGCACTAGCTCGTAAGTGTTTTCAATCGTGTTGTAATTTTTATTTCTGGTGTACACAATAAAGAGTTTCTATCTATCTATCTTAAATTCAGTACTCACGTATCTTTTTAGTGACGACTGCAAGGTCAATCAATCGGATGATGCCACAGCACAGTTTGTACGTCTGTTCACAACGGTATACCAACGCGAAGAGTACGACTGCGTAGTTGACGGTCCTGAGGACTGTCGATGCGGCTGTCAAATGGCGGGCAGTATCACCGAGCATCTAGAAAGTGTAAGCAAAAGTGTAACTGTTTATCTCATATCTACTGTATTCATTAGCAGCTGTATTTTTTTTTCATCATCAACAGCCAGAAGACGTCCACTGCTGAACATAGGCCTCCCCCTTTAACCTCCACACTGAACGACAGCCTGCCTTTTGCATCCACTGGATGCCCGCGACTCTCACAATGTCGTCGGTCCATCTAGTGGGAGCCCTACGCTGTGTCTTCCGGTTTGTGGTCTCCACTCCAGAACCTTTCTTCCCCATCGGTTATCGGTTCTTCGAGCGATGTGGCTTGCCCATTGCCACTTCAAGTTGCAAATTTTAACAGCTATGTCAGTGACTCTGGTTCTTAGGCGAATATCCACGTTTCGGATTTTATCGCGCAAAGAAACTCCGAGCATAGCTCTCTCCATTGCCCGCTGTGACTGAGTTTTTCCAAAAGGCCAACAGCTAAGGACCATGTATCAGTACCATATGTCATCACTGGTCAAAGACACTCGTCTTGAGGCACTGTGGTATCTTGGACGAGAAGATGTCACGCAATTTCCCGAACGCTGCCCATCCGAGTTGGATTCTTTGGGCGACTCTTTGCCTAAGTTAGACTTACCTAAATGAAAAATTTCACTGCACAGCTGTTAATTTCAAGTTTTTGATGGCGGAGCCCAAAAATTCTCTATGGTATTCGCAAGGACGTTTTACCTCTTTAGGGTACCTACCTATATTTATGGTCCTTGGGTATTCGATAGGAAACAAAGTCACGTCATAAGTGGCCAAGGACGTTAATTATGTTATATACCCTATTGTGAGTGGCACGTTGATTGAACAAAATGGCGTCTTTCACTATTGAACTGTGCTATACCAAAACTCATAAGACTTGTACATGGCAACTGCGTCAATCATGCGGAGCCAAAAGCCCCAATACGGGGAAGAAGAAAAAAAAAAAAAACTGTGCTATTGAAGTTTATAGTTTCTGACAGCTTATGTGACGCTTGGCAGGTACGCAAAGATAGCCGACTTGCAGCAAGGAGGTCATATGCTATGTTTCTTAGCACGTCCTCTCCATGGAGCGTCCTTTGGTTAGCTAATAAGACGTGAGTGTGACGTACTTACAAAATCAATAATAAGTCATACTTACAAATTGACCACGAATCATCCTAATGACTAAGTTGACGAGGTGGATCAGGTAGACCAAAATGTTAAGACAATACACCATAAGCTGAAAACAATTACAGTATTTATCATCAAAAAGAATGACGAGACTGCCACATGACTGGAAAAGATGGCGCGCAGAAAGGGAGACCTTCAACAATGGGAGGAAAATGTTCCGTACCATCTCCAAATACAAAAAGTAGTGCAAACGAACAACATAAACGCAACGCTTAACGCACTGACAATGCCCTAGGTATTGTAGGTGTCTATTTAGGCTGCGGTGATCAATTACTATCAGGTGGCCCGAAGCTTATTTGCCACTTATTCTATTGAAATCGCGTAAAGACGCGTTACTAAAAAAAGGACAGACAGATAGACAGACACAAACCACAAAATGATTCTTAGGGGTTCCGTTTTTTCCTTTTGAGGTACGGAACCCTAAAAAGTGCTTAAGACCCAAGGACGGTTTATATCCATAGTATGGTATATATAACTTCACCAAGGCGAGACTATATCTCTTTCGCTGCCTTAGTCGACTCGAACCGACTTTACCCGAACGAGTGTTACATAGCCGAGCGTGACGGCGCAGTCTCATTCAAACCACAAAATAAGTGCTCAGAATAAGAATATTTCACTTTAAAAAAATCTTAAAGATCTTTTCTCAAGAGGTAAGCAGAAGTTAATTATGTACTTACGCGAACACCATAAGCCATGTTGATATAATTAACTTGCTCCATCAACATCACGTAGCATTTGCTTAACGACAGAACTCCAAAGCCTTTACTAGAAGAGACAGTTTTCAATCTATCTACTTTTTGCTGTTTAACCTTTTCATAATCTATATCCATATCATGACTTAGCGCTAAAGCATAATATTCTTCAATGTGACTAAGAATTAATTTGACTCTGTACTCTATTTGTATCATATTCGATTCTACGTCGAGCGCTGTCAATGCGTTGATAAATCCAAATAAATAATCCAAGCAATACAAAGTGGGTGCCGCAAAAACATTAGCTAAAATCCAGGAAAAATAATCAAATAATGAAGATACAATGAAACTGAAAGTCATTAACACAACGGTGGTTAAATTCTTCATTCTGATTCGCGAAAAGTTCGGAGGTCCCAAGACTTTATCAATATTTGTGTAAAACTCCAAGTATTTCACGCAGCTGTGCCTCATTTTGTATACAAAAAACAAGTCTAAAATATATTCTGCGCAACCTAGTAAATACGTCAGCTGTAAGGAATCGGTAAACTTAATTTCTCCATAAATATTCCCTTCCAATCTCTGAATCTTGATCACAAGACAGGTCAAAGTCATTGTGATCATCACGCTTAGAACTATGGAGGTCGCAGTCCAGGACCAACAACTGACTAGTTTGTTTTGTTGTCTCTTAAAATTGCATAAAACGAAGATCCTGAGAACCCAATTCACTGGAGTTAAAGTGTAGAAAGTGTCTTTTATTGTTTTATTTCCGACTTTAATTTTGTAAGACATATTTCTACAATTAATGTTTTAGAAAGCTCTATTTTTAATCTGTAAGGGCATTAAAAAAACTTTGAAAAGAATTCTCTTTTAAAATGATAAAATTTTGACTGAATTTTAACGCAAATTAAGTAATTGTTCTTTGTAGTTGATACAACTGCCAGCAAAGGATTCTAAAACACAATGCTTTTGAGTGACTTTCTGTTTAACCATTATTGTAATAAGGGTAAATAGCTAACCATAATCAATAACCCACACTTTTCGTATGAAGTCCAATGAAATTTATTTTCATTCACAGCATGTTCAAATAATATTTATGCTAATAATTTTTACTGTGGCATTCATCATCATCATCATAGGCAGCCTTTTAACAGTCCACTGCTGGACTTTTAGCCTACCCACGAAAGGGTGATTGGGCCATATCCACCACGCTGGCCCAGTGCGGGTTAGAAAAGTTTTGCAAAAGTTTTGGCTGTGGCATTAGAAAAGTTTTAAACAAGCTATTTGTGTTCGTCAGCATTTACATAATGTACAGTACAGCTGCTTATGACGACACAAAATTCTTTCTTTAAAAAGATTTAAGCCGGACCGCGGTATTTTTAGCGGATAATAACAAATAATGTACCATAATCCAATTTCATATTAAAAACCTATTATAATAATATAATGATACGTCACATGAAAATGTAAATTTATACGTTTCATTCCCAGTTTTTTTTTTCATATATATACACATAATTAATCTAAATTAGTATCGAAAAACTAAGCTGTTTGTATCGATATTAAGATTCACTATACGCACTGACATAATAGCGCAACCTTAAATAAATTTATATACAAAAAAAATATAAAAAATACACCTAACGTTTACAAATAAGTACTTAGGTATCTGTATTACAATTTCACAAGCAAGCACCTGTTCATCCCGAAAACATCATCTATTTAAATCTGTGATAAGCATAGTAAGTTACCAACCTATAAACTACCCTATTACACATGACGTCATCATCTTTATTATGACGTCACCTGTCCAGTGACCATCCCTGATTGTAGTAGAAACTATCAACCCCTTATTTTATCATAAATGTGTGTTATGGCTGTAAGTTGGAATATATTTATTGGCTTTGCTTGCTTTATTTCAACGCGTTTACTATTTGCAAAGTTCTACCTTCCGGTTCCATCATCAGACTCTCGCGAGAATATTAACACGATAAGTGTTATTGCAGCTAGCCAGGTGGAGTGACGACCTGCGAAAGACGGCTGGTGGCAAATGGATGCGAAAAGCAGAAGATCGTGCCTTGTGGCGTTCTTTAGGAGAGGCCTACGTCCAGCAGTGGACGAATATCAAATAGGCTGATGATGAAGTGTTATTGACAAAAGCAAATGAGTCCAAAGTCGACTGTTCTACCGTATTATATGACGTGGTCAAGCTGTTGTCTATTTCCAAAGTATAGGTTTGATTTTCTCCTACGCTGTCGGTCGCGAACATCGGCCTCGTGTATGAATATAAGTGGCTTTTCAAATTTTATTATTGAAACTAACGTGGTTTTCACACATCTTATTTATATTACACGGGAATTACTCACGTAAGATTAAGCCGGTTACTCTGACTATAGTTTCAAGCGCATTAGATGGTCTTTTTCGACCGGCTTAATCTTACGTGAGTAATTCCCGTGTAATATAAATAAAAATCTTTTCAAATGTTCAGCGATGCGGGAGTTTGCAATATTTGCAAACTCCTTATATATTGCTTGTGCTACGCGTGACCGACGTCAAAGTATGACGTCAGCGTGACGTCTGCGCCGCTGTTATAGATTTTTCCGAAAGTTTGATCATACTGTATGCAATATATTTTATGTATGATATGAGTATGACTTAATTTTATTACTTCAATGGTGACACTATGTTGTGATGACAAATTAAAATCAAACTGATAATGCGTGATAGGCATTAGCAATTAAACGATATTTTATTACGACTTCCGAAAATGAATATTTTATTAATATCAAAAAGATACAAAAAGATAAAGCCGTGGTAGCCCATTTGGGAGACCGCTAGATTAGAAAGCGTGAGGTCGTGGGTTCAAACCCCGGGCCCGTACCAATGAGCTCTTTGGAGCTTATGTACGGATTTTCATACCACTGGCTTTTCGGTGAAGGAAAACATCGTGAGGAAACCTGCATACGTACGGAGAAGGAATTCAATGGCGTATGTGAATCCACCAATCCGCACTGGGCCAGCGTGGTGGATATGGCCCAGTCACCCTTTCGAGGGTAGGCTAAAAGTCCAGCAGTGGACTGTTAAAAGGCTGACTATGATGATCAAAAAGATACATGTCAAATACAGGTTAAAAATGAACTTAATATAATGATTAGGTACATATATTTTTTTCCTTTATTAACTAAACAAAATACAAGCTAAAACTAAAACTGCAAATACAGTTAGACTGCCCATAGACCGTTGAAGGTCTAAAGACAATCCAAACGCTCAACCCCACTACCAGTTGGCAGCGTACCCAGCATGCTGGCGGTATTACCACGTTGAATGGCAATGCTTATGCGTTGAACCAGAAACACGCCAGCATTTTGGTCACTCGTCGCATTAACCAGGCGCTCTAAAAGATTTTTAAAAATGAGGTGAGCTCCCGGTCCCCAAGGGCCCAATGTCTCGACCCCAAACACCTCAAATATGTAACATAAATAATTAACTAAGCGCGTAATTACATTTTAATAACAATAGTAATAGAAATCAAGAAAAAATCTATCACTTAAGGGTCCTGTATACCCTCTGCAGCTCTCTCGCTCGCACATTTTCATATTATTGAAGATATAAAATCAATGAGTGTGAATTTCTAAAAAGTTACAAAATCTTGCCATGGTGTCAATCGTAACATTACAAACAAAGAAATGTTTGCTTCGATATCTTGTAATTTGACGGAAAAAAATGACACGAGAAATAAAAATCACTTGTTACCATTTTACTGTGTCAAATTAAAATATATCAAATTGACAATTTCTTTGTTTGTAATGTTACGATAGACACCATGACATGATTTTGTTAATTTTTGGAAATTCACACTCATTGATTTTATATCTTCAATAATGTGAAAATGTGCGAGCGAGAGAGCTGCAGAGGGTATACAGGACCCTTAATAGCAATATCAAATTAAAATAGTTAACAGCATATAATAAATAACAATTAAAATTAAATGGACAATATTATTGACTAATAACATAAATTAACTTGAGTTTTGTGCGTCTTTAACAATGATAAAGTCATAAAAAAATAAAAAAAACAGAAAATTTCAGAATTCCTTAATGATAAAAATGTTTTGATATGTAATATAGACTAAATAATTGACATAAATTCGAGACTAGGTACTAGGAAAAGATAAAATGATAATAATAGCTTATATAGGTAGTAATAAACATCTAATTAAGGTATAAAATACAACCAAACCAAAATATGATTCTAACAATATTCTAACTTAGACATAATTTCGTTATTTTTTAACTTTAACAAAAACTAATAATAATATATATAAAAAACTAACATTTGAACGCTGTAACAGGCAAGGACATGAGATACGTCTCCATTATTACGACCATGTATGCTACTTTATATGTATGTGTACCTACCATGTTCTGACAAATAAATATTTTGAATTTGAATTTGAATAAAACGTTTCCTCGATAAGCCAGCGTTTTAGGCGAACTTTAAAGCTACTCGTTAGTATTATAGTACCAAGATAACTAGCTGTTATCCGTTTCCTCGCTCACATCGCTCGAAGAACCGATAACCGATGGGGAAGAAAGGTTCTGGAGTGGAGACCACGAACCGGAAGACGCAGCGTAGGTAGGCCTCCCACTAGATGGACCGACGACATAGTGAGAGTCGCTGGCATCCAGTGGATGCAAAAGGCAGGCTGTCGTTCAGTGTGGAGGTTAAAGGGGGAGGCCTATGTTCAGCAGTGGACGTCTTCTGGCTGATGATGATGACGATGATGATGATGATGATGATGATGATCCGTTTCCTAAGATATAATTATTTCAAAGACTAACCACACGTTTTGTTAATATTATTTTATACGGTTAATTCGACTGGAAATCAGAAGAAAAGTTAATTTTGTGACAATAATCATCGCCGCAACATCGCTTAACATCAGGCGAGTTAGCGGACAATATATAAAAAAACCGACCCGGGTATGTCCTAAAACTGCGACCAGAACCACCGGAGGATGGGCAGCAGTGTCCTGTTAGTACACGGTGAACTTCTGCGATCTCCAAGCCGCCTGCCAAGCGTGGGGATTAAGGCAACACCCCTCTCTAAGAGGGAGGCCTTGTTCAGCAGTGGACATTTAATGGCTGATGTTGTGTGATGTGATATAAAAAAACATTAAAAATGTGAATACAGGTACATTCGTCACAAAAACCTGTAACTATTTAGTAGTACAAATCATCCCTATATCTAAACTAACGTATGAGCCCAGTTGACCATGTGAATGTGGTCCGACGAGATCCAGACTTGGACCACCTGCCCCCTAACCCAAATAAATAATCAATAGGATAGTTTCAGTCAACCTCATCAGGCGATCCTTTTTTTTTTAATCCGCCGTAAATTACATATTCTGTGAAATTTTCAACTGGCTATCTATTACGGTTCGAAAGATACAGTCGTTAATATTTAGGACGGACAGATGGACAGACGGACGGGCAGACAGACAGACAACGTAGGCTTAGTAATAGGGTCCCGCTTAAACCCTTTGAGAACGGAACTCTACAAAAGCTTAATATAGTTACAATCTTTACGATTTCCATGATTTAATACTCGTATAGAAGTAACAAAAACTGCTTATTCATATACAAAACATTGGCAAGCATCTGCTTCGCGTTACATAAACAAGTATGAGCAGTAAACCCGGCACTGGGCGGACAAACAACTACTTTATGGTTAGTAAAAACAATGTGAAGTACGGCCTCGCTCGTGGAATATCGCCGGTTGGAAAAGCCTCCCAAATAAAAGTTATTATTATACGACTAGCGGTCCGCCCCAGCTTCGCACGGGTATAGATTATAGCCTATGTTACCCGGGGATAGTGTAGCTTCCCGTCAGTGAAAGAATTTTTCAAATCGGTTCAGTAGTTTCGGAGCCTATTCAATGCAAACAAACAAACAAACAATCAAATCTTTCCTCTTTATAATATTAGTATAGACAATGAAAAAGGGTAGACCGTTATGTTTGCACCTAATTTTTTTTTTTTTTTTTTTTTTTTTTTTTTTTTTTTTTTCACACACGGTCATCTGACCCCAAACTAAGCAAAGCTTGTGATATGGCTGCCAGAGACTGATATATATACATATATAGGTTTAAATACATACTTAAATAGATATTAACACCCAGATATAGAACAAACACAAATGTTCATCACACAAATGTTTGTCCTAGGTGGGAATCGAACCCACGCCCCCAAGCTCAGAAGGCAGGTTCACTACCAACTCGACCAACGGGCTATCTAACTGTTCTACCAACCACCCGCATTTTTCAGTCTTCCCGTGAACATGGTGCATGTAACTGCGCCGATATATCGGGAGCTCATTCCACAACCTTACCACGGTAAATATCCCGTAATGAATCATATAATTTTAAAAGTTATTATATTTTGATGGCTTATTCAGGACCTTATTCAGCTTATAGAGACTAGAAGAGAAAAGATGTTTGGCCACCTTGTATGACATGACAAAGTAATGAAAACCATCATAGAGGGAAAGGAAAAAGGGGACCGGGAAGCCCAAGAAGGGTATTCTTATACCAAACTAGCTGACCTGACAGACGTTGTCCTGTCTTAGATCTGTCAAACACGCAAAGTTAAAATTGTAAATCTTATCGTTGGGTTACATTATTGGAGTTTTAGTAAGGAACTCTATTTTTTTTAAAATATAATTATAGTCTATGTTACCCGGGGATAGTGTAGCTTCCCAACAGTGAAATAATTTTTCAAATCGGTTCAGTAGTTTCGGAGCCTATTCAATGCAAACAAACAAACAAACAATCAAATCTTTCCTCTTTATAATATTAGTATAGATATAGAAAAAAGAGAAAGCAAATGTTATGGGCACAGAAAAGAAAAAAATAATTGTTTAAATTAGAACGGCTGTCAAGGCATTTTTGTAAGTTTTTTTTTTGTAGCCAGTTGCACCCATATTAACGAAACGTCAGTTATTTGAAATCAGTTAGCAGCTGTGATGCGGACAAAGAACTTTGAGACGTAACCCAAAAAGGCAAGGTCCAAGTTCTTTGGATGCTGAGTTCGATGCGTTGACATACATGAGAATGTTCAAGCAAGATTCTGTCATAATACCTGGCGACAGATTTTCCTTCTCATTTCCGTTCTATTTACTTCTCTTTTCTGTGGTTATGGGAGGTGAAAAAGCTGGCAGACGACCGTCAATCCTGGAAGTTACTCCACCGACAAAAGCTACGTTTATGTGGAATGAATGAATAAATTCGGTACCTCAGGTGTACAACCTACTTTTTTCACTAAACCACTCAAAAACTGTAAGTACGGCACACTTACTAATTTTTCACGCTTGCGTAATAATACTATAATAAATTAGTCACTGATTGATTATTAAGCGTTAATCATTATAAGTAATGCGATTATAAGAAAAAAAGCGATCATAATATTTTTTGAATCCATTATCAGGGTTCCCTACCCAAAGGGTGTAAACGGGACCCGGAGAACGGGGATATGTCAAAATAATTGAATTCGTCACAAAGATATAACCGAATATTCCTAAACTGTATTTTTTATGAATTTAATGATTGACTAAATTGCATTAGCAGACGCGTGGCTGCGTTTTTTGTTCTAATCCAAAAACCAGGCCACATATGGAATTCGGATCTTACTTGGAACGACACATAAATGATATACCTCTCCATTCCAGTCACTAGTAATATTCCATGTCGTCTCCCGTAAAAGTAGAGTTTTCACGGTTTAGGAAACGGGGTGGTTATAACGTAAAAAATATGACGGGCAAATTCCGCGAACCAGTTACTTTACTTGTAACGTTTTGTGAGGGTTCAACAATGATATATTTTTATTCTTGTAGTAAAATTCACATACAATAGAACTAGAGTATATAAAGGGGTATAGTGTTAGCGAAATAACTGAAGTTTTTAGTCTAAACTTATGTAAGAACAAAGAAGCAAACAAAGAAACAGTTTACAGGATTGGGGTTTACTGTTTTTGTGAACTTTGAGGCACAGCTATTCTGTGGCATTATCTCAAACCCCATAATCCAAAATATCTCCTAATGACTTTGAGACTCTTGCTTTTTACTTACTTTCTTACTTACTTTGAGACTTTTAATGGCTGCCTTAGTCTATGAGAAACGAGAAAATGATACTAAGTGTATTGTTTTTATGGACTTTGAGGCACAGCTATTCTGTGGCATTATCTCAAACCCCATAATCCAAAATATCTCCTATGGACTTTGAGACTATTGCTTTTTACTTACTTTCTTACTTACTTTGAGACTTTTAATGGCTGCCTCAGTCTATGAGAAACGAGAAAATGATACTAAGAGTACTGTTTTTATGGACTTTGAGGCACAGCTATTCTGTGGCATTATCTCAAACACCTTAATCCTATTCTCCCTTTTTCTCATTACGCCTAGGATTCTCTCATTACGCCTAGGCTGTTTGCCTCAGCACTACTTAATATCTTTCAACTGGCAACGGCCTGTAGATAATATAATGCATAACTTATTATCTGTCAACTTTAGTGGTTACCTACCAAATATATTTTTTAAATTACATATGTGTTAAGTACTAGTTATTAGTTATATTATGACGTAAATTAAGTATACTACTTTAACTCTTAAATAAGATCTCTTCCTTGCGTCATGTTCATATGATATGATAAATATCTATTATTAATCCGTGGTCAACGATGCTGGTATTTCAACTAGTTATTTCTCTGTATACTTCTTTAGTTTTAAATTTTATTGTATACTGTTTGTTGATCCTTAAATAAATTAAAAAAAAAAAAAAACTCCTATGGACTTTAAGACACTACCACAGAACGGCTGCCTCAAAGTCTATGAGAAACGAGAGAATGAAACTATGAGTACTGTTTTATGAAGTTTGAGGCACAGCTATTCTGTGGCATTATCTCAAACCCCATAATCCAAAATATCTCCTATGGATTTTGAGACACTGCCACAGAACAACTGTGTCAAAGTCGAACGAAACGAGAAACGAGAGAACGATTCTGTTTTTTATGAAGTTTGAGGCACAGCTATTATTTGGCATTAGCTCAAACCATTGTCCAAAATATCTTTTACGGACTTTGAGATACTGCCACAGAATGGGTGTCTCAAAGTCCATAAGAAATGAGAATATGATACACACAATGTTATTTTGTAGCTCAAACCAACAAATAAAGAGAGGTAATATCGTACTTATGAAAAGTATTGGAGTGAGGTGTGATTTTCGCTTGTAAATAAATTCAAGTTAAATTATACACAAATTCTATTTAAAACTAACAAAGATATTACGCCAGCAATTTTTTCGAGTCCGTAAATGAAATAACCGTGTACTCCAAAAAGCCTTCTGAAGATAAAGAAGGTAAAACAAGCACTAGAAATAACAAGACAGAACTCTTAGCTTATGTTTGCAGCCGAATCATCCGTCATATCGAATGACCGGCCTCTGTGGAGTTACTGTCAGTGATGGAACTCATTATATTATTGCTACCAAAGTACCAAAGACCAAGGAATAGCAAGTTGAAGTGGCAGTGGGCAAGGCACATATCAGATGGCCGATGGGACCGAAAGGTTCTGGAATGGAGACTACGGACCGGTAAGCGCAGCGTGGGACATCTACCCACAAGATGGACGACCTAAAAGAGACCGCAGGGAAACGCTGGATGCAGGCCGCTTTCAACCGGCCCTTTTGGAGGTCGATGGGGGAAGCCTATGTCCAGCAGTGGACGTCCTATGGCTGAAATGATGATGATGACCAAAGATCTCAACATTAAAGATATGATCATGTCAACACTTACATCCCCGTATAAATATACTGCGATGTAAATAATTACACAGGGTTATAACGAAAGGGAAAAATACTAACATTACAAAACAGACTGCCCATAAAACCTTTTAAAACAGATTCTTTTATTACTGTCTTATTTAGTTATCTACTTATATAACCACTTACAAGTTTATAAGGAAAGGGTATGCTAAGTTGAAAGGAGTTCGTTATGCTCATCATTTTGAACAACTTTTACTATGAGACCAACCCAAAAATCGCGAAAAAATATATCAGCTGTTCCATACAGTTGTCGAGTGTAAATAACCATTTTCTATGGAACAGTAAGTTCTTCTGTTCTATCTTCTGTTACATAGAAAACGGTTATTTACACTTGACAACTGTATAGAACAGCTGATATTTTTTTCGCGGTTTCAGGGTTGGTCCCATAGTAAAAGTTATTCATAATGATGAGTATAACGAATCCCTTCCGGCTTAGCATACCCTGTCCTTATAACCCCGTATAGTGCTTTTAAAAGTACTAAATAAGAAAAAATAAAAGTCACTGTTTTAAACGGTCTAATAATTTTTGGGTGTTTGTGTTTTGTTCTTTAATGTTTTCTTGTTTTGTAATGTTAGTATTTTTTACCCTGTCCATATAACCCTGTATAGTGCTTTTAAAAGTACTAAATAAGAAAAAATAAAAGTCACTGTTTTAATCGTTAATATGGGCAGTCTGTTTTGTAATGTTAGTATTTAAACATATAAAATATAGTTCGTCAACTCTACAATACTGCCCAGACCGTCTACTAAGCACGGTATAAGATAACAACGAACAAAAAGAGAAATAACAGAGGAATTACATCAATCCAATTTAAGAAACGTCTCCCATTACGTACTTTGAGATCAAGAAATTATCGTATGGTGTCCGGCGTAAGGCAAGGGAGATATAGCTGTATTGGATTTTCTGTTTACGATAAATTTGACGAAAGACGAAACAAATTTTCGACCAAAATAAAATGATGGGACGGGCCATAACCATTGAACTTGCTCAGTAAAATAAGTCAAAACCGTCGGACATATACTTCAACACTTAATTATAACCATGTACAGTACATTTGTTACAAAAAATTGATAGCGGTTTTTTGTTGTGTATTTACACTTCGGGAAAGCACACGAAGGCATAATTTTGTCAGATGTTTCGTTATCATGATACAGATACAGAACAAGATACAGAAGCGATGTATTAGAGTGATAAACAGAGCTTGGTTTATGGACAGTTGCAGACCTCTATTTAAAACATGCAACATACTTCCTTTGCCATGTATGTATATTAGGGACATTTGTATTTTTATCAAGGAACACCCAGTATATTTCCAAAAACGAAGTCAAGTTATTACCCGCCAAAAAAGAGCCAAATTCACTAACCTATTATATCAACCTCCTGTCAAAAAAGCCTTGTACCAAAAAAATGTCTACAATATGTGCATATACATTTATAATAAACTACCAAATGAATTGAAAATTTTGGACGGTAATAAATTTAAAAAAGTATTAACTGATTGGCTAATTAAGAATTGTTTTTATAGTATTAAGGAATTTATGGAATTTTTAATATAATATAATTTAATAAGATAATAATATATAATAATACTTCGTAAAATATATACCTAACTAACAATAAAATAAATATATATCTAGCTTAAGAACATTTGCACGTCTGCATGCAGATTGAATACTATGCACCGAAAATAATCTTAAGACCTCAATGTAATTCTATGTATTCTAGCAAATAAATGATTTGATTTGATTTGATTTGACATGTAGTCTCGTGTTGCACTTCCTACGGCTAGAGACCGACTGTAACGAAGTGAACGGCGGCGCTCATTTTTTAATCATCAAAAATGCGCTTCTTCTGGGCCCGTCCATTCAATATACTTTGCTGAGACGGTCCCATTCTACACTGATTTTATCCTTTAGACATAAGTGAAACAATGTCGAATAAAATTTATTTTCTTTCTTTTCTTTAGTAACATTGTAAAAAACTAAAATGTATTCTACTTTTATAATGATTTCTTCTGTTACTACAGTAAAGAATATGAAAAAAAAAACTATATACTTATTGACTACCGGCTACAATCTTACATTCAATAAGCTAGTAAAAGTGATGCTTTTTTTACAATGTTTTGTCTGGTACTTGGTTATGTTTTTCGGGTGTTACAAGTATCCATAGGCGACGGTGACTACTTTCCATCAGGCAGCCCGTCTGCTTGTTTGCCACCTATGGCATAAAAAAAAAAAAAAAAAAAAAAACTGTCAGACGCAATCTTTCAGCGGCTGCACTATACCTTTCTAGTACTTAAATTAAAGCGAGGAGTGAATCAGTTTCTTCTAGGCAAGCGTGCTCCATCGTAGACCGCAGGCGAGATGGCGGGTAAGCGCAAGCCTATCAACAAAAAAAAAAAAAAAAAAAAGAGGTCAGTTCTAAAATTTGCAAGTCGATACGTGTTGAAACAAATATCGATCGTACCGATGTAGACTTCAAAGACTTATTAGTCTATACTTCAAAGTGGCGGTTACGTTAGAAACAAAATGCCCGGAATAAATAAAAACTCATTATCTCTTTATTTCTAGACTAGCGGTCCGCCCCGGCTTCGCACGGGCATTATTAAAGTTTTAGTAAGAAACTCATTTTAATTTTTTTTATATAATAAGCCTAGGTGACAACCCGGGGATAGTGTAGCTTCCCAATAGTGGAAGAATTTTTCAAATCGGTTGAGTTAGTGTCCGAGCCTATTCAGTGCAAACAAACAAACAAAGAAACAAACAAACAATCAAATCTTTCCTCTTTATAATATTAGTATAGAAAAACTATTAACTTGACAGATAACCGATAGGAAAGAAAAGTTCTTGAGTGGAGACCACGAACCGGAAGACGCAGCGTAGGTAGGCCTCCCACTAGATGGACCGACGACATAGTGAGAGTCGCTGACATCCAGTGGATGCAAAGGGCAGGCTGTCGTTCAGTGTGGAGGTTAAAGGGGGAGGCCTATGTTCAGCAGTGGACGTCTTCTAGCTGTTGATGATGATGATGATTAACTTGAAAATATTGTTTTAAACAAACTATAAACTGAAATAACTAAATTAAATCCAAAATAAATTGATTATCAAAAACTTTATTTTGTTTTTCTTCTTTTAAAATTGCCATTTGAACTTCACACGATTTTTTGAATAATTTAACGTATTACTGAGTAATACGTTATGAATAATAAATAACAAAACTTCAAAAAAGTCGTGTCATTAGATTTTTTTATCAAGTGTTTTAAAGTAATTCAAATTGTCCTGTTTTAAGGGCCCTGTATACCCTCTGCAGCTTTCTCTCTCGCACATTTTCACATTATTGAAGATATAAAATCAATGAGTGTGAATTTCCAAAGAGTAACAAAATCATGTCATGGTGTCTATCGTAACATTACAAACAAAGAAATGTTTGCTTCGATATCTTGTCATTTGACGGAATAACATGACACGAGAAATAAAAATCACTTGTTACCATTTTACTGTGTCAAATTAAAATATATCAAATTGACAATTTCTTTGTTTGTAATGTTACGATAGACACCATGACATGATTTTGTTACTTTTTGGAAATTCACACTCATTGAATTTATATCTTCAATAATGTGAAAATGTGCGAGAGAGAGAGCTGCAGAGGGTATACAGGCCCCTTAAGTGAAAATCAAAGTCTGTTATGGAATCGGCTTCAATGTTATTGTTAGAAACATCAGATATCGATAAAAAAAATCCCGAGCATAACTGCTAGAGTTATTGCTTCAGAAAAAAAAACTGCTAGATTGTCCTGTTTTAAATTAGTTAATTTATATCTTCCTGTTTAGTTTATATCCTGGATTAACACTAATAAAAAGAAAATTCCAGTATGACCAGTATTACCAGTGATGACTTACGGCACTGAAACGTGGGCTCTCAGTATGGGCCTCATAAGCAAGCTCAAAGTCGCACAACGAGCTATGGAGAGGGCTAAGCTCGGGGTTTCTCTACGAGATCGAATCAGAAATGAGGAGATCCGTAGACAAACGAAAGTCACCGACAGAGCCCACCGGATTAGCAAGTTGAAGAGCAAAGAAAGAAACAAAGAGTGGGCACAAAAAATCGACATCGTTTTATGGTTGATATTCCGAGAACTCTTCCAATGAGCTCTTTGGAGCTTATGTACGGATTTTCATACCACTGGCTTTTCGGTGAAGGAAAATATCGTGAGGAAACCTGCATACGTACGGAGAAGGAATTCAATGGCGTATTTATGTGAATCCACCAATCCGCACTGGGTCAGCGTGGTGGATATGGCCCAATCACCCTTTCGAGGGTAGGCTAAAAGTCCAGCAGTGGACTGTTAAAAGGCTGACTATGACGATGATGATGATTCCGAGAACCCGTACGAAGCGCTTTGATTCCACATTTATTGTGCGAACTGCTAGTCTGTGGAATTCGCTGCCTGATCGGGTTTTCCCTGTCAGTTACAATCTGGGTGTCTTGTAGTCGAGAGTGAATCGGTTTCTTCTAGGCAAGCGTGCTCCATCGTAGACCGCATCATCGCTTAACATCAGGCGAGATGGCGGCCAAGCGCAAACCCATCTACTATAAAAAAAAATATATGACGGCGCTAGCCTCGATGCGTGAAATAGGGGGCGCCGGTCGATGGATGACCGATTTTCATCAGAATTATCTTTGTTTCTATGGCGTGAGTATAGTGGCCGAGGAGAATGAGACATCGCACGTACATTGACACAGTTTTTATTTCGAAGCGCTATGATTACTAATTACAATATCGAATTACTTGAAAATTACTTGGGGACAAGGTGTTCCGCCTTGTAACGAACGCTACCACTCTCCAACTAACAGTCCATATTCACAACCCAAAGCAAAGTAAGCTCCACCGAGCCTCCAACAGTCCCCATTCAAAACACAAAGTAAAGTAAGCTCCTCCGAGCCTCACGTCACCGACACGTGTCCGCGCGCGCTCACTAGCGCCTCTGCCGGACGGTACCCAAACTTGCTAAACTCTGATTGGTTGTCAACGACACAACTTCACAACGGACTTCAGCAGAGTAAGTTACTGCAGCGTTACACCAGCGATGGCGCCACCTCCATCACTAGTCCACCGAAACAAAGCTAGATGACGCCTACCTACATAATCTAAGCCTTAAAAACTATCCGACGGTAGTTGCGCCCGAATGCTAAATCTTCAACGCGCCGACATATATATATATATAATTACTAGCGACCCGCCCGCCCGGCTTCGCACGGGTGTAATTTACGTGCGAAGCCGGGGCGGGTCGCTAGTTATATAATTATTTAAACTATCCTATATCTCAAGTTGGATCGAACTGCACATGGTGTGCGAATTTTATTATAATCGGTTAAGTGGTTTAGGAGTCCATTGAGGACAAACATTGTGACACGAGATTTATATATATTAAGAAGATATAAATAGACATTACGAGATTACAGTAAACAAGAATATCCTAAGACTGTCTTCTCGCACTTCTATCACTTCACCCCCAAACCATCACCCAAACCGAAGGCTCAAATAAAAATGAAATGTTACGCAGTAAAAAGAGATCTAAGTCGATTGTCCACAACATGACGATGTACCTCTCGGGGGATTGAGGCGATACTTTAATGCTACTTGGCTAGAGTGGAGGGTCATCTTTAAAGTGGGGTGGTATCGATTACTTATAATCTTTTTGTCATAATATTTGTTCTCATAATATATTAGTTGTCAGTTCTTTAAGAAACATCAAAGTTTGTCGACAAAAGGCTAACTATTTCAATTATTTTTACTAACATTAATGCTATAAATATTATGCAACAATGGGTTCTCATAATGCATCCACTCGTATTTTTGTCGAAATTATTATAAGAAACCCTTTTTCCTAAGTATTTATGAAACATATATTATAAAAAAATCAAAAAGAGTTAGTAGCAATACATTGAAACGTACACCAAGTGAAGCTTGGTGAAGTTCTACCTAGCAGTGGGTAGGAGTTTCAAAAGAAAGAGTTTAAGATAGTATAAGTTAAGATTTAATAAAGTAAGAATGAATTTACAGGAGACTGAGGGTCGTGTGAACTCGGAAGGTGATGGCGATAAAAAAACGTGTTGGTCCCTTGTTTTGAGACTTAGCTTGAAGAGCTGGGGCGCCGATCGCCGCGTGGCTCGACGCGGCTCGTGGCACGTAGGATGTCAGCAGGCAGCGCAGCGACGAGAGGCTTCGTGAGCTTTTCAGGCGTGACCGGAGTGCGGTCTGCGCGTAGTAGTTCCAGAAGTTTGTGCGTGGCCGGAGTACGACCGACGTAGTAGAAGGGAAGTAGACGTAGCGTCACGACAGCGTGGCGACTCGTACGTGGTCGGAGAATTGGCGTAGAGGGTAGGAGCCTGAAATGCGTCGAAGAAACTACGCATGAGGATCAGTACTCAAGAGCCGCACGGCCACGTCGTGTGAGATCCCGAAGATAACGGCAGATCGGAGTAGGTCCCGTCTCACATGACGTGGTACCGGCGTTAAAACACAGTTTTTGATCGGAAGGATCCAAGATTACAGAATGCTTTAAGAGCTTAGAACACAATTATATTATAATGTAAGTACGGCGCGCGTCCACATCCGCAGATAGTACGGATATGAAACGCACTTGCACTGCGTTTTAGAACACAGGTGGCCTGATGATAATTCAATTGACAAATAACGATTAGCATTATTTGTCGAGACAGATTTCACAATTAACACATTTAAAAGGCATCTCACGTAAACTTACCCGATTGAAGACGGGCTAACAAGTTGATTGTAAGATATAAGGTTAAGTTCTGAGCGACTTTTTCACTGGAGTCAACTGCGCGTATGACCCAGTTTTTATTTCGAGTCCTATATATAACGTATTCCTTCTAGAAAGAATACGATATCTATATACCCGAATCTTTAAAACTGTAGTTTTTACAATTCCTTTGTCTTAGAACAAAATTGTTTTTTGCATAGCGGAATGAAACTGACTGACATTACGTCAATCACCTTCATTCTGTCAACAATGTTTATGTCATAGTAGTGACCTTTTTTATTCGTTAAGTTTGGCTTCTAGCGTATGTGCCATTTGCCATGAATTTGGGAGTAGGTAACGATCATGGAACGTTACATACCCCCTTTTTCAGTTAAGAATTTTTGCTCAAGAAAATTCGCTGACCTCTCTAGCATCCTAGTTATAATTTACACCTTCCCCGTCCAGGGTTGAGTCTAATATGTTAACATTAAGTAGGCTCGAGTGTAAAATTAATGTAATCAGGATGCTATGGTCTGAAGTTCCCAATAAGACTTGTGGCGTACTGTGAAGAGTCCGGTATCGCTGTATAAATGCTTTAGTGGCACCTATACAGACGGCAAGAATACCGGTGGGTTCTCCATTTTGCTGTTAAGAATGTTAGATACAATACTTAAAAGCAGCAAAATAAAAGAAAAGCTAACAAAATAAGGAACTATTTTGCTAGTTAGTACGTCAAAGAGAGTAAGTAGTGGTATACAAGTTTTGGACCAAGAGATTGTAGGTAGCGATTGTAGTCTAGGTGACTTTTGATAAGTTATCAATGTATCGATCGAGTTAAATCAAGGTAACTATAAGTGTTTAGTTTGCTATAGCTATATTGACGACTGACTTGAATTACCTAGTATACAAAAGATTATTTTAATTAATATTCGTGTTTTGGGCTTTTTTTATGGAGTTCACGAGTACCGCTCCTAGCAATTTAGAGGCTTTTTTTTTAAAGAGTTTGCAATAACCGCTCTTAGTGTGAAGGCTTTCAGTTTTAGAGTACACTAACCGCCCTATTTCTGATATTTAATAGACATACATAAATAGATATTATACGATATATGTAAATAAAAATATTTCTAAGTTTTTTTTTTTTTTCAAGTCAGGTATTTTTTAATTTTTAGATGTTAATATCAAGTTTTAGATGCAAGATTAATTAGTTTTTCTTCAGAGGGAAGCTATAGTGATAAAATATTTTTTATTTTAGTATTTAGTAAAGTTGAAGGTATGAGACTTTTTCTTTTAAAAGTTTTATAGTGAAAGATGGTTCTGCGAGTCATTTTAACGAGTGATATTGTCAGGTACGAGTAAAATTTAAGTATGCTAACTAAGTATGCGATAAAAATTATAAGTGGGGTAAGCCATTTTATATTCCTACGCCAAAAAGAGTTTAGATTTTAGTTTTTAGAGAGATATCCGTCAAAAAGAGTTTTGATCTGGATTTTTAGAGAGATATCGGGTGAGTTTCCGTGAGAGCAAGTTTTACATATACAAGTTAGATGTTCCGAGTGTAGGTTGGGTGGTAAGTTTTGTAAATAAGTTTGAGTTTAAAGAACAAGATTTTAAGATAGTGCGAGTATAAAAGTACTGAAAGATTTTAATTCTACTATAATAAAAAAATTCGAGTAAAAAAATATTATAGTGCGTTTAAGACGCGGACAGAAGGCGTTACTTCTGTAGGTGTAACCTTTGTCTTCCTTAGTCGCCTCTTACGACATGCATGGAGACTACAGCTGGGTATTCTAACAAATGCTCCCGCACCAGCACAGGGCGGTTTTTACCATACAACCTACAGACGGACACAAGGTTACAGAGAAAGAGCCGTGAATATACCACGCCAGAGAGATCAACACTTTTTTATCCACCTTCCTGCTTAATACCTGGGCGCCACTGAAACGTACACCAAGTGAAGCTTGGTGAAGTTCTACCTAGCAGTGGGTAGGAGTTTCAAAAGAAAGAGTTTAAGATAGTATAAGTTAAGATTTAATAAAGTAAGAATGAATTTACAGGAGACTGAGGGTCGTGTGAACTCGGAAGGTGATGGCGATAAAAAAACGTGTTGGTCCCTTGTTTTGAGACTTAGCTTGAAGAGCTGGGGCGCCGATCGCCGCGTGGCTCGACGCGGCTCGTGGCACGTAGGATGTCAGCAGGCAGCGCAGCGACGAGAGGCTTCGTGAGCTTTTCAGGCGTGACCGGAGTGCGGTCTGCGCGTAGTAGTTCCAGAAGTTTGTGCGTGGCCGGAGTACGACCGACGTAGTAGAAGGGAAGTAGACGTAGCGTCACGACAGCGTGGCGACTCGTACGTGGTCGGAGAATTGGCGTAGAGGGTAGGAGCCTGAAATGCGTCGAAGAAACTACGCATGAGGATCAGTACTCAAGAGCCGCACGGCCACGTCGTGTGAGATCCCGAAGATAACGGCAGATCGGAGTAGGTCCCTTCTCACATGACGTGGTACCGGCGTTAAAACACAGTTTTTGATCGGAAGGATCCAAGATTACAGAATGCTTTAAGAGCTTAGAACACAATTATATTATAATGTAAGTACGGCGCGCGTCCACATCCGCAGATAGTACGGATATGAAACGCACTTGCACTGCGTTTTAGAACACAGGTGGCCTGATGATAATTCAATTGACAAATAACGATTAGCATTATTTGTCGAGACAGATTTCACAATTAACACATTTAAAAGGCATCTCACGTAAACTTACCCGATTGAAGACGGGCTAACAAGTTGATTGTAAGATATAAGGTTAAGTTCTGAGCGACTTTTTCACTGGAGTCAACTGCGCGTATGACCCAGTTTTTATTTCGAGTCCTATATATAACGTATTCCTTCTAGAAAGAATACGATATCTATATACCCGAATCTTTAAAACTGTAGTTTTTACAATTCCTTTGTCTTAGAACAAAATTGTTTTTTGCATAGCGGAATGAAACTGACTGACATTACGTCAATCACCTTCATTCTGTCAACAATGTTTATGTCATAGTAGTGACCTTTTTTATTCGTTAAGTTTGGCTTCTAGCGTATGTGCCATTTGCCATGAATTTGGGAGTAGGTAACGATCATGGAACGTTACAACATGTTTTAGTCATAGCGGACATAAACGCGATAAAAAATATTATACGAAACACAATGACTGTTTTAAAAAGGGGGAAGACGCGTGACATCCAAACATTGTACTCAATAAATATGGCTTAGGCGTAGTGTAAGTTTTTGATATAAGTTTCGACTCGAGTCAGCGGCGACGTTGACGTCTTCAGTGTAAACGTCAACTTCACCGCTCCATTAGACACTACACAAGACCATGGAAGTGGCTTTTAAAGAAAATTAATTTAATTGTTTTTAAGTATTTACGAGTGAAAAGTAATGCCGTGAAACTTGTTTTTTGTTTTCGAACTGTTGGAGCACCTTGTAAAAAGCAGGAAGTAATTTTTGCTGCTTTATTTAAACATAATTTTGACAGGTAATTCACGTGCTATCAAAACGACAGTTCGATTGTGACTGAAGTTGATTAGGTCCGTGAGCCTAATTTGTGCGGTTCACGTCAAGAAGTTCGTCCCGTATCTTCCCCCTATTTACGTAAATCAATGACGAAACAATATTTTTATGATTAACTTTTTATGTCAAACTGCTACAACCCTAAGCTTGCGTTGTTTCAAGAAAAATTGGGTCACTCCGTCAAGTGTACTCGTTTAATGTAGGATTGGAATGAAAGTCCGGCGAAGAGCCATTTGGGGAGATCCTTTGGATTTTAGACCTCGAGAACTTGAGATGAAACGATACGTTAAGCCACGTTTAGATTATGTGAAACACAATATGAGTAGTATCGTCGACATCAATGTTGCACGTGTTTTACTCTAAATTCTATTATTATAATTTTTTAATGCTTAAAAGCCGTGGTAGTCCATTTGGGAGACTGCTAGACTTGAAAGCGTGAGGTCGCGGGTTCAAACCCCGGGCCCGTACCAATGAGCTCTATGGAGCTTATGTACGGATTTTCATACCATTAGCTTTTCGGTGAAGGAAAACATCGTGAGAAAACCTGCATACGTACGGAGAAGGAATTCAATGGCGTATGTGAATCCACCAACCCGCACTGGGCCAGCGTGGTGGATATGGCCCAATCACCTTGTTGGGGGTAGGCTAAAAGTCCAGCAGTGGACTGTTAGAAGGCTGATCCTTCAATATTTATTCAATAAAAATTACATGTAAAATAAAAACTATCTTAAATTTAAATGTATAACCAAAACTAAAACTATTGTAACAAGCCGCTATCAGTGGGCAGCGTTCCCAAAATGCTGGCAGCATTGCCACGTTGTATGTCAATACTTAATCTTTGGGCAAAATAATGGCCAGCATTTTGGTCACGAGTGTCTCTAAAAACAGTAATAAACTAAATTTGTAATAGTAATAATTTTTTTTATGAAATGCCTGGAATAATCTCTATGTAAAATATAAATTTTTATTGTAACCCATTAAGAACACAGTAATGTTTGCCGCCTGCCTGCCTGAAGACAGCCTGCCTTTTGCATCCACTGGATGCCCGCGACTCTCACAATGTCATCGGTCCATCTAGTGGGAGGCCTCCCTACGCTGCGTCTTCCGATTTGTGGTCTCCACTCCAGAACCTTTCTTCCCCATCGGTTATCGGTTCTTCGAGTGATGTGGCCTGCCCATTGCCACTTCAACTTGCAAATTTTAACAGCTCTCTTGGTGACTCTGGTTCTTTGGCGAATATCCACGTTTCGGATTTTATCGCGCAAAGAAACTCCGAGCATAGCTCTCTCCATTGCCCGCTGTGTGACTTTGAGTTTTTTCCAAAAGGCCAACAGTTAAGGACCACGTCTCAGTACCATATGTTATCACTGGCAAAACACACTGGTCAAAGACCCTCGTCTTGAGGCACTGTATAAGTACTATCACATCACACTGACCACACTGAATTGATGTTCGCGTTGCATTACATGTTATGTTACACATAGTCTGTACAGGGCTTTAGTGCATGAGACGTAGAGAGACGGATCATTTCCGTGCTCGGACAGAACTAAAGTACGTCGAGCTATTCAGAACGGAGTGCAGTTCTAGTTTCAGCAATTTAGCGTACTTTTAACTAAATTCACTTGTTTTCTGCAGGAAATCGTTTGAGAGAGATAGCTTTAGCGATAAGACTGTCCATTGTTTTCATGTACATAATTCGATGCAAGAAATCAAAAAGGTCGTAACTGACACATTTTGCCAAAATGCTTTTTTACACTTTTGAAATCAGCAAATTTTTCTGCGTCGAAAGGTGTAACTCCCATAGCTCTACGATGAATATTAACGATTTTAGGATTTTCACAAGTAACGTTGAGTGACATATTTTGTGACTACAAAGCGCTGTAACTAACAAAAAAACCGGTGTTTTTTTGTTGTTTTAAAAAAAGTGAAATCAGTTACAACGTTTTTACATTCTTGAGAAAAGATAGTTTTAGAACTCGTCATACATTTTGACCCGTAGTTACAACATTCTTACTGCCTCTAAAAAATACATCAAATGATGTAACTGGCATAAAGTGTCTTATAAAACAACTTTGGATAGAATTGATGCACATTCATAGATTCTTTCATTTACTTTCGATTTACTGTCCAAATATCACTTTCCTAGGACCTATAAATCCCGAGTTTTTTTTTTTTTTTTTTGAAAATCAGAAAAGTTTTTTGGCTCTTGTGAAAAATTTCATTTTTGTTAGTTACTACCTTTCCGTTTTCTTGCGTCGATTATAACAGTGAATTGCTGATTTAACTATCTACTGACTAGATAATTATAGCTATATATCTATACTAGCTGTTGCCCGCGACTTCGTACGCGTAGACTTTCATATAAACTTTCAACCCCTTTTTGTCGTCCTTAATCCGACCCTTTCGCAAAATTCTTTCTTAGCGGACCTCTACACATAAGGAATCTACCTGCCAAATTTCAGCTGCGTAAGTCAAGTAGTTTTCGAGATTTCGTGATGAGTGAGTGAGTAGATGAATTTCGCTCTTATAGATTAAGTATATAAAAATGGATCCCTATTTACCTTGGTCACGCCATAACTAGAGAACGACTTTACCGATTTCATTCACCTTTTTTTTTCAAGTTTCTTAATACTTTGTAGAAGGTTCTTACGGAAAGAATAATAAAGAAAATTGTCTAGATTGCAAAGTTATTCGAAATTTTTTAGTTGCAAAGTTATTGGAAAATTTCAAATAACGACGATTTTTACTTCGCGCGTTTGACAGTTCTAAGACAGGAAATGTGGGGTTTTAACAGTCACTCATTTAAATGTTACTATGGGAGCATCTCTGAAATCGCGAAAAAAATATAAGCTGCGACATACATTTTGTAGTGTCATTGACTGTTTTCTATGGGACAGTTGATATATTTTTCACGATGTCAGGGTTTGTCCCAAAGTAAAGGTTGTTCATAATAATGAGTATAATGGACCCTTTTCGGCTTAGAACACCTTTTCCGCGTAACCCTGTATAGTATAGTACGTATGATATGAACAGACAGCGCAATGCAATAAATTTTAAGAAAAAGAAAACAAAAATTGCTGTCACGGGACTCCCGATGGATGTGGTACATAACGGCAATAATGTTTACCGTCACGGCATACAAGACGGTTCTACTGCCAAAGCGCGCCAATAGATGTTTCTAATTTAAAAAAAACATTCACTTCACGCAAGTATTTTTTATAAACCTGACGTTTGCCCATATTAGTTCGGCGTCATCCTGAATTTAAATATGAACTATTTAAAACCCTCTACAGCAATACACTGCGCTCTATACCATGGGGGGAAAAACACTGATATACTGCGCTCATTAATCTGGAACACGAAAATGTTTGCCAACTACTGCTTGGCGGTTGAAAAACTAGCAAAAGTGTGGTACTTCCCCAGGCAAACTCAGCAAAGGAGCCTTACCACTAGTACCGCTAGGACCAACATACATCTGCAGGGTTCTAGACAAAAAGTTATATGATTATTAACGGGTTATTTACGTGAACATGGTGCATGTAACTGCGCCGAAATATCGGGAGCTCATTCCGCAACCTTACCACGTTAAATATCCCGTTAATAATCATATAACTTTAGTGAACAACCGTGATAGTTTAAAACAGTGTTCTAGACAAAGAGTCCAGCTCAAAATGCTCAAAGTCTTCAAACAAATCTTTAGATTCTGTAGAGTAGACAAAGGTCCGACTTGTCAGACACTGTCTTCATGCTACTGTTAATATCTAGTGGAACGTCATCACCACAAAATATTCAATCACAGAGGTATTACTTTCAAAATAATAAAGAACCATTCAATTTAGTACTCGGGTATGTCCTAAAACTGCGACCAGAACCACCGGAGGATGAGCAGCAGACACGTACACGGTGAACATACTGCGATCCCCAAGCTGCCTGCCAAGCGTGGGGATTACAGCAACAGAGATTCTTCAATACTCACATCACTGAACTGTGCAAGCGAGCCTACAGATCACTAGGATTCGTGATGAGGCAATCGGTCAGGTTTAAAGATAAGCAAACTATTTTAACATTGTTTTATGCTTTGGTCCGCAGTAAATTAGAATTTAATTCGCTTATTTGGGACCCGCACGAAGATAAATATACTTTGATACTCGAACGAGTGCAGAGGAAGTTCGCACGGTATCTTTATAAAAAAATATATGGTTACTACCCTACTTGGTTCTATCCCTCTTTATTTGTTTCGGGAATGGTGGGTATGAACACACTGGAGCTGCGGCGGAAGTGTGCACTCATTGTCCACTACTACTTGCTACTGAACAATAGGATTGATAACCCTACTGCGTTGTCTTTATGTGCGTTGTACGTCCCGGAGTGGTCGGTGGTAGCGCGCGTGCGCAGGCGCGGCCGGCACCTGCCGCTGCTCGCGCCGCTCGTCCCCCCGCGCACAGATACCTCCCCACTAATCACGCACTCACACTGCTCAACGAGCTAATCACTCACCAGCCAGATATTGATTTGTTTTATAACAATATAAATGATATGCTTCAGAATTGTATTAGTTATTTTGGCGGTAACTCGATATTACATTCTAGTAATACTTAGCTGCGAAATGTTTGTTAATAAGTTTTTTATTGTCTCAAAAATGTTTTGGTTTTAGCTGTAAGTTTTTGAGAAATTGTAATAAAATAAATAAATAAATAAATAAACAGCCCTGTCTAAGAGGCCTTTGTTCAGCAGTGGACATTTAATAACTGATGTTATGTTATTCAATTTAGTGAATTCGGTACAGTCGACAAAGAAGCAAGTGATATTTTGTTTATATGACACGGGAATCACTCATGTATGACTAAGCCGGTTACTCCGACTATAGTTTCAACCGCATTCGGTGACCTTTTTCAAGGTGAGTGCGCGTGCAAGACTGAGTGCTGTCTTGCTTTAGTTTCAAAAGTCTTTTGCTGTTGAAACTATATATCGTCACCTTAGAGTGAAAACCTCGGGAATGCAATTTTGGTCATTTCTTTAATAATACATTTCTGGAAAGAAAACCTCGCAAAGCATGTACTAATAAGGAAATGACCAAAATTGCATTCCCGAAGTTTTCACTCTAAGGTGACGATATGGAGTAACTTAAAAGTACCAAAGGGGAGTGGGGGGTCTTTGCTTTGCTTATTTTTGATGACGTGGGGGACGGGGGGGTCTGGATGATGATTACGTCAGCAATAAAACAAAAAAAGGGAGGTGAAAATTACAAAAAATCTGGTATTTTTATTCTTCTTTACTTTTCTTTTCTGTGCTCCTAATACATATTGTCTATGAAATCTAAAATCCCTGACAGACGTGTGTATTTAGTTGACGGAACGCACGCCGTCCAACCAACGGGAAAGAAATAATGAGAATTACATATTTTCCTCTTCCTACTCTCTTTCTCCCCGTTGTTCCGGCGACGGTTGAGGTCAACCAAATCCATACGTCTGTTAGGGCTTGAAGACACTCTAACATTTTCTCTTTCCTGGTGGTTGTGAATCTGTATGTTTCTAGTCTGCATAGCTCCCTCTATTTTTGCAGCGGCTCCTCGAAATCGTTTTAGTTCAGTCTCTCGCCGTGTCCCGTCTAATGGATTGTGAGTGGAGGCGCTCGCGCGAACGAATCTGCCTCTGTTCGAGGGTTCAGTACAAGGCATCAGCTGAAGACCAAACGACTTTTGGAAAACAATGTTACAACTGCTCAACGAGCTAATCACTCACGAGCCTGATATTGATTTGTTTTTTAACAATATAAATGTTATGCTTCAGAATTGTATTAGTTATTTTGGCGGTAATTCGATATTACATTCTAGTAATACTTAGTGGAGTTGGGCAGGACACGTTGCTAGGCGCAGTGATAACAGGTGGAGTAAGGTCTTAACAAAAGTCGTATAAAGGGTGAATTCGACTAAGAGCCTAATTTAGACCAGATGCGTTCGCAACCGCCATGCCACCTTATCATTTTCTTCCTCGTTTGTCTGAGGCCACGCTCAATCACTACTAGATCATAAGAACTTTATAAGTTATTTTTTTTTATCAGTATTTATTTTGGGAACAGAATAAAAAAAATACTTCTTAGTTCTCTTTTTTTTTTTTGAAGTTGGAAAAAAAAGAAAAACCCTCGCTTTCGCATTTGCTTAAAAATCCCTCAATTTCAGTAGTTACAAAATTTTATGAACATTTCAGATTTTAATCGGTTCGTCTTGTTTCTTAAACCACCACTAAGTTTGCACTATCCACTAAGCAGTTGCCAACTTTTCTAAACGCTTAATTTGGCCTCTAAGTCAACATGTATAACACCTATTTTCCCGTGAACAAGTATTTAACTGCATTTGTAATGGTCATGTTAGATAGTCAGTTTTATTTTAAATACATAGATAGAATCTTGTTAGGATAAACACTTTTCGGGGAAAAGCTAGCACTTTGTTAGACTAGAACCGTT
Organism: Agriopis marginaria; assembly: GCA_932305915.1. Lineage (NCBI taxonomy): Eukaryota > Metazoa > Arthropoda > Insecta > Lepidoptera > Geometridae > Agriopis > Agriopis marginaria. The sequence continues at coordinate 14,944,118 of OW029932.1, forward strand.
GGGGCATAACATTGTTTCAACAACTTTTGTATAAAAGGACAAAAGACGGATCCAGTTGGTAACTTCATACCTTTTACGTCTTACTTCCATCTTGAAAGCTAGAATGTATAATAATATATTATTTCTCCTAAATTTACGTGTTTTATCCACGGCTTTACTCAAGAATCACTCAAAATACGGAGCGGAAAAGGGGACGGAGCCAATCTTCATCAAAAAAATCCAAAAACTCCGTCATGTATGAATCGATTTCGAAAACTCTTTTTTTTATTGAAAGGTTATTATATACTTTCAGTTTGTTCCCATAGAAATTTCATGAAAACTGGTTCGATAGTTTGGTTTTTAAATTAAAATAAATGTATGTAAATGAATTATTAAGTAAAGTAAATGAATGTTTTAGTGAAAACATGTATTGTGTTTGGCTTTTGTGCAACTGTTTATCTTATATCTACTGTCTTAATTAGAAGCTGTACGTTTTCCTTGTAAATCACGGGTGAATCGGTTTCTTCTAGGCAAGCGTGCTCCACCGTAGACCTAACATCAGGCGAGTTGGCGGTCAAGAGCAAGCCTACTATAAAAAAAACGTCACGGGAGAATCATCATCATCATCATAATCAGCTTTTTAACAGTCCACTGCTGGAACCGCCTTACCCTCGAAAGGGTGATACGGGAGAATACGTTTATATGATTATCATTGCGTATTTATTTCACTAATTTTGAGGTAGTTTTTTTTAAATTTATAATTATTGTTTCATTTGTTAGTATTCTAGATTTAAATAATTAAAACACTGTTTTAAACTATCACGGTTGTTCACTAAAGTTATATGATTATTTACGGGATATTTACCGTGGTAAGGTTGTGGAATGAGCTCTCAATATTTCGGCGCAGTTACATGCACCATGTTCACGGGAAGACTGAAAAATGCGAGTGGTTGGTCGAACTGTTACAAATATCGGGAGCTCATTCCACAACCTTACCATGGTAAATATCCCGTAAATAATTATATAACTTTAGTTGAATAATTAAAATTAAATATAACTAAAGGAATGTCGATAATAAAAAAAACGCATTGAAATCACACACTTCTAAAGAATTTTACCGCGGGTATTTTACATTATTTTAATTTCCGACGTTTCGCCTGACTTTTAGCAAAACATAAACCCGTTATTTGGCAATGATATTACCAGAAGAAAAAAACCTGGCCGATAAAAAAAATAGAAAGCGGTATTCCAGAAATGTGAAATGAACGCTACGCCACTGAAAATAAGATTCATTTAGCACGTTTTTTGAGATTTGTTCTTGGAAATTGTCATCTAAAAGACTATCAATAAAAATCTCTTAGGAGTGTCAATGTAATTTAGCTTCAGTCTTCTGTAATTTGATTTATTGAAGTAAGGCGATGATAGTTTCCAATAACTGCAGGGATTAGATAATATAATTTATTTCGTAATATCATTGTCCGATCAATTACGCGCCACAGTGCCACGTCAAAGCGTAGGTTAAGTTTTTTTATTGATAAATATTCGCCAAATAAATATCTTGCCATGAAGTAACCGATTCACACGTGACTTGAAGATACCCAGATTATAGCTATTGCGAAACAGCCATTCAGGCAGGACATTCCATAAAAATTTGCACAATAAAAGTGGAATCAAAGTGAAATATCAACCATGAAACGGTGTCGCTTTTAGTGCCCACTCCCACTGTGACCGTCCGATAGAAGAATGGGCAAGAGGAAATTAGATCATGCATAAATAATTTTTCAAGACTAGATATACAAACTTAGCTAAAAAGTTGAAAGTGACAGTTAAAACAGAGATTGAAAATCCTCATCAAAACTTTTGCTGAAGGAACCCACAAACCAAAAAGTCATCTGTTCGGTTGTATTTTTTTAATCTTTTTTTTTATGAACCGATTTGGAGATATTTTTTAAGTGAAAGGATATACCTACCTACTACTACTTTCAGATTGCTCCCATAGACGTTTCATCATAATCGGTACAGTAGTTTGGCTTATAAATCAAAATAACTGAAAAATTAAGTTTGGTTAACGAATTTGCGTATTTTATTAATTTTGAAGTCGGTTTTACATTGATCATTTATTACGTAGCAAAATTGGCAATACCAGACCTCCAGACCGCCCACCGACACGCTGGATTGATGATATCCGAAGACACACAGGTCACGACTGCATGCTAGCAGAAGATCGCAGGTCATGGAGGAAATTGGGAGAGGCCTATGTCCAGAACGTGGACGAACAAGGCTAAAAAAGAAGAAGAGTAGCAAAATGGTCTGACTGCTCTTACTTTTCTATGGCAAAGGTCAAAGTTAAAGGGCTGTTCCACGTCTAATCCTGGCCTTATCTGACATAGTAATGAAAGGGTGAGGATAAAAAAATATTCCCAGACAGCCGAGGTTAATTATATTTGTCTAGCTCTTATCAAGTTTGGGAGAAATGTTGTGGAGGAAAATGAGATTGAAGATGGCACGTTTTTTTAGGGATCCGTACCAACATCCTAACTAATAAGCCACAGTTTTTTTCCGTTTAAATGCAAGCCAATTACTAATTTGTATTTGTATTTGTTTATTCAATTAGTACGGCTTGCGCCAATTACACCAATGAGACAATTGTTACACAATATTATGATACTTAAAAGAAACTAAAATTAGAAAAAATACTCAAAGGATAATTAATGTCATTAAATAAGAAATCAGAAATAATAATATGTCAATAACAGGTCCGTCAATAATAATATTAAACTTAGATTATAATTGTAATTAAAGCACGGCCGATGGGGCCGAAAGGTTCGATGGGGCCGAAAGGTTCTGGAATGGAGACCACGGACTGGTAAGCGAAGCGTAGGACGTTCACCCACAAGATGGACAGACGACCTAAAAGAGACCGCAGGGAAACGCTGGATGCAGGCCGCTTCCAACCGGCCCTTTTGGAGATCGATGGGTGAGGCCTATGTCCAGCAGTGTACGTTCTATGGCTGAAATGATAAAGCACGGCAGCACGTTGCCTCACAGAATTTCAAACATTCAGATAAAATCTCTTTCCAATCGATTTTTTCTTCTTTTTTTTCAATAATAAAAAAGGGTGTCTGTAAAGTCGGTTTACGGACGATAATTTTACGTGATAACGCTTAGCCCGATCGTGCCTCTCTATCGCTTGTTCCGCGCTCTCGCTTGCACGCGCGGCTCAGGCGGAACGTGACCGTGACAATTTTTCGTGCGTGCAGCCGGTGTCCTGGGATTTATAAGACGTTATCACGTCAAAAACTATACAGGCACTGGTTATATAGACAGTGCAAATATTCGAGGATATCTTTGTACTTATCATTATGAACAACTTTTACTAAGAACCCAATATAGAAATCACGAAAAAAATCTGTTGTTCCTTGGCTGTTCCATACATTTCATCGGGAGTCAATGACAATTTAAATATGAAACAGCCTGGAATCAGCTGCTCTTTCCCCGCGATTTCAGGATTGACCGGTTCTCCCTCTTTCTTTCTCTATTCTATTCATCATTATTTTTGATACGAACATTCCCGGTATAGATAGATAGAAACTCTTTCTTGTGTACATCAGAAATAAAAATTACAAGATAGAAAACATGGTATGTATGTCTAGTACTTGAAAAATTAACGCTATCTATCGAAATCTTCATTAACTAAGTACATGTCAACGTGCTACGTACTCAATAACGATTACAATACTAGACGAGACCAAGGAACATTACCTACCTACGGCACTAAATTAGATTTTCGATTTTGTTTTTGTGTGGTTGTGTTTAATGTTGTTTTGTTTTGATTTAATTGGACCAAAAGGTTCAAAAATTAAGGTTCAAAATTTTATGAAAATTACCACAGAAAATGAAATGTTTTTTTGTTTAATTTAGAACGGATGTCAAGGCATTTTTGTAAGTTGTAGCCAGTTGCACCCATATAAACGAAACGTCAGTCATTCGAAATCAGTTAGCAACTGTGATGCGGAGTTCGACGCGTTGAATAAGAATGTTCAATGAAGGTTCACTCATATGCCTGGTAACAGATTTTCCTTCTCATTTTCGTTCTATTTACTTCTCTTTTCTGTAAAAGCACTGTCGCAAAAATGTAAGAAATAGACTTTGCATGTAGAAATTATTAGCGTGACTTGATTTTAATAAGGCTTTTGGAACTCTCAAACGTCACCTTCGCTAACGCCTTAGCAGTAGGTCTCCAAGCTGGGCGTCGATTCTGCTAATTTGTAAATGTTTCAATGGAGTGTCGGTGGAGTGTCGATGGAATAGTTTTACACATTTGGTATTCTGCTAGTTATTTAAGACCAGTGGCTTTCCAATGACTTTCCATCGAACTGCCATTTAACTTATTTGGTATTCTGTTCTTCAATGGCGTATCAGTGTAAATTCAATAGTTGAACATTTGGTATTCTGCTCGTTATTTGACGATTTTTTTATTTTTTATTTTATGCCATAGGTGGCAAACAAGCAGACGGGCTGCCTGATGGAAAGCAGTCACCGTCGCCTATGGATACTTGTAACACCCGAGGCATCACAAATACGTTGCCGACCCTTTAGAACTCGATTATCTCGCCTTTTGAAGAACCTCATGTTGTAGCTTCTCGGAAACACCGTAGAAGGTAGCTCATTTCACATTTTGCAGGTATGAGGCAAGAAGGATCGTGTGAAACGCACAGTGTGCGATTTCCACTGATCTATTATGTGTATGTGTATTCGTTATTTGACGTTTGTTTCAATGGCCTTCCACACTCCCACGACACTCCACCGACATTCCATTGAAAGGCCACTGAAGTTTTAGCAGAATACCCTTTTTGTCACTTTCATAATGGAATCTCAGTGGAGTGTCGTGGGAGTGGCAGGCCAATGGGATTTTAAATAAATTAGCAGAATCGACGCCCTGGTGGAAACTCCAAAAATCTCATTGAATATTGAATAACTAAATGTTATTTAGTAACTACCTAGTTAATGCTTCTTATAAAAACCCGTATCCCTCTTACACCTTTATAATTTTAATCGGATTATAAACACACAGTACATTTACTCCCAAAACGCGGTTGGTTCCGTTAGCCCCGTCTCAGACGTACAGTGTAGTGCAGTACATAAACTTATTTTTTTCCATATTACTACAAGCTACATTAAACCACACACCACACCACACACCATCAGCCATTAAATGTCCACTGCTGAACAAGGCCTCCCTCTTAGAGAGGGGTGTAGCCATAATCCCCACGCTTGGCAGACGGCTTGGAGATCGCAGTACGTTCACCGTGTACTAACAGGCCGCTGCTGCCCATCCTCCGGTGGTTCTAGTCGCAGTTTTAGGACATACCCGGGTCCATTAAACACATACATAAAACCACACCTACCCCTAATTTCCAGTAATGGCGTGGTCGAAGACAGTCACAAGTCAATGTCAGAGACGACATAGCGGCCGGTTATCCGAGTCGCGTAGGCAACAAACGCTCCCTCAGCCCCCACCAAGTTATAGCGACGTATTTTGCCACGCAAGAGTCAGGAGGCCCGCGGGTCAACGACAAAACCGAACATAGGTCTGACTTCGATGACGCCTGGCGCGGGAATGAGCGCGGCGCGCGCAAATTCTCGCGACCTTTTTACGCTTTTAACTTCACAAAAAAACGAAACTGTTCACTATCAAAAATCTATCCTATGCAATTTCCAGGTTGTTACGAGCTTTCATTAGAGCATAAAACGAAGAAAATAAACTAAATCGACTTTGTTTCAGTTTTTTTTTTTTTTATAGTGGAAATTTTATTATATCGTGTTTTGAACCAAATCATAAACTCAAACACAGATGTATCGTAAAATCGTTTATGTATTGTAAAATTGATTTAAAACCGTCAATATTGTATAAAAGGCCGTTAAGCAACTGATCACCGTGACATCAAATCCAAGTGTACACATATTGTAGCTCAACCTTTTGAGTAGTGAAATATTGAACAAAACATGACGCCACATTGTATGCGTTAAACCTTTTAATCTTTATATAGTTTGGATTTGCCTTAAACTTGAGCTAGTACCGAAAAACGTCTGCCAAAATCTGATAGGGTCAAGTTAAACACGTATTAGACACACTGACTTATTCTTACTAGTTCTTCAGTATTGAGCGGATACCAAGGGGGGGGGGGGGGAGGGTTGTAAGTGCTAGAGGAGAAACTGTAGGTGTAACACTTATATTTTTTTACCTTTAGGTACAGATTTTTTTACCACACGACAAAAGGTAGCGTCACATTGGCCAGATTTATCTTAAATAAGTTATTATGACTATAGAAAACATAGTATTTTTATTTTACTTTGAACAAAACCAATAAAAACACTACACCCTGGCAAGAATATGAGATACAACATCATGACAATAAATTAATACGACTTTTGTATGTATGTGTACCATGTTCTGAAAAATAATTGATTAGAGTTGATTTAATATAAAATGCAGAAGTTGAGGTACTGCGTAGAGCAGTGCGCTGCATCGGCGCTTATCACCAGTTTCCGGCAGAGCGCGCCTCCACCAATTACCTCCGCGGGTAATTATAGCGAGAGAAAACATTTTGCACGTATTTATGCAAGGAAAACTTTAAATTTACTCGTTTTTGTGACGATAAAAATTCTTTTGGAAAATAATATGAAGGTTGGCAACATTTCTTATGCTAAAACTATGCATCGCAAAGAGCCATTGAAATCGCGAAAAAATATTATGCTGTTATAAACCTTACATTTTGTCGAGTGTCAATGACCGTTTTCTATATAAATAATAAATAAATAAATATTCGGGACATTTTTGCACACACGGTCATCTGACCCCAAACTAAGCAAAGCTTGTGATATGGCTGCCAGAGACTGATATATATACATATATAGGTTTAAATACATACTTAAATATATATTAAACAACCAGATATAGAACAAACAGAAATGTTCATCACACAAATGTTTGTCCTAGGTGAGAATCGAACCCACGCCCCCAAGCTCAGAAGGCAGGTTCACTACCAACTCGACCAACGGGCTATCTTTATATATAACATCTATATCATATTTTTTCGCGATTTTATAGTTGCTTCTATAGTAAAAGTTGTTTATAATGATATACCTACAAAGCTTTTCGACTTAATACACCCGCTCTCTCGCTCGCACATATTCACATTATGGAAGATATAAAATCAATGAGTGTGAATTTCCAAAAAGTAATATTTTATTATTGAAACTGACGTGGTTTTCACACATTTTATTTAAACTTTTTTTTTTTTTAATTTTTTTTTTTTTTTAGGAATATTTTGGTCCAAACAGTTCGACCATCGAACTACTGGTCGGACAGAATGGAATAAACGACAAAATCATGTCTTGGTGTCTATCGTAACATTACAAACAAAGAAATTGTCAATTTGAAATATTTTAATTTGATACAGTAAAATGGTAAGTGATTTTTATTTCTCGTATCATGTTATTCCGTCAAATTACAAGATATCGAAACAAACATTTCTATGTTTGTAATGTTACGATAGACACCAAGACATGATTTTGTTACTTTTTGGATATTCACACTCATTGATTTTATATCTTCAATAATGTAAAAATGTGCGAGCGAGAGAGCTGCAGAGGGTATACAGGCCCCTTAATATAAAACTAAAATAATCACAGGCCTATAGCTAAGAAAATATAAGAACATGCATTTATCTGATTGAGCGCCTATTAGGAGCTAGGAACGAGCCACTGAACGAGCAATCCCACTACTGTCGAGAGGGTCCACTACACTCAAACTTTCCGATACTATCGAGTAGTTCAATGGTGGTCCATTTGGACTTATGTTAAACTACAGTTTAAGGGCTTTTTTTTGTTTAGATTTGACAAAGTAAATAAGTACCAATTCCGCTTTTAATCGACAAAAATAATTTCAAGCAAAAAGAGGTTTTTACGTGCATTAATTAATTACTTTAATCAAATAGTTTTTAGAATAGAATAGAATTATTTATAGGCCTTCTTATAACTAAATTGTCACATTTATGGATGATCATATTTATTACGCGTTACTTTTCACAGTGTTAAGGTTTTCATAATTTTTAGTAACTACTTTTTTCTATTTAGCCAATTTAAGTGTTCTAGAATTTACCGTGTCGTCAAAAGTTTCAAGTTTTGAAATGTATCTTAAAATAAGTCACAGTCAAGCAAAGAAAGTCACAATCACGTCAAGTCATAAAGTCTACTGGAGGACTCTGTACTAGAGGTTCCTATGGAGATTTGGAAACAACAAGAAAAGACACGTTTCACTTCATTATAATATGCCTACACTCATGCACGTTCATCATCATCATCATTTCAGCCGTAGGACGTCCACTGCTGGACATAGGCGTCCCCCATCGTACTCCAAAAGAGCCGGTTGGAAGCAGCCTGCATCCAGCGTTTCCCTGCGGTCTCTTTTAGGTCGTCTGTCCATCTTGTGGGTGAACGTCCTACGCTGCGCTTACCGGTCCGTGGTCTCCATTCAAGAACCTTTCGGCCCCATCGGCCATCTGTTCTGCGTCCGATCACTTAATGGTTAATTAACATCATCAACAGCCTGTTTGATGTTCGTCCACTGGTGGACGTAGGTCTCTCCTAAACAACGCCACAAGATACGATCTGCTTATTGCATCCACTTGCCGTCTTTCGCAAATCGTCGCTTCACCTGGCTGCAGGTCGTAATGGTCAATAATGTAACATTATTACTAACATATTAAAACATATTTTTTGGAAAATAAAATAATGCCGCAATATATTTTTTCTCACGTTGGCGCCAAAAAAACTTAGTAAATACATAAAAGGTATCGGGCAGTTTTTGAATTTCAAAATTCGTACAATAGACCATCTATATTTCACGATAGGTCTAATAAAACACTGTTCGGTTGTTCACTAAAGTTATAGGTCATCATCATCATCATCATGATGATGATGATGATGACCTATAACTTCACTTAACTTACTCCCTGCACTTAACTTATGTTATCATCATCATGATGATGATGATGATAACATAAGTTAAGTGCAGACAACGATCTACCCACTACGTCCCCGTCTTTTGCTACGGTTATCACTGGAACTCGAACTCGAACCTAAGTTCCGACCAAACACACTCACTGTATCACTGCGTATAGTATTTAGTTTTTTTTTATTGGTAAATTTCCCGTAAATAATCATATAACTTTAGGTCCAATAAAAGCATTGAAAAACGAATACAAAATCTTTTGAAAAAAAAAAACTTTGAATCTTTTGAATCTTTTCAAATCTTTTTTCCTAGCATTTAAAAGTGCTTAGTGAATAGCAACAGTAAAGTATCGACGGCCTGTATTAATTATTATTCATGAAGGTTCCAACGCGAGCCCACATCTATCGGACTATTAATTAATTTAACGCTCCCATTCGAGCTTACCCGAAACAAATTAAAGAGAATTCGCGAAACATATTGTTCGATTAAACGAAAGGGATTGTCAAAAATATTGAGCTTTTATTTAGGTCAGAGCGATGTTGGCCAAGCGGTTGCATGTGCATGTGCTTTGCAATTTGATGGCACCCGGTTCAATCCTTGGCCCTGCACATGTTATTTTGTACATGTGCCGTTTGTGATGCGGTCAATGACGGTGACGGGAAACATTGTGAAGAAACCAGTATGTTTAAGAACCTCAAAAGTTCAAAGATATGTCGCAATCCAGGCATAAATACCGCGCTTATTCGATTAATTGGGAAGCAAGCGCCTTTTTTGTCGGCGCTAGATGGAGTCTAGGACGCGGCGGTCGACCGAATGCCAGCCGAGTGCCCGACACATTCGTAAGGCAGCGGTCGATTTGCAAACGTCTAGAAACTATCTCGCGTTCCGTGTAGTGAGTAGTAGTCCAGTAATAATCACTAGTGAAATTCTAAATGAGTGTCTAATCAGAAATTATATTTTGAATCGGCGAGAGAACGGTTTTCTTTCATCCAAACGAGATCTCCACGCCCACAGGAAAGACGAAATAAAATTAGTAATGATAACGGGTATAACCTTTTCCGATAGATATGTAGGTATAATATGACATTCACCAACATGTACTGGGCCAGCATGGTGGAATAGGGCCCATCCTCTTTATCGCTCTCTCTCTCTCTATCTCTGAGAGAAGGCCTGTGTCCCAGCAATAGTCCATATCCAAAAAAGGCCAGCAAGGTGAGTTCTCCTAAGGGCATCAAGACTTATGTTCGATTTGTTCGCACCCATCACTTTTACCGTACTCTCTTGTTTGTCTGATCTGAATAAAACACGTATGAAAAGTGGAACTTTTCCCTCTGACCCACAATCTATTTCTCACCTCTAACCGAGCCTATGATTTAATAAACGAAGTGTATTATGCAAAGATATGCGATAAGTTAGTAAGAAGCGCCTTTGTACCGCTGAATTGCGGATTTGCATTCTGAGACGAGGCTCCATGGAATCGTGCTTACTGTATGTAAGATACAGTTGTGTCGGTGGACGCCCAACTAGGTCACTGGATTTGATCTGAAACAATTATAGTCTAAGCAAATAATTATCATATTGTTTTTTTTATAAGCTTTTATTTAACTTGCCAGTATTTGCATGTTTGTTTATTTGTTTATTTAGGTCAAACTTGCAAGCTGAAATGAAAACCACTTACTTCTAACTAATTTTGCTGAAATTTTGCATACATCTTTAGTACTGGTAACAACATAATTGCAATACTTTCAAAGTTGCCGCCGCCACAAGATGGCGGATGGTGTATGTATATTTTTTGGCAACCCTAGGGTTGACAAAGAACCAAAATTGGGTATCAAATGCAAGGAAGTTGCAAGGAAAGGAACGCGTTCTGTCAAAATATTCCCATACAAAACTAAACCTTAACGTCTAACGATAAGGTTCATAATAATGTGGCTAGGAACATGGAGGTAAAACGAGCTCACTGAAAAAGCTACCACGGAGGAAGTGTATCCCTTTCTAAAGATTGCCATTACATAAAACATATATTTTAGTAAAACTCTGTTTTAAACTATCTCAGCTGTTAACTAAAGTTATATAATGTTGTGGAATCTCATTCCACAACCACCACGGTAATTATCCCGTAATCATATTTTAGTAGTTTTACTTATTCAATCGGACATACCAGGCAGGCCCTATTTTGGGGTGTAAACATAAAATTACTACCAATGAAATAAAGATAAACTTTTCTAACGGATATTAATGTAGATAATATATCTAATGTATCATGTACATATTTAAATATTATTTTTAAGTAACCATGTAGGTTCCTAGTATAATTACTAGGAACCTTCATGGTTCTGCTGAACCATGAAGCTACTGGCAGCATTAACGACATGGCGTTTTTGATTGTTTGCTTACTATATTTTGTTTTTTCAAGCATGATTTTTGAATATTTATTTTAAAATGGTGAAAAATTTCTGTATAAGAAACTGTGCTAGTGAATCATTCGGTGGCTGCGGCATATCTTTTCACAGGTAGGTACACAAAGCTTGAAATACAAGAAAATGTTTACTAGGGTGTCCATACACGTGTGAACATGAACAATATTTTGAACAATGAACAATTATTTTTATACATTATGTTTTAGCATGACCTAGGGATATTTTAAAGTAATTCGCATTTCGGCGAGTGTGCGCAAAAGCTTCGAGCCCTTGTTTCACCCTCCCCCTTTTACTTAGGAAAAGTAGAATGACTGCACATGCACACTACCCTCCCTTCCTAGTGAAAATTCCAAAGATTTGAACTCAACGATTTGGGTCTTCATTTATGATACGTACTGCCCAAGAATGGAACTACCTGCCGTCCTCCTTGTTTCCTGAGAACAACAAACTAGATATCTTCATGGCTATTGATAGATAGTGACAGTGATAGTGATAGTGTGATAGTGACTGCTAGTCTGTGGAATGCGATGCCTGAATGGGTGTTCCCCGATAGATACAATCTGGGTGTCTTCAAATCACGAGTGAATTGGTTTCTTCTAGGCAAGCGTGCTCCACCGTAGACCGCATCATCGCTTAACATCAGGCGAGTTGGCGGTCAAGCGCAAGCCTATTATATATATATATATAAAAAAAAGATATGTATAGATAGATATGAATAGATTTCTAGATCAACGTGTTCCATCCTCCGCCACACCGTCACGTACCATCAGGTGAGTAAGTGGCGAAACGTAGATCTAGTACCACCATCCAACGGTGAACCGAGCTTTCTGTGTACAGTTGTATCGTTCAAGGGTGTTTCGACGAATCGTACGGGAATCATTCTAAATATTACATAAAAAATGAAAGTACCTAAATTCATCGCTGAATATATTTCATGTTACAGAATACCAACAAAAGAGGATGTAAGAAAAATGTGGTTGGAAGTAATTCTTAGTCGAACAGCAAGAATAACAAAAAACTCCAGGGTGTGCAGTTTGCACTTCAACACAGAAGATTTTATAAAGACACTAGCGACCCGCCCCGGCATCGCAGGTGCAATGCTAATACTAAAATAATATACTACGGAATGTCTTTATATACCTACAACGTTCACAGCTTTTTTGTCATTAGGCAAAACAAACTTGTTTTCTTTAGAGGTTACTCTTTAAAGAGCGACATTATGATTGGCCATGTGAAAAACACGCCGCCGGTGCCGGCCTGTTGCGGTACTGGCAGGGGGGCCGCCGCAATCGCTATGTCCCTGCATTTTAAATCTTTAATATCTTCGAAAATGTTCATTTAAATTACATGCTGTAAACGGCCATATTGGTCTATATTAAATGCACAATGTATTTAAGGTACTAAATTGGATAAAGATTAATGCTGTATTGCTTAAAATCCCTTCGTTATCACGTAGGGTTCAGCCAGTGTTTGCAATGTAAGCGCAAAAAAAATATGTTCATTTACGACATTACATTAGAAACCTCTACAATTATCAGTGTTTCTCTACTATATTATGCATGTATTATATATATAAACCTTTCTCTTAAATCACTCTATCTATTTTTAAAAAACACATCAAAATCTGTTGCGTAGTTTTAAAGATTTAAGCATACATAGGGACGGACAGACAGCGATAGCGACTTTGTTTTATCCTATGTAGTGATAGTGATGTAGTGATGCTTTCGACAAACTTTGAAAATGAATGTAGTTCGATGTCATTTTCCCGCAGTAAGTAAAATATGCCAAATAGTAGTCATGCCAATATTCTATATTTATAAAAGCTAAATTCACTCACTCACTCACTGATTTGTCACGAAATCTCAAAAACTATTTGACTTACGAAGCTAAAATTTGGCACGTAGATTCCTTATGGGGTATAGAGTTCCGTTAAGAAGGATTTAGCGAAAAAGCCGAATTAAAGGGGGCAAATGGATGTTGAAAGATTATATTAAAGTCCTTTGTTTTTGATGATACTCAGGGATAAAATTTGGTATTCAGGCTAATAGTTTAAAATAAATAAATACTGTTATAATATTTTTACAAAAAAGAAAGATTAAGGAGGTGGAATTGTACTTTGTATGTTGTGTTGAAAGTTATGCAACTACGAAATTGTAATTTGACAAGTGGATGTAAAACTTCATTAAAAAATATTTTACGAAAGGGCCGAATCAAAGGGTCCAAAAAAGGTTGAAAGTTTAGGTGAAAGTGTACGCGTACGAAGTCACACGGGTAACGGCTAGTTTATTATAAATACAAAAGTTTGTCTGTTGTATGTGAAAGAGGAAAAAACATCCATACATACAAACTTTGGCGTTTATAATATTAGTAGGAAGTAGGATAGGATGCGAAAGTGTGTTTGTTACTCTTTTACGCAGCAACAGAGCAACAAATCAACCAGATTTTTTGCATGGGTATAGTTCAAGGGATGGAAAGTTATAGGCTACTTTCATCATCATCGTCATCTACTAGATGTTGTTAACTGATCACCGAATTTAAGCAACGGACTACACGGTCAATCTTAGGTAGGGTGATTGCAAGTGGCATTTAGAAACCGAATGATCGAATAAAAAGTTAACAATCTGGGTGCCTTCAAGTCGAGAGTGAATAGGTTTCTTCTAGGCAAGCGTGCTCCATCGTAGGCCGCATCATCGCTTAACATCAGGCGAGATGGCGCCCAAGCGCAAGCCAATTTATAATTAAAAAAAAATATATGTCACGTGACCCGTATGTCCCGGTTGAGTCTTATAATAATGGCCGCTAAGCCATCTCAGAGGCCTTCAGGCGTCCTGGCGGCCTAAAATTCTGACATTAGCGCTCGTCACTGGGCCTATATGAACTTCCTGTATTTACTGAGAGTACCAATACGATGATTTTAGGAATTACCTACAATGTCTTCGTTTCCTCAAAATCATGAACACCCTACAAGAAAAGGACAAATTACTCCGTGCTCGCTTTTCCCTCGGACCGTTTTTTTAGCATGAGTACTCGATCCAGGTCCCTTTAGGGTATATATAAAATCCTTGATCAAATGAAAGAGCTTGAAGAATAGGAAACGATAAAGTGACATTACACTAAATCCAATATGGCCGCTACTCCAAAACGACGGATTACATTTTCTTTGTACAATGGCTTGTATAAGAATGTTTTTTCACGATTTATTTAATTTTACAAATACACACACACACACGTTAAGGTGTTTCGATTCACAAATGGCGGGAAATTAAAATTTCAAACAGTTTTTCAAGGACAAGAGTCCTTGTAGCTAGGCCGGGTAATTATTGTAAACGATCATGATGTTTGCGCAAATTGATTATTATTCTTTACAAAATTATGTAAAGCTATTTATCTCTAATGCACATTATTACTTACATTTGTGAATAAACTATTTTTTGCTGTTTCAAACGGTTTATTCACAAATATAAGTAATATGATGCGTTACTGTTAAATAATTGTACATTATAATGTAAAGAACAGCCAATATTTTGCGCAAAAACTGTGTCATTTAAAAATAATTACCTGGCCTGGCTACTAGGACCAAAAAACTGCTTAAAATTTGAATTTCCCGCCATAGGTGAATCGTACCACCTTAAGCTTACACTCCTCTGTTTGCGTCGCGGGTTAAAAATAGTCCAATGGGGAAAGTTGTTAAAAATTATGAGTACAATAGTTATAAGCTTATACTTAACTTCAAATGTTTATAATTGTAATATATAATTGTAATTTCTTGCTATTTTTAGTCAATTTTCTCTCAGTATTGAATGCCAGATGTTGATAGCGAGTACAAACCTCATTCCAGCTCTGCTGTAATGAAATTGCAGCATCGACTCGTTTAATCTAGACATGACAGGGCGCCTAGACTAGAACTCTACTTATAGGTCGAGAGGTTACAGCCCAAAGAGTTAATGCCCTTGGATACAGACGTATCTAAAGTAGGCGCGCATGTGTGAATCCTTGTTTTTCTAAAAAAATATATTTTTTAATGTTAAAATAATTTTATTTATAATATTTTAATGACATTTAATTTCTGATGATATAGGTACCTACTTGATGTACTTTTTTATATGTGATGTCATTAATATTAATAGCCTACTGTCTCGGTGTACCTATATGGGTTTCAAGATAATTTTACTTGAAATAAATAAATTATAATTTCATTTGTAACCCTATCATTTAATTTATCTGTGCATGAGGCTACATTGGGTGCAAGCTAAATTAGAATTAGTTTATCGGTGTGTTATAATGTTGTATTTAAATGTAAACCTATAGGTAAGACATTTTTCTAGAGACTTTTGTACTGCAATGTCTATTTGTTAGTAAATCATTGACCTTATTCGAATTTCTTATAGGTTTTATGTATATTAATTATCTCAGTTTTTTGTTTAATGTTTTTATTACTCATTAGTTATAAAAATTCTTGGTTTTGTCTTTTAGAGTTTTCTCCTCAGAACTATAAATAAAATTGTATATTATTGTTTAGCCACAAAAATTACAAACATCTGCATCTAATTACGACAAAAATAAATAATTTATCTAACCACTAATATAAAAATGTAACGCATTTAAAGTGTTTATAAAACAATTAAATAAATATTAGCTTTAACGTATAATTATACATACACCTTACTAAAATCTACCGTTGGCTCTGCTGCTATAAACTTTAGTCCTGCTTAGCGAAGAGACTAGAAACGAGAGATTTTGTAGTTTAAATGCAAATGAGGGAACTTCATCTAAAAATAACTGCATAATATCTAGAAAAACAGCAAAAATACAAACATCTTTACAAGAAATACCGACTGTACTGCTTTAATACAAATACGTTTAAACAATAAACCTATTGTAAGTGAGCAATAAACAGCATTTTATGCCAAATGTGGCTAACAAACTAACAGGCCACCTGATGGTAAGCGATAACTGTCACATATGGAGCTGTAACATAATAGGAGCATCACGGATATAGATGACCTAAAAGAGACCGCAGGGAAACGCTGGATGCAGGCCGCTTCCAACCGGCCTTTTTGGAGATCGATGGGGGAGACCTATGTCCAGCAGTGGACGTCCTATGGCTGAAATGATGATGATGATGACAACAGTTACAGCTCTTTTGGAAAACTTTATGTTTTATGGTTATTCGGTAATGTCGCAGAATCCCCTGAACTGATATTTTTTAACTAAAACATAAGAGTAAAGGTTTTTTTCCAACTTCGTAGGTTATTTTATTTATCGTACCTATAAAAATAATAATTTTACATATTTGGTATAATAATAATTTTATTATACATATAGGTATCTAATGTCGAGATGATACATCTTTGAAATGTGGCTAATAAGAACTTCGTTAGTGGTGCTACGGAACCCTATCATATGTTTTACTTGACACGCTCTTGGCCAGTTATTTTTAAATAATAAATATTCGGGACATTTTTTTCACACACCGTCATTGCATCTGACCCCAAACTAAGCAAATCTTGTGATATGGCTGGCAGAGAATGATATACTATATGTGTGTGAAAAAAATTACATACATATATAGTTTTAACTGTACTGTACTGCATTCTCTGGCAGCCATATCAAAAGCTTTGCTTAGTTTGGGGTCAGATGCAATGACCGTGTGTGAAAAAAATTACATACATATATAGTTTTAACTGTACTGTACTGCATTCTCTGGCAGCCATATCAAAAGCTTTGCTTAGTTTGGGGTCAGATGCAATGACCGTGTGTGAAAAAAATTACATACATATATAGTATTAACTGTACTGTACTGCATTCTCTGGCAGCCATATCAAAAGCTTTGCTTAGTTTGGGGTCAGATGCAATGACCGTGTGTGAAAAAAATTACATACATATATAGTTTTAACTGTACTGTACTGTATGATTGACTCGCGTTTTGTGCAAATAAAATTTATTTATATTATATGTAATTTTATGATTTAACTATTCAGAGTGAGAAAGCTATTGTGACTAGTAGACAAGAAGATAAATATCACAGATATGAGCAATCCACAGTAAAGAAGGTAAGTAGGTACTTAGAACAGATGTTATTAGAAGTATCCACAGAAGACCAGAACGAGCGATCTCTAGCTGTGAACTGTGAAGTAATTACTGACTTTCCACTTGCATTCCTGTTTGGTGCAAGTTTAAGTCTGTTTTCACATCTCCATTCGTTCTGACTAACTCAACACTTTATTGAGGCCATTTCACAGGTATTTCACAGACCATTTAACGGGTATCTACATCATCACAATGATTTTCTACAAGGGTATTCTGCAATACGACCCTGTCAGTAAAGTCCTATATCTACTCATCATCATTTCAGCCATAGGACGTCCACTGCTGGACATAGGCCTCCCCCATCGGTCTCCAAAAGGGCCGGTTGAAAGCGGCCTGCATCCAGCGTTTCCCTGCGGTCTCTTTTAGGTCGTCTGTCCATCTTGTGGGTGGACGTGCTACGCTGCGCTTACCGGTCTGTGGTCTCCATTCGAGAACCTTTCGGCCCCATCGGCCATCTGTTCTGCGTGCTATGCGCCCTGCCCACTGCCACTTCAACTTGCTAACAGCAACTCTATTATTATTATAGTACCTACTAATAATACCATAATTTTTTCCAACTAAACTAATATTACACGGGGTGCAACAGGAAGGTGTAGTTATATTTAAAGGGGTTGATCAACCCATCAAAGGCAACAACTTGCAAACTACAAGTTTGCTAAATTCGAGAAAAAAATGTGTCCTCATACAAAATGGATGATGTGATCGATATTTTTTTAAGAGGACACATTTTTTTACACTTTCATTGTTATTTTTTAAGATTACGCTGTTATCCTCAGATAACTTCGACGGCTTGACCGGGCGGTAGGCAAATGCAGATGGCGTTGGCCCTAATTTGTATGCGACTAACTCAAGGGCTAAAATTAGAGTCGCACAGAGGGCAATGGAGCGTGCCATGTTGGGTATCAGCTTGAGAGACCGAGTCCGAAATACCGAAATCCGTCGAAGGACAAAAGTCACGGATGTAGGAAACCGTATCATGCGACTCAAGTGGCGCTGGGCAGGGCACGTGGCTAGGCGTGGTGATGGCAGGTGGAGTAGAGCCCTGACAGAGTGGTTACCAATAGCGGATAAGCGTTCCGTAGGCAGACAACCAGCCCGATGGGTCGATGACATCAGGCCCATCGCAGGTCATACGTGGATGAGATTAGCCCGAGACAGGGATCAATGGCGCAAGGGAGAGGAGGTCTATACCCAGCAGTGGGTTGATACAGGCTGATAATGATGATGATGATGATGAACTCAAGGGCACCTCGAAGGTATGGACCTTACAGGGAATCAGACTTGCCCTGGCGCCCCAAAATAGCTGTGCCCTGGGGCATGTTTTTGAACTGATTGACTATTGGGAGAATCTAACCGATCTTCTGACAGATAATGGAAGTCTTCAATCCCGCCGGCGGGATCGGTGTCGGTGTGTGGTGGTGTTTGTGTGCCTTTGGTAACTGGCGCCTAAACCAAAAACGGAATCCTTCCTGTTGCCTGGAGCAGTCGAATCAGACGAGCCCAGGGCCGCCGTTGTGACGGCAACGATGGAATTAGTTGTAGATTAGTTGTGGAGAGTTGTGGATTAGTTATAGAAGGTAATGAAAATACTGAACCATTTCAAAAAATTACCAATATCCACTAGCAAGAGTGTACAGGTTACAGGGTGCAAGGTGCAAGGTTCAGGGTGCAGTGTGCAGGGTGCAGGGTGCAGGGTACAGTTTGAGTGTAGTGTACATAATACGAAAGAAATAAAAGGCTAGAAAATTGTTGAACTTGTACCAAACGCCACACTTGGGTGCTCATTGCTGTGCATGCTACATCACGATAGCGCAGTCATTATGCACTCACAGGCAATCAAAATTGCATTAGTGTGGGATACCTAGGGGTCTAACTTCCGAAACACATCAGGCCATATGCGTTGTGACTGACAGAAATATTTACGGACTAGCTTTAATAATAAATAGTAGTATGATTATTTTTGAATGGCCGTCCCATTAATTAAGTGCCGTTTCGCCTTTAAGTGTTTTCTATAAGAAACTTTTAGTGGGCAGTAATGAGTTTTTAATCCTCTTTATAAGTGCGATGCAATTATCTTTGCCGTGGACTATTTGAATTTGGAACATTTTAGTGTTCAGCGCCAAAGAAATCAAACGCAAATATTGTTTGAATAAAGACTGGCTGGTACGACGGCCCTTGGACGGCCCATAGTCGTGCCGCCAGCTGAATAAAAAAAGAAAACAAATTAAAAACGCGCGAACACCATGACATGATTTTGTTACTTTTTGGAAATTCACACTCATTGATTTTATATCTTCAATAATGTGAAAATGTGCGAGCGAGAGAGCTGCAGAGGGTATACAGGACCCTAAATTGTAACAAAATATTTTGTAATTGGTGTCAATCGCTTGAATAGAATGTCTTTTAGGCTTATGCGTTTTATTATTTTCAAAAAAGTTATTGGTTTTTAAAATATGTTGACTTTTATTAGTCATAGTTTCAGAGCAAAAACATGGTTGGTTAAAATGCTTATAACATTACAGTGATAAAACAAATTGAAAAAAATAAGACGCATACGCCTAGTAAATAATGAGCTGATTACATGAAAAAAAAACCACCGAAATCGGATAATATTAGGAGGTAGAAAAGAGGTTTTTCTTTTTGTATGGACAAGTACGCGGTAGATAATCCTCTTAAGCATAATGCCCAGTTGATTGAAATTCTCACTCTGTGAGTTTTGTTTTTTAAAATGTTGAATGTCCTAGCGGCCATAGCCGGACCGACCGGCCCAGGCCGAGAACTTTTAAGCATCAGAATCAGAATCAAAAATTATTTATTATATAAACTGTGTACATGGATGGTAAAGTAAGTAAGTACTAGTTTCAACAGTTTTATCCATCATAAACAAACAATATTATTAGGTACCTGAGTCTTATAACTATGTAGACTTAGTGCCAATTATAAATATTTAGTTATATTTAACAATTAGTTATATATTTTTTCCTGGGCTAGCGCCTTTATTAACTAAACAAAATACAAACTAAAACTACAAATACAGTTAGACTGCCCAGAGACCGTTGAAGGTCTAAAGACAATCCAAATGCTCAAGCCCACTACCAGTTGGCAGCGTACCCAGCATGCTGGCGGCATTACCACGTTGAATGGCAATGCTTATGCGTTGAGCCAGAAACACGCCAGCATTTTGGTCACGCGTCGCATTAACCAGGCGCTCTGAAAGATTTTTGAAAATGAGGTGAGCACCCGGTCCCCAAGGGCCCAATGTCTCGACCCCAAACGTCTCAAATATGTAACCACTGCCGAGGTTAGCATATTTGATAACGTTATATTATAATCTATAATCTTCTCTACATAGTATAAATTGAAGTCGCTTTCCGCGTCTGTACGTATGTCTGTATGGCCGCTAACTCCTCCTAAACCACGCAACGGATTTTGATGCGGTTTTCACCATCAGTTAGATACATTTTCAAGGAAGGTTTATATATATAACTAGCGACCCACCCCGGCTTCGCACATAAATTACACCCGTGCGAAGCCGGGCGGGCGGGTCGCTAGTACGATATATTACTGTTCTTTACAATGAGTTAATGGGAGGTATAACTAATAAAACTACTACTAATAATAATAACAAGTGTACCTAATTCTATCCAAAATAAATATCCCAAATATCCTATATCTAGCAACGCACACCTGCTGTCTGACGTGCGTGACGTCACCTGTCGGTTCCAACGGAAGACCAGCGCTGGTTGTTGTTGTTGGTGGTTGCTGGTGGTTTACAACCAGCAATACGCTGAGTTGGGATCGGCTTGTGACAGAAACTATTACTTTGTTGTTTTAATTTTATTCATAATAACTAGCCGTTGCCCGCGGCTTCGCTCGCGTAGTATTGAAATCTACTTTACTACCTCCCGTTTTTTTAGTTTCAGTCTCGCATCCATCCTGTAATCCACTCTACTCCTGTACCACCCTTTCTGCTCCAGTTTGCATTCGCCCCTAAATCCACTCTACTACCGTTCCGCTCTTTCCGCTCCAGGCCCGAATCCGTCCCGTAAAATTACTCTTCTTCCGCCCCATCCTTACGGCGCCAGTCCTGAATTTGTCCCATAATCTTCTCTAATACAGGCCTGCCCTTTCCGATCCAACTCGGCATCCGTCCCGTAATCCAATTTACTCTCTTTCCACCTTTTTGCAATCCAGCCCCGCATCCGTTCCGTAATCCTATCTACTTCAGTCCCACTCTTTCCGATCTAGTCCCGTAGCCGTCCGCTCCACTCCACTCCCATACCGTAATTCAACCTACTCCTATCGCGCCCTTATATCGTAGCTATAGTCCCGCATCTGTCCATAGTTTTTATCTATGTAAAGCTAAAAACATTAGGGATTAGACCGACTTCAAAATTACTAAAATACGCATTTCGAGTCAGGCTCGCGCATTGAGAGTTCTTTACCACCACAAAATACAACCAGTTATTGTTCAGGCTTAACGCCTTCCAAAATAGTCGAAGTAGTTGCAATGCAGTCACATATTTAATTCTTTGCTACAGTGACGCTCGAGTATAACTTGGTAATGAACAGAAATTTGTCATTGACTCGCACTTGGCCATAAATTATTATTTGTTGTTACACTTTAGAGTACTATGTACTATAATCATGCCAAGTTTGACGCTTGTACGTATTACCGTTTTTATATTAGAGCTAAGAACTAAGAATGACCTCCTTTCGTTTTTACTATATGAAACTTTACTGTTATTACATTTGTTAGTTGATCCGCCGTAACGTTACATACTCTGTGAAAATTTCAACTGGCTATCTATTACGGTTTGAAAAATACAGCCTTTAAAAGGTAGGACAGACAGACAGGCAGCGTTAGTAATATGGTCCCGTTTTCACCCTTTGGGTACGGAATCCTAAAACCCACCTAACTGAGAACGTTTTTTAAAGTCGGTTAATAATTAAATACCTGTGATACCACTCCACCGCAGCACACCATTGTTAAAGGTAGTCTGGAAGATGTCGCTCATAGCGATAAGGCCGTTTTTTCCCCCCATATTTAATGTTATCTTCTTGTTATATTTTTTTATGGTGTCGATAAACAGTTATACTTATTACGTGCAGTATGAAGGCGCTGCGCGGATTATTATGGTCGTGTTATTTTAATTTTACATTATCTCATGAACTGTGCGACTAAATCACAAACTGTAAACGGCGAACTTTATCTACATTAAATGCTCCTAATAATGAATTCATTTATTTTTGTAAGGATTCATGGGTTAGATTACAAAACTGCATCTAAACATGACCTTTTAATTTTTATTTTTATTCTGAACACAATAACCGGTTATTATCGTTATTGTGGTTTTCTTATAAAAGATAGATATATGCTATCGCGGACTTTTTTGTAAAACTACTTAAGAACTACATTTTTGTGAAACATTGTATTTACTTATCTCAAACCGTTAGGTCAGCGTACGCCGATAAAGAAGCCAAGCAGCTTATTTTTCTCCAACATGTTTTACTAATACGGTTATTTAGTGCAGAAAATTAATTTTTACCATTATAAAACATAGCCTATGGCACTCAGGGATAGTGTAGCTTTCTATTAGTGAAAGAATTTTTTAAATCGGATCAGTAGTTTCGGAGTTAAAACAGAACAAACAAACTTACAAACTTACAAACTTACAAACTAACAAACTTACAAACTTACAAACTTTACCTCTTTATAATATTAGTGTAGATAGTGTAGATGTCTATATATTTTGTTTTTGTCATAAATAAATATTTTTTTTCTTTCTTTCTTTCTTTTTCTTATCCTTACCCTATTCATCTGCATCAAAATATTTTATTTTAAGATTGTAATAAGTTTTGGAAATTAACATCAAGATAGCAGCAAGATAGATGTGGCCAAACGCCTAATCTCCAAGTGACAAAACATACCTACTTTAGACTTTTAGACTGTATTTCGGAACTCAACTTTCAAACTTTTAAGCGTTTCGCATAGATACATAATACCTACATGAACTTGATTCAGATATATACCTATAATATCCAGCAACGTTCAAAACCGCTTAACAATGTACCGTAAACTAAACAAACGAATTCAACAGATTCTATTCGAATAAAAGTGCTGTGTAAACTGTATAACTCGTTTTAAATCGGCTTCGATCCAAGCAAACGCTGTGATAAATTGGGAAATGTAAGTGGCATTTTTATACAAGTACTAGCGGCCGGGGTTGTTCACGTTTAGTTGACATAATATTTACAATTATCAAAAAAAAGTTTTACATATGATATTCTTTTTAACGCGGTTATGGGTAACTGACACTAGTGGTCAGTTTTGAGGCTACACACAGCTTTGATTCTATAATTTGATCGTGTTAATTTTTATCCATCAATACATAAGCAATAAGTACCTTCCGAAATACATCTGCACTCATATATACTAATATTATAAAGAGGAAAGATTTGATTGTTTGCTTGTTTGTTTGCATTGAATAGGCTCCGAAACTACTGAACCGATTTGAAAAATTATTTCACTGTTGGGATGCTGCACTATCCCCGGTTGACATAGGCTATATATCCTGGCTTCGCCCGTGCGAAGCAGGGGCGGCCTACTAGTGGCTAAATAAGCCGATTCGGTAGCCACAGACGCAGCATTTTTTTGTTTCTTGTTTCGGTCTCTTCATCATATATTTTACTAGCAACTCGGCCGCTACGGCTTCGCACGGGTCGTATGAATTGAAACGTATCTCATGTTGTCACCAAATGCGGCGGATAAATGTAAGGTTTTTTTATTTAATAGTTTTTTTTAATTTTAGTTTTCTAGCAATTAAATATGTCTGTTAGAATATTGTTAATATATATCCCACCCTTTTAAATTCAAAAGATCGATTGGAAATTTTGCAGATACCCAGTTCCAATTTTTCCCTGTCATATTTTATTATATTCAGTCCACAGCACGTGTGTTGCGTGTGCGGCCCAGTTAATATTATCTTATTTGCCTACGTTTTGCTTCCCGAAATCCAATATTGTTTCCCAATTAATGGTGGTTGTTTGATTTTTGCGGCTAGGAGACAGGGGTGATTTAATTTCATCCGATTGTGACCTATTTTGAATTAAATAATAATTAAAACTCTGTTTTAAACTATCACGGTTGTTCACTAAATTTATGTGATTATTTACGTGAACGAAAGAAGGTAGATCGTTATGGTTGCACCTAACTTTTAACTTGAAAACCAACCACCCGCATTCTTAAGTCTTCCTGTGAACATGGTGCATGTAACTGCGCCGAAATATTGGGAGCTCATTCCACAACCTTACCACGGTAAATATCCCGTAAATAATCATATAACTTTGAATGACAATTATTTATAATAAGGTGCTTTGCTTTATTGGGACCACTCTATCATCACGGACAGGACTATTGTCGCCAATAAGCCTGATATCGTGTTGGTCGACCGGTCCCAGCGCCGGGCAGTGCTCGTCCACATCACCATCCCACATGACGAGAACCTCGTGAAGGCCGAGAAGGACAAACTCAGCAAGTACCTTGACTTGGCTCACGAGGTTACCGCCTTGTGGGATGTTGACTCGACGATCATTGTCCCGATAGTCGTATCGGTGAACGGCCTTATAGCGAAGAGCCTCGACCAACACCTTAAGAGGGTCTTACTAGATGGTTGGGTCAAGGGTCAGATGCAGAAAGTGGTCATCCTGGACACAATACGTATTGTTAGGAGGTTTCTCACTCTGCAGCCCTAACCATGCACCGGCACCGCTGCCGGCGGCCTCTAGATTTTGTTTTTTTTATAATATTTTGTTTTCATAGGTAAATATAGTTTAAAAAAAACTTGAATTTAAGAATTTATTTATTTATTTATTTATTTTATTTACATTGCCATATAATGCGTTGTAACATTTAAAATGCACTAAATACACATTATACCCTGTTCATAGGGTGTTGCAAATAGTAAATGGTTTTACTTATTCTACTTAGAATTACACTAAGAATAATATTTTATACAATATTCATGAAATTGAAAGATCTTTCTTGTAAAAACTCGTCTATCGTGTAATAACATTTTCTTATCAAAAATAATTTTAGTTTATTTTGGAACTTTCCGTTATGTGTCTCTTCTCTTATTTCTTTCGGTAGATGGTTGAATATTTTGTACATCATGTATTGAGGACCTTTTCTGACTATTTCTAGTTTTGGTTCTGGAGCCACGATCTGGTGTTTTCTGCGATTATTATATTACTATTAATGAAAATAAATATGTATATATAATAAAAGTTTATGATTTTAAAGATCAAATTATTACTCGTGTTATTTCTGATGTAAAGAGTTTACCTATCTACCTACCATGGAACATTAAACAACTTCCTTACAAAACTAACCCCAATAAACCCTTTTCTAACCACGGAACTCGAAAGATAAGTACTTTCCTCTACATCTAATTCCTACATACCCAGCATTGTTTGGGCGGTTCTGTAATTAACTTAAGCCCTTGCCATCCTGGACAATGAGTAGTGTTGTCCTGAATCGGTCTTGTTCTCTCATATTTTGCAAGACTCATTCAAAAAATTTAATTGAATCCCAAACATTACACTTGTAGACGAGGGATGAAATAAGCATGTTGTTTTGTTTTTAAACTTTGATATTAATATTATGTTTTCTATTCTTATATTGGCCTTCTATTATATATTAGCTTTCACATTTTATAAAAACTTTCACTTTATTACCTAAATAGCAATAAGTTATTTATTGCAAGGCTTACGAGACGTGCAGGAAAAAAAACAAGGTCAGATGATACACTACTAAAAATAAAAATAAGACCAAAGCTGAGTGTACAATACAACAACCAAAATCGTATAATACCAAGACCGGGACCAAGTATATTTATGTTAAATCAAAACCAAGACTAAGTTAGCCTTTATTGGTCTTGAATTTGGGCAACACTAATCCTGGACAATGAGGTTGCCCATCGCATGTCTACCTAATAACATGTTATATTGGATGTCTTTCTATTTTGGGCGGATCGCGTGCCATGGTAGGGCGGGAATTGTTGAACGGAATTGGTTTTTATTTAGTTCAACTTGTTGTTTCATTTTTTTGCCAATGATAATGGATGGATTGAACATAATTATTACATTTGTTTGCAATTCATTATTGTTGGAGTAATTATTTAATTGAATATATAAAATACTCAACGCGTAGCCATCAGCTGATCTTTTAAGCCCCGACGCAGAAAAAGAGGGATGTTATAAGTTTAACAAGTTTATCTGTGTTTGTGTCTGTGCATATGTGTGTATGTGTATTCGCGTGTCTGGTGTGTGTGTGTGTGTATATTTGTCTGTGGCATCATAGCTTCCCAACGGCTTAATCGATTTTATTTTGTTTTTTGTTTGATTGAAGAAAATTCGGGCAGCCGTTTGAAGATTCTAAATGAAAGTCAGAAACAGATTTTTTTTTGCTATGTGCTCACTATAGTCCTGTCTGAGCACGAAAGTTGTGAAACGTGTCTTACCAACTTCGTTTTTTTTTCTGCAAAATACAATTTGGACTATTTCAAACGAAGGCTGAATAAAGTCTTCAAAGGTAGGCCAGTCACTGACAATGCCTTGGGTTTTATTTATATTACACGAGAATTACTCTCGTAAGATTAAGTTGGTTACTCCGACTATAGTTTCAACTGCATTAGGCGGTCTTTTTCATGGTTAATGCACTACGGGCCGCCGCGCGGCGCGCACGTGATATCAACGGCAGCTGATCGGGTGCGGGGGTGGGGGTGCGTAGAGAAGTATGCTGCGCCGGCGCACACTGGAACTCTTCTTCACTCGAATCTTCTTGTGTGTCGGGAATACTCCAGCACGTAAACTTACAGTCGGAATATAGCCGGAGTAACCGGCTTAATCTTACGTGAGTAATTCTCGTGTAATATAAATAAAATGCCTTGGGTGTTGTTGGTGTCAATACGCAGCGGTAACAAATTATCATCAGGGGCTATATTATTGAATCGGTCGTATGATTTCACACGAAAATATCAATCGAAATTCCAAACAAAAGTCATATCACTCACTAACGCAACGAGTTGTTTGAACCAGTCGAGTTTGCTTTCTATCTTTAGAAAGCTTTTCATTTCGAATGATATTTTCGTGCGAAATCATACGAGCGATTCAAGAATAGAGATCGAGGTCCGTAATAGAGATCGAGGTCCGTAGCTTGATTGCCACTTCTTTTATCATCAAAAATACATGTTCTATATTAGTGTTGAGTATTTTTGATGGAACGTTTAGTATGAAAAGTAAATGTTCGGAGTCCGATTGAAAGAAAATAAATAAATATTTGTGACATTTTTGCACACACGGTCATCTGACCCCAAACTAAGCAAAGCTTGTAATATGGCTGCCAGAGACTGATATACATACATATATAGTTTTAAATACATACTTAGATATTCGGGACATTCGGGACAAATATTCGGGTCATTTTTTCACACACGGTCACCTGACCCCAAACTAAACAAAGCTTGTGATATGGCTGCCAGAGACTGATATACATACATATATAGTTTTAAATACATACTTAGATATTCGGGACATTCGGGACAAATATTCGGGACATTTTTTCACACACGGTCACCTGACCCCAAACTAAGCAAAGCTTGTAATATGGCTGCCAGAGACTGTATATATATATAGGTTAAAATACATACTTAAATAGATATTAACACCCAGATATAGATCAAACACAAATGTTCATCACATAAATGTTTGTCCTAGATGGGAATCAAACCCACGTCCCCAAGCGCAGAAGGCAGGTTCACTACCAACTGTACTAACGGGCTCTCAAAATAGTTGAAGAACCACATTTGATATTCGCAGTAATAAAATAAAATATTTTCGATAAAGTTTTCATAAGAAACGACTTCCTTTCAAAGTTTTAACAAAGGCTACGTTGCAAAGCGAAGCCGCAAACAAAAGGCTAGTTTAATAAAACGTCGAAGCGAAACAAAGCGAGCGATAAATAAGCTGCATTTATTAAAACGTCATTACCACCCGCTGCTATTAATTAGACTAGTTCATATCGGTAACCATTCAGGGCACGGAAGATGGTGGCGCCATTTTCTTGTAGCAAGAATAGTACGTACATAATAATAAAAAAGCAGCTAAAAAACCTGCAAAACGGTAGATGAGTGCCACTTGTAACCTAACCTACATACATACATACATTATCAGCCATTAAATGTCCACTGCTGAACAAGGCCTCCCTCTTATAGAGGGGTGTTGCCATAATCCCCACGCTTGGCAGGCGGCTTGGAGATCGCAGTACGTTCACCGTGTACTAACAGGACGCTGCTGCCCATCCTCCGGTGGTTCTGGTCGCAGTTTTAGGACATACCCGGGTCCTAACCTAACCTACCTAACCTAACCTATCCCAAAAACCAAAGATAATATAAATTGTCATTGCCAAAAACCCACGTGTCAGCTTATCGTGTGCCCTCTGGACACAGACCTCTCAGAGAGAGATAGAGAGTGGACATAGACATAGACATAGACATGTGAATGTCATGTCTGAACTTTGGAGGTTTTTGGATATACCGGTTTCCCCAGCACAATGTCTTGGAGTACTTAACTTCAAGTGTAGGGTTAATAGGTTATTACTAGGCAAACGTGCTCCATCATCGACTGCATCATCGCTTTCCGTCAGGCGAGATCGCGGTCAAACGTTAGCCTTGTCCAACGTAAAAAATTATAATATTTTACTTTACCATTTTTGAGCGATGGCATCGAAGCAATAAAACTCAAATGGCGTCAAATAGCCAATAATATATTATTCAAAATTCGGAACCAAACCAAAGTTACCGATATAGCTCAAAGGATTAGCAAGCTGAAGTGGCAGTGAACCGGCCATATTGCCCGAAGAACCGATAACCGATGGGGTAGAAGAGTTCTGGAGTGGAGACCACGTTTAGGCAAACGTAGTGTAAGACACACTGTGGCCAGGTGGAGTGACGACCTGCATAAAACAGTGGATAAAAACTGGATGCCGAACTGCCTACCGAGTTCAGTGGCATGCATTGGGAGAGGCCTATGTCCAGCAGTGGACAGTTAGAGGCTGATGATGATGAGCCAATAATAAGAGAGGATCTACGTAAAATAACTTACTAATAATGGTCAGTCAGAAGGTTGAAGGCCCATTGAGGGATAGGTCAATAACATAAGACAGAAAAACAATCCCCCATGACCATTTTTCTATCGGACGCCAGGGTCGGCACGAAAAAGCGACACCGTTTCGTGGTGTAAAACCCGTACAAAGCACCTCGATTCCACTTTTATTGTGCGAACTGCTAGTCTTCGGAATGGCTGCCTGAATGTGTATTACTTGATAGCTAAAATCTGGGTGTCTTCAAATCACGAGTGAATCGGTTTTTTCTAGACAAGCGTGCTTGGGGTCAAAAGCAAGCCTGTTAATCAATGACTGTTTTAAAAAAGGGGAAGACGCGTGACACTAATCTATTTATGTACCCAATAAATATGGCCCTGTTTCGGCTCGAGTCAGCGGCGACGTTGACGTAAACTTCACTGCTTCATTAGACACTACACTAGACCATAGAAGTGACATTTAAAGAAAATTTAGATACATGTTTTTAAGTATTTACGAGTGAAAAGTAATGCCGTGAAACTTGTTTTTTGTCTTCGAACTATTGGTGCACCTTGTGAAAACGCAGGAAGTAATTTTTGCTGCTTTATTTCACACAATTTTGACAAGTAATTCACGTGCTATCAAAACGCCAGTTCGATTGTGACTGAAGTGGATTGTGCCCCAGAGCCTATATTGTGCGGTCCACGTCAAGAAGTTCGTACCGTATCTTTCCCCTATTTACTTACATCCATGCTGTTAATCAATAAAAAAACACGAGACCAACCTCAGGGAAAACACGACGAATTTATGACGGACCATGTATAAAATCAAACTTCTATCGCCTAATAAATAAAACAGTACGTGGCCTGGCTACTACTTTTTTAATAATAATTATTAGAATGCTAATTCCCATTCTAAGCAACTCGTGTACTTAAGCCTCTGTACGCTGCCTTACGTAAATACGCGTTGCCTGTCTTAATAAAAAAAACTGAAAATCATTTTTATACTACCCCAAAAAAGCAAGTCACTGAAATATAATTACGTATTC
Source organism: Agriopis marginaria (assembly GCA_932305915.1). NCBI lineage: Eukaryota > Metazoa > Arthropoda > Insecta > Lepidoptera > Geometridae > Agriopis > Agriopis marginaria. The sequence continues at coordinate 14,974,810 of OW029932.1, forward strand.
CTACAAAAAATATTTTGAATTCCATACCCTTAATTAAGTTCCACCCCATTCACCACCCGTGCTGCGCACACCCTTAACAGAGCATAAAAAAAGCCCTTTCACATGATGATGAAATCCGAGATAAGTCCCCAGACACGTAGTGGCGCTTGACTGACGAAATGAGAGGGCCCCGGTTTGTAACCTCATAGATTTTAGGGGGCCAAAAAAAATCGTTACATGTACAACGCTTATCATAATAAAAATACAGTGTAAACTCTTTATAACGAAACTCAAGGGACTGAGCATTTTTTGTCGTTATAGAGAGTTATCGTTATATGGAGTGAACAAAAAAACCGCTTTCCGTTTACTGGCCATGTTAACAGTTTCAAAGTAGGTTTACGACTGATAATACGATAGGTACCCAGTATGCTTGGTCGAAGACCATCACTTCCGAGAAAACAATGCGTGTTCAAGGCAATTAAGGATAACAAAAGCTAGACTGATCTCGGATGTTGCGGAGCTTCAAAGTCTTTTGTTACCTGATAACATAACATAAACAATAATACCGATAATAAATATTTACTGTCTAAAAATATGAACACATTTCTTCGTAATAGAGAATGGCGTATCGCTGTAAAGAATGTTTCAATGTGTGGGTTTTAACGCAAACCAACCAAGTTGGGCTCACTTCAACGTTCAGGGAGTTTATTGTTATAAAGGATAACGTTATAAAGAGTTTACACTGTATGTCCATTCTCTAGCTCAAGCTAGGTTATCAATTAAAAATAAACCGTTATCTGGCAACAAAAACAGAAAGAAAGAAAAAACATATTCTTAGTACCAAAGTATCAACCTACTGTAAGCTTCTCTTTGATTTCAGACTCCGGTTTTGCAAGAAAAGCTAGGATAAGTTGAATTGGAAATTGAAAAAGAAACTGCATATTTCCAAAAGCGTTTTATCACGTTCCGTTATTGCCCTAATATTCCCGATATCAATCCCCCAAACTGCATATTTCCAAATGCAATCCAGAGCGTTGTATCATATTCTTTGATTGCCCTAATTTCCCGAGGCCCCATCAATCCCCCCACTCACGGGGCCCCAGCCCTAAATCCGGCCATCACCGCAAGTCTCGTCGTGTCTCATTAAGCCGGAGACCCATCAGCGGCTCAGCAAACATGATCTCAAACGTGTGCATTATGCTTACAAGATACTGCGAATGGCTTTGATTCACGCCTTTCATGCACTGAATACAGTCTGCGGCGACCTGCCCTGACCTTTTATGCATGCGGGGATTGCTTTAGGGCGTTTTCACATTGAGTGACTAAGTTGCGCTTCTCCAGCTACTTATGTGGCTACAGCGGAGCAGGACTTCGGAGCTTGGCTTCACATCAGCAGCCATTAAAAATCCACTGCTGGACAAAGGCCTTCCCTCTTTAAGATGGGTGTTGCCGTAATCCCCACGCGTGGCAACTTTGCTTCGAATAAATAAAATTGAAAAAAAAAACAATGCATTGCGGTCTACCTCTCTCTATCGTTCTATGGCTCTATCGGGTGAATTAAAATTCAATTCACGAATAATTTTCTTTGAAGTAATTACCGTATCATATTATTATCTATACAATATTATAAAGAGGAAAGATTTGTATGTATGTTTGTAACGAATTGGCTCAAAAAGTGCTGGACCGATTTAAAAAATTCTTTCATCATTAAAATGCTACATTATCACTGATTAATATAGGCAATTTTAATAGGCTATAGTTATATAGCGTGCGGAGCCGGGCGGATAGTAAATAATAAGATACAGTTTTAGTTTTTTAGGGTTCCGTAATACCCAAAGGGAACTAAAACGGGACTCTATTACTAAGCATACGATATCTGTCTGTCTGTCTGTCCGTCTGTCTGTCCTACCTATTAACAGCTGTATCTTTCGAACCGTAATAGATAGCCAGTTGAAATTTTCACAGAATATATGTTTATGTAATGTTTACAACGGGGAGTGTTCTGAAGAACTATTTGATCTGATGCCGACGTCGCGGTTTTACCATCGCACTAGCCGCCACCGCCTGAAGGCTCATCCACACATAATAGATCAGTGAAAATCGCACACTGTGCGTTTCACACGATCCTTCTTGCCTCATACCTGCAAAATGTGGAATGAGCTACCTTCTACGGTGTTTCCGAGAAGCTACAACATGGGGTTCGTCAAAAGGCGAGTTAATCGAGTTCTTAAGGGTCGGCAACGTATTTGTGATACCTCGGGTGTTACAAGTATCCATAGGCGACGGTGACTGCTTTCCATCAGGCAGCCCGTCTGCTTGTTTGCCACCTATGGCATAAAAAAAAGTTACGGCGGATTAACTAACAAATAATAACAAAGCCCCCATACAACAAACGTATTTTTTTTACGTAATTTTGTATTAGCCAAGTTTGACGCTTGTAAGATTTACCGTTTTTATATTAGAAAACGGTATCTTGGCATGATTATAATACACACTCTAAAGTATAACAACAAATAATAAATAATGGCCAACTTTGTAATAACATTTCTTGACTAAAAGTTTATCAGTTTAGTACAAGCGCGAGTGCCACGCTGCCACCTAATGTGAAGTTGCCCTTAGCAAGGGGATGGGTAGACTTTGCTAGAGGTTAACGTATAGATGGCGGATGACGCTGTACCTATTTCTTACATCGTTTCGTTATATTCTTGACTGCAAGTTGCATGATCGTATTAGGTAAAAAAAAAAATTACCTATTTTTGATACAGATTGTTCGCTCTACCTTTGATTCTGCCCTTGAACGATTGTTAGCCCATATTAGAGGCCTTGGGTGACCTACACACTACACCTCAGATCAGACAAATAAGGGAGATATGGCAAAGCGGCGTGATGGGTTAGAACCCATCTGGCCTTAATTAGGCTTGATGCCTTTAGTCGAACTCACCTTGCATACAAACTTAGAAAAAAGGAACCCTTATTCATTAAGTTTGTACAGAACCCTCAGAGTGTCCTACTCACACTTGTCAGGTTTTTTGCCATGGAGACTATTAGATAGTACATTGGTTTTTCAAGTTTCTTATTCTGCGTGAAAATTTAGTAAGTGCCGTACTTACAGTTGTTTTAGCAGTATAGTGAAAAAGAAAACAAGGAGACATTTGAACGCCAACGATGATTGCACTAGGGCATATCTCTTTTGTTTATCTGCTCAGACGTGCACACCGCTGGCCATAATTTACACTCATCTATGAGAGGCTCTGGGCGAGACAGAACAAAGCAAGACGCTCTCTTGGCCTCCCTCGGGATGAATAATTAAATATACCGATAAAACTTGTTCTTAATGTATTCATAACACTCCAACTGATTGTTTTATGTAGTAACTAGCTGCGCCCCGCGGTTTCACTCGCGTAGTGATGAAAAATGATGATGATAATGATGATGAAAAGTAGCCTAAGCCACTCTCTGGCTCTTGAAATATACCCATGCAAAAATGCAGGTCGATCCGCTGTTCCGTTGCAGCGTGAAAGAGGAACAAACATCCATACATCCATACATACAAACTTTCGCGTTTATTATTAGTAGGATAGGATAGGATAGGATTTGATAATACAAAAAAATTTGACGTTTGCTAATATATTTTATTCGCCAAAGAACCAGAGTCACCGACATAGCTGTTAAAATTCGCAAGTTGAAGTGGTAATGGGCAGGCCACATCGCTCGAAGAACCGATAACCGATGGGGAAGAAAGGTTCTGGAGTGGAAGACGCTGCGTATGTAGGCCTCCCACTAGACGGACCGACGACATTGTAAGAGTCGCGGGCATCCAGTGGATGCAAAAGGCAGGCTGTCGTTCAGTGTAGAGGTTAAAGGGGGAGGCCTATGTTCAGCAGTGGACGTCTTCTGGCTGATGATGTTGATGATGATGATCGAAACCCATAAATTTATCGGGAAGTAAGTAAAGCAAAATCATGGCGTAACGATCATCATTCGATTAGTTCGGTCCCGACGGGCTGGACGCACGGTTAGCTCTTCCAGGGAAAATTAGGGTGTCCCGAAGGACAAACCGAGGGAGAAGGAATTGGGTTAAAAAGGTCGGCTTATTACATAATAAGTATTTGAAAAGAATGCTTAAGGATATAATTTTTATTTATTTAATAGATATGGTTAACCTCCTTGCCTGTTGTTAAGTGATGATGCGACCAACGATGGAACACGCTTTCTTAGAAAAAAAAACTATTAATTCCGACTTGAAGACAAAGCGCTTTCCACAGTCTAGAGGTTCGCACAATAAAATAGAGTCAAAGCGTATCAGGTTTTCTGAATATCAACCATGAAACGGTATCGCCTTGTGCCACCTCTTGCCCGCCCTAGCTGTCCAATAGAAAAATGGGCCATCATGGCATACCGATGAGGAGCATCTTATTATCTATTTGACCTATAATATAGGTAGGTACCACATACACATCACACATCATCCATTAAATGTCCACTGCTGAACAAGGCCTCCCTCTTAGAGAGGGGTGGTGCCATAATCTCCACGGATGGCAGGCGGCTTGGAGATCGCAGTACGTTCACCGTGTACTAACAGGACGCTGCTACCACATATACCACATATCCATATACATATCCATATATACATATATTTAAACCTATATATGTATATATATCAGTCTCTGGCAGCCATATCACAAGCTTTGCTTAGTTTGGGGTCAGATGACCGTGTGTGCAAAAATGTCCCGAATATTTATTTATTTATTTATATAGGTACCACATATGGTATTAATATTATCAATGCAAATATGGTTAAAATGATAGTCGTAGTAACCGGTTTTATGAAAACTCAATATTATTTATCACCGTTCACGGATAGAACCTTACCAAAAACAATGGATATAATCATTTTCCAAACTACGATTACCAGTCCCAAAACCTATAACAATTTTAAAGTGATTACAGACCCGAACGGACAGTCCGCTCAGATGGGCACCGATAACCGGTTCCAGGCAGCTCGGACCAGTTAGAACCGGCTCAAACCAGTTCGTATCCGGATCAATGCGGATGATTTAGCGGATCACACCCGGGAACTTTGCTCGATTAATAGAAATCCAATTTATGACCCTTTGTGTGGGAGATAGGAATAGTGCGTCATTAATTTATCGAGAAACGCAAACTTTGGGGTGATTATACTCAAATTTAAATACTGTTTCGGTAATGAAAGGAATACCCACAGAGTAATTACTATACAGGGTAACGCGGAAAGGGTGTACTAAGCCGAAAAGGGTCCGTTATACTCATCATTATGAACAACTTTTACTATATGGAACCAACCCTGAATTCGCGCAAAAAAAATTGCTACCGCTGACGTTTGTTTCAACGCAAACAAAAGCCCCGTTTGTTGTAGCTTCTCGCTTTCAGAACACCAAGGTTTCGGAAAGCATTGGAATCCTAGGAGTCGACATTTCTACGAATGTACAGTTTCGCGGTCAATTTGCGAGTAAGGCCAAGCTCGCCTCTAAGAAACTTGGTGTGCTCAACGAGGCGAAGCGGTACTTCACGTCGAGACAAAGACTTTTGCTTTACAAAACGCAAGTCCGACCTAACGGTTAGTACTGCTCCCATCTTTGGAACGGAGCACCCAAGTATCAGCTTGACCCACTTGATGCATTACAGCGTAGAGCTGTCAGAATTGTCGACGATCCCAAGCTCACTGAACACCTAGAGCCGCTCAGCATGCTCAGAGATGTTCGCTCTTTGTAATTTTTATCGCATTTACAACAGGGAATGTTCTGAAGAACTGTTCAATCTGATGCCAGCATCGTGGTTTTATCATCGCACCAGCCACTACCGCCTGAAAATTCATCCACATATCATAGATCGGTGGAAATCGCACACGGTACGTTTTACGTGATCTTTTTTGCCTCACACCTGCAATTTGTGGAATGAGATCCTGTGGCGTTCCCGAGTAAGTATAACATGGGGTTCTTTAAAAGGGCTGTTAATAGAGCATTTAAGAGTCGGCGACGTATCTGTGATGCCACTGGTGTTGCAGGTATCCATCATCATCATCAGGCAGGCCGTAAGCTTGTTTGCCACTTATGACATTAAAAAAGCTGTTTCATAAATTTTGTCGAGTATAAACGACCGTTTCTAGTTTAAATAAACCCATGTATTGTAAGTTGAGCTCATTGTAAAACTATTATAGGCAAACGCGACGTTTATCATCAGCCGAGCGACCTGCTCGTCTCGTAAAATGTCATAAAATCGTTTCATCGTAAAACGATCTAATATGCCCGTTAGTTACAATCTGGGTGTCTTCAAGTCGAGAGTGAATCGGTTTCTTCTAGGCAAGCGTGCTCCATCGTAGACCGCATCGTCGCTTAATATCAGGCGAGATGGCGGCCAAGAGCTAGTCTATCTACTACAAAAAAAAAAAAAAAAAAAAAAAACGACCTATAGGAGAAGGCCTACATTTAGCAGTGGTCATCTTATTGCGGATGATGAAGATAATAACAATTTTTGCGTTTTTTTTTTAAATCAATCTGTTTTGTTTAATCCCAGCAAGACAGCATAATCAGCTTTTCAACAGTCCACTGCTGGGCTTTGACCTACCCCCGAAAGGGCGATTGGGCTATTTGGGCCATATCCACCACACTGGCCCAGTTGCGGGTTGGTGAATTCACATACGCCATTGAATTTCTTCTCCGTACGTATGCAGGTTTCCTTACGATGTTTCCTTCACCGAAAAGCCAGTGGTATAAACATCCGTACAAAAACTCCAAGAGCTTATTGGTACGGGAATGAACCCTTGACCTCATGCTTTCAGGTCTAGCGGTCTCCCAAATAAACAAGCAAGCCATGGCAAGAATAAATAGTGTGAAATTCAAGTTTTCTAGTTTTTCGTACACTAGTTTGTTTGACACTATTACATAAAATAGATCATTGTGAAATTAATTTAATAGCTGTTACTACGTAAACTTTAACTCGGCTCCAAACATCTGAAAGTGGGTCTATTCGTATGTAGCGTCAAATATTTGTTATTCCAACTCCGCTGGCTGCGTATTTACCTGCTCCAAGTCAAACCACAGGGCCGGATTTAGGAAGAGACTGAGGGGTTGGGGCTTTAACCATCCACCCCAGCGAGCCAGGGAAGAGGCTTATAAAGTTGTATGGCCCATGTCGTAAATGTTTTGTGGAACTGCCTGTTCCAGTCCCGAGACGAGTTGTGTTTATGCCGACCCCACACTGCTAGTACGTTCTTCCGAAGCTCTCGGGATCTTTGATGAAACACTAAGGTGGGGGAGACGATTAGTGGGTATATAACCCCACTAACCCCACATAACCGGGCTCCATCAAGTTACGCCGAACGCATTCTTCGTTCGCTAACTACTCCGATCAAGCTGTAGGGGCTTAGTAATAGGGTCCCGTTTTTACCCTTTGGTTACGGAACCCTAAAATATTACTTCAATATTGACACATACGAGTACATTTGTTTTTTTTCGAAGAAATTATTTGTTTTTGTAAGCATTAAATTAACATCCTAAGTTTCCACTATATTTTCCTTCCTACTCTCTAACCAACCCTTAAATACTTTACTGCATAATTACCCATCCCCACACCCCTTTTTTTTCGAGGGGGAAATCTTCCAAGGATGCATTGGGGTGCAGCCAGGTTATGTGGGATTATACCCACTAAAACCCCCTCGGTGACCAGCCTTAGTGCTTGTCAAGAGGGCTCCGAGAACTCCAGAAGAACGCACTGGAGCCCTCGGCACTACGCTACGGCTCCTCCTGAGACAACTGCGTTATCTCAGCCCCTCCGCCCACGACAACGTTGGTCACACAACGTTGTCGTTCTGTCCCTGGGCACGCTTAAGTGGATGGTCAGAGCCCCAACTTTGACCATCCCGAGCCCGGAGGTCCCCTTTTAGTAGCCTCTTACTACAGGCAGGGGTTGCCGGTGCCGTATTCTATTGCCCCGGCGCCAGGGCTTATCCCCACACCCCTAATCCCTCCCTGTGCACGGTTGACACATGAAAAATTAATGAAAGGATGAAAGCGTGCAGACTTCGTTTGTATTTTAACTGTATTATTAGGCGACGACGTTTGGGTAAAATATGCATAACTGTGCCGTAAGTACACATAAGATAAGGAAGTGTTGTTTTCTATATAAGGGGACTGTTCCCGTCTGCAGCTCTCTTGCTCGCACATTTTCACATTATTGAAGATATAAAATCAATGAGTGTGAATTTCCAAAAAGTAACAAAATCATGTCATGGTGTATCGTAACATTACAAACATAGAAATTGTCAATTTGATATATTTTAATTTGACACAGTAAAATGGTAACAAGTGATTTTTATTTCTCGTGTCATGTTATTCTGTCTAATTACAAGATATCGAAACAAACATTTCTATGTTTGTAATGTTACGATAGACAGCAAGACATGATTTTGTTACTTTTTGGAAATTCACACTCATTGATTTTATATCTTCAATAATGTGAAAATGTGCGAGCGAGAGAGCTGCAGAGGGTATACAGGCCCCTTAAGGCGATGTTTTCCCACTTTTAAGCAAAGCTTATAACTGCTAGTCTGTGGAATTCGCTGCCTGAATGGGTGTTCCCCGATGGTTACAATCTGAGTGTCTTCAAATCACGAGTGAATCGGTTCCTTCTAGGCAAGCGTGCTCCAACGTAGACCGCATCATCGCTTAATATACGGCGTGATGGTGGTCAAACGCAAGCCTATTATTTATTAAAAAAAATTAAAAATTATTACGCTTATTACTGTCAAAACCAAGGCGTTTACACACAGTCGTGCGTTTAGTTTTTTATTTTATTTTTATGCCATAGGTGGAAATCAAGCAGACGGGCCGCCTGATGGTAAGCCGTCACCGTCGCCTATACTTGTAATACCAGAGGCACGATATTTAGTAACACACACCTTTAAGGCCCTCTTTTCCCACTTTTAGCAAGGTTGGTCTTTCTAGTTTAAGTTTATCTACTTCCATGGTTAGTTCTCAGAGCAAATAAAAATACAAAGGCACTACGGCGCACTGCCAAAGTGACGCCAAAATCGCACTACGTGAATTCCTAATAAATACACGATTCACGCTTACATACGCATTCAACACTACGTGAATTTTTCGTCAGAAAATTGCTTCGACTACGCACACATGTTTCAAAAACTGGCTTCACTTTTCGTGTTCGCTGTAGTGACTCTGTATTTTTATTTGCTATGAGGGTTAGTGGGCTGTAAAACTATCAAAATGGTCTCATATAAAAATTGATCGCTTTATCTAGGAAATCGTAAAAAACGAAGGACATTTCGGTCTCGATAGAAAAAAACCACTAATTTGCGCTTTGCTTCCCTGTTTTTGTATTCATTTAAATACCTATTTACTAAATGATGCCTACGATATCATTACAAATTTCATAAATATGGAGGGTAAAAGTTCATATTACATTACAGGGGCCTTACGGACAACAGCTAATTGCGGCACCTAATCCGCTCAGTTGGAAAATCACGCGAACGTGAACCTTATCGCGCCCAGATACGGTTTGCGGTCGCGTGATTTCCCAACTGAGCGGATTGGGTGCCGTTATTAGCTGTCCGTAAGGCCCCAGGTATACTTTTCAAAAAATATGAGAAAAACCTTAAAAATGGGTAAGAGGCCCAAGTATCAACTTGAGTCTCTTGATGCATTGCAGCGTAGAAGTGTAAGAATCGACAATGATCCCAAGCTCACTGAACCCCTAGAGCCGCTCAACATGCGCAGAGACGTTGGTTCTCTTTGTATCTTTTATCGCATTTACAACGGAGAGTGTTCTGAAGAACTGTTTGATGTGATGCCGGCGTCGCGGTTTTACCATCGCACTAGCCGCCTCCTCTTGAAAGTTCATCAACATGTCATAGGTCAGTGGAAATCGCACACTGTGCTATTCACACGATCTTGCCTCATACCTGCAAAATGTTTTTTTTTTTTTTTTTTGTAGTTAGTCTTGCGCTTGACCGCCATCTCGCCTGATGTTAAGCGACGATGCGGTCTACGATGTAGCACGCTTGCCTAGGAGAAACCGATTCACTCTCGACTTGAAGACACCCAGATTGTAACTATCGGGGAAAACCCATTCAGGCAGCGAATTCCACAGACTAGCAGTTCGCACAATATATGTGGAATCATAGCGCTTCGTACGGGTTCTCGGAATATCAACCATAAAACGATGTCGATTTTTTGTGCCCGCCCTGGCGGTCCGATAGGAAAAAGGGCAGGAAGGAATTAAATCATGCAGATCTGATGCACACTCTCCGAAATGTATCCGATAAAAAACCGATAGACTAGCAACTTTACGCTGATGCTCGAGACTAAGAAGCTTAGTCTGAACCAGGGATTCATTGCTGATGAGTCGCTTGGCACGTTTCTCAATAGACTCCAACGCCCCAAGCTGGTGCTTAGCTGATCCATCCCAAAGGTGAGAGCAGTACTCCATGCACGACCGAACTTGTGCTTGGTACAGTGACAGCAACTGCTCCGACGTGAAGTACCGTCGTACCTTCGATAGGATACCCAGCTTTTTGGCAGCCAATTGAGCCTTGTTTTCAATATAGGAGCCAAAGTTGAGGGTAGGAGACAGAGCAACGCCCAAAAGCTCAAGCTGGTCAGTTATCGGAATGAATTAGCTACCTTCTGTGGTGTTTCCGAGAACCTACAACATGGGGTTCTTCAAAAGACGAGTAGAGTACTTTAGGGGCAGCAACGTATTTGTGATGCCCGTGGTGTTACAAGTATCCATAGGCGACGGTGACTGCTTACCATCAGGCGGCCTGTCTGCTTGTTTGCCAACTATGGCATAAAAAACATTACTGGGCCAGCATGCTAGATTGGGCCCATCTTCTCTCTCTCTCCTCTCTCTTTTAGAGAAGGCCTGTGTCCTAGCAGTGGGAACATAATTTAATTCGTGTCCTCCCTGCTCGTCCGATAGAAAGAGGAAATCAGGTCATGCAGACGTTTTTGATGGTATATATTTAAGTACGTTAGATACGTTGAAAATCTTTGATTTCTCAGCTAACCAAGAACCACCGCTTGGTATGATAACTTAAATCATCAAACAATATTGACAATTAGGCTTAGGTACCTTTGAATATTCCAGTATATTGTTAGTGGATTACAGCAGGGTAAATCAGAGTAAATCGGCCGAATGGATTAGTACATAGCGAGCGACCAGCTTATCCTTACAGTTGGGAGCGGAGCCACAGTTGTATTTTCTCTGAACAAATCTGACAGTATATCCGTAGATAATTTTTAGTTCATTATTTGGCCGACTTGACAGATAAGGTGGTCGGTCTGTAGTTAAATTATGAAGCGAAATGCCAATGGAGCTTATGGATTTAGGACTTCAGTGGCTTTGTAATATTCAGCCTTTGAAGGACTAATATTTAGATAGGTAGGTAGCCTGGCAATTATTTGTAATGTTTTGATATGAATTAACTATCTGAAATTATACCTACTCGTTCAAATTAGGTATTTCACATTAAATCTAAAGTAAAAACACATAAGGTCGCTTTGTTTTAAAACAATCAGACAAAAAAGGGCGATATGCCTTAGTTAGGTATATATTTACAATTACAATCTGGGTGTCTTCAAGTCGCGAGTGAATCGGTTTCTTCTAGGCAAGTGTGCTCCATCGTAGACCGCATCATCGCTTTACATCAGGCGAGTTGACGGTCCAACGCAAGCCTATTCATCATCATCATCATTTCAGCCGTAGGACGTCCACTGCTGGACATACGCCTCCCCCATCGATCTCCAGAAGGGCCGGTTGGAAGCGGCCTGCATCCAGCGTTTTCCTGCGGTCTCTTTTAGGTCGTCTGTCCATCTCGTGGGTCGTATTACGCTGTGCTTACCGGTCCGTGGTCTCCATTTGAGAACCTTTCGGCCCCATCGGCCATCTCTTCTGCGTGCTATGTGCCCTGCCCATTGCCACTTCAATTTGAAATTTACAAACCTATTATTAATAATAAAATAAAAATTGTGCAACTGATTGACGCGACGCCCAATCACTGTTCACGAAGCAGTGACGTCATAGATATTTACAGTGACGTCTCAATACGGGATTGGCGATCCACAGATCACCTGCCATATCCGAGGTCTAGTCTATTATTTGTTAATCATACAATTATAGTAGTGTCTATCTGTTAACTATTTAAATTAATAACATCTTATCTGAACTTTTGAAATTATTTCTACAGTTAATTTAACTAATACTTTTTTATATAAATAATTCTTACGGTATTTTTATACCATCTCTCTAGATTTGTACGCCTACAAACTAGGCAAAACATGATACAAAGTGGCTAATATTTTAACCCACCTATTGTGCATGCGTTTTTATTTACTCGTGTTTTGTGCAAATAAATTATCTTTATCTTTACGGGCGGGTACAACTGACGTTAGGGCCATCCACTCAGCGTATACAAACTCACTTTATATACTACATGACAGCTACGTTATTGCATCGTTTTTCCCGGGCCATGAAATTCTATATTTAATATCACAAACCCATCCCCAACAAAACTTTTATCAAATAAAAATGGAAATACCATCTCAAAGATATTCCCAATTTTTTTCTCGACTGCTCCATTCGGTTTGCAATTAAACTTTTGTCATTAAAGTTAGCCACGTCCCGTCTCTAATATCAACTCTTTTGAAATAATAATGACCACGGTAATGCCAAACGAGTTTTTTGTCCGACTTCAACTAAAAGAGAGGTTTTTATAATCATCAACATAATAATGTTATTCCACTAACATTATTCCCAAATTCGAATCAGAAATGAAGAGATCCGTAGATGAACGAAAGTCACCGACATAGCCCACTGGATTAGCAAGTTGAAATGGCAGTGGGCTGGGCACATATCACGCAGAACAGATGGCCGATGGGCCCGAAAGGTTCTGGAATGGAGACCACGGTCTGGTAAGCGCATCGTAGGACGTCCACCCACAAGATGGACAGACGACCTAAAAGTGACCGCAGGGAAACACTGGATGCAGGCCGCTTCCAACCGGCCCTTTTGGAGATCGATGTGGGAGGCCTATGTTCACCAGTGGACGTCCTATGGCTGAAATGATGATGATGATGAACATTATTCCCAAGGCTTTTTCCAAGTACGTTTAGAAATAATGTTTATTAGGGTTCCGTACCTCAAAAGAAAAAAGGAACCCTTATAGGATCACTTTGTTATACGTCTCTCTGTCTGTCAAGAACCTTTTTCTGAGAAACGCGTAGAGGCATCAAGATGAAATTTATATGACATACTCGGGTCTTCGGTCTCTGTGAAAAATCAAACATGTAAGTCAACGCGATCAAAAGATATGACCGATTATGTCGCATATTATGCCATTTCACAAGGGAATCAAAACGTAGGTATTATAGGGTACTTCCTGGTTGACATAGAATCATGAAATTTTACAAAAAGCAAGCTCTTATAGCACATAATAAAAGTAAAAGCCCGGAATGTTGTTAATTTGCAGTTATATCACATACAAATCTGCTATTACAAACCTATATAATTTTGTATTTGGTATGTATGGGTATGCCAACTACAAAGGTTTTTTAACCTTTCCATCGAGACTCTATTTCCGGGATGGATAAACTATCTACATACATAGTTGATTGAATCAGGCGTTACTTTGCGGAAGTCCATTTTTAATTTGTATGTCGAATTTCTAGTGTAATTCCGGGTTTGTATCCACGGATCCCGGTATCGGTTTTATTAGCCACGGATCCGAGCGAGTTGTATCCACCGACACCGTGATCCATTTCCTTAAAAAAAAAAACAATTTTCATTTTACCCGCTGATACCGGTATCGGTGGATACAAGAAATAAAATAAATTCGTTTTAGAAACGAATCCCGGCGTACAAAGTACTTTATTTTTATGGTATTTCCCAAAAGGAAAGAAGACGGCTTTGGGCATCTCTCTTAGGGTAAATGACACATGACAAATGTCAGTGTGACAGATGTCAAACTTGGCTGAGCGATATCTCGGAAACTGTCCATCTTGGACCACCAGTTCCTTCACAAAAGTGATAGGTCTCGTCGAGATCTTCATTTCGGATGACAGCTGTCAAACTTGGTTGGACGATATCTCGGAAACTGTCCATCTTGGACCACCAGTTCCTTCACAAAAGTGATAGGTCTCGTCGAGATCTTCATTTCGGATGCCAGCTGTCAAACTTGGTTGCACGATATCTCGGAAACTGTCCATCCTGGACCACCAGTTCTTTTACAAAAGTGATAGATCTCTTCAAGAACTTCATTTTGGTGACAGCTGTCAAACTTGGTTGGACGATATCTCGGAAACTGTCTATCCTGGACCACCAGTTCCTTGACAAAAGTGTTAGGTCTCGTCGAGATCTTCATTTCGGATGACAGCTGTCAAACTTGGTTGGACGATATCTCGGAAACTGTCCATCCTGGACCACCAGTTCCTTCACAAAAGTGATAGATCTCGTCAAGATCTTCATTTCAGATGACAGCTGTCAAACTTGGTTGGACGATATCTCGGAAACTGTCCATCTTGGACCACCAGTTCCTTCACAAAAGTGATAGATCTCGTCGAGATCTTCATTTCGGATGACAGCTGTCAAACTTGGTTTGACGATATCTCGGAAACTGTCCATCCTGGACCCCTGGATGCCCGCGACTCTCACAATGTCGTCGGTCTATCTAATGAGAGGCCTACCTAGCTGTCATCCGAAATGAAGATCTCGACGAGACCTATCACTTTTGTGAAGGAACTGGTGGTCCAGGATAGACAGTTTCCGAGATATCGTCCAACCAAGTTTGACAGCTGTCATCCGAAATGAAGTTCTCGAAGAGATCTATCACTATTGTAAAAGAACTGGTGGTCCAGGATGGACAGTTTCCGAGATATCGTCCAAACAAGTTTGACAGCTGTCATCCGAAATGAAGATCTCGACGAGACCTATCACTTTTGTGAAGGAACTGGTGGTCCAGGATAGACAGTTTCCGAGATATCGTCCAACCAAGTTTGACAGCTGTCATCCGAAATGAAGTTCTCGAAGAGATCTATCACTTTTGTAAAAGAACTGGTGGTCCAGGATGGACAGTTTCCGAGATATCGTCCAACCAAGTTTGACAGCTGTCATCCGAAATGAAGATCTCGACGAGATCTATCACTTTTGTGAAGGAACTGGTGGTCCAGGATTGACAGTTTCCGAGATATCGTCCAACCAAGTTTGACAGCTGTCATCCGAAATGAAGATCTTGACGAGATCTATCACTTTTGTGAAGGAACTGGTGGTCCAGGATGGACAGTTTCCGAGATATCATCCAACCAAGTTTGACAGCTGTCATCCGAAATGAAGATCTTGACGAGATCTATCACTTTTGTGAAGGAACTGGTGGTCCAGGATGGACAGTTTCCGAGATATCGTCCAACCAAGTTTGACAGCTGTCATCCGAAATGAAGATCTCGACGAGACCTATCACTTTTGTGAAGGAACTGGTGATCCAAGATGGACAGTTTCCGAGATATCGCTCAGCCAAGTTTGACATCTGTCACACTGACATTTGTCATGTGTCATTTACCCTAAGAGAGATGCCCAAGGCCGTCTTCTTTCCTTTTGGGAAATACCATAAAAATAAAGTACTCTGTACGCCGGGATTCGTTTCTAAAACGAATTTATTTTATTTCTTGTATCCACCGATACCGGTATCAGCGGGTAATATGAAAATTGATTTTTTTGAAAAAAACGGATCCCGGTATCGGTGGATACAACTCGCCGGTATCCGTGGCTAATTCAAACCGATACCGGGATCCGTGGATACAAACCCGTAATTCCGCTTCTACAAGCGAAGAAGCAAAGAAGAAGCGAATAGTAGAAAGAAGCGTAGTCGATTGTAGAAGCGGAATTACACTAGAAATTCGACATATACAAATTATCTACATACATATTTATTAAGTTTGTACGGAACCCTCACAGGGTGCAAATCCTACTCACGCTTGTCCGGTATCTTTTTCATAAGCACAAGAGCTTTAGACCACTACTTTGTCTATTATTATTCCACGTTTATTGCTCCGACGGCGGCAAGGAGTATGATAATGCTCTACTTAAGTTCTGTACAGGCAGACTGCTGCTGTATAAAAATATATCTGAAAGTGCACCTGTTTTAAATTGCAACTAGCGAGAGTGTCATCTTATTCTTATTCTTTTAAGTGGCGTATAGTCATCGAGATATTATACATATAGAATTACAATCGTGCCAAAAAAATGTCAGAACCAAAACTCGACGCACGCTACGAATTGCGCAGACTTTTTGGTTAGTTACAAGGTAACCGCGATCCGACTACAACGCTGCGCGATGCCAGAGCTACGATGACATAGCGGACAACTAACGCTAAATACTATGCATTATATCTCTGAGATGTTTTTTTCACGTTGGCGGTAAAACAAAAAAAAGTTTGTATGTATACTCTTCGTGAACCTTTCGGTCCCATCGTCCACCTGTTCTGCGTGCTAGCTATGTGCCCTGCTCACTGCCACGTCAACTTGCTTTAACTTCCTTCGCTTCAGCTTGCTTCTCGAATGGAGACCACGGACCTGTAAGCACAGCTTAGCAGTAGGACGTCCTACCACAAGATGGAAGAGACCGCAGGGAAACGCTGGGTGCCGCTTCCAACCGGCCTTTTTGGAGATCGATGGGGGAGGCCTATGTCCAGCAGTGGCCGTCCTACGGCTGAAATTATGATGATACTTTGCGTGTATTGCCATGATAGATTTATTTTAATTAATAACAGGCTTGCATTTAGTCCGCCACTTTGCGTGATGTTAAAAGTTGATCGCATTTAAAAGACCTTTAAACGATCTAGTATCTAAGGAGTGCTCAGCAGACATGCAGTACAAGCAGGGTTGGGCAGTAATTGAATTACTTGTAATTAAAATACGTAATTGAAATACAAATACGTATTTGGTATTTGTATTTCAATTACTTCCTTAAAATTGTATTTGTAATTCGTATTTCAAATACCTGACGCCGAGGTATTTTGTAATTAGTATTTCAAATACTTGAGGCTTAAAAATACATTTTAACATTAAAATACATTTAACCTTCATTTAGCAATTGTGAGTGTGAGTGCGAGGCGAGAGTGTAATGATTGTCTGACAGTACATTTAAAAATCTAGCATTCATAAAAAGAAACTCTGGTTTTACTGATTAATTAATCTTGTTTTCCTCTACTTTTAAGCCCGTGCTGGTCTATTTACTTATTTTGTATTTTATAATTTTTATTTCGTGTTTCAATTAAAAATAGCTAAAATACTGTATTTTGTATTTCAAATACCTTACTTAAAGATATTTCGTATTTTAATTACTTGGGATACAGTATTTTTTTATTTGTATTTCAATTAAAGCAAAGCATGTATTAGGCCCAGCCTGGAGTACAAGTTACCTACGATCCGCAGCCTCATAAACCATGCGTGGTTAGCGGTCTAGTCGGAACAATGCTATAGCTTGCTCTCTGTTTGCAACGCTGTTTATATCTAATCTAGTTACTAACGGCGTATCTCAGCAAATGAAGAATTCACGCGAACACGTCGCTGCATGTGTTGTGGTGGATGGTCTAACGCTAGGTTGTCAAGAAACTGCGCTAAAGTCATTATTTTACAAGCTTTTATTTAACTTCACATGTTTGTATGTAATTATATTTGTTTGTATGTAAGTGTCGTTCAGTGTGGAGGTTAAAGGGGGAGGCCTATGTTCAGCAGTGGACGTCTTCTGGCTGATGATGATGATGATGATGATGTATGTAAGTATATTTTTTTTTTATTAAATAAACAAGATACAAGCTAAAACTAACACTACAAATACAGTTAGACTGCCCATAGACCGTTGAAGGTCTAAAGACAATCCAAATGCTCAAGCCCACTACCAGTTGGCAGCGTACCCAGCATGCTGGCGGCATTACCACGTTGAATAGCAATGCTTATGCGTTGAGCCAGAAACACGCCAGCATTTTGGTCACGCGTCGCATTAACCAAGCGCTCTGAAAGATTTGTGAAAATGAGGTGAGCTCCCGGTCCCCAAGGGCCCAATGTCTCGACCCCAAACACCTCAAATATTTATTTATTTATTTTATTTTATTTATTTATTTATTAAATATTTATTTTCCACTGCCGAGGTTAGCATATTTGCGTCGCTTGTGCTGCTCTGCCGAATTGGCAGCCGCACCAGCCCTACCCTGTAACTCAGGAAAATGTAACGGAAGTTATTTATAGTATATTTGTTTGTATGTGAGTATATTTGTTTGTATGTAAGTATATTTGTTTGTATGTTAAGTGAACATTTTGAAGCTCAATTTGATCCACTTCCCGGCGTTCTATTGAGTTGAAATTTGGTACAACTGTGTAACTTGGATGACAATGTAATAATATGGTACCATGGAGCTTTTCTGATGATGGAGTTGGAAGGTGGTTATAGGAACTAATGAACGTAACAAGATACCCCATACATAACAACTACAAAATTTAAGTTTGTAATTGTAAAACAATGTTTTTAATATGATATAACTTCAAATTAACAACTTTCAGATTTATTCCTTCATATGTGCTGTAAGATCTTGTGTACACTGTACAGTCTGCCGTAGTGTGGCTGAGGCTGTACAGCGTTGTTGTGGAGTAGTGGGTGCTGGAGAGAAATTCTGCTTGATAGTTGTTTTTTTTGTTGATAATTTCCTCCAGCGATGCTACACGCGTGGTGTCTTAATTATTACTCAATCATCATCATCATCATCAGCCAGAAGACGTCCACTGCTGAACATTGGCCTCCCCCTTTAACCTCCACACTGAACGACAGCCTGCCTTTTGCATCCACTGGATGCCCGCGACTCTCACAATGTCATCGGTCCATCTAGTGGGAGGCCTCCCTACGCTGCGTCTTCCGGTTCGTGGTCTCCACTCCAGAACCTTTCTTCCCCATCGGTTATCGGTTCTTCGAGCGATGTGGCCTGCCCATTGCCACTTCAACTTGCAAATTTTAACAGCTATGTCGGTGACTCTGGTTCTTTGGCGAATATCCACGTTTCGGATTTTATCGCGCAAAGAAACTCCGAGCATAGCTCTCTCCATTGCCCGCTGTGTGACTCTGAGTTTTTCCAAAAGGCCAACAGTTAAGGACCACGTCTCAGTACCATATGTCATCACTGGCAGTGATGACATATGGTACTACTCAATAATACTAGTTAATTCTATTAATAAGGTTAACTTTTATTTCCGCGGTAGAGACACGTGTGTTCCAGATTCGGCCACTAGGACAAGGTACAAAAAGTCTGTGCGGTTGGGACCGTACTACACCTTGCCTCTTGCCAAAATTAATGATTCTAGGTCAACGGGAAGTACCCTATAGATTTCGATTCCCCTGTGAAATTGCAAAATATGCGACATAAACGTTCATATGTTTTAGATTTACAACTTTAATTTTTTTACAGCCGAAAGAAATCGTAGACACCCATGTATTTAGTATAAATTTCAACTACCTACCAAGATACCTTTACGCGTTCTTGAGAAAAAGGGTCTTGACAGACGGACAGACGGACAGACAGACGGACGGACAGACAGACAGACAGACAGACAGACGGACAGACAGACGGACAACGAAGTGATCCTATAAGGGTTCCATTAAGTAGCTTTTCTATGCCAAGGCCAAGTGACTCCATTTTTCAATTTTATAGCCATAATCGATAGCCATAAAGTTCACTCTCCCGCCCCTAACAGCTCAGTAATGGCGTTAGGTACATTCTAATGAATGCAGGGCATCGTTAGTGCCTTCGGAGTCTGGACACTGTCTGAAGTAGATACTAATTGCTGTAGTAAACCCACTAACTGGACCATACAAACCTCAAAAGTCCATCCTTTGAGCTACCAGTGTTTGGAATCAGTAAACGCGAGTAACATTAAATTTACAATTTAAAACTGGTCGGCATGCCGGATTTAATAATCTTGAGGCCACGTCAAAGGCCTTTGAGAAGACACTTCAAGAAAGAGGTCAATCGGCAAATCCAACTCGGCTGGGCAGCGTTCGGTAAACTTTGCAACTTTGCTTTGATTTCACTTTTATTGTGCGAACTGCTAGTCTGTGGAATGCGCTGCCTGAATGGGTGTTCCCCGATAGTTAAAATCTGGGTGTCTTCAAATCACGAGTGAATCGGTTTCTTCTAGGCAAGCGTGCTCCAACGTAGACCGCATCATCGCTTAACATCAGGCGAGTTGGCGGTCAAGCGCAAGCCTACTATTTAAAAAAAAAAAAACTCGTCCAAAATAACTCAGTGCCTTAAGACGAAGGTCTTCAACCAGTGTGTTGCCAGTGATGACATACGGCAGTGAAGCGTGGTCTCTCACTATGGGCCTCATAATCAAGCTCAAAGTCCCACAACGAGCTATGGAGAGGGCTATGCTTGGGGTTTCTCTGCGAGATCGAATCAGAAAGGAGGAGATCCGTCGACGAACAAAAGTTACCGATAGCCCACCAGATTAGCAAGTTGAAGTGGCAGTGGGCAGGGCACATATCACTCAGAGAAGATGGCCGATGAGGCCGAAAGGTTCTCTAATGGAAAAGGGCTGGTAAGCGCAGCGTAGGACGTTCACCTATATACAAGATGGACCGACGACCTAAAAGAGACCGCAGGGAAACGCTGGATGCAGGCCGCTTCCAACCGGCCCTTTTGGAGATCGATGGGGGAGGCCAATGTCCAGCAGTGGACGTCCTATGGCTGAAATGATGATGATTAAAGGCCTTCGAGCGGAAGCCGTACGATTTTATGCCAGTGTCTGAGATTTTAGTACCTACTAGTTTGTTTACATTTTATTTCAAGTTGTATTCATATTATTAGCATAATTTTCTTATAGAAATAAATAATTATCGTGGCGTATCGATCGCACACAATCGTCGGTCGTCGTACAAAAACCAGGAATCTAATTTCGTATTGTAACTCGAACTGGAACCCAATCAGGGGCCGGAAGTGGCCATTAAACGGGTATTTCACTGTTACACTAACGGCACGCTGTAACGCAGTTACACGGTCCTGACTGAAGGACCATAATACCGGGTGTAGCGATCTCGCTCGCGCATTTGATGCTGTTAGGGTTATGTACTTGTACCACAGAAAAGAGAAGTAAATGAAAATGAAAATATATATTTTGTTAGGTATTATAACAATTATTACTATTTGATTTATATATTCGCACGTTATTATAGCATTTTGGTTATTTCTATTAAGAACAAAAATGTATTAATAGTTTTTATTTATTTTGCCTAATTGAAAGAGGATTTAATGATTTCAAAGCCAACTAGATGTATCAACGCCAATCAGGAACGTCGGCCAATCACAGCCCACCGTGGTCTGGTGGCGTGATCGGGCGACGTTGACAGGAGGCTTGGTTGAGCAGCCAAAGAGAGAGGAAGTGTAAAATGGTTTTACGAATAAGCGTTAATTATGGAATGTAATGGAAAAGGATATCAATGGGAAAGTGCTAAAAGCTTTATGGAAAATATAATATACAAAGGACTATGGATTTTACTTCCCCCTGAAATTAAAGGGCTAGGCCTTTAATTTGGTGTCTACAAACGTTATCGATCATAATTTTTTACAATAGTTTGTTCCTTAAATAAATACTCCATGATGAGGAGCCTTATTACCCAAGCTAGGAATTAACCTGTGTTATGGCGTAACAATACCCCCCGCCGGACAATATACATTAGTCACGATTAAATATTATAAGACAGAAGAAGTAAATAGAACGGAAATGAGAAATCAATCAGTCACCAGGCATTATGAGTGAACCTTGATTAGTTACATATAGATTAATTACATATAGAACATTCTTATTTTTAATTTTATGCATCAAAAAGGCGAGGAATGTCAAAGAAACGACACCAGTGCAATTTAGTATTAGGCACCAGTACCATTACGTTTATCACACGTTTATGATAAAATCTTCCCGTAATTTTTGTTTATGCAATGTACTTATATTTGTCTGTCTTTGATTGTGGTTCTGTATGTAATAGTGGTTTTATACGTAATTGTTGTTCTGTATGTACTTGTTGTTCTGTATGCAATTGTGTTTCTACATGTAATCGTTGTTCTGTATAAAATTGTTGTTCTAGTTGTTTTATTCGATTTGTATATATATATATATTATATGTATTTGTACGCGCGCGCACGCACAGGTATTGGGCGTGACGTCACTTGCCGGGTCCAACAGAATACCAGCGCTGGTTGTGTACAACCAGCAACATGCTGAGTTGGGGCCGGTTTTTGTGATAATGTACCTAATTATATTTGAAATATTTTGTTTAGCTTTAAATTACATTATCGCAAAATAAACTTTTCTGTATTTTTCTGTATTTAAATCAACGCGTTGAACTCCGTTAATATTGTTAAATTATAAATATTGGTGAATAAATTAATTGAATTGAATTGAACTCTTGTCGCGTTATCTCTTTCTATCGCGCGGCAGCGGGTGCGGCAAGTCAGGCAAGTCGACTACTTGTAGCTTCATACCTAAAGTGCGGAGTGCGCCAGGCCTACTTAGTTAAGTTCCAGTACTGCCCACCACAGGTTTCTATCGTGCTAACGACCCGGATATCTAGTATCAATACTAAATTTCGTTCACAAAGAGGGCGAAAAAGACGTGAAAACGAATCCAATTTTAAGATGGTCGGCGAAAAGAGGCGTGCTCCGTTTGGAACCGCAATATAAAATAATATATATTATATTACCTAAGAAATATGTGAAAACTGAGGAATAGCATGGGTAAATTATGATAAGAATATGAATACCTAAGAGTTTTCTTACCAATTTTATGCCTATTTCATTAATTAGCATAACAGCATAATCAGCCTTTTTATAGTCCACTGCTGGACTTTAGGGCTACCCCCGAAAGGGCGATTGGGCCATATCCACCACGCTGGCCCAGTTGCGGGTTGGTGAATTTACATACCTACGTCATTGAATTTCTTCTCCGTACGTATGCAGTGAACATTGAGAATACAATAAATACAACAGTTATATATCCAAATAAGTTTGAAAATGCACTGCTCAATAAGATTATGGAAGATGCACGAAGTAATACACTTGATTGAACTAACAACTATTTACGAGTGAGATGAAACATCGAGCTAAATAGAAGTGACCAAAGATTCACGGTGAGCTTTTGTATTTTTCACTCGTTCGCTACCCATCTTAAAGTTCGGGATAAAATCTTGAGAAATATTCCTTTGTCGTCAGTTTTAGATGCTGTTGCGAATAGATGCTCAAATGCTCATACCTATCTGCGGTAAGATTCAAAGCCCTAACATAACAAATGGATTCAGTTAACCTCAACCACTGTATGACCAAAGGGAAAGAAAGAGAGGGAAATATTTTGTTCTCAGTTTTGCTCTCCCGTTTGGGACCATTGTTGACGTTGGGTTCAGACCATTTGGGAGACCGCTCGACTTGAACCGCTTCAAATCCCAGACCCATACCAATGAGCTCTTGGTATAAATTAAAAACGAATCCCTAAAACAGTAACTGATAAAGCTTTTTAGCCTTGACCATAGGCACAAAGGGAAGCCTTTATCCAGCAGTGGACGGAAGGCACAAAGTGTTTGTTTCGCAATTTGAACACAGTCATGTTCAAATCGCGAATTATGACACAACACAAACACAAACACAAACGAAAAAATACAACAAACAAAAAAAAACAAGTCAAATGACTCAGAAATTAAACTAGTTTTTTTGAGCAATCACCGTCGCCTATCGATACTTGTAACACCAGAGGCATCACAAATACGTTGCCGACCCTTAAGGACTCTATTAACTCGTCTATTAGTTTATTAATATTGCTAAAATAGTAATTTTTAGAAGAAAGGTTCTGGAGTGGAGACCACGAACCGGAAGACGCAGCGTAGGGAGGCCTCCCACTAGATGGACCGACGACATTGTGAGAGTCGCGGGCATCCAGTGGATGCAAAAGGCAGGCTGTCGTTCAGTGTGGAGGTTAAAGGGAGAGGCCTATGTTCAGCAGTGGACGTCTTCTGGCTGATGATGATGATGAGTAATTTTTAAACTTTCGCGTAACACATCATGTTTTAAATGTTTATCGGGATTTATCACGTAATTATTATTTTATAATGCTGCTAAAATCTATCTAAATTTAGACTCACTATATTTTTTTGTAAATTTTGTAGAATTCCTGACGTCTCATCATCATCATTTCAGCCGTAGGACGTCCACTTCTGGACATAGGCCGCCCCCATCGATCTCCAAAAGGGCCGGTTGTAAGCGGCCAACATTCAGCGTTTCCCTGCGGTCTCTTTTAGGTCGTCAGTCCATCTTGTGGGTCGTCCTACGCTGCGCTTACCGGTCCGTGGTCCATTCCAGAACCTTTTGGCCCCATCGGCCATCTGTTCTGCGTGATATGTGCCCTGTCCACTGCCATTTCAGCTTACTAATCCGGTGGGCTATGTCGGTGACTTTCGTTCGTCTACGGATCTCCTCATTTCGGATTCGATCTCGTAGAGAAACCCCGAGCATAGCCCGACGTCTATGTTTTTGTAAATCATTGGCAGATGCTTAAACTCATTTATATCTTTTAAATCCCAATAATCAATTATCGTACATACAAAATTGGAATCACATTCCATACCTACATAAACATCAATACGTTCCATCGAGTCCCTCATCAAAAGCTTAGCCCTCAATAAAAGGCCCAAGTGGAGCCCGCGGGTAAACGATTCCATATAATTGAAATAATCATAAATTAGCCAAAGGACCGCGGGCGACATTAAACTTCGACTGATACTCGGCGAGAACGGACGAGAACAGGCGAGAATAAGCGAGAATTGAAAAAGCATTTCAATTCTAATGGCTGTGATGCCTATTATAATATAACGGGTGATATATGCTGTTAGGCGTAATGTGATTCAAATTTTATAACCGATTTGTGATTAGGTAGATTATTTTGTATGACTTGGGGATTACCTTTTTGCATGTGTTATTAAGGCCTCCTTTTCCCACTTTTAGCAATTTTGAACATTCTAGTATTAGTTTGTCTACATCCATGGTAAGTTTAATTTTTTTTTTTTTTAACTTTCGCGATTTGAACACATGTTGTAAATGTTGTTGATGATGTATGTTGTTCAGTCAGCTCGTGACCACGGCCATTGTAACATGGTCGAAACGTCGAGCGAAAGGTACATATTTTTACCTAAATTAAATAATGCGCGATAAGTCCCGATAAACATTTAAAACATATAAAAATGGTGTCATATCAAAATTGAATGAAATGAAATGAAATGATTTTATTTCCAAAATTACAAGTACATCACAATAAAGAGTATAAACTAATTACAACATAATGACAACATAATGAAGTGACTTGTTGAACTTGACAATGTCGTGCAGCACCTACACTAAGAATAAACTTGTGTCGTAGGTGACTGCTTTTCCTTCAGTGGTTCTAGCTGTTCAATTTGTGTTACATCGAAATGGTGAGTATATTATTTGATATTTTATTATTATGTTTATAAGTTTAGAGTTTAACAATATTAATGATTTAAAAAAATAAAATCTTCTAAATTTAAATAATAAGTAATATTATAAAATTGTATATATTAGTGTTAAAAGTTAGTATATTAATTAGTTTTTGTTATTAGAATTATCATGCTTTATCCAGTGTTTTATTAGGTTAATGTTTTATCCAGGAAACTGTAACGACCAAAACACGATTAGAGACATTGCGTTTGTTACATTTTAGATTCTTACTGTGGTATTCATCTACATATAGCTACAATAATAACTGTTGAAGATAGAATGTAACTGAAACTCTAGTCTATGACCCAATCACCAAATAAGATAAATAGAAAAAAAGTACCTAACACTGAAACACTGTTTTAAACTATCACGGTTGTTCACTAAAGTTATATGATTATTTACGGGATATTTACCGTGGTAAGGTTGTGGAATGAGCTCCCGATATTTCGGCAAAGTTACACGCACCATGTTCACGGGAAGACTGAAGAATGCGGGTGGTTGGTCGAACAGTTAAAAAGCTAGGTGCAGACATAACGATCTACCCTCTTTCTTAGTCTTTTGCTACAACCTTACCACGGTAAATATCCCGTAAATAATCATATAACTTTACCTAACATTGACATCAGCTTTTTTCCCTGTTTTTTTTTTTTTAATTTATTCATTTGAATACTGTCTACGATATCTTAATATAAATTTTTGATACTTGTGGAGGGAAAGATAAAGGAACATTTTACATTATGGCGATACTTTTCGAAAATTATGAGAAACCTTAAAAGTAGAAGAAACGCACGACCGTGTCTAAGCGCCATAATATGGGTTTGCTCCACTAAATGTTTAGCCTGATAGTCATTGTAACAAAAGTTTCTTAAAAGTGAGAAAAAAAGCTGTTATAGACAGCTGTATAGTCCTAGAGATTAACCATTATGCTTATTTAACAGTTGATAAGGCAAAATTGTTATACTTTCTTACACTAATAACACTAGAAATAAGCACTCGTGTAAACTGACTTGCCTCATATGACGAACATGTTATATTGGTGAATAAATAATCTGAATACGGTTTCAGAATTCTTTATTAATCTCATAAGAATATTACATTCACTTACTGAGATTACACATTAAACTTAGTAGGTAGATAAATATATGTGCCGCCTAGCGCAGCATGCAGACTTAAATAGTGATAAATACAATACAATACTAATTACAAACTAAATACAAAACCAATGAGCTCAAACTCGTGCCACAACCGAGAAAACAAAAAGAAAAAGATAAAAACATAAACAATTTTTCTTAAGAAATAAAATAAAATAGAATCTGAATCTGTTCCTTACTACAACTAGCACCTACCTACATATAAGTTAATTTATTTATAAAACCTCCGATAAAAGAGCTGATAACTGATTTTCATGAATAATAGCTAAAAACACGCTCGACCAACTCGATCACCATACAAACTAAAAAAACGTTATCAAAATCGGTTCAGGCGTTTGGGAGCTACGATGCCACAGACAGAGACACGGACACACAGACACACATATACACAGAAACCAATACACACGTTAAAATTATAACATCCCTCTTTTTACGTCGGAAGTTAAAAATTAAGACGATGAAAAATTTTGTATACGGGGTGTAAGGGGAACACTCTCGAAGTCAAAAGAAGGTAATTGTACTCATCATTATGAACAACTTTTACTATGGGACCAACCCTGAAATCGCGAAAAAAATATCAGCTGTTCTATAGAAAACGGTCATTGACACTCGACAAAATGTATGGAACAGCAGATTTTTTTTTTCGCGATTTCAGGGTTGGTCCCATACTAAAAGTGGTTCATAATGATGAGTACAATTACATTCTTTTGGCTTCGAGTGTTCCCCTTAGGTACACCCTGTATAAACTCACGTAAATTCTGTTACTATAACCGATATAAAGATATTTCAAAAAGATACTAAAAATTTAATATTCATTCATGAAAGTTCAAAGCTCGAGAGGTTTCCGAAAATAGCCGAGCTCGGACGAAATGCGAAATATGGACTCATCATAAATGCATTCCCAATCGCGGGGTACATTTTTAAAACATGAACGACGTCAGGAGTCGGGCACTGCCCCAATTTCCGGGAAACTCGCTTCATCGGGCAATATCTTTTCTAATCTCACTTACTTAGCTTGACTCTGACTGTGACTATGACTGGTTCGACCCTATTAAGACTATGTAAACTGATTAATGTTACGAGTAAAGGACATTGAATCCACGCTCATGAAAATTTTACCAAAAAAAAAACTCCCGTCTCTCTTACACATTGTACCTAAAGACAGCTGTCTCTTTTTGTGTTTTTGACTGCAAGTACTCTGTTAACAACGGTACTTATTCAGTTAAAAAACCGGTTAAGTGCGAGTCGGGCTCGCGCACTGAAGGTTCCGTACCACCACGTAACTTGTTGGCTACTAAAGTACTTTTTTTTTTGCAAAAAGACATACATCCGATCAACGCCCAGTCGGTCGTCCATCCAAGTACCGACCGCGCCCGACGTTGCTTCACTTCGGTGATCGTAAGAGAACCAGTGGTGAACAGAAAATTGTCACCAACTCACACTTGGCCATTATATATCTATTATTTGTTGTTATACTTTAGAGTGTGTACTATAATCATGCCAAGTTTTATGCTTGTATGTATTACCGTTTTTACACTAGAGTTAATACAAAATACGTCCTCCCCAGGGGCCTTAGATGTCCATCTGCTATTGCGGCACCTAATCCGCTCAATTGGAAAATCACGCGACCGCAAACCGTATCTAGGCGCGATAAGGTTCACGTTCGCGTGATTTTCCAACTGAGCGGATTAGGTGCCGCAATAGCAGTTGTCCGTAAGGCCTCAGGGCCTCCATCACTGCGGCGTTCTGATATTTCATAGCCATCTGCAGGTTGTACTCTTTACACCCCGTATTTGATAATGAAACACGAAAACAGCATTCTCGCGATGTAGCCTATCATGCCCTATAAAAACAAATCTATCATTTCGGCTTCTATAACTTTAAATCATCCCTGGAGTGATTTTTACACAATCGCGTCAATCCGCTCAGTAAACAACCATGATGGCCCATCATGGCGTTCATAAATCCCAATATGTTTATAATTTAACCAGTTTATCACTACAGTTGCTCAAATGATAGAACTAAACATATCCGAGGGTAGACGATCCACGTTTCCCTAAGAAACACGATGGTGGCTCCATCATTCAACTCTACAGAACAGTTGATTACAGTACACTGCCACAAATCAGAGTTGCCAGCGTGTAACGGAAACTCCCGAATATGCCAATATTTTTGCCGGCGCGATAAATAACTGGACTGTTTTGCCATATTTTTTGTTTCCACAAACAATTTTCACGGGTTGATGCGTCGTAAACCAGTTTTTTCGCTACGTCGTTGAGTTTTGACTGGGATTTTAGGTATTTGAGTGCTTTTATCCGACAGCGATGGTGGCTGGATAGAATTTGCCGGTTCCTTAGCCCTGCACCAATGACTTATTTAGTACTTAAATAAATATGGAAAACATCGTAAGGAAACCGGTATGTCCAATAAGAACCTCAAAACAACAAAGAAATTTATGACATTCACCAACAAGCACTTGGCCAGCATGGTAGATTAGGGCCTATCCTCTCTTTCTGAAAGAAGGCGTGTGTCCCAGCAGTGGGAACATCACCATCATTCCAGTCATAGGACGTCCACTGCTGAACATACGCCTCTCCCCACCGATCTCCAAAAGAGCCGGATGGAAGCGGCATCCAGCCTTTCCCTGCGGTCTCTTTTAGGTCGTCTGTCCATCTTGTGGGTGGACGTCTTACGCTGCGCTTACCGGTCCGTGGTCTCCATTCGAGATCCTTTCGGCCCCATTGGCCATCTCTTCTGCGTGATATGTGCCCTGCCCACGGCTACAGAACCTAGCTAATCCGGTGGGCTATGTCGGTAACTTTCGTTCGTCTAGTATTTCCTCGCTTCTGATTCGATTTCGTAGAGAAACCCCGAGCATAGCTCTCTGCATAGCTCGTTGTGCGACTTTGAGCTTGCTTATGAGGTCCATGGTGAGAGATCACGCTTCACTGCCCTAGGGTCATCACTGGCACTGGAATGTGTGACTGGCTTAGTATAAAGGGACACTTCTATCGCCTAATATATAAATAAAACAGTACATAGCGTTACAAGTTCGGTCTTCAAGCCACCTGCCAAGCGTGAGGATTATGGCAACACCCTTCTCTAAGAGGTACACCTTTGTTCAGCAGTGGACATTTACTGGCTTGTATATTATCTCTAGTATAGTATATATATTTCTCTATGATATTATCTATATTTAGGGTATAGCATAGTTAAACATATATACTAGGGTATAGTATGCACTTACTTGTCGCGTCTGTATTATGTGTGTTTATATATGTATGAATAATATTTATATAATATTTATTTATTTATTAATATTTATATTTGGTTAATATTTATTATACTATATATAACTATATTATACTATATATATCTAGTAGTATTTATTTAATGGTACCATTAAAAATGTTTTAGCATCCCCCGTCGATTCTGTTACGTAAATTCTTTCCATCCAATGGTTGTCAAGAAGAGATCGCTTTTAGCGATAAGGCCGCCACTTGTGGCACTAGCTCGTAAGTGTTGTCTATCGTGTTGTAATTTTTATTTCTGGTGTACACAATAAAGAGTTTCTATCTATCTATCTATATCTATACTTCTATACTAATATTATAATGAGGAAAGATTTCATTGTTTGTTTGTTTGTTTGCATTGAATAGGCTCCGAAACTACTGAACCGATTTGAAAAATTCTTTCACTGACGGGAAGCTACACTATCCCCGGGTGACATAGGCTATAATCTATACCCGTGCGAAGCTGAGGCGGACCGCTAGTATATAATATTTATACACAATATCATAATGAGATATCACGGTTCAGTGCCGTATTTCATCACTGGCAACACACATTGGCCGAACGACTAATCGAGGCAGTGGCAACATGATAATGATGAAATGATGACCCAAAGCAAAAAGAAGTTTTTATTTTAAATTGATTAATTGACTTGCGCTTGACCGCCACCTCGCCTTGCGGTCTACGACGGAGCACGCATAAATCTAAACAAAAACCGATACACGTCTCCCTCTTTATATAATTGGTGCTAGTGGCGCCATAAAAGTAATTTTCACAATAAAAGTAATTCAATTCAGTTGTTATACTCTACCGTAACTTCAACAGTTAGTTTAAAAGTTTATATAGTCTGTGGTTTACGACGAGTTAATTAATTTAGTAACGTTTTGTGGAATGGGACACGACCAACTTGTCTGTAGACTGGCTATATGGGGGAACTAAAATTTTCCATGAAAAGCTACCAGATTAGTTCAGAAAATACTATAGTAGCTCCCTCAACAACACTTTACAGATAAGTTGGTAACATTATACAATGTGTGTTTATTGCAGTAAGATGTGTTTATGTTAAGGTATATGATGTTTTTAACAACTTTTTTAGATTAAACAGCATCTGTTGTATGGCGGTCAAGCGCAAGCCTATTATTTATATTTTTAAAAAAACTTTACAAAATTACTACTTAATCTATGCAGTAGTACAGATGCAGTAGTAAGTTTTTTTTTTTAATATAAATATTAGGCCAACTCGCCTGATGTTAAGCGATGATGCGGTCTACGGTGGAGCACGCTTGCCTAGAAGAAACCGATTCACTCGTGATTTGAAGACACCCAGATTGTATAACTATCGGGGAACACCCATTCAGGCAGCGCATTCCACAGACGAGCAGTTCGCGCAATAAAAGTGGAATAAAAGCGCTTCGTTCGAGTTTTCGGAATACCAACCATAAAGCGGTGTCAATTTTATTACAAAATGGCTTACACTCATGTTTTGTTTATCGGTCGAGACGATCGACCGGTTTCGGAGTCATTAGAGCTCCTTCACTAGGGAATACGCGCGCTCCCGGAGACGGTCGATCGCGATCAACACTGAGATCGCGAAAAAAACATCAGCTGGTCCATACATTTTGTCGTCGAATGCAAATGGCCGTTTTCTGTGGAAGAGCTGATATTTATTTCGCTATTTTAGGGTAGGTCTCAAAGCAAAAGTTGTTCATAATGATGAGTATAATAGACTCCCTTTCGGCTTAGTACACCCTTTCCGCGTCACCTTGTATATGCACAGTTTAGCTGGATTAGCTTTTAGTAAACGTTTGGTTGCCATAGCCCACAGGATAAGCAAATTGAAGTGGCAGTGGGCAGGGTACATATAACACAGAACAAATGGCCGATGGAGCCGAACGTTTCTGGAATGGAGACCACGGACCGTTAAACGCAGCCACCACCACACCCACCTACAAGATGGACAGACGACCTAAAAGAGACCGCAGGGAAACGCTGGATGCAGGCCGCCTCCAACCGGCCCTTTTGGAGATCGATAGGGAAGGCCTATGTTCAGAAGTAGACGTCTTGTGGCTGAAATCATAAAATTTAAATACACACAGAAAAAGAAGAATCCCGTAAAAGGTCATTAGAAATTTTACGAAGTTGATACCACTGAACTATGCGCAAGTTTTGCTGTAATTTTTGGGCAATATTGCAGTCCCTTCAGCGTTGGAGCACTAGCGAATAAACCTTTGCAAAAAAACTCGGAACCTTAGAATAAATACACAAAGAAACCAAGTACATTCGCAAAATTTAAGCCATTCAAATGGTGTCACATATAGCTCCAAAAAAATATAAAAATTTTACTATGACAATTTGCGCGGTGAAATCGTACCACAACAAATCAGAAAAGCAGCATAAGAGTTATGGTGTGACATTCCACATGTAATCCATTAATTTTCTTGCTTAAATCGTTTAAAATACCAATCGAAACGTAAGCTACAAAGCGAATATGTAGCTTACGTTTTGAGAAGGCGTTGTTTGGAAACCTACCTTCTCTGAGTAGTTATTCTAAGCTCGGAACATAGCTCTCTCCATTGCCCGCTATGTGACTTTAGAGTTTTTAGGACCATGCTCAGTACCATAATTATGTCATCACTGACATAAATATTATTATTTATTTAAACGCAAAACGTATCATACCATAAGGGTGCAATACAATGATGCTTTTCGCATCCTCATGAAAAAAGCACGTTATTGCAGCGCGTCGGGCATGTTCGCCGATGCACGGGTTCCGGATTTCTTTGCTGTCATCAGATCCAGAGTGGCTTCCTTCTGGGCTGGGCTGAGGAGTTCGAAAAACGGCATATTGCAGTGCATGGGGGACTACCTTGGTAGCCCGATTTTTAAATCGTGGCTGACAGTGCACCGGAGTGCGAACCGAAAATGACTGTGATATTTCTATAATTTTAACAATTTTATATTATTATTGCATTTTTAACTATGATCTATTTCTAATTTTCTTTTGTAACTGTAACAAATGTGTAACAATATGGGTTCCATGCCTGATTATTTTTTTTATTTTTTTATTATTGAGGTTCTCTAGCAACTTTGCCATGATGACTAATGTTACTAATAATACTGATCTGCTACTCTGTTTGATGCAGGCCGCTTCCAACCGGCAATTTTGGAGATCGATAAGGAAGGCCTATGTCCAGCAGTGGACGTCCTATGGCTGAAATGATGATGATGAAACGTTTTGCTTTAGTTAAAACTGCCGCATGTGATGTAGTCGTGTCGGCCCAGCGCCGCCGCAAGGTCGGGGATCGAACCTACATTAGCGACAAATCAACTCGGCTGACTCCAATCAGCATCACTCTAATTGCCGAAACCGATCTCACCGCGGCGCTACGTGACGGTCAGAGGTAGTGATGTACGCACTACCTACTACGAATATTAATAGAACTAGCGGCCCGCCCCGGCTTCACACGGGTATAGATATTTATATATACATTTCGGAGAGTGTGCTACAGATCTGCATGATTTGATTCCCTCCTGACCATTTTTCTATCGGACTGCCAGAGTGGGTACGAAGAATCGACACCGCTTTATGGTTGATATTCCGAGAACCCGTACGAAGCGCTTTGATTCCACATTTATTATGCGCACTGCTAGTCTGTGGAATTCGCTGCCTGAGTGGGTGTTCCCCGATAGTTACAATCTGGTTGTCTTCAAGTTGAGAGTGAATAGGTTTCTTCTAGGCAAGCGTGCTCCATCGTAGGCTGCATCACCGCTTAACATTAGGCGAGTTGGCGGCCAAGCGCAAGCCTATTTACAATAAAAATATATATATATACAGTAGAATCTGGATATAACGACCTTCAAGGGACCGGCGATACTATGTCGTACTAACCGGATGACGCACAAAACGGCAGGATTATTTCTTGAGTACATTTATTATGAAACCTAATTTGAGTAAACAATATCGTCGCTAATATAGGTTAGTCGTTATAAGCGAAGTCGTTATATATGAATTCTACTGTATATATATATCGGCCTCCTTGACGTGTCCGTCAACGGCGAACCTGACTAGCGCCGGTTATGAGCGCGTATATGGCTGGCAAAACTAAACTTAGTTTTCAAGGTCCTGTTGCAAGGCGCACAGTGCAACTGACCAGCAGCATTGTATGTGCAGGTGTAGGAAGGCTTCGGACGGGTCTCAATAATGAGGAGTTTTGCATCTAGGTCTTGTATTCGTTTCTCTTCGAAGTTATCAACAGCCTTATGAACAGAGCTGCGCCACTCTCGTCTCTGTTGCGCGAGCTCTTCCCAACCCTCGCACGGGTAGGTATAGATATAATTATATAGCCTATGTCTCCTGGGGATAGTGTAGCTTCCCAACAGTGAAATAATTTTTCAAATCGGTTCAGTAGTTTTGGAGCCTATTTAATGCAAACAAACAAACAATCAAATATTTCCTGTTTATAATATTACTAATAGGCCGCACCTGCTTCGCACGGGCGAAGCCGGGATATATAGCATATGTCAACCGGGGATAGTGTAGCTTCCCAACAGTGAAATAATTTTTCAAATCGGTTCAGTAGTTTTGGAGCCTATTTAATGCAAACAAACAAACAATCAAATATTTCCTGTTTATAATATTACTAGTAGGCCGCACCTGCTTCGCACGGGCGAAGCCGGGATATATAGCATATGTCAACCGGGGATAGTGTAGCTTCCCAACAGTGAAATAATTTTTCAAATCGGTTCAGTAGTTTTGGAGCCTATTTAATGCAAACAAACAAACAATCAAATATTTCCTGTTTATAATATTACTAGTAGGCCGCACCTGCTTCGCACGGGCGAAGCCGGGATATATAGCATATGTCAACCGGGGATAGTGTAGCTTCCCAACAGTGAAATAATTTTTCAAATCGGTTCAGTAGTTTCGGAGCCTATTCAATGCAAACAAACAATCAAATCTTTCCTCTTTATAATATTAGTATAGAGTATAGATAAGGCTTTATTGTTCAACTGTATAATGGCACAGTTTTAGGACATACCCGGGGGTATGTCCTAAAAGTGTGACCAGAACCACCAGAGAATGGACAGCAGCGTTCTATTAGTACACGGTGAACGTACTGCGATCCCCAAGCCGCCTGCCAAGCGTGGGGATTATGGCAACACCCCTTTGTTCAACAGTGGACGTTTACTGTTGAACAAAGACCTCGTCTTAATCTCGTCAATGTGATGGATCCAACTGTGTGAAGGTCTTATGCTTAAAATTAAGAGTCAGAACAGTTGTGTTTCTATAGAGCTCACATAGAATAAGTGGAAATATAATACATTAAAATACAACATAAAATAATGCACAATTGAGCGCGCATTATGAGTTTTCCGCATTAGCTGTAGAGACTCTAGGCCCGTGGTCGTCCGATACAAAAAAGTTTTCTAAAGACATTTCGACCAGATTCTCGCCTCGGGGGATCCCAGAGCTGGAGCATATTTCGCACAAAAATTAAGCCTCGCAATCCAGCGGGGCAATGCTGCCAGCATTCTGGGAACCCTGCCGCATGCTGGCGATTTGTTCGCCTAGCATTTTATTTTTTGTATATATTATATTTTTAGTTGTACGTAGTAGTTTTATCGATAAGTTGTATAAATAGATTATCATGAGATTAAAAAACATAAAGTATTGATTATAATTATTATTTGTAGAAGTACAATCCACCGCTGGGTAACAGTTTTCGTATCTTCGATGCCCCTGGTGTTAATATCCATATAGGTGACGATCGCTTATCAGGCGGCCCATTAGCTTGTTTGCCACCTATGAACATTTGTGCTTGTTCTATATCTGGGTGTTATTATCTATTTAAGTATGTATTTAAAA
The DNA here is from genome assembly GCA_932305915.1 of Agriopis marginaria. Classification (NCBI taxonomy): domain Eukaryota; kingdom Metazoa; phylum Arthropoda; class Insecta; order Lepidoptera; family Geometridae; genus Agriopis; species Agriopis marginaria. The sequence goes on from OW029932.1 coordinate 15,010,683, forward strand.
ATATATATGTATATCAGACACTGGCAGCCATAGTACAAGCTTTGCTTAGTTTGGGCTCAGATGACCGTGTGTGCAAAAAAAACCCCAAAAATTTGTGGATTTTTTTCATGTTGGCGCCGAAACTTCAAATTCAAATTCAATTTATTGGGCCCGTGAGCCTGGGTTACAAAGTTGGTATTATTTCACGTATGCAAAGCGATTATTATAGAGCATTTCTGTAGCAACAGTGCTTTTATTAGTAATTTTTAAACTTTCGCGATTTGAACACATGTTTTACATGAAAGCGAAAGAAAGGCAAAAAAATAATAATATAAAAAACAAAAAAAAAAAAAAAAAACACATACTTAACACACTTTTAACAAACACTTTTAAACATAAAAGGTACATATATTTTTTACCTATATTAAATAATACGTGATAAGTGCTTTTATTCTTGGCTACCTTTCCCTTCACTAGTGATAGCTGATTAGCAAAACCGCTGAGGATCAGGCCTGCTTGTGTTGCCAACTACAGATTTAAGAGTAACGTGAAGTGGTCATATATGTAGGTTCATTACAGAGGATCTCGGTCAATGACTTTACAAAGAGGTAAATCAAACACAATAATTACTTTAGCGCCCCGCAGTTTCACACGCGTAGTGATGAAAAATGGTGATGATGATGATGATGATGAAAATTAGCCTCTGTCACTCTCCAGTCATTGAACTATACTCATGCAAAAAATCAGGTCGATCCGTTGCTCTATTGCTGCGTGAAAGAGGAAGAAACAAACCGACAAACAAACACACTTTCGCATTTTAGTATGATAACAGGCTTAGCGAAAGATATAATAAAATAAAACTTATGAAATAAACTATGAAAATATATTATGGCAGTAACACGGATGGCCTTATCGATTAAAGTTTTTTATTACAGGCAACCTTTTATTGCGTGTGAACTGTTTTACTGTGGAACATTATTTTTTTATTTGTGTTTCTTATATGGCTTTCAGTTAGTCGCATAGTACCTACTACCATTTCATGAAACCCTTTAGATCTAAGCTCTCAAAACTTTGACACTGGGATCACCCACTAAGTCTACGTAAAGTAAGTAAATAATAACCCAGAAGCTACATTTTATCATAACATTAATAGAACAAAAGCACAAGCCAAACGGAATGCAACGAAATAAATTAAAACACCACGTCTCCCATAGTTTTAAAAACATTAAAATAAAACGAACGTGAAAAGTCGACGTTAAAATCTCATTCTACTAAAACCGCGCTCGCCGAATATTACTTCGGATGTGAATAAATAATTTTAGTGACGTGTGTAAATATTGTGTTACACGTAATACGTACATATACCCAACTCATATGTATACATAACTATCTATGTATCGAATACTGTATTATACATAATACGTACGTATATCCAACTTCTACGTATACATAACTATCTATGTATTCAATATTGACGTTACACGTAATACGTACGTATACCCAATCCCTGCGTATACATGACTATCTATGTATTCAATATTGTGTGTTCATATACCCAACTCATATGTATACATAACTATCTATGTATCGAATACTGTATTATACATAATACGCAACTCCCAACTCCTACGTATACATAAATATTTATGTATTCAATATTATGTTACACATAATACGTACGCATACCCAATCCCTACGTATACATGACTTTATTTATGTATTCAATACTTTGTGTTACATATAATACGTACGTATGCCCAATCCCTACGTATACATAACTATCTATGTATTCATTATTGTGTTACACATAATACGTACTCATACCCAATCCCTACGTATACATAACTTTATATGTATTCGTCTGTGTACATTATGCTCAGCTCAAGAGATCATCGACAAATATAATTACGTTCATACTAATAATTTTTCTCTCAAATTTATTCCTAACCTTTTTCATAAATGAAATACAAGTTATAATAGAATGGCCCGGCTTTTTTTAACGAATATTGTACAATAGTTATATTAGTTTCCATTTCAATATTGTATTTTATATTCAAAAGTCCTCTTGGAATTTGTATATGTGGAATTTCTAGTGTAATTCCGCTTCTACGTCGTTTCGAGTACATTATGGATTTTGGTTAAACTATTTTAAAGTAACGCCTGATTCAATCAACTAGTCCTCTTGGAGTTTGGTTGGTGGAACGCAATTTTTAAAGTATTTTTGAATTAGCTCTAATGTAAAAACGGTAATAATAAAGGGTCGGCAACGTATTTGTGATGCCTCGGGTGTTACAAGTATCCATAGGCGACGGTGACTGCTTTCCATCAGGCAGCCCGTCTGCTTGATTGCCACATATGGCATTAAAAAAAAAAAGTATTTAAATTAATCCAAAAAACAGGGAGGAAAGCGCAAATTAGTGGTACTTTCATATATTTTTTCTATCGAGCGAAATGTCCTCTTTTGTGTTTCGGTCTTTGGGTGTTCCTAGAAAAATTCAATTTTGATACGACACCATTTTATAATTTTAAGCTAACCATGGAAGTAGACACACTTACGATAAACAAGAATGACTAAGATTTCTAAAAATCGGAAAAGAGGGCCTTAAAAGGCTGGTAAAACTGAGGTCAGCTGGCGTATTAAAGTTATATGGAAGTGAGAATATGGAATCCCCCACGGCGCGGTGCATTGAGCGCGGGGTTGCGTAGTGCAAGCGCGGGTTCCATTCCCTCACGGCTCGCTGAACGCTGCCACCTTCCTGTGCACGCGAGATACAATTTCCGCCGGTAAATGGCGGATTTTGAGCAGAGAAGACAGAGACGGATCGAGGACATCGAGAGTAACTGTACCTTTAAAAAAATAGGCTTGCGTTTTCGGCTTGCCCTTTGTACCTAAACACCAATATGGCTGGTACGTACAATCGGGGGGTCCTACCAAATTGGATCGTCTATCAACACTTGTGACTAATTCCAGTATAATAAAAACAAAATGTCTCAAAACCGCTTTCCTTGTATTTTTTTATAATTGCACCAAATATTGATCGCTTTGAATAGTTCCCGTGCAAAACAATTTAACAAAATGTAATAACAAGTCATAACAATTTCACGAGCACTCGCTCAATCAGTGAAATGTTGCCACAATTAAAAATTATTTCCGAATATCTGCTGGCAACACTCCAGGCGACGCGCACTGTCAACCCGCTGGCGCCAAAATAATTGTTAGATTCGAAATACAGAATAACATTTCTCTTGTAACCGGTTTTTATGCTACTGAAATAGTAAAAGAAGTAGGTAATTGTAATCTGTCTCGATATAGGTGCATCCATTACTTTTTTACAGGCTTGCGTTTGACCGCCAACTCGCGGTCTACGATGGAGCACGCTTTCCTTGCTTGATTTGAAGACACCCAGATTGTAACTATCGGTGAACACCCACTCAAGTCACGCATTCCACAGACCTATATGTTTATCTATGACAGCAGGCCTAGCATGGGCAGTGGATAAATTGTCTTTCCACCGTTTATATCCACGCCTAGACGCGACAAGGCTAGAATTTGGATACGTTTGTCTTTTTCTCACGGGATAAAAACGGTGGAAAGACAATTTGTCCACGGCCCGTGCTAGGCCTGCAGACTAGCAGTTCGCACAATAAAAATTGAATCAAAGCGCTTCGTACGGGTTTTCGGATTATTTTAATGAAAATATTCTTGGTTTTTTTTTAACGGTGATCGCTTACCATCGGCTTCGCCACCTATGGCATAGCTCAATATAGGTTGCACAAAGTGCAAGGAAGACATAAATTAAGGACCACGTCTCAGTACCATAATTATGTCATCACTGGCAACACACACTGGTCAAAGACCCTTGTCTTGAGGCACTGTGGTATCTTGGACGAGAAGATGTCACGCAATTTCCCGAACGCTCCCCATCCGAGTTGGATTCTTCGGGCGACCTCTTAATTTGTCTAAGTAAATATGCCTAAGTAAGAAAAATGAGTACTGACGCCCATAATATTTTATGGTTTTTTATTATTGGTAGGCTTGCGCCTGACCGCCAACGTGATGATGCGGTCTACGATGGAGCACGTTTGCTTATAAAAATAATCAATTGCATCGGTGTAAAAAATGCATGTAGGTACGTAATATTTTATTGACACCTCCCTTAATCCGTCCCTGGTGCATTTGAAGCGAGCCTACTGAACCCGATAAATTGGGATCCACGCTCGTTTCCGGAAAATGGAGATGCACCCAAGTAATTATAGATGAAACTTGGCCAGGGCTTCCTACAGAAGTGTGGATATATAGTAATCTATATAATATACAGGGTTACGCAATAGACTATACTAAGCCGAAAGGAGATCATTGTACTCATCGTTATTAAACAACTTTTACTTTGGGACCAAATAGAAATCGAGAAAAAAAAACTGATCCATACATTTTGTCGAATAACATTCATTTGGATGGTCTTTAGACCTTCAACGGTCTATGGGCAGTCTAACTGTATTTGTAGTTTTAGTTTTAGCTTGTATTTTGTTTAGTACCTAAATACCAAAAGGCACACTAGCCCAGTCAAAAAAAAAGAAAAAAAAACATTCATAATTAATATACCAACATACAGACATCGTCTATTATACTATATTATATTATATTATTTATTATATTAGGGTTACGCATATAAACTGTACTAAGCCGAAAAGAGGTCATTGTACTCATCATTATGAACAACTTTTACTATGAGACCAACACTAAAATCGCGTAAAAAAATAGCCGTTCCATACATTTTGTCGAGTGTCAGTGACCTTTTATATGACTATAACCACAGATAGTCGCGGGCATCCAGTGGATGCAAAAGGCAGGCTGTCGTTCACTGTGGAGGTTAAAGGGGGAGGCCTATGTTCAGCAGTGGACGTCTTCTGGCTGATGATGATGATGATGATGAACCACAGAAGACAAAATAAAGAAGCCCTTTCGCCAGGTGAGTAGGTCTAACTCCTTGCAATCCCATGCTGCGTTCTTCAGGTGTTATTTTATAATATTTCCTCTGTAAGGAGTTTGGTGTCGCACTTTTGTGCATTTGCCAGTATCCAAGATTCAATTATTATCAAGTTCAATGACATGTAGTCACACAAGTCGCAGTCAGAGTCAAGCAAAGTAAGTCACGATCAAATCAAAGTCATGCTCTAATATTGTGATGGAGAATAGAATCCGCGGTTCGTCTTGTAAGTCTCCACACATACATTCAAACTTGGCGCAGTCCATCCCTGGTGTTCCCAGGATAACTCTTTGTTGCCACTATACAATCCAATATTATATTATAATCTATACTAATATATAAAGAGGAAAGATTTGATTGTTTGTTTGTTTGCATTGAATAGGCTCCGAAACTACTGAACCGATTTGAAAAATGATTCACTGACGGGAAGCTACACTATCCCCGGGTGACATAGGCTATAATCTATACCCGTGCGAAGCTGGGGCGGACCGCTAGTTAGGTATATAATTAGTATACCTAACACTGTGTTAAACTACCTATCACGGTTGTTAATATCGGGAGCTCGATCCACACACAACCTTACCACGGTAAATATCCCGTAAATAATCATATAACTTTATATAATTAGTGTGACGTCTAAAGTATTGTGTTCCTACTCGTTGATGATTAAATTTTGTAAAGAGAGTAGAATGCAGTTTTGCAGAGTTTCGTAACTTAAAATGTAAGTATGTTATTCAATAAGATAAAGAGACGTTGGGTCTCTCTGTATCTTTTATCGCTTTTACAACAGGGAGTGTTCTGAAGAACTATTTGAACTGATGCCGGCGTCGCGGTTTTACCATCGCAGTAGCCGCCACCGCCTGAAGGCTCATCCACACATAATAGATCAGTGGAAATCGCACACTGTGCGTTTCACACGATCCTTCTTGCCTCATACCTGCAAAATGTGGAATGAGCTACCTTCTACGGTATTTCCGAGAAGCTACAACATGGGGTTCTTCAAAAGGCGAGTTAATCGAGTTCTTAAGGGTCGGCAACGTATTTGTGATGCCTCGGGTGTTACAAGTATCTTATTTATAGCAGTGCTACTAAAATAACATTCAACTTCGATTGACAAAGTCCTGCGCAAACCTTTACACTCAGAAGAGGAGGAAGAGGATTTATTATTCTGTCCCCTTCTATGGCTAATTCACAGAGGCTAACACCCGGTTTCTGAGAGGCTGATAGACACAAAGATTTACTAGTCTGGTTATTGAAAGTAGAGACTGAAAAAGCGCGCCAACTTTAAAAAAACAGCATTGCAACTTGCAACCCCTAAATTTGTATGAAATTCAAACATTACTGTACTACAATAAAAATTTATAATTTACAAGTATCGAGTGAGATTATTCCAAGTATTTCATAGGTACTCATTTTTGGGGTTCAAATGCTGTTATTTTTAAATTTGCCGCGCTTTTGCAATCTCTACTTTCATTAGTCAGACTCTAACACGTTGTTTAATCTCACGTCAACTGACGTGATTGGTTGAACGAAAAAAATCAAGTCACTTGACATGAGTTTTGACAATAGATTAAATTAAACAGGGCCCTGATTCCGAACTTTAACATGCACGTAACGCGCCGCGTTTAATTAATCTCGAGAAATGTTAACTCTATTTCCTAGGAATAAAGACCAACTTTTTTTTAATAGTAGATAGGCTTGCTCTTGGCCGCCATCTCGCCTGATGTTAAGCGACGATGCGGTCTATGATGGAGCACGCTTGCACAGAAGAAACCGATTCACACTCGACTTGAAGACACCCAGATTGTAACTAAGTAACTAACTAGATGTGCGTTACGTGCGTGTTTGTAGTTACAGAATCAGGGCCCAGGCTTTCAGAAACTGGATGTAAATACACTAGAAGTGTGGAGCCAAAACTCACAACAACATCAACAACAACCCAAATAAAAAAGAAAAAAATTTAATTAAAAAGTTTCATAAAGAGAACTCAAAATGAAATTGAATTGCGGAAAGCGGGGAACACGTTCGAAAACCGCACAATGAAAGGTTTTAATAATGGCTATTATACTTTATTGGTTTATTATTACCAGTGTAGGTAGGTACCTACCTACGTTAGTCATCGAGATGAACTGTGGAAGGAAAAGAAAGAAGGGTCAAGCAATAATAATTTGAATGAACTAAGCAGCTAGGTACCAACTTGAGTGCAAACAAACTTTATAAAACATTGAACTAATTTTTACGCGTATCTATTTATTGTACAGCGTAGCGCAGCGTAGGACGTCCACCCACTAGCCCAGGAAAGTTAGGGTCTGACCCGGAATTAAATTTAAACGGCAATTTTTTTTCGGATTATTATTCTAGAGCCAACCTCTCGTATAAAAACACAAAAATTAAAAAAAAAGTGTTTCGGAAACATCCCCAAATTTAACATTTTGCATTTAATTGAAATTATCCCGATCTAAAAATGCTAATGGGATAAAACGTTTTGCACATTTGATAAAATCACAGTAATTAATTATTTATTTAAAAATTAAAAACTTTTATTAATGGCAAACGTTGTTAGGTCACAATTTTAGTGTCAAAATTAAAAACTTAAAATGATGCTTAAGCCATAATAGCTAATGGAAATATTTTTTGTGATTTACATGTCGCCTAACATCTAGAACATAAAAATTTCATAATTAAAATGTCTACCCCAAAGGAAATAGGTATTTTACCTCAATTTTGTATTTCCACGTTTTATGCCTCGACCAAAAATGCTAATGGGAAAATTTCTTTTTAATTATTTCATTTTATACATTTTACAACATAAAAAAGTAAAATTAAAAAAAAATACTATACGGAAATGACGAAACATAGATATTCCTAACGTCCACATTGCGATATCGTCTCTACGGCGCGGAAATAATGTCTATTTCAGCTTGCGCGGCAACGCGAGTCAATGGGCGCCGATATGTATACCTATACCTGGAGCGTTAGTGCAATCGCGTATGGGACAGAACAAATAGGTAGGGCTTATCTAGAACCAAAAAATAACAAACGACGATATTGTACATTTATTAGGTTTATACCTACCTAATGTAGTTAATCAATTTTTCAACTAATAGTGTTAAGTCATTTCAGTTATGAAATGATAGTTTGAAAATAAATAGGTACCTACCTGACGTATTTTTTGTAACCCTCGACCATATTATTGTACTATTATTTATTCTGTGCCTTGACGCAAAAAGGGGTGTTATAATTTTGACCACTATAGGTGTGTTCGGATAGGCTATGATGGCATTTTTAGCATTGTCAAAATTGGCGTTGATGTAAAGCGTTCGGTTTGAGAATTTTGCAATTTTTGCCAATTTTGATCCCTACCCTAAACGAACGCTACAGTCGTAAAACGAGAAACTGAAGAATTATTACAGTCGCGCGCAAACAAAACACCAAAACACCGCGAAAAACAAACGTCAAAATATAATATATTTTTATTTAGCGTATTTAATTTAGTTTAGTATTAGTTTTTAATTTCGTAAGTAGTTTTAGGTTTTATTTTTGTTTATTGACTAATATCCTGTGCTAATATCAGTAATAATTACGTCTCTGAAATAAATTATTTTCTTAAACGTCAAAATCTTAATGTCAAAAAACGATCACAACGAACCCATGTCGCGAGGTGGGTCAAAAGTGGCAGATTACGATGGCATTTTTAGCTGTTTTCGACCTATCCGAACGGTGAGCGAAAACAGTTAATAATGCCACTTTTGCACACACATTCCCAAAACGAACGCTACATGTGATCATTATTGGCGTTTGTAACAGTTATTTTTGCCACCAAGGGGCTATCCGAACGCACCTTATGTGTTTGTGTGACTGTATATTTGGTCGGGGGTTTTTAAACTCAATAAATACCTAGTTAGTTTCAGTGAGTATTGTACCTACGTAAAATAACATAAAAACATTTTAGGTACCTACCTAGGTAGGTACCTAAAAGGTAGGTAGTTACCTATTACTATTGATACTAAAAAAAAATTACTACAAAAATACGAAGAGTTGATCGATCGGCTACTTTATTACGTAACTCACGACCGGTTATTTTACCGTAAATTTTGCAATCGCTGTTGTCAAACGTCCAATTTTCAAAAATATGCAGAGCTTTTGAAAATCTAATGTCTGGGAGCACGTGTGGGAGGTTTTTTTTTATAGCTGCTGCGACACTTTGATCGTTGATATAGGGTAGGTTCGCCGGTTTCGCGACCACGTCCTAATTCCGACCATTTCGCATACCTGTGGTATACAGGGACAAAAAATAGGATACTTGACAGTAACATATCTAAAAATATACTTTAGTGGCTACGTAAATATGAACCCTACGCACATGCACACTCCTCTGGCTAACTCAAGCGTTTGATGAACAATAAAAATGTAAGTTTGTGGCTCGCATCAAACAAGCAAAAACACGCCATTTTGTGCAAAAAAATAGTGCAGTGCTGATAATTTCACGGTAAGTTTTAGCTACTTTATTATACTTACCAGTTTGTCATTGTTTGTGAATGTCTAGTTATTGAATTGCTAAACCCGTTTACATGTTATTTTACCGAGATTTATGCTAATAAACAAGTAAAAAGCGGTGGTCACATAATAGACAAGCTCTTTCTTAGAAAAGGCTAGATTTAATCTAGGGGGTCGGAAACAAGCGTATTCCTGTCAATAAAGTCGTGTCTTGTTTACAAGTAAGGTTTGAAAAATACCTTTTTCTGTTTTTAAATTTAGAACCTTGTAAGCACATTATTTATATATTTTTTTACATCGGACTAGGCTAACGTCTGACCGCGATCTCGCCTGATGGAAAGCGATGTTGCGGTCGAAGATGGAGCACGTTTGCCCAGTAGTAACCTATTAACCTTAGACTTGAACACTCCAAGATTGTAATGCTTTTGAAACACAGACAGAGTTCAGTGTGGAGGTTAAAGGGGGAGTCCTATGTTTACCAGTGGACGTCTTCTGGCTGATGATGATGATGATACCTTAAGAATAAAACATACTGACACCAAAAATTATTCGTGGTAGAAAACCATGCCAGCCTTAAAAAGCACGCTAGTATTCGACTATTTTTGTTTTTAATAAACAAAAATGGTGTATTCAATGTTTTTTTCTAAGTGATGGTTAATTATGTAAAAATAAGTAAAAGTTAATTTCAATATTCTGTAAAAAATATCATTATAATGAACACAATTTCTTTTAACAATGCTATTATGGTCGAAAACCGAATAACCTCGATTCCGTTTTCGACCAGTAAAAACTGACTTTTATTCAAAAAAGTAAAAAAAAAAAACTCCTGTTTTCCGACGTTTTAGTGGTGCTTTTTTCTCCTAAGATCATAAGATAACAGGCCAGGTAACTTCAGGGGGTGCGAAAATTCACCGGCAGTTGGGCCGCTACCACCCCTAACGAAATTTGGCCTGGCAACGCACATATTCGCACGCTGAGGACCGACGAGAAGATTGCCAAGCTGGAGAAAGAATTGAGCAAAATACGATGGACTATCTGAAGTCCAACGAGAGGGAGAGGATACTATAGTTCTGGATTCCAGAAACATACTCTTCTTCTGGGAAGGAGAGCGATAGTTCCAGGATGGTTTAAGTTTTCTCATCCACAGGTCACTCATCAACAACGTGATTAAGGTCGACAGTATGTCGAGCAGGGTAGCATACCTCATACTCAGAATAACCGATCGTTATTCGCCGAAGGTCATACAGGTATATGAGCTGACCTTGACATACCCTGGTGATGAAGTAGAGACGTTTTATGAAGAGATATCCAAGGCCATAATATATACCTCCGAAACATACTTCATCGTTGTTATGGGTAACTTTAACGGAATATAGATGTGATAAGATTGGGGTCATAATAGTATTGGTCTAGACAGCGGAATCTGAGGGGGCATCGGCTGGTCGACTTCATGGAGAAGGAGGAACTCTATTTGATGAACTCCTTGTGACCATACAAGAAGTGGACGTGGATGAGCCTGGATGGTTCGACCTAAAATGAGATCAACTTCATCATGAAAAGACCAAGAAGCGAATATTCTATAATGTCTCCGTGATCAGCAAGGTGAAAACTGATAGCAATCACCGTATTGTCAGAAGCCCATTGCATATCAACGTCAAGCTCGAGAGGTCGCGTCTGGTGAAGTCCACGCTCCGTCCTGGTCATGCCCAAATCCAAAACCCCAGACTTCCAACTAGAACTGAGAGCTGGGTGTCCTATCGAAGGTGCGACGGTATTTCACGTCGGAACAGTTGCTTTCACTGTATCAAGCACAAGTTCGGTCGTGCATGGTGTACTGCTCTCACCTTTGGGTTGGATCAGCTAAGTATCAGCTTGGGGCGTTAAGAGTCTATCGAGAAGCGTGCCAAGAGGCTCGTCGACAACGAATCCCTGGTTCAGACTTCAGACTAAGCTCCTTAGTCTTGAGCATCGGCGCAAAGTTGCTAGTCTATCGGTCTTTTATCGAGTACATTTCAAAGTGTGTGCATCGGACCTTCATGATCCCTCCCTCCTGCCCATTTTTCTATCGGACTGCCAGAGCGGGCACAAAAATCGACACCGATTTATGGTTGGTATTCCGAAAACCCGTACGAAGCGCTTTGATTCCACTTTTATTGTGCGAACTGCTAGTATGTGGAATGCACTGCCTGAATGGGTGTTCCCCGATGGGTACAATCTGGGTGTCTTCAAATCACGAGTGAATCGGTTTCTTGTAGGCAAGCATGCTGCACTGTAGACCGCATCATCGCTTAACATCAGGCGAGTTGGCGGTCAAGCGCAAGCCTATTTTTAATATAAAAATAGAACTGCATAATCGCTTCCAGGGCCATGCCGAAAGTGGAGCTATGGTCAAATTAAATGATGGGCTGGTAGAAACTATCCAAGCATTGGGGTCCAAGTTCATTAAATCCCACGTCGGAAAATACCTCAGAAGCTCTCAGACTAAACCATTAAGCTAATGGGAGACCTGACTGAGATCAGACTGCAGTCTTCAGCTGATATGTCGGAATATGGCAAACTCAATGGATGAATCTCGAAATGGGTGCGCCACGATTTGCGTTCCTATAATACAAGATGTATTAGGGGTGTATTTGTGAAGAACTCGTCTATTGGGCTTATATAAAAGCCAAATAATGGAGCTGAAGATCGAGGATGGCAGTATCATTTCGTCAAAGCCAGAGATTCTGAGAGAGCACGAGAGGTTTTACGTACACCTCGACACGACAGCCTATTGCCAGTACAGCTCAGGACAAGAGAGCTACACTGACCCGACACTACACTGAGGAAATCCCAGACATCAGCTTTTACGTGATTAGAATAGCTCTGAAACAACAACGCGCCAGGTGATGACGGAATCACGACAAAACTACTGCGAGCGGGTGGAAAACCGGTACTTTTATTCCTCCAGAAGTTGTTTAATTTCGTCATACTCGAACATACTCGAAGTTACTACGCCTGAACCATGGCTATGGGTGGTTGTGCTCTTCTTCAAAAAAGGGTTATAACACCTTATTGATGAAATATAGATCCATCTTACTCTGGAGCCATGTGTACAAGTTATTCTCCAGAGTCATTACGAACCGTCTTGGAAGCAGGTTTGCTGACTTCCACTCTCTCGAACAAGCCGGTTTCCGTAAAGGCTGGAGCACCATAGACCACATACACACAGAAGAATCCAACTCTAATGGGCAGCGTTCGAGAAATTGCGTGATATCTCGTCGAAGATACCACAGTGCCTAAAAAAGGTATTTTGACCTGATGACATATGGTACCGAGACGTGGTCCTAAACTGTGTTGGCCATTAGGGAATACTCTAAGATTCACAAAACGGGCAATGGAGAGGCTATGCTCGGAGTATCTTTGCCCGAAAGAATCCGGGACGTGGATATTCGCCAAAGAACCAGAGTTACCGACATAGCTGTTAAAATTTGTTGAAGTAGCAATGGGCAGCCCACATCGCTCGAAGAACCGATAACCGATGGGAAGAAAGGTTTTTGAGAGAAGACCACGAACAGGAAGGAAGAATCAGCGTAGGTGAACCGACGATATTGTGAGATTCGCGGGCAGATGTCAGGCAGTCGTTTAGTGTAGAGGTTAAAAAAGTGGAGGCCTATGCTCAGCAGTGGACGTCTTCTGGCAGATAATGATGATCATAGGCCTCCCCCTTTAACCTCCACACTGAACGACAGATGATGATGATGTTTCTCAATAAATAAATAAATACGTACATAAAAACATTTGTTGACTTGTTTTTTCATTGTCGACAGTTCAATTTAGAGAGTGGTCGAAAACTGGTAATTAGGTGGTCGAAAATAAAATTTTGTGGTCGAAAACTAGAAAAATCAATACTTATGGCTATTGATCAAAATATATAAAAAATGGCAGGGCGCAACTAATAATTTTTCACATTTTAATAAACTAGAGGATGTAAGAATGTTACTTCAGTAGGTTAATGTCTAAAAACGACACTGTACCTAACATTTTATTTAAGCTTTCCAAATTAGACAACTTCACTCGGTCGGAAACCGGCGAAATACCTTATGTACCACGACACTTTAGGTATATGTAACGAACGACAAGCTTTTTGTGGTGTCGATGTCGCTAAAAAGCCCATCATCACGTATATCACTCACTTATATTATTTTTATCAAGCCTTGTGTACCAATATTTGCCGTACCTGAACTTAACGCGCATTTGCATATACGACATATTTGAAATTCCATTTTTCCAAAATCTAAAACGCAGCTTGTTCTTTGGCCATCTTGAAACAAAATGTACACGCGGCTGCACAAAACAAATGGAGCGAGCGAACGAGTATACCTACGCATCGACAGTGCGACGGCCGCACGCCTCGCACGACCCGCCTTCACCCCGCGATCGTCCTGCGCTTCATACCTACCACAAATATCATTCATTTTATATTACTTCCAATCATTGTATTTTTTTAATTATTATATACGTAATTCTGTTTAATTATGCTTTGTATAGTTAAAATAAAAACCATCCATTAGTATTTATGGCTAAACGGTGATTTCAGTTTTTATGAATGCGGCTAAATCCCTTAGTAAATTATTTTAATTATGATAAAGAATAAAAATACTATTATTTCTAAGGCTACACACACTTATAATATGGAGTTAATATTTTTGGCTACTTAGAAAACAATTAAAAACACGTTATTATTTTTTAATGATTAATCCAATAATATTTTTTTTTAATTTCGGTGTAAATTTATATGATTAAATAATAGCTAATAGGTAAAATTAAAATCAGCCCATTAGTATTTTTAGCTAGTGAGTTTCAAGCCATCCGGGAGTTTTAATTTTTTTTTCTATGTTCCATACAAAATTTTGGGATCAGACTATTTTATACTATTTTTTGGTCAGTAAATGGTACCAACTGTAATTTAAAAGTTACATAATTAATTATGTCCGACCTTTCCATACTAAGTCTCCCCCGTTTACTGGGCTACACAAGATGGACAGACGACCTAAAAGAGACCGCAGGGAAACGCTGGATGCAGGCCGCTTCCAACCGGCCCTTTTGGAGATCGATGGGGGAGGCCTATGTCCAGCAGTGGACGTCCTATGGCTGAAATGATGATGATGATGATGATTTATTGTACACTAGCGACCCGCCCGCCCGCCTTCGCACGGGTGTAATTTACGTGCGAAGCCGGGGCGGGTCGCTTGTTATATATATAAATCTTCCGTGAAAATGTATCTAACTGATGGTGAAAACCGCATCAAAATCCGTTGCATGGTTTAGGAGGAGTTAGCGGCCATATAGACATACAGACAGACAGACAGACGTGGAAAGCGACTTTAATTATTTTATACTATGTAGAGATAGAGAAGATATGCTGTGCCCATAGTCATAGTCATATAAATATGAGATAGATGATAATTTAGTGACGGATGGGATGTCTAGAAAAATATGAAAATATATTTAGAAGTATCGCCAATAATTTTCAATCCTAGTCCGGTCCATCTGTAGAGGCCAAAAGGCCAACATTACAAGTCAATATCAAAAAAACAAAAAAAAAATAAAAAAACAATCAAAACGTTCCTTGTACCTAGCCTTTGAATATAATATATACTTAGACGTATTTATAAGTTTTTAATGACCTACGCAGTAGTCGCTCAATGTTTATTTATTTATTGTTATTATTAAATAATAGGTTTGCGTTTGGCCGCCAACTCGCCGGATGTTTTCACGGAAGTTACACACGATCGAATCACGATAATTTTTCACGGTTCATAGTTTTATAATAATGCTATTTTCATGTTGGAGCCAATAAAACTCCGTTTTGGACTTATTTTTTTATAAATTATTGTGATAAGCGTCATCTGTGATCGTTTGTAAGAACTATATTAGCTGCTAGGGTGGCTAGCACTTAAAATAAAAAACAGGTTATTACAGGTATGTAAATAGTATAAGCATGAAAACTCAGGTGTCGCTTTATGCAATAGCCTTATGCAAAATAATACATAATAGGAATCATATAAAAGCAAAACCAGCAACATCCATGTATGCTAAAAACGCTGTAGACGATTTTTTTATTTTATGTTGCTTATAGTAACTTATATATAAAATGAGTTATAGACATAGATGAAAAATAATATTGCTATCAATAATTTCAAAACGAAATTTCGCAATAAATTTATGATCACCCAAAAATTGCTAAATAAATACGGATAATGCTGTATTTGCGTCTACCTTGTGGATATTGCCGGTTATGCACCATTCATAACTGGATGTTTCTAGTTTTGCTAT
Source organism: Agriopis marginaria (assembly GCA_932305915.1). Classification (NCBI taxonomy): domain Eukaryota; kingdom Metazoa; phylum Arthropoda; class Insecta; order Lepidoptera; family Geometridae; genus Agriopis; species Agriopis marginaria. The sequence goes on from OW029932.1 coordinate 15,026,462, forward strand.
GACCAGGTTGGGTGGTATATAGGCAGCTGAATTTTTTATCGCGATTTCAGTGTTACTCTTTTAGTAAAAGTTGATCATAATTATAAGTACTGTTAACGATCATTCATTTGTATTTAGTTATGTTATAACTTTTAAGGATCATAGTTTTTGAGGTTAAACATTACGATAAAATTTATACAAAAACTATGATCCTTAAAAATTACAACATAACTAAATACAAATGAATGATCGCAACTAAATACAAATGAATGATCGCTAGTTATGTTATAATTTCTAAGGATCATAGTTTTTGAGGTTAAACATTGCGATAAAATTTATACAAAAACTATGATCCTTAAAAGTTATAACATAAATAAATACAAATGAATGATCGCAACTAAATACAAATGAATGATCGCTAAGCGATCATTCATTTGTATTTAGTTATGTTATAATTTTTAAGGATCATAGTTTTTGTATAAATTTTATCGTAATGTTTAACCTCAAATAAAATTGGTCAGGATGCGTTACTATCACTATTTCGGGCAAAAAGTATACGCATCCTGACCAATTTTATTTGAGGTTAAACATTACGATAAAATTTATACAAAAACTATGATCCTTAAAAATTATAACATAACTAAATACAAATGAATGATCGCTAACAAGTACAATGACCTCCTTTCGGCTTAGTATAGTTTATATGCGTAGCCCTGTATACACTAAACGTGTAAAAAGCTGTTTGTTATAAAATACCAAACCGATTAACGGTACAACTATTCATAACAATAATTATACCTATTATTAATTTTATTGTCCTACTGGCGGTCGATGATCGACCTATTAACCTAGCCAGCGGTACGCAACCTTGGAAATATACATACATACATACATCACACACATCATCAGCCATTAAATGTCCACTGCTGAACAAGGCCTCCCTCTTAGAGAGGGGTGTTGCCATAATCCCCACGCTTGGCAGGCGGCTTGGAGATCGCAGTACGTTCACCGTGTACTAACAGGACGCTGCTGCCCATCCTACGGTGGTTCTGGTCGCAGTTTTAGGACATACCCGGGTCCTAGTATGTAATATACATACATATTACATTTATTACATACCTACCTACATACTTACAACTAAAACACTGTTTTAAACTATCACGGTTGTTCACTAAAGTTATATAATTATTTACGGGATATTTACCGTGGTAAGGTTGTGGAATGAGCTCCCGATATTTCGGCGCAGTTACATGCACCATGTTCACGGGAAGACAACCCACAACCTCCACAACCTTACCACGGTAAATATCCCGTAAATAATCATATAACTTTATAAAAACACTGTTTTAAACTATCACATTTTTTTTTTTTAATTTAACGTACAATTACTACACTAAAGTTCACTAAAGTTATATATGTAATTATTTACTGGATATATACCGTGGTAAGGTTACTATCGGGTTAATATTGGGAGCTCATTCCACAACCTTACCACGGTAAATATCCCGTAAATAATCATATAACTTTACTTACTACTACTTTTATAATACGATAATAGATAAAAAAATCCTAGAATGATTTTGAGCTATACAGGGTGTAAGGGGAACACTCTCGAAGCCAAAAGAAGGTAAGTAATTGTACTCATCATTATGAACCACTTTTACTATGGGACCAACCCAGAAATCCCGAAAAAAACATCAGCTGTTCCATACATTTTGTCGAGTGTCAATGACCGTTTTCTATAGAACAGCTGATATTTTTTTCGCGATTTCAGGGCTGGTCCCATAGTAAAAGTTGTTCATAATGATGAGTACAATTACCTTATTTTGGCTTCGAGGGTGTTCCCCTTACACCCCGTATAAAAGGCAATGTATGTATGTATGTATGTATGGACTCCTAAACGGCTAGACCGATTTTGATGAAATTTTCATACAATCTTCAGATTATCCTAGCGTGTGATCCCGTGATGTTTGGTAGCTATCAGATTTTTCGTGTTATAATCAAAGAAGGTGGAGCTAGTAGAAAAGTAAGGTCCAACTTCTTTGGTATAATATTTTCGCTACAAAAAAACATGAACAAGAATAGAATTCCCTATACATGGACATGGACATTATTCCATCCACAGAGATCTGTGATTCCATCATATAAAAAATAAGTAAAAGTTACTGTTGCTACGAAGGAAGTTGCTGTCGCTACGAAGGAGGTTGCTGTCGCTATTCGCTACCAAGAAGGTTGCTTCAAGGAGGTCCACCGCTAGGCGCAGCTTATAATATGACAGGTGTATGACAGACATGGCATTGGCGGTTCCAGGGGGGGGGGGGGGCATGGGGGCCATGGCCCACCTCAAAACACCTAGCAATTCCATACATTCTTCACTCAGACTCAATTTTTCGATTTTATTCCTTCGAAAATTGTCAGAAATAGGACAAACAGTAAGGAGTTTCATTTGCCTCACGTGTTTCCCGCGTTGTATAGCCCGCTTTAGAAAAAAATACATTATTATATTTCTAACCTTATTAAACACCGCTTGCAAAATGTACAAACCGTGTGACGCCGATAAGAAAAAAGCATCGTCAAACTAAACACAGTTCAAAAATGGAACAAAACAAGAATGAAGACATCTGCAAAAACCGCCGCAGCATCTGTGGAATTCGCTACCTTTCGCGCGTCTACAGTCAGCCAGACAGACCAACCAGTGCGTTTGCGCGCGCGCTTCTCGCCGGCTGTATACCAGTCACGTCCGTTGTCAATACGATTTTTTTAATACCGCCAAAAATTACTGGCCGAAAATAATTTACAGTTTAAAAGTAAGAAACAAATAAGTGAACAAGTGAGCGGGAAATGCGTACCAGCATACTTCTCAAAAAATAAATAAGTGTTTTTAATAAATATACAATAAAATTTTACAAAATTAATACTGCCAGTTCAAGAGTGTATCAATTAATAAATCTAATCGTAGGGTATTTCATATTTTTATCTAACTTTAGTAAATAGTTTTAGTACCTACTTCGGTAGTTGGCCGTGTCAGCCAACCGTAACAAAAACAAAACTGTCCTTGAAAAGATCTGACCTAAAAATACATCAATGTGTCAGTTTACATAAATAAAAAGTACACCATATTTTGGTCATTGCATTTGAACATGACAATGAAGTGGATTTACTTCGTGCTAGTTTTAGTGCCAGTGCAATCACTTTATACCAATTCGCCTGAAAAAGCTGAAAATCTTACAAGGCAAGTAATAAATTTTTTATTGTGTAATTAATGCCATTGCTTTGCACAGGTCCTTAAAAACTGATCGACTTCCTCTTTTGAAGTTGGTTAAAAATACAGCACTTTTTACGATTATATTGTCATTTAATCGCAATAAGTGCCTCTCTTTTAATTTTGATTTTTATAGAAGGATGGCAACAATTTTAGAGCTGTCAAAATTAGTTTAGTTTATATAGAGTACATCAAAATTGATGCCATTGAGTGAATTATTTTAGTCTTTTCTGCTTGTTTATTCCTTTTTACGGCTGAGCTGATTTGGATCAAATAGAGCAGGATAGAAAAAATAAAAACGGCCAAGTGCGAGTTGGGCTTGTGCAAATAATCATCATCATCATCAGCCAGAAGACGTCCACTGCTGAACACATCATCAGCCATTAAATGTCCACTGCTGAACAAGGCCTCCCTCTTAGAGAGGAGTGTTGCCATAATCCCCACGTTTGGCAGGCGGCTTGGGGATCGCAGTACGTAGCTGAACATAGGCCTTCAATAAAGTAGTGCGAAAGACTCACGCCCATGCGGTCACCCATCCAAGTACCGACCGAGCCCGACGTTTCAAACCGGTGGTGAACAGAGATTTGTCACCGACTCGCACTTGGCCATATTTGTTATACTTTAGAGTGTGTACTCTGATCATGACAAGTTTGACAATTGTACGAATTACCTTTTTTTTTACACTAAAGCAAATACAAAGTTTGTTGTATGGTTTAGCCCCCTATACTTTTTACTCTTTGACTTTATTATTAGGTATTAGTTATTACATATTCGGTGAAAATTACAACTGGCTATGGAGAGGGCAATGGAGAGAGCTATGCTCGGAGTTTCTTTGCGTGATAGAATCCGGAACGAGGATATTCGCCGATGAACTACAATCACCGACATAGCTGTCAAGATTTGCAAGTTGAAGTGGCAATGGGCAGGCCACATCGCTCGAAGAAACGATAACCGATGGGTAAGAAAGGTTCTTGAGTGGAGACCACGAACCAGAAGACGCAGTGTAGGTAGGCCTTCCACTAGATGGACCATCGACATCGCGAGAGTCGCTGGCATACAGTGGATGCAGATGCCAGGCTGTCGTTCAATGTGGAGTTCTATCAATCAATCAATCAATCATTTATTTGGATCAAAGTAACGGTACATTTTATATAGTGAAGCGTCTGTATCCCGAACTAGTTTGCACTGTATTTCGGGATCTAGCGTCTTCTCCCATCTATGGGTTTAAGATAGTGTTACAAATATTTTTACACGGCATATTAACGTTTATGATTAGGATAATTTAGGAAAAAGAAAATATATATATAGCAAAAGATCTAAATGTGAGTAATAAAAAAAAAAACATGATATCATTATTTGACAGTCAATTTTGTTGCTAAAACATATTATTAGTACCTAAATGTTACAAGTCTTTATCTCAAAAAATTATCTATACTAAATAATCTACAAACATCTATGGGCAGCCTATGTTCAGCAGTGCACGTTTTCTGGCTGATGATGATGATTCCTTTCGTTAAGCTACCTTCTCTGTTCCGTTGTGGGTGAAAAGAAATGGAAAAGTAGTACCTACTTACTTCATGTTTTCAAACATTCCCACTTCTGGAAAATCGAGCGTTTTCATAACATTGCAATTTGACGAGACTCTTCGTCGTAAAAGACTTAAGGGTCTCGTAACAGATGGTGGAAAAGGATTCTTTGATAAGTTTGTTTGCTTGACTGACACACTCTCAAATGTTTTAAATGTTTATCGGGACTTATCACGACACCCTGCGATTTTTCAAGATCAAGTGAGGGTAGGAGAACAAAACACCCGCTCTTCTCGCCGGACTCACCCGCAGTTTTCAGTCAGCTCGTGACCACGGTCATTGTAACATGGTCGAAACGTCGAGCGAAAGGTACATATTTTTTACCTATATTAAATAATACGTGATAAGTCCCGATAAACATTTAAAACATGTGTTCAAATCGCGAAAGTTTAAAAATTACTACACTCTCAAATGTTGTCTTTTACTAAAAATATGCTGCTGATGATTTTTTAAGGATAAAACTTTTTTTTATTATAGGGTTTCGTTTGACCGCCAACTGTAAGTCCAGGAAAACCAGGTAAGACCGCCAGGTATCGCCTGATGTAAAGCGATGATGCGGTCTACGGTGAAGAACGCTTGCCTAAAACCGATTCACTCGTAACTCGTAAAATCGATTCTCTATGCAATCAATTAGGGTCATCTGAATAATTTAAGCAATTCAACACTTTTTTTTATTGTAGATTTTTATGTATCATAAAATCACATACTAAAAATTTATATTAATTCAATGCAGAGTTTTTTTTTTAGGGCAAGTGTCTTTATTAACTAAACAAAGTACAAGCTAATATCAACACTACAAATACAGTTAGACTGCCCATAGACCGTTGAAGGTCTAGAGACAATCCAAATGATCAAATCAGTGCAGGTAAGAAATCATTGGGGGAGGCCTATCTCCAGCAGTGGACATCCTATGGCTGAAATATTATTTGATTTTATTTATATGACACGGAAGTCACTTACATGAAAAATAAAAAAATATATGTAAAAGTTTCCAGTCAGTTTCCATAGGTCAAAATACCAATAAGACAAAACAAAACCATTAAAAAAAACACCACAGAAAGAAAGCCAAATAAAGAATAAAAAAACCGAAACGCTGCACATGTTAGATAGAAATCAATTACAGTTTACAAAATATAAACAAAATTAAGTTGTTTATTTTTTTTAATACCCGGAACACTCGATTCGCAAGTATGCTCACGTTTGATGAATTTTCAAATCTTCACCTACATTATTATACCATCCAGTTCAAGGTGATAAATAAATATCTTTTTAGGCTGTACTTTTAATCATTCTGTAATATAAGAGGAATAAGAGGTATTTGAGTTAAGGTCCTGCGATATTCCTTTTGTCATCATCATCATCATATTTATATAAAACTCTAGTTCGAGTATCTTAACTCGAGTACTCTGTACCTATTTGGAACCCCTATTATGAAAAGTATAAAGAGGCTATTGAGAAGGTTCAAAGAAAGTTCTTACGTGCCATGCACTACAGATGTCATAAAAGATATCTATCGTATACTAAATTGCTCGGCAAATATAACATGCTTACACTTGAATCAAGACGCAAGTACCTTGAAGCTTGTACTCTTTTTAAAATTGTTAACAATAACTTTGACTGCATGGATTTAGTTAATAATTTATGTTATGCTGTACCTAGAACAATTTACAAACGGGAGGTGCGCGCAGGGCGCTTATTCGCATTGGGCAATTGCCGCTCAAACGCCGGACTGCGCATTCCTACTCGTCGGATGGTGGAATCGTATAATGACTCTTTTCAAAATATAGATATTTTTGCTTGCACTGCAGGTAAATTTAAAGCAGCAGTACTTAAAAATCTCTCCTCATAACTTCAGTACTGTAATACTTTGATACAATACTGTTATTATTATGTTAATTAATAATTGTTTAAATTTAGTAAAATCATTAATTTTTAATTTTTGTGTTTTAGGGCTTATTAAAAAAAAATTATATTTAAATATTGTTATTGGCAAGTTAGCTACTCCTAGCGGTAAATGTATATAATTCTTTAAGTAATCTGTGAATAGTGTTGTTGGCTGTATTATTATTAAGTTTATTAATCTATCCACATTGTTGTACATTTTATAATATGGCTGTTTTCTGTTCCTTAATAAATAAAATAAAAATAAAAATCATCAGCCAGAAGACGTCCACTGCTAAACATAGACCTCTCCCTTTAACCTCCACACTAAACGACAGCCTGCATTTTGCATCCACTCATTTTGTCATCGTCACCCAATATCGCATGGACATGAATAGCCAGAATAGTTTACGCAGCTGTTCGGTCAAGTTAAAATAATATTTCTGAAACATTCTGGGTGATAACATGCCATCGGCACGCATTGTTCAAACTATTGTCATTCAAAACGCAAGATCGACACGCGACAACAAACACTGGAAAAACTTAGCATGTTTTTATGCGTCATTTGCATTCAAATATAAAATATTGTGATATATTATCAATAGAAAACAAAATAATAATAAAATTCTAGTCATCTCTCATCTGCATTCAATAGATGCCTGCGACTCTCACGATGTTGTCGGTTCATCTAGTGGGAGGCCTACCTACGCTGCGTGTTCCGATTCATGGTCTCCACTCAAGAACCTTTCTTCCCCATCGGTTATCGACTCTTTGAGGGATATGGCCTGCCTATACCACATCAACTTGCAAATTTTAATTCTTGCCGGTTCACTGTCTTAGAACTACCGGTTGTGCTACAGACATATCCTTTGAGAGACCTATAACATATATATACATTGGGCCCTTGGGGACCCGGAGCTCACCTCATTCCTTCAAAAATCTTTCAGAACGCGTGTGCCCTTAGTCCCAGATTTGATAGTTTACGAAAACTTTTTTCGTTTTCGTCTTGTTCCATACATTGCTGGGCTAAAAGGTATTCGAAAACTTTTTTCAAATTAGAGTGAAGCAATCTATATCGCCGATAACTGCCAAATTTAGTTCCTCCACGTTTCCGATAGAGGCGCTTTACTAAAATGTATGGAACAATATGTAAACGAAAAAAGTTTTCGTAAACTATCAAACCTGGGACTGCGACGCGTGACCAAAATGCTGGCGTGTTTCTGGCTCAACGCATAAGCATTGCCATTCAAAGTGGTAATGCCGCCAGCATGCTGGGTACGCTGCCAACTGGTAGTGGGCTTAAGCATTTGGATTGTCTTTAGACCTTCATTGATCTATGGGCAGTCTAACTGTATTTTTAGTTTTGGCTTGTCCAGTCATAACAATACCTAATCATGCTTTTCACGTAGGATTATCAACAAAACAATCTTAAGCCCATAAAGCTTATATTCTATTGTAATCAGTTCTAATAAAGGTTTTAATAGCAGCCTTGGTTTTTACGAGCCTCCATACAAGGAAATGGTTAAATCTATTCCATTGCATGTTTGTTATCCCTTCGTGACTTCTGCAAACGATTACATGCCCTTCTAATGATGGATGATAAAACACGTCATCTCAATTGGAATATTAATTACAAGGCAACTTGGCAACTAATCTCCACACGTTTTAGACCCGGCAAGCTTGGAAAGGTTCTCGAATGGACCACGGACTGGTAAGCGCAGCGTAGGACGTCCACGCACAAGATGGACAGACGATCTAAAAGAGACCGCAGGGAAATGCTGGATGCACGCCGCTTCCAAACGGCTTTTTAGGAGATCTATGGGGGAAGCACTATGTCCAGTACATGATCCAAAAAAACATGGTCTAGCGCTCTGGGAGTTGTCCTGCAATGACGTCACTGTCCAGTTGCTACTTTATTGTAACAAACACAGATAGAGGAACAATACTGGGAACTACAACCAACTGGGAAACAATTTATTTAATAACATATTAAATAAAATACAAAAAGCATTTCAATTGTCATTTGGTTTGTCCGCTCAAGCAAATCAAAATTGAATATATTAAACATAATTTCATCAAAACCACATTGATTTATTGGATTCCCACAGGTAATATACGGATATTGGGGAGTTATAATTTCACACTACTGTTAACACAGAAAATCACCTGTTACGTGGTGTATCGTCATCTCTGTCGAACTTGTTGTAATTACTTATTCTGCTCTTGCTTATGCACGTGTACGTGTATCCATGACATTGATGACATCATTACGTGACATTTTTTCTCGGAGCGCTAAACCTGGAGTAAATTATTATACCATGGTCAAGACGTCCTACTGATGAAGTTATGATGATGATGGAGCTTGGACAGTATACTAACCCTTTTTGTTAGGCTTATTACCCTTCTCCTGCCCAAAAATATAACAAAACATATATAGCTAAACACGTTTTATTATAGCGCAGGAGAACCGGCTAAATTTCACAGTTATAAGGACTTGCACTAACAGTCAAATTCGGCGTTATTTTTTGTTTAAATTTGTAAATTCTCGTCCAAATTGCAAATTTGTTGGCTCTAAAAGCTATTGTAGACGTAGGTTATTCGTACATAGCATTGGTGATACCCTCAGATTAGATAAACAAAGGAGATATGGTAAGGTACAGCAGGGCAGCAGGGCACTGTGAACGCATCAGGCCTAAATAAGCCTTGATGCCACAGACCTATATCTAAGAGGTCTGTGCTTGACCCCTTTAGTCCATCTCACCCCCCAGACGACATTGCCGCTTTTTTTTTCACGTAGACTATATAATAGTTCATTGATATCACTGCAAGTTTCTTACCGTGAAAATTAAGTAAGTGTGTCGTACTTACAGTTTAGCGGTATACTGAAAAAAGGATGTGAAACATAGAGAAAAACATAACTCTTCCGTGATATCAGAAGACACTTTGCTCGTATTTACCAATGTATCGTCGCCGATATCTGTTTCAGCACACCATGCATCGACAAGAACCACTTCTTCCTGGCCCCAGGAGTCCTCACAGCTGGTGGTACCAACAGAGCGTGTATATCCAGGTTCTACCCTGACGGGCCAGCTAGGATGCTCCTATCACTCATCGCTGAGAACAACCAGACGGTCACAGCTTCTAGAGAGCTTCCTCCAGGTAACTCAAATTTTTACTGCATTCGTCTTCATACCTGAATATACGTCGTCATATCTGAACTTTTGAAATTATATCGACAGTTAATTTAATCAATACTTTTTTATACAAATAATTCTTACGGTATTTTTCTACCATCTCTCTAGATTTGTACGCCTGCAAACTAGGCAAAACACGATTCAAAGTGACTAATATTTTAACCCACCTATTGTGCATGCGTTTTTAAATGTGTGTATGATTCACTCGTGTTTTGTGCAAATAAATAATCTTTAACTTTATCTTGTCTTATCATCATCAATTTTCAACCATACTTTTCGGCTTGATGTTTAGCCTAACCAACACCACACCGAACACCTTGAACCTCCCAACATGCGCAGAGACGTCGGTTCTCTCTGTATCATTTATCGAATTTACGACGGGGAGTGTTCTGAAGAACTGTTTGATCTGATGCCGGCGTCACGGTTTTATCATCGCTTTAGCCGCCACCGCCTGAAAGCTCATCCACATATCATAGATTAGTGGAAATTGCACACTGTGCTATTCGCGCGATCTTTCTTGCTTTACACCTGCAAAATGTGGAATGAGGTTACCTTCCGCGGTGTTTCCGAGAATCTACAACATGGGGTTCTTCATAGAGGGTCGGCAAAGTATATAGTGGTGATGCCTCTGGTGTTACAAGTACCCATAAGCGACGGTGACTGCTAACCACCAGGCAGCCTGCCCACTAGTTTGCCACGTTTGGCATAAAAAAATCATAAAAAGAGCTGCAAACCAGCAGACGCTACGCCTGTTGGTAAGCAAACCGTCGCGTATGAAATTCCTCGTTTTATTGCTAGACGGCTGAAAAATTTCTCTTTTTCAGGTGATGGTGGATGTCTGGATATATCAGTACCATTACTTCCGAACACGAAAGCTGATCTAGTTGTCAATATCTGGTACGTTAATTTTATGTAAACAATAATACATCACATTTTGCCTGTAAACAAAAAGGACCTTGTCTGACATAAACGGCCTACCCCTACTATGATAATAAAACCTACCTATGATTGTATTTCTGTTCAGAATCAGAGAGCCTGGCAACGAACTGCCAATGTCCCGGGTTTTGTAGGTGTTCATAGACGACGATGACCACTTACCATCAGGTAGCCCGTTGCTTGTTTGTCCACAATAACACAAAAAAAAACTCAAGCATATTTCACCTCAAAGGCAAAGACGTCGCGAAGAAGCACGTGATGACCCGTCAAATTTAACTATTCCAGGTATCCACAAGTTAAATGCACCTGGGAGAGGAAGGTTACTCTCCGCATTTCCAGCGGGAGGGTCGTAGTGGTGCATACAGAGAGGGCCAGGTACAGACCTGGAGAGATGCTGCGGGCTCGAGTCTTCGCTCTGAAGGCTGACCTGACGCCTGCTCCAGGAAATGTGAGATTTTGATTATATCTAGTAAATTTTTAGGGTTTCATACCCAAAGGGTGTAAACGGAATCTTATTTACTAGCGTATCGTAGTTAACCCTAGGGTCTACTATCATTAACGAGTATTGCCCAGTGAGGTGTAATAATAGAGACGTTATAGGCGAACAACACGGCTTTAAAAACTGAGTAAACGGCTGCCGGCCTCATCGGAAGACCAGCGCCGTTTGACAACAAACAGCATTATGCTGAGCTGGGGCCGGTTTGTGGCAAAAGTCCAACGTTTTTAAACTTTACATTTGTATGTAGCTCTATGTGTGTGTGTATTTTTGTAACAAATAAAGTGTTGTATATTTTTTTCAACTCAACATAAACCATAACATAGCATGGCTTACCTACGCATGTATATATAAATTTTGTGAAATAAGGGAAAGAATATGAAAGAGTTTTTACGCTATATCTGTTGTTCGAAAGAGACAAAAATACAATTTGCTGTGGACACTCGGAGTGCGTGACTGAGAGACGGCTGTACGAAGTCGAGCAGCCAGCCTTACGTCTAGTCAATATGGTAGAGGGCACAACCTATCTACAAGTAAAAACATCTTAGATCCCTAATACATTTTTAGGGTTTCATACCCAAAAGGTGTAAGCGAGATCTTATTTACTATTTTATCGTTGTAAACCCTAATGTTTACTATCATCATCATCATCATCATCGTCAGCCAGAAGACGTCCACTGCTGAACATAGGCCTCCCCCTTTAACCTCCACACTGAACGACAGCCTGCCTTTTGCATCCACTGGATGCCCGCGACTTTCACAATGTCGTCGGTCCATCCAGTGGGAGGCCTCCCTACGCTGCGTCTTCTGGTTCGTGGTCTCCACTCCAGAACCTTTCTTCCCCATCAGTTATCGGTTCTTCGAGCGATGTGGCCTGCCCATTGCCACTTCAACTTGCAAATTTTAACAGCTATGTCGGTGACTCTGGTTCTTTGGCGAATATCCACGTTTCGGATTTTATCGCGCAAAGAAACTCCGAGCATAGCTCTCTCCATTGCCCGCTGTATGACTCTTGAGTTTTTCCAATGTTTACTATAGTTAAAGAGTATCACCACATAATTTTGTCAACGCGGTCTGTAGATGATTTTACAGAACACACCAACTCTTTCCGTGTCAGCTCATTGTGTTTTTTTACAGCGTCATCTAAATAATAGAAAAACAGACGTCTAAGTAATAAAGATTGTGTATTAAGAATAGTTAAGGTGTAATTAAGAGGACATTGACCCTATCATAGTAACTAGTCAGTGAACTGTGGTGCAGTTAATTGAAGTGCCGTCTATTTTTAACTGTTCGCCAACTTGTTTCTCCGTGGGGTATCGCCATTTTGCCAGCGTTGTTTTGTTATGACTGGCTATTCTAATCTTCGTCTGTAAGTTACATGTTACGGCGGATTAACTAAGAAATGATAATGTAGTCAAAAATTTAAAACTATATGGACAAACATACTTTTTTTTACGTATTTTTGTATTTGTTCTTATGTAAAAACGGTATTACTTACAAGCGTCAAACTTGGTATGATAATTGTACACACTCTAAGTTATAAGAAAAATTATAAATATGGCCAAGTGCGAGTCGGTGACAAATTTCTGTTCACCACCGCACAGGTGGTCGGTACTTGGATGGGTGACCGCCTGGGCGTAGATGAGATGTTTTTTTTAATAATAATTAAGCTTGCTTTTGGCCGCCATCTCGCCTGATGTTAAGCGATGATGCGGTCTACGAAGGATGTTGTCCTTCTGCACTAGTTTTTTGTACGTTAGTAGCTTACAAGTTATGTGGTGGTACGGAACCCTCAACGCGCGAGCCTGACTCGCACTTAGCCGGTTTTATTTCATTAAGGTGGTACGTTTCACCTATGGCGACAAATTCAAATTCCAAACAGTTTTTTGGTCCTATTAGCTAGGCTGGGTAATTATTTTAAAATAACACTGTGTTTGCGCAAATCACACACACACACACATCACATTACATTACATTTTCACATTATCATGTACAGGTATTTAACGGCCGGTTATCCGAGTCAGATAACCGGCTGAGTATTTTTTTCCAGCTCAAATATTGTAATTAACTGAATAAAATTGTTTTAAAACCGTCAAATTTGGTATAAGAGACTCTTAACAGTAACGCGCCATATTACTTACATTTGTCAATGAATTTTTTTTTGTTGTTTAATGGTTTATTGACAAATGTAAGTAATATGGTGCGTTACATGGTGTACATGATAATGTGAAGAATAACCAATTATTTGCGCAAACACTGTGTTATTTTAAAATAATTACCCAGGCTAGCTGGCACCCAGGCAGGCAGCTGGACCCGGGTATGTCCTAAAACTGCGACCAGAACCACCGGAGGATGGGCAGCAGCGTCCAGTTAGTACACGGTGAACGTACTGCGATCTCCAAGCCGCCTGCCAAGCGTGGGGATTATGGCAACACCCCTCTCTAAGAGGGAGGCCTTGTTCAGCAGTGGACATTTAATGGCTGATGATGTGTGTGATGTGACCCATGCTAGCTACTAGGACCAAAAAACTGTTTGGAATTTGAATTTGCCGCCATAGGTGAAACGTACCACTTCTCACGACCACCACATCGAGTGAGTTTTGGAAGCCTCATTTCTAGTCCGTAAACTGAGTCCAAGCTAATTTATTGAGTGGTAAGAAACCTTTATAACCTGATGCGAGTGGTTTTGCAGCTTTCCAGTAACTCTCTACCGTGCCATTGGACTTTACTGCTTTTCGATACAGTTAAAAGCAGCTTGATTGGGGTTTTCTCAGTCGCAGTCTTTTGTATCAACAATTCTACGGTGAATTATCAGCCAAATGTGTAATTTGATTATCTTCAAAAAAGGAGGAAGGTTCTCAATTAGTTTTTTTTTTTATGGTTCTACTATGTTTTTTCGCATCTGCTATTTTCAAGTAGTAAGGTAGGTACAACGATAGCCCGTTGGTAGTGGTAGTGAACCTGCTTTCTGAGGTTGGGGGCGGGGGTTCGATTCCCACCTAGGACAAATATTTATGTGATGAACATTTGTGATTGTTCTATATCTGGGTGTTAATATCTATTTAAGTATGTATTAAAAAATATTTATGTATGTATATCAGCCATATCACAAGCTTTGCTTAGTTTGGGGTCAGATGACTGTGTGTGCAGAAATCTCCTTAAAATATATTAATTTGTATTGTTGTCTGAACAATAGATGTATTTTTTTATTTTTTTTCGAGAGTATAGGTTTTTTCTGGGCAAGCGTGCTCCATCGTAGGCCGCATCACTGGCGGCCGAACGCAAGCCTATTTATAATTTAAAAAAAAAACATCAAGTTCCACGTTTTTTTTATTTATATAGTATAGATCTACGTTTAGCCACCAACTCACCTGATGGTGTGCCAAATATTCTTCATTCCCAACCAAGCCTAAATTTGTTTCAAGTAGGTACAATATTCAATAAAAAAAAACCGAAGGATTTGATCAGCAAAATTTACTCTATATTATTACTATACTTTCTTTATGTGACAAGACAGCATTTCTATGTAGGTATGTTTGTTTAAACGGAAGATCGGATCAACGAAGTTAGTTAGCAAGTTAGTCGAACAAAACATAATTATAAAAACATACAAATATTCAAACAATTATACAAACATAAAGCCACAGAAAAGAGATGTAAATAGAACGGAAATGAGAAGGAAAATCTGTCGACAGGCATTATGACAGAACCTTGATTGAACATTCTTATTTATGTCAACGCGTTGAACTCTGCATCCAAAGAACTTGGACCTTACCTTCTTGGGTTAGGTCACATAGTTCTTTGTCCGCATCACAGTTGCTAACTGATTTCGAATGACTGACTTTTTGTTTATATACGTGCAACTGGCTACAACAAATTTCTTACAAAAATGCCTAGTTCTATTTTTTTTTTCTTTTCTTTGCATAAAGCTAAGACGAACCTTCGCTATGTCAATTGCCAAAAAAATTGCCTACATAATAACAAAATTGGTCATGGGCTATAGAATATAGAAACATTTCAAAACCAAATCATTTTATACCTATGCCTATGTCTGAAATCTCCTTTTTGGGAAGTCAGGTAAAAACTTATTCCTGGAGAAAATTGGTGCTCAGGGTTGGATCCTGAGTAGGGAACTCCTCAATGGTACGCAGCACAGACATGAAATATCGTAGACGCGTTCAATTATGATAACCCATTTCTAAGTGTCACCATGGCATGGCTACTTCACTTTTGGCTGGCTCTTAACGATCCCTCGTTGTCCTTTGACCATTGAGGAGTTCCCACTCCTCAATGGTTAAAGAAAAGACACGAAAATTTGTGTTAAAAAAAATTACTATAAATTTATTTACTCTTTGTTTTAGTTTGGTTTTGGTTCAGACATTATTGAGCGCTAACCAGACATCCATCGTTTTTAATATCGTTGGCTGTACCTCACATTTAGTCAAGTGTCATTTTAGCCGACTTCGAAAAGAAGGTAGACCGCATCATCGCTTAACATGATGCAGCGTGATGGTGGCCAAACGCAAGCCTATTATTTATAAAAAAAAAGGAAGATTCTCAATTCGGCCCGTATTTTTCTCTCACTGTGAAACAGTAGCTTTTTTGGTAATATTAGAATTTACACCATCGTAAAAGTTGTTTAAAACAATGATATTCTCGAAAACAGTGGATGCAAAAGGCAGGCTGTCGTTCAGTGTGGAGGTTAAAGGGGGAGGCCTATGTTCAGCAGTGGACGTCTTCTGGCTGATGATGATGATGATGATTCTCGAAAACAACCATGTTCCAAACGAACACCCTGTATTTACGTTGGTTATACTAAGTAATCCATCCGTATCACCTGTGTATCGCTAAAACCTGGTCGGACCGGTGCCGGTGTGGAGATCATAATGCGCGCGCGCAGCGACCGTAACACTGACACACATTGAGATGAGCTATCTATGCAAAACGTGTGCCTTTATCATATCATAATGTTGATGTTTTTCTCGTGCAAAGTATATATTTTGCATTCAGCGTGGTAAAAACTCAGAGTCACTCAGCGGGCAATGGAGAGAGCTATGCTCGGAGTTTCTTTGCGCGATAAAATCCGAAACGTGGATATTCGCCAAAGAACCAGAGTCACCGACATAGCTGTTGAAATTTGCAAGTTGACGTGGCAATGGGCAGGCCACATCGCTCGAAGAACCGATAACCGATGGGGAAGAAAGGTTCTTGAGTGGAGACCACGAACCGGAAGACGCAGCGTAGTTAGGCCTCCCACTAGATGGACCGACGACATAGTGAGAGTCGCTGGCATGCAGTGGATGCAAAAGGCAAGCTGTTGTTCAGTGTGGAGGTTAAAGGGGGAGGCCTATGTTCAGCAGTGGACGTCTTCTGGCTGATGATGATGATTCAGCGTGGTAATGCTGTCAGCATGCTCGATACGCTGACAAAAGCATTTGGATCGTTGGTCCTTCAATGGTCAATCCCACAGAAAAGACAAGTAAATAGAACGGAAATGAGAAGAAAAATCTGTTACCAGGCAATATGAGAGAACCTTGATTGATCATTATTATTTAGATGAACGCGTCGAACTCCGCATTACAATAATAATTGCTAACTGATTTCGAATGACTGACGTTTCGTTTATATGGGTGCAACTGGCTACAACAAAAATATCTTGACAGAAAAATCGTACATCGTCGGATGAAGTGGTACAAGCCTCACGGGAATCCTCTTTCCAATCTTTCTGATCATAATCGTCCTCCTCTGTGTTCAATTATTTTCACTCACGGGTCCAGCTCGGGCTTTTAAGAGGCATTGGTGGAGCCGGAGCTAACACCAAGAGGCCCTGTTGAATATCTCTTAATTATACTTATTGAAGTCGCTTTCCGCGTCTGTCTGTCTGTATGGCCGCTAACTCCTCCTAAACGTATTTTGATGCGGTTTTCACCATCAGTTAGATACATTTTCAAGGAAGGTTTATATATATAGCTAGCGAAACGCCCCGGGTTCGCACGTAAATTACACCCGCGTGCGAAGCGTCGCTAGGGTCGCTAGTAATGTATAAAAGGGAATATGAAAATATTGAATAATTTAGTATTGAAAATCTATTAATTATACCTATCCGATGTTGAAGACACTACAGGCGAACGCTGGATGAAGGCCGCTTCCATTTGGCCTTTTTGGAGATCGATGAGGGAAGTAGTGGACGTAACTTCTTTCCTGGGCAAGCGCCTTTATTAACTAAACAAAATACAAGCTAAAACTAAAACTACAAATACAGTTAGACTGCCTATAGACCGTTGAAGGTCTACAGACAATCCAAATGCTCAAGCCCACTACCAGTTGGCAGCGTACCCAGCATGATGATATTTATCCTCTACCTGTCTTTTCCACTCATTTTAACCATAATGTTAATTGTATAGATATAGTATAGGTATAGATAGTGCAAAGATAAATGTATACCTAAGTATATTTTATGACACTCGATTTTTCCACCTCCGGGTATCAGGTCACTAGGTCGCGGTACCGGCTGCTGACCAAAGTTAATTTATAGTTTGCACATACCTTCGTAATTAAAATGTACCGTTACGAGGTAAAAAAAGGTTTCCACTGAGTACAGTTATGTTTATTTTGCCTTAAATATTTGAGGTTCTTACAAGTTATATTGAGGTATTTAGTATATTGCATACCTAGTACCACTGAAGACATAATAGCAATACGTAGCATGCCTTTTAAGTTCTGTCGTTTCCATATTTCCCGGCAATTTTGAATTTGGAACTGTTGTATATCCGAATGTGTTTAAATTTTGAATCTCAAAACAGTTGAAAGTATTAAGATTAATGCTATTGTTAAGTCACAGCGTCGATTGGAATCTGGCAGGTTACGTACGAAAATGAATCTTTCTAAGGAAAATGTTCGTGCAATAATTTTCTACAACTTTAGAAGAGGCCTGAGACGGCTTCAGTGCTTTGAAGAGCTAACATCTGTGTTCAGTGATGAAGCTCCAAGTCTGCGGACTGTCGAACGCTGGTATTTAGAATTCCAGCGTGGATATACATGTACATGTTCACTTTTATACGCAATCTACCTATGTCAAAGATTTTTTATATACTACACCTATGTATATTAAAATGAATCTCTATTTACCTTGGTCACGCCATAACTTGAGAACGACTTTACCGATTTCATTCATCATTTCTTTTTAAGTTTCTAATACTTTGTAGAAAGTTCTTACGGAAAGAAAAAATAAGAATATTGCGCAGAAAATAGGAAAATTTCAGAAAACTGAACGACGATTTTAACTTTGCGCGTTTGTTTGAAGTAAAAGGTGATGTATGCATGTATTTTCCATATGGACTCCGAAACGGCTGGACCGATTTTGCCGGTACTTTCAGTGACAGATAGCTGATGTTTTAATAGAAAAACGGGTGAGACCGCGAGGTGCAGCTAGTAGACAGTAAGTGAAGATATTATGTGTCATAGACTCATAGGGCAAGTGTCTATGAAAAAATCTCAGGAGTGGAATATTTCGTCTCACTAATCATATCAAATCAGAATACTTCAACAGATTTGATATGCAGTCTCCCAACATTCCAGGTTGAAGAGATCTGGATAGAAGGCCCACCCGGCGCGTGGGAAGGGACCCGAGTGGCGCAGTGGAGTAAAGTGCGGAGCAAGATGGGCCTGGCGCAGATTCAACATGATATCGACGAGCTGGCACCACCGGGCCGTTGGACTGTCAGGGCTAGGCTTGGGGATGGCAGCCAGGTAAGCATTAAGGATTGAACTCTGGTACTTGTGTAGCCACTGAGCTTTGAAACATTTTCAACAAAACGTAACAAAACTAGAACTAGAACATTGTTTTAACTATCACAGTTGTTCACTGCAGTTTATTTCACTGAATTTTTATCGTGATTGTGAATGCGGACATAAATATAGTGTGTAGGTAGGCCTTCCACTAGATAGACTGACGACATCGTGAGAGCCTCAGGCATCTAGTGGATGCAGAAGACAGACTGTCGCTCAGTGTGGAGTTCTAAGGGGGAGGCCTATTCAGCGGTGGAAGTCCTCTGGCTGATGATGATGACGTTGTGGATGAAGCACTCTATACTTCGGTGTGGTTACATGCACCAGCTACAACCACAACCTTATCACAGTTAATATCCCTTTAATAATTATACAACTGCAACCACAGCTTAATCTACAAACAAAATGCGACGCGTGACCAAAATGCTGGCGTGTTTCTAGCTCAACGCATAAGCTCAATAATTACCACATTGAATGGCAATGCCATTCAACGTTGTAATGCCGCCAGTATGCTGGGTACGCTGCCAACTGGTAGTGGGCTTGTGCATTTGGATTGTCTTTAGACCTTCAACGGTCTGTGGGCAGTCTAACTGTATTTGTAGTTTTAGCTTGTATTTTGTTTAGTTAATAAAAACATTATAGGTTAAAAAAAAACAATATCTATTCCAGGGTTCAGCAGTATTCTGGGTGGGGAACTATGAGCTACCTCCGTTTCAGCTAACAGTACGTCACGCGCCACGAGTCCTGAGAACCAGCGAGAGACTCGTGTGGACTGTCTGTGTCAGGTAGGAATCAATCCTAGAGGATTCAATTCTTTAAATTTTAATTTCCTGGGTCTTGTGACAAGGTAGAGGTATAAATTTAACAAGTCAATTAATCAGAAAATTACGTGACATCTTTTCGTCCAAAATACTATACTGCCTTTAGACAAGGGTCTTACCCGCTGGACATAGGCCTCCCCCATCGATCTCCAAAAGGGCCGGTTGGAAGCGGCCTGCATCCAGCGTTTCCCTGCGGTCTCTTTTAGGTCGTCTGTCCATCTTGTGGGTGGACGTCCTACGCTGCGCTTACCAGTCCATTCCAGAACCTTTCGGCCCCATCGGCCATCTGTTCTGCGTGATGTGCCCTGCCCTAATTGTGACTATAGATTTGGAACTTTCTTATGTATACGTTAAAACTTTAAATTTCCTTTTCTCAGATACCCATGGACAGAAGCAGTGGAAGGCATGTTGGTAATTCGCCTCCGAGGAGCCGGCAGCGATAGCAGCGGCATCAGAACTGCCGTCAGACTGCGCGCCCCTCGCGCCTGCCACCGACACGCTGCAGCAGCCAGGAGAGTGGGGCTGGGAGGGGAACATCCACCGGATGTGGTCGTCGCTGACTTCTCCTTTCAGGTGAGGGTAGTATACTCGTCACAGCATCAGCTTCAAGACTATAGACTTGGCTTGCCCGTTTCCTTCCATAAATCCTAGCCTTCCACCACTCCTTGCCAACCTCTCCGGAAAGAGTCAAGTTCGTCACGCCAGTATTTCTTAAGCCTTCCTGGACTGCGTCGTCCATCAAGCACCCATTGTGTGACGATCCTGGCCCATCGGTCAGGATTCATACACGCAACATGTCCCATCCAGGCCCTTTTTAATCCAGTTGCTTTATTCGCTACATCTGTGATGAAACGCAGTGCGCTGTACCGAGCACATGAACTTTTGAAAATCGGCCAGTGACCATGGCACCTTAGGCAGGTCTGGCGCACTTCGCACTTCAGGAATGAAGCTACAAGTAGCCGACTTGTCGGAGCTGCCGCGCCCACTGCCGCGCGATACACAGAGAGGCAACTTCTAGGTTAATATAGCTGTAGGTAGTTAGCGCTCGCACGTCCTGAATTGCACTTTATTGTGTAGTAGCAAGAATCGCTACTTATTTAAATGGTTTTGCGGAGTGAATCTTCTGTACTTTTACTTTAATGTGTTTTGTGCCGTAAGTTAGGACGGGCCAAATAACACATGTTGATGAGTCTACGCTTCAGTGATATCGCCTAGTCGCCTTTCATGAAAATTAATTAAACTTCAGAATATGACAACTTGCCAAGTTTATTTGATTTTTTATTTTATTAACGAGACATTGGGCCCTTGAGAACCGGGAGCTCACCTCATTTTCAAAAATCTTTCAGAGCGCCTGGTTAATGCGACGCGTGACCAAAATGCTGGCGTGTTTCTGGCTCAACGCATAAGCATTGCCATTCAACGTGGTAATGCCGCCAGCATGCTGGGTACGCTGCCAACTGGTAGTGGGCTTGAGCATTTGGATTGCCTTTAGACCTTCAACGGTCTATGGGCAGTCTAACTGTATTTGTAGTTTTAGTTTTAGCTTGTATTTTGTTCAGTTAATAAAGGCGCAAAAAAAATATACTCCAACATGATGTACGCCCTTGCTTTATATGACGGAGACAAGGCGCAAGACTTAAACTAAACGCCACCACAATTATAGGTGCAGACTACATGCTATTAAAAAACGAGAGTTAGTTTTTGGAATATAAGTTAGTACAATATACATTAAAAATTCAATAAATTTTTGACTACAGTATACCTAGTAAGAAACAAGTAGGTATTTTTTAATTTTAAGAAACTTATGAACATAATAATTATGTAGCTATACTGTATGCGGAAGAGCTTGGAGTCCACCATTTCCATAATCTTTGCCCTGTGAGCTTACTCTTGACACTCGATTTCAATCGTAATTTGGGATTGGGATCGAAAACATGCCATTTGGTACTCTTCAATCGCGTCAAGAGTACCGAAAGCGTCGAGTTGAGTCGATTTTATTGAGTTCCATAAAATTCCACCATTATCGGTTCCAATCGTGCGCTAAATGGCATGTTTTCGATCCCAATCACAAATTCGATTGAAATCGAGTGTCAAGAGTAAGCCCACTGGTCGTTACGTAAATTTTTCACATAAATATGTTTTTGCTGGGATAGTGTAATAAATCTACCAATAATGTTGCAACATGTTTATTTTAGTGTTTATTTTTAATAAAATCATTGGTTTTCTTACAGGAAGAAGGCACCAGGATCTGGCAAAACACAACAGTAGTGTCTCAAGTGGTGGACAAACCTGTTACCCTGGAGTTTGTGACCAAACATCGCGCTGTTATTTCACCAGGCCTGCCTTACAAATTAAAGGTAAAAAAACATATTATCATTCCTACAACGCTCAAAACTTCCACTGTACACATCTTGCTTCCATCATCAGATCATTTTGATGGTACTAAATTCTTTAATTGACATCAGGATTACATACACTATTTCACTTATTCCGTTCTGTCCTACTGGTAGTTTCTTGGGTTTTCTCTATATTACGCATTGAAATTAATTAGACTACAACGAAAATAGGCAAACTTTTTTTGTATATTTTTTTTTTAAAATAAATAATAGGCTTGCGCTTGACCGCCAACTCGCCTGATGTTAAGCGATGATGATGCATATCATCGACGGAGCGGAGTACCCATAATATTAGTCAAGCTTTTGTTTTGTTCCGGTTGACAAAAAATATACACCATCCGCCATCTTGTGGCGGCGGCCATTTTAAGAATATTATAGTATTGGGCATTGCATTTATGATTGTCACCAGAACTAAAGATGTGTCCAACATTTCAGCAAAATCGGTTAGGAGAAACTGGTTTTAACTCGGCTTGCAATATTTGACCTAAGCAAACTAACATACAAACATTGCAATTTAAATAAAAGCTTGTAAAAACCCCAATGGACCCGGGTACGTCCTAAAACTGCGACCAGAACCATCAGAGGATGGGCAACAGCATCCTCCTACTTTAATGGTGAAACAGTGGATGCAAAAGGCAGGCTGTCGTTCAGTGTGGAGGTTAAAGAGCCTTCCTCTTGAACCTCCACACTGAACGACAGCTTGCCTTTTGCATCCAGACCTAAATGTTCAACAGTGCACGTCTTCTGGCTGAAGATGATGATGATGATTGTAAAAAGGAAATTATTTCATCTTACAGGTAAAAGCAACTCGATGGGACGACAAGCCAGCTGCCAACGAGCGGATCCGTGTCTGCCGCTACTCCACCCGACCTGACAATACTGACGCTGACGCCCCCGCGTGTCTCAGTGGGGACACTGACAGCGGAGGCCTAGCCAGGGTCATGTTCGCTGCTGAGGATGACGGCAGCCCGTTTTATAGATTCGAGGTGAGGACTCATAAGGGTTCAATCATAATCAGCCTTTTAACAGTCCACTGCTGGACTTTTAGCCTACCCCCGAAAGGGTGATTGGGCCATTCAACCACGCTGGCCCAATTGCGTCTTGGTGGATTCACATACGCCTTTGAATTCCTTCTCCGTACGTATGCAGGTTTCCTCA
Source organism: Agriopis marginaria (assembly GCA_932305915.1). Taxonomy (NCBI): domain Eukaryota; kingdom Metazoa; phylum Arthropoda; class Insecta; order Lepidoptera; family Geometridae; genus Agriopis; species Agriopis marginaria. The sequence goes on from OW029932.1 coordinate 15,049,958, forward strand.
CGATGTTTTCCTTCACCGAAAAGCCAGTGCTATGAAAATCCGTACATAAGCTCCAAAGAGCTCATTGGTACGGGTCCGGGGTTTGAACCCGCGACCTCTCGCTTTCAAGTCTAGCATAAGGGTATACTAAGCCAAAAAGGGTCCAAAATACTCATTATGATGAACCAACACAGAAATTGCGAAAAAAATATCAGCTGTTCCATAGAAAACAGCAGATTTTTTGTTATGTGTGAAGGAAAAAACATAAAAAAATAGTGCGTGGTTTCCCTCCGCGCGGAAGAAGTTATACTTCAACAAGGAACCCTAAAATTAGAACTAGGGCAAAAATATCAACAATTTAAAAACATGCTTTTCTCGAGATTCGAACCTAGCTCCTTAGGCTTCTCAATCCATTAGCGACACCATTACACTACCGGATCTGCTAGTTGCAGCGCGAAAAAAGGATACGCATTTCGCAACCATACGACAGAGAAAAATTCCACCTCCATGGTAGCGTTAAACGTTTAACGCAACCTTGTTGCAAGTCGCATAAAAAGTATAACTTCAAAAAGTGGTAGTTAAGACACTCGTACTGTTCCCCCTAGTATCAGTGACAAACACTGACATTCAAGTTGCAAAGGCTTCACAAACTCACAGAAACCCAAAAATTACAGTCTCCATCATCATCATCAGCCATAAGACGTCTACTGCTGAACATAGGCCTCCCCCTTTAACCTCCACACTGAACGACTGCCTTTTGCATCCACTGGATGTCCGCGACTCTCACAATGTCGTCGGTCCATCTAGTGGGAGGCCTCCATACGCTGCGTCTTCCGTACTTTGAGTATTTGCTAATATTTTTCCCACAGGCGTCTCTATACAATGATTCTACCACCTCGACCGGACCACTCACGCTGAACACGCGTCGCTCTCCCATACAAGCGGCTCTCGGGCCACTGAGAGCTGACTCCAAAGGCACCAGGACCTTTGTGCCTCTATATCTAAGTCTGCAGAACGTGACCAATCCAGTCACTGTACACTTTGTGGTAAGTCATTCTAAAATTCATCATCATAATCAGCCTTTTTAACAGTCCACTGCTGGACTTTTAGCCTACCCACGAAAGGGTGATTGGGCCATATCCACCACGCTGGCCCAGTGCGGGTTGGTAGATTCACATACGCCATTGAATTCCTTCTCCGTACGTATGCAGGTTTCCTCACGATGTTTTCCTTCACCGAAATTTAAAAAATCTTAAAAAACTCTAACTAATGAACCTCCTTCGTTCTCATATAGTCGTATTATATAGTTTGGATTTTCCTTAAACTCGAGATAGTATCGAAAAAAGTCTGCCAAAAACTGAAGGGGGTGAGGTAAACACGTATTGCACTCACTGACATATTCCTACTAGTTCTACAAACGCACACTTCAATACTGAGGGACATTCAACTGTAAACGATAATGCTGAAAATGACTAAGGAGGGTGTAAGTGCTAAAAGAGAAACTGGTGCCAAACCAAGAGATTTTTTCTGAGACTAGTATATCGACTAAATAAAGTTTGTACCCGAAGAACCTCCTGCATTCACGCAGAACAGATGACCGATGGAGCCGAAAGGTTCTCGAATGGAGACCACGGACCGGTAAGCGCAGCGTAAGGCGTCCACCCACAAGATGAACAGACGACCTAAAAGAGACCGCAGGGAAACGGATGCAGGCCGCTTTCAATCCGCCCTTTTGGAGATCGTTGGAGGAGGCCTATGTCCAGCAGTGGACGTCCTACGGCTAAAATAATGATGATGATGATTGGGTCAAAATTTTAATTTCTTAATAAGAAGGTAAAATTGGACACTTATTTGTCTTTGACACTAGATCGGTATTCGATGACGGCTAACTTCAAGTTACCACTTTCAGGTGATCACAAGAGGTGGTATCATATACCGTTGGGGCGCGACTACTCAATGTCCTATAGCCAGCACCGCCACCCACATTCAAACCGCCGCTAGAAACAGCAAATGTAACGATCCAATGGCACAATATGACGAAAACAACATGAACGACAATCAACATGCCAAGAACAACAATCAACATGACACGAACAACGACCAACATGACAAAAACAACCAACATGACAAAAACAACAACAAAAATGGATATGATAAAGACAAAAGCAGTCGTAGCTATGACGTTAACATCAATCTTTACACCAACAAAAACATCAATGCCGTCAACTATGTCAACAAAACCGGTGGTTATATAACTAGAAATATGAATCAAAATGATAAAAACAACTATCTCCACAAAAATGATGACAAGAACCATACAATTTATGACAAATTCAACCCAGTTCATATCAAACCTGATATATTTGACAAGACAGATGTAAATAGTATACAATATGAAGCAAATGCGTCTGATTCGCTTCTAGATAGATATTTGCTTAGAGTGATGTTGCCAATAAAAGTGACCCAACAGATGTGTCCGGATAGCCATTTAATAGCGTACTTCTATTATAATGGAGAGTTTGTCAGTGCTAGCAAGCATTTCGAGATGGATGACTGCTTTGTTAATAAGGTAAGTTTTAATTTGCTGATAATTATATTCCGCGCCGAAATTGTATGATATAATATGATAACAAATCAATTTTTTGTTGTAAAATGAACCTTATTCGATATTTTTAAGCCCTACATCGACTGGAGAGTCAAGGCAGAATACGAATAGCCATGGAATATATAATATCATTTCATAATCTTTCATCATTTAAGCGTATCCATGTTCCCTCTGCTGGGACTCAGGCTTTCTCTCAGAGAGGGAAGATGGGCCATAATCCACCATGCTGGCCCAGTGCATGTTGGTGAATGTCATAATGTCCTTAAACTTCTTAGACTTACCGGTTTCCTCACGATGTTTTCCTTCACCGTTTGTGAGCGATTGAATCGAAACTGCACATAATTTACTTAAGTACTAAACAAGTGATTTGAGCAGGGCAGGGAATCGAACTAGGTGCCGTCAGATAGTAAAGCGCACATGGTATAACTCGGCCATCATCGCTCACACTTACATACAAACTCGCATTTACAAGTGTGATTAAAGCTTTTGTAATTGCAGGTGGAAGCTAGTTTCCTCTCTCGTCAAGCCCTACCCGGGTCTCTAACCACTCTGCAAGTGTCCACGCCTGGACCAGCTCTCTGTGCTCTGACAGCTCTAGACAGTGCAGCCAAATGGACTTCCAATAACGCCGTGAGAGATGTCCTTATTCGAGGGTTGAAGAGAATGATCGATGGACATAGAAATGTGACGGAGTATGATGCGGCGGGAGACTGCTTCTTGAGTAAGATTCCTTTTTTTTTTATTTATTGTACAATAGGCTTGCGTTTGACCGCCAACTCACATGGTCTTAAGCGAAAATGCGGTCTACGATGGAGCACGCTTGTCTAGAAGAAACAGATTCACTTGCGATTTGAAGACACCAAGACTAAAACTATTGGGGAACACCCATTCAGGCAGCGCATTCCACAGACTAGCAGTTCAAATTCAAACTTGCTAACCACTTAGCTATTCATCGCTCCATTTCTAGGTGCAGACGTCCCACAGCCGTTAACCAACAGCCTAGAGCTGACAGCCAGCTGGCTGGCAGCTGCCGGAGTCAGAACAGTTGGGGACGTCCCTGTGATGAGGAGTTGTGATGCACTCGCCTCACTGATTGATGAGGGAACAGTGCCCAGAAGTGATTTCTCTGAGGTAATGACCAGCCCAGAAAATCTGGTGTACTCAGTATTTTTTTCACAAACATTATATTTATAACATTGTGTTCATCCATTAATTGAAACAGACAGACACTCCGACCAAACTTGGACACGACCTTTCCAAAAGGAATGTGTGGCCAATTTTCTTCTTCTTCATCTTGTTTTTTTTTTATTATTTTGAGAATCTCTCTTTCCTCATCTATTTCTAGAGAATGTTTTAATGTTTTAAACTATCACGGTTGTTCACTAAAGTTATATGATTATTTAGTTATATTTTATTCAGTCCACAACCTTACTACGGTAAATATCCCGTAAATAATCATATAACTTTATGTTTTAATGTAAAACATAAAGTTAAATAAAAAAAACAACGGTGAAAACGGTGAAACGGTGAAAGGTACATATTTTTTACCTATATTAAATAATACGTGATAAGTCCCGATAAACATTTAAAACATGTTTTAATGTAATTTGAATATTACTCCATTTCGCAATGTATGAACCAAGTATTAAACAAACCTTGGCGGCAACTAAGAACTTATGGACTTACTTAAGTCAGCTTCGTTCTAGAGGAGAAGCTAGAGGCTGCCCACCTCACCACGCAGTCACGTTCTACGTGCACCACGAATGTAAAAGAAAAATTATATATTTATATTGTCATTTTTTCCCTTGTAGTTTCTATCTGTAATTGAGCCGCTGAGAAGAGAATAATTGTGTTAGATAACTTCTTTTTTGCAAGTTTTCTCTTCGAGCAATGGGCAACGTGTATTACCGGCATTTTGAAGTCACTAAATTTAAAAGTAGTCTTTGAATGTGACACAAAATTCATAGCAATATTTTGATTCCAGGCATGGCTTTGGCGCTTAGTGACAGTAGGCGCTAACGGCTCAGTGCTGACCACCGCCAAAGCCCCGGACTCCATCACCAGATATGAAGCCAACGCAGTCTGTTTGTCCAAGACTGGAGTAGCCGTGTCACAGCCTGCTGTTTTACAAGTATGTGAGAACATTATAAGAAGGTTTAGAATCATATCATCTGGTTTTCAAAAAGCCTGTGAATAAAATGACTCAATTGCAGAATTACTTTGGTGGTTTGATTCCACATTTATTATGCGAACTGCTAGTCTGTGAATTCGCTGTAAAAAATATGTACCTTTCACTCGACGTTTCGACCATGTTACAATGGCCGTGGTCACGAGCTGACTGAAAAACTAAATAATACGTGATAAGTCCCGATAAACATAAAACATGTGTTCAAATCGCGAAAGTTTAAAAAATACTGTGAATTCGCTGCCTTAATGGGTGTTCCCCGATAGTTACAATCTGGGTGTCTTCAAATCACGAGTGAATCGGTTCCTTCTAGGCAAGCGATGATGCGGTCTACGTTGGACGTAGACCGCATCATCGCTTAACATTATTTATTTCAAAAAAATTACTATGAAGGCAAAACGTCTTAGTTCCAAAAAGAAACTACGAAGAACGTGGATTTGTTTTACTTAAACAAAACTTGTAGTGGTAAGGCTCTTTGGTAGAGTTGACCTGGAGCGATACCATATCTTTGCCAGTTATTCAACCGCCAAACAGTAGTGTGCAAATTATACTGTGTTCCACAATGAAGGGTTGAAGGGTTCCTATGTCGTACCCTTCTCATGCAATAAAAGACCTCGTGTCGGACTACAGTATTTATTCTTCACACTGATTTATACATTGCGTACACCAGAAAATCAAACAAGAGATAATTTTTACAATCTTGCATTGTCGGATCTCTATATCTGACGTTTGTAGGGATGTCACCTAATTACAACTATTTTAGTGATGTGACACTAGGTGCAAGAATAGTGGACGATGACAATCGCCACACCACCCCCCTACGCAGAAAGTTACCCCATATGTCAAAATATCTGCCACGCAAAAACGCCATATGAAATACAGCGCAAAATCAACGTTTGTCACTAAATCCTTCATAGGAGACAGGTAGGTATGTACATTATTATTATCTGCCAGTGTAGCAACACAATGGCGAGTAAATAACCTTAGCTTAAATTAATCTAAATTCTTAAATCTAACGCGTCTGCCAGAACGTGTGATATATGGTTGCTTTTGCAAAGGCATCATAGGTTTAGCTCCTAGGGCTGGCTGCGAGGATGGAGTATAAGGTAGTGGTGGCTGTACCACTTCGGTAGGAGGGACACTCGGTACTGGGTAGGGTTCAGTGTGGTCTACGAACGCTGGCTTTAGTCGATCGACGCTCACCACCACTTTGTTGCCCTTTAACTCAAGGGTGTATGTTTTGCCGTCCATTGAGCGTTCTAACACTTTATATGGACCAGTGTAAGGTGGCTGCAATGCACGGCGGACGGTATCATCTCTTAGAAAAACGTGAGATGATGTGACTAGATCCTTAAATATAAAGGAAGAGGTTTGGCTGTGTTGGGTGGCTGGTAACGGGCGGAAGGACGACATCTTTTGCCGTAGCTGTACCACAAAATCGGCAGGATTTTCTACTCTTCCTGATGTAACTGAAGGAATCAAAAGCTCCCCAGGGAGTCTCAGCGGTTCCCCATATACCATTTCAGCAGTTGTAGATTCAAGATCTTCTTTGTAAGCTGATCGCATACCTAATAATACCATTGGGAGGGAACGAACCCATGAATCATTATGGCACATCAAGGCTGCCTTGAGCTGTCGGTGAACCCGCTCAATCATCCCATTTGCGCAGGGATGGTATGAGGTAGTCCTAATACGCTTTGTGGCGAACTGAAACAGCAATCGGTGAAATAAATCCGATTCAAATTGGCAGCCCTGGTCGGTAGTAATGACAGATGGTACGCCAAAACGGGAAATCCATTCTCGTGTAAAGGTTTCTGCCACCTCCTCTGCTGTGATCGAGCGCATGGGCCAAACTTCCAGCCACCTTGACACTCTATCTATGGCTGTTAAACAGTAACGGTATTCATTGCATACAGGTAGAGGCCCGATAATGTCGATATGGACGTGTAAAAAACGACCAGATGGTAAATTAAACTTACCAGGAGGGGCTGAATTATGTCTTGAAACTTTGCTACGTTGGCACGCATTACAAGTTTGAGACCAGACACGACAGTCCTTTTTCATCGAAGGCCAGACATAACGATCTCCCATCAATCGCGTGGTAGCTCGGGCACCAGGATGGCTTAAATTATGCAGTTTGTTGAAGACTGCCTTGCGGAAAGGGGGCGTCAAATACGGACGCGGTTTGCCTGTAGAGATGTCGCAGTATATGGGAGTGTCTGTTCCTGGTGTGCTGACTTTAGTAAGGTTTAGGCTAGTACTGCTTTTCTAAAGGTTAGTAAGTTCTAAATCTGTGGCCTGTGATTTCGCAAGGGCTTCGTAGTCTTCATCTAGAGAGATGGCGTCAATGCCAACACGTGACATTGCGTCTGCCACCACGTTATCTTCCCCCTTAATGTATTGTATGTCCGTCGTGAATTGGCTGATGAATGATAGTTGATTTAGTTGAGGGGGCGGTAGCTTCTCTCGGCGTTGTAAGAAGGCGTACAGAAGAGGTTTATGATCTGTAAAGATCGTGGCGTGCTGAACTTCTAAGATATAACGGAAGTGTTGCACACTTTCGTATACCGCTAGCAATTCCCTGTAGTAGGCCGGCCATTGTATTTGTTGTGGTGTCAGTTTCTTACTGAAAAACGAAAGGGGAAACCACTTGCCATTGACCATTTGTTGAAGACAAGATCCGATATGAACACTAGACGCGTCAGTAAACAGGCCTAGACCGGCGTTGCTAACTGGGTGTTGTAGTAGTGTTGCATGGGATAAGCTTTTTTTACAGATTTCGAATTTCTGCACTAACTCCGGTGTCCAGGGAAATGGTTTGGCGCCTTTACTGTTAGTAGATACCAATGCGTCTATTAGTGGAGCCTGAAATTGGGCAGCACGGGGGACAAAACGTCGGTAGTAATTTAGCATGCCGAGGAATCGGCGCATGCCTTGTACTGTTTGAGGAGGTGGAAAATCCAACAAAGCTTGGATGCGATCCTGAGGTGGGCGAGTACCGTCACTGCTTATATGATAGCCCAAGAAATCTAGTTCATTTACTCCTAAAACGCATTTGGAGGGGTTAATAACTACCCCGTAACTTTGTAGACGGTTGAATAGGGTCCGCAGGTGTTCCAGGTGGAGAGTTTCATCAAATGAATAAACGAGAATGTCATCCACATAGGGAAAGCAGAAATCGAGACCCCGCGTGACCTCATCTATGAACCGTTGGAACGTTTGGCCCGCATTGCGGAGGCCGAAAGTCATAAAAGGAAACTCGAAAAGGCCAAACGGAGTCACGATGGCTGTTTTCGGAATGTCCTCTTCAGATATTGGGATCTGGTGGTAAGCTTTGACGAGATCGATTTTGCTAAAAACTTTTGTGCCAGTTAAATTGTGGGTGAAATCGTGGATATGTCGCACGGGATACCTGTCTGGTACAGTTTTAGCATTAAGTGCGCGGTAATCGCCACATGGCCGCCAGGTGGCATCCTTTTTTAGGGTCATATGTAACGGAGATGACCATGCACTTTTTGAGGGCCGTGCTGTACCACACTGCACCATGTTCTCGAATTCTTTTTTGGCCAATATTAACTTTTGAGGGGCCAGACGTCGAGGGCGGCACGATATCGGAGGCCCATCCGTCGTTTTGATGAAGTGCACGGTATTATGTTTGATGACTCGAGGCAGGCCAGGGGGTCGCACGATGTCAGGAAATTCAGCAACCAGTTCGGTAAATACGGGTTTCCCGGTCGCGACTGCTCGAACACTTGGCTGGTCAATATTAGCTGTGGAAGCGGGAGATGTCAGTCCCGTGGTTCCATCAACTAGTTTTTTATTGCGGCAATCTGGTAAAAGGTGATAAAAGGCCAAGAAATCAGAGCCAACAATAGCTGAATTGACATCCGCTACAGTGAATTGCCAAATAAAATCACGACGAAGGCCAAAATTCAATTTTAGGTTAACCGTGCCAAAGGTTTTGATGCAGCTTCCATTAGCAGCGCTCAGTTCGTAGTTAGTAGCTTGTCTGCGTGACGGGAGCCAACGGTGTGGAAAGCAACACAAATCCGATCCAGTGTCCACTAGAAATTGACGTTTAGTTGCTTGGTCTGTGACAAAGAGGCGGCGACTAATTTTTTGACAATCAGCTGCCGCCGCTACTGACTGCTGTTTAAGTTTTCCGGTTGCCAATTGCATGGGCTGGTACACTTAGCTGCCTTCCGACCCCATTTTTTGTGGTACCAACATAGCTTGCCATCTGATGACCGCGTCGAGGAAGTCGAGCGGTCGCGAGATGGACGGCGCTGTTGTCTGGAAAGAGCGGCCACTTGCTTGCTTACTTCTTCCAGTTGCTGAGCTAATGAACTTAGTGATAGAGTCGATGTTGGGGTCGATGTGGAACATACCACCGCTGCTGTCGGTGCTATCTCGACAATCCTGTCTGCCAATTCTGCAACTTTATCTATATCTAGGTCGGCCTGTGCTGCTAAAATGGCCTGAGCCTGTTGAGGTAGGCGGCGCAACCAGAGTTGGCGAATGATGTCATCTGAAAGAGCCGTTCCTGCAAGGGAGCGAAGGTGACGGAGAAATTGGGACGGTTTCCTGTCACCAAGTTCCTCGTCGCTCAAAAGTTGGCGGACTCTTTTCTCCTGAGATACCGATAAGCGTTGTATAAGCGCTTGTTTTAATTTTTCGTACCTATCTTCCGTTGGAGGGTTAACTATTAAATCTTCAACCTCTCCGGCAAGCTTTTGGTCCAGGTGGCCTATCACATAATTGTACTTAGTCATGTCTCCTACAATATTTGCAATTTGGAACTGAGCCTCGATCTGGGCAAACCAGATTGCTGGTTTATCTGGCCAGAATACGGGTAATTTGACGGAAACCCTGCATACTTCAGGCTGTGTATTTTTTTCCTCGACCTGCCTCTGTAACGCCGCATTCTCAGCTAGGAGTTGCTCAAGCTGTGCCTGAAGTTGATCATCAGCCATTATGGCAATTTTTTTTACCTCAAAATACACAAAATATCACACGCTTTGGCTGAGCGAAACAAACTCCATTCAAGATGTTTCTAAATAACAATGATTTTAACCGATGCCCAAAATTATAATGCTTTTAGATAATAGAGTACCTAAGCAATGTTGTGATACTATTCATTGATTAAAGTTTTGTCCGTGGACTGAGAAATAATTAATAATAATACCAAAGAATTGTCCCCAAGTGGCCGGCGGCTCTAGAGGGGATGCTGATGACAGTAGGCGGAGACCTCTAAGGGCCAGGGGCGAGAAGAATCTCCGGTCGAGGGTCTTAATCTGTCCAACGACTAATGCTTTCCATACGGACAATGAGAAAAGTAACTACGGCGATACGGCTTTCCAATCAGGCAACAACATAGGTAACCACGACGACCAGGCTTTTCTAACGGACACCGATATAAGTAACTCTAACAGCAGTAATGCTGAAACAATAGGTACCTTACTAGCAATCGAAGATGTTGTACAGGAGACTTCGGTCAATAATCCCGTACCCGCGGAGGTTGTAACACGTGCACGCAAGAAATGGACTCAACAAATGAACATCTTTATCTTGCGCACGTACTTCATTTTAACTACATTAGAAACCGATACCAAATCATATCTGACAGATCTACACATCAAATTTTCTGAACAATTCCCAACAATGGAGGTTAGCAAACAAAGAATAGGAGATCAACGTAGGGCAATCATTCGCAATAATTTATTAACACCCGATAAAATTAAAGAAATAAGAGCAGAAGTAGAAAAAGAATTAAATAATCGTACCTGTCAAAACACTACGCTATCACAAAATTTATCACAAAGTATCGGTGGAACTCAAAGAATGCGATGGAGGAACGAAATAAATGAGACAATCATGCGAAATTACTACAGAATTACTCAACTAGACACAAACAAATCAGCATACAGACAGTTACTTCACAAAGCGGTCACTGAACGACACCCTGAAATATCCCACGTTTCTGAGCAACGAATAGCGGATCAGCGAAGGGTAATAGTCAACAATAAGTTAATCAACTCTGAGAGACTACAACAGATCCAAGACGCAGTTTCCATAGAATTAGGCACACCATCGCAAACCCAATCTACAAATGCCAACGTAACACAACACGTACACACACAACAAATGCTGAATGTCTCTCAAACGGACAGCACAAATCAGGATATAACTTCTGAAACTGACATCAACACTGAACGAAATGACACTGGAACTGATTTAAACATACCCGCGAGAGAACATCACAATGTAAATGTAGACGACCAACCAACTAGCTCACAAATTTCATTAGATATACAAACACAAATTGAGAATACTTTAACAGACACCATAGCAAAATACAAAGATGTTGATCCAACTACAAGACCGCCAATTCCTAAGCAAACTCCGTCAAAGAACCTCTCGATGATAACTAATTATGTAAATAAACACCTATTAAAGAAACACATAACTATTGACACTGATTTCCCGACCGTTCAAACCGTAATTTACTGTGCAGCATATGCAATAGTTTTAGCAAATGGAGGTAAAATCAAAGATGCACCAAATATTCAAAAAAGTAGAAACCAAAAGCCAAGGTGGCAAAAACGCCTTGAGTGTAGGATACAGGAACTAAGAGTTAAAATTGGAAGATTAACTGAATATATAAAAGGAAACACAAGCCCGCGGTTAAATAAATTTATTGAGCTAATAAAACAGAATTATAAAATACACTCTCAACACGAAGCTGAAAACACAGAATTAGCACACTTTTTGGATACACTCAAACAAAAGTTAAATGCACTCTCTAGCCGACTACGTAGGTACATTGCAACTACAAAAAGAAAAACTCAGAACAAACTGTTTAACATAAACGAAAAAGTATTCTACAGAACACTTACTGACGAACAGACTGACAACAACCCAGCAACAGAGCTCCCACAACCAGAAATACTTCACAAATTTTGGTCCGAAATATGGTCAATCCCACAAAACCATAACAAAGATAGCGAATGGATTGAACAGGATGCCCAAACGATACAAGATATACCTACAATGGCGTTTGATGAAATTCATATAGACACATTCCAACAGATCATAAAGAAAACACATAATTGGAAGGCCACAGGGTCAGACAAAATACACAACTATTGGTACAAAAACTTTACCTTTACACATCCATGCCTCCTCAATCACATAAACTCTTTTATTAAATCACCTGAAACTATGCCCCCGTACCTCACGTTAGGAACAACATACATGTTACCAAAAGATAAAACAGATTTGAAGAATCCATCCAAATACAGGCCCATAACTTGTTTACAAAATATATATAAAATTATTACTTCTTGCATAAGTGAATTAGTATACAAACACACACAAACTAACAACTTACTAGCAGAACAACAAAAAGGATGCCGTAAAAATAGTCAAGGATGTAAGGAGCAGTTACTAATAGATACAATAGCTTCTAAACAAGCACTTAGAAAAAAGAGAGATATATTTACAATGTACATAGATTACAAAAAGGCGTTTGACTCTGTACCACACACTTGGTTAGTTTACATTTTAGAACACTATAAAGTCCATCCAACACTAGTAAATTTTCTGAAAACTGCAATGTCTCAGTGGCAAACAGTTCTTAAACTCAATATAGGTGATACTTCAACTGAAACTGATCCAATACCGATTCACCGCGGAATATTCCAGGGAGACGCATTTAGCCCTCTATGGTTTTGTTTATCACTAAACCCACTTTCGAATCTCTTAAACAATAGTAATAGCGGTTACAATATAACATGTGACAATACGTCCATTACATTATCACACCTCTTATACATGGACGATATAAAACTTTTTGGTAGCAGTTTACAAGAAATCCACAACTTAGCTGATATCACACACTCTTTCTCAAAAGACATCCAAATGGAGTTTGGAATTGACAAATGCAAAATCCTATCAGTACACAAAGGACAAATAGAACAGAACATATACGAACTCACAGATGGCCAACTAATTGACCCCGTCGACGAAATCTCAGGTTACAAATATCTGGGCTATTTTCAAACTCAACAAATTCACCAGAAACAATCTAAAAATATAATAGAACAAAAATTCACGAGCAGACTTCATAAGATTCTCAACACACAACTTAACGCTAAGAACACAATAAAAGCTATAAACTCATTTGCCATCCCCATTCTCACTTATTCTTTTGGAATAATCAATTGGCCCCAGTCACATCTGATGAGACTCCAACGTAAAATAAATACACTAATGACAAAATACAGGAAACATCACCCACGATCTGCAATCGAAAGATTAACGCTGCCCAACATAGAGGGAGGAAGAGCGCTAATTGACATCAAGAACTTACACAATACACAAATAACTAGACTGCGAACATTCTTCCACAAAAGAGCAAATACATCACCTATGCACGACGCAGCAGTTAATGCCGATCGCAAATACACGCCACTCAATTTACACAATCACAACAAACAAAACAACGAAAATATTAAATCCCCAGAACAAAAACAACAAAACTGGTTGCAGAAATCGCTCCATGGCAGGCACCGCCGCGACCTTTTGAACCCTAATGTCGACAAAATTTCATCAAATCTGTGGTTAAAACGTGGCGAACTATTTCCGGAGACTGAAGGGTTCATGCTTGCAATACAAGATCAAGTGATAGACACACGAAATTACAGGAAGTACATTATAAAAGATAATGCATGTGATCTCTGCCGACACTGCCATAGTGCCTCTGAAACAATACAACATATAACTGGAGCTTGCAGGTCAATCACACAGTCAGATTACAAGCACCGTCATGATCAAGTTGCAGCTATCATCCATCAATACCTTGCTTACAAACATAAACTCATCACTGAAAAAACTGCATATTACAAATATTCACCTGAAGTAGTGTTAGAGTCAGCAGATTACAAATTGTACTGGGATAGGACAATTATCACCGATAAAACCATACATCATAATAGGCCAGATATCACAGTTTATGACAAAAAGAACAAATCAGTATTCCTCATTGACATTGCCGTCCCGAATACCCACAACATAACATCCACATACACTGAAAAACTCACTAAATATACGGATCTGGCCATTGAATTAAAAACCCAATGGAGAGTTCTAACCGTCAAGACTGTTCCAATTATTCTTTCCTCCACCGGTGTGATCCCACATACACTTCACACTAGCCTACAAAGTCTGGACATACACCGACTAACCTCCATCTTGCTTCAGAAAGCAGTCATTTTAAACACTTGCAGAATAGTACGAAAATTCCTGTCAATAGAAGAATAATAACATATGTATATTAAAAAGAAAAAAAAAAAAAAAAAAAAAAAAACTAATTTTCGTTTGGCCAAAAGCCCGCGAATATTAGCTTAACCTCGGAAACGAGAGATTTTCGCAAGAAAAACTATAAATAATAATAATAATAATAAAATCTTTATTTCGGACACTAGGTCCATATCACAGTTACAAAAAACACACAGTATTAAGAATAATAATTAATTAATTAAAAATTAAAATCAAACAAGAGATAATTTTTACAATCTTGCATTGTCGGATCTCTATATCTGACGTTTGTAGGGATGTCACCTAATTACAACTATTTTAGTGATGTGACACTAGGTGCAAGAATAGTGGACGATGACAATCGCCACAGGGTAACGTTTTCAGCTAAATTACTGGTCACAAAGAAATTAATATTGTTAATTAGTTAATTAATTGTTGTTAGTTAATTAATTAATTAGGTGAGGTGACGAGCAATGTGCATGCATAGGTTTGCAAGATTTACAAGTTGAAGTGGCAATGGGCAGGTCACATCGCTCGAAGAACCAATAACCGATGGGGAAGAAAGGTTCTTGAGTGGAGACTATGAACCAGAAGACGCAGCGTAGGGAGGCCTCCCACTAGATGGACCGACGAAATCGTGAGAGTCGCGGCATCCAGTGAATGAAGATGGCAGGCAGCCGTTCTTCTGCCGTGTTGTGGAGTTCTAAAGGAGACACATCATCATCCTCATCAGCCAGAAGACGTCCACTGCTGAACATAGGCCTCCCCCTTTAACCTCCACACTGAACGACAGCCTGCCTTTTGCATCCACTGGATGCCCCATCGGTTATCGGTTCTTCGAGCGATGTGGCCTGCCCATTGCCACTTCAACTTGCAAATTTTAACAGCTATGTCGGTGACTCTGGTTCTTTGGCGAATATCCACGTTTCGGATTTTATCGCGCAAAGAAACTCCGAGCATAGCTCTCTCCATTGTCCGCTGAGTGACTCTGAGTTTTTCCAAAAGGCCAACAGTTAAAGGAGACACAAGCACATTAAAATAGTCCCCTACTTTTCTATGTTTTCATGCAATTATTTTGATCTGCTGAGGAAATATTTTTCTAATAACATTGTTAGTAATAGCACTGTTGCCTGTTACAGGTGTTTCGAGAATTCTTCATACACGCAGACAGCCCTCGAAGGTTGCGTCGTGGAGACTCCACCATTATTCGATACCGACTCTTCAACTACCTCTATGAACCTATCAGCGTAAGTATCCTTAGCTCAGCCTTTCCCAAAGTGGGTGATAACGCCCCTTGTAGGCGCTGCAGGCCTAAAGGGGGGCGGGCGGTAAGAGACCAAGAAAAAAATGGGGGCGTTGTGTAGAGGCTTGGGGGGCGATTAGTAATTTCATTTAGCTAGGAGGCCTCTTAGACACCGACTGCATGAGCTCTCGACTCTCAACTACAACTTGTGAACATCAACTAATATTAGTTAAGAGATTGCTCAAACTCGGTTCGATATTTCTTTCTTAAAACTAATTTATTAAAGGGGCGCTAAAACTAATTTATTCTCAAAGTGGGCAGTAGACAAAATAAGTTTGGGAACCCCTGCCTTAGCTCATAAAGTAACATTCCGATCCCGGCAACCGCTGTGGTCGCGTCGCGGAACCCACTGCTCAGTATTATGGAGTGCTTAACGGGCGTTTATCCGAGTCGCGTAGGCAACAAGACACTCCTTCAGCCCCCGCCAAGTTATAGCGACGCCATGCTAGAGTCAGGACGCCCGCGGGGGGAGTGCAACGACAAAAACGAGCATAGGTCCGACCTCGATGACGCCTGGCGCGGCACTGAACGCGGCGCGCCAAATTTCTCGCGTCCTTTTTACGCTTTTAATATCACTAAAAAACGACACTATTCACGATCAAAAATCTATTCAAATAAAATAATGTTGAATAAAATTACCTTTCAGTGCATGCAATTTCCAGGTTGTTACGAGCTTTCATTAGAGCAAAAAATGAAAAAAATAAACTAAGTCGACTTTGTTTCAGATTTTATTTTATCGAGGAAAGTTTATTCCATCGTGTTTTGAACCAAATCATAAACTCAAACACAGATGTATCTGTGACATGTATTTTTTTCCAGCTCAAATATTGTAATTTAACTGTTTTTTTTATTTAAAACCGTCAAATTTGGTATAAGAGGCTCTTAAGCGTACCTTAACGTGTATGTTTCTAGCATCGTAGCTCCAAAACGGCTGAGCCAATTTTCATTTAGTTTTGTTTGATAGGTGACTTACAGAGTGTTCTTACCGTTCAAGGAAATCTGTTTAGCCGTTTGAAAATTATCAGTAATAAGCGGGGCTTTAAAAAAATATTTTTTTACTTATTAAATTTGTGGCGACATATTCGTTGGTGGCAAGCAAGCTAACGGTACGCTTAATGGTAAGCGATCACCGTCACCATGGATACCTGTAACACCATGAGCATCACAGATACGTTTCCGGCCTCACCCCTTTGCAACAAATTGTGTCGTAAAACACTGTCCCGTAAATAATCACAATAACTGTGGTAAATTTTTTGATTCCCAGGTCCAAATTCAAATCCTTACCGGGCCAGGTCTCGAAGGTCCCTCAGCCCTGGTGGAGTCCGTCTGCGTTCCACCGCGAGCTTCTTCTGCCCGACGAGCTTCCATCACTGCCACCAGTGCTGGAGAAGGAAGGGTCATGATCAGAGCTAAAGCTGTCAACGATGGAGGCTGCGGGAATAATACCAACAGGAGAGGAGTCGGGTAAAAGACAATCATATTTAATATAATCATCATCATCATCATAATCAGCCTTTTAACAGTCCACTGCTGGACTTTTAGCCTACCCACGAAAGGGTGATTAGGCCATATCCACCACGCTGTCCCAGTGCGGGTTGGTGGATTCACATACGCCATTGAATTCCTTCTCCGTACGTATGCAGGTTTCCTCACGATGTTTTCCTTCACCGAAAAGCGAGTGGTATGAAAATCCGTACATAAAACACCAGAGCTCATTGGTACGGGCCTGGGGTTTGAACCCGCGACCTCACGCTTTCAAGTCTAGCGGTTTCCCAAGTGGGCTACCACGGCTTAAATTTAATACAATATAAAGTTCAAATACCACTGACCCAGACCGATGCTAGACAACAAGGGATCGATGTTATTTCTGCACAGAGACAGTTGTAAGGCCTAAGAGAGACATGCCAAAAAAATATGTCATCCAAATAAACGAAATTACTAAACTACTAATATTATAACACTGTTTTAAACTATCACGATTGTTCACTAAAGTTATATGATTATTTACGGGATATTTACCGTGGTAAGGTTGTGGAATGAGCTCCCGATATTTCGGCTTCTTCAGTCTTCCCGTGAACATGGTGCATGTAACTGCACCGAAATATCGGGAGCTCATTCTACAACCTTACCACGGTAAATATCCCGTAAATAATCATATAACTTTAATAATTTTATTTTAAGGGGTTCCGTATTTTTGTAATAACTTTAATGTAAAAACAGTACGAAGACGCACCGTAGTTAGGCCTCCCACTAGATGGACCGACAAAATTGTGAGAGTCGCGGGCATCCAGTGGATGCAGATGGCTTTTGTTCAGTGTGCGGAGAGGGAGGCCTATGTTCAACAGGCCGTAAGCATGTTGTTCGTCTTCTGGCTGATGATAATGAAAAACAGTATTGCGTACTAAAAGCGTAAAACTTGGCATGATTCAAGTACACACTAAAGTATAACAACAAATAGTTTGAATCTAAATAATAATTGATAGGATCATCCATCAATTATTATTAAAATTCTTACTATATTATAATACAGGGTGTAAGGGGAACACTCTCGAAGCCAAAAGAAGGTTATTGTACTCATCATTATGAACCACTTTTACTATGAGACCAACTATGAAATCGCGAAAATCAGCTGTTCTATAGAAAACGGTCATTGACACTCGACAAAATGTATGGAACAGCTGATATTTTTTTCGCAATTTCAGGGCTGGTCCCATACTAAAAGTTGTTCATAATGATGAGTACAATTACTTTCTTTTGGCTTCGAGAGTGTTCCCCTTACACCCTGTATACTTATATTATACCTGCGCGTCATGTTGTCTTTTTGCACTAATTTTTTTGTATTTTATGGTGGTACGGAACCCTCAGTGCGCGAAGCGTCACGTGGCCGGTTTATTCAAATTGATAATTATTATTTTCAGTGACGAAGTCATCATGAAAATAGTAGTAGACCCGGAAGGGGTGCCTATACAAGAACACAAGTCTATGCTGCTCTGCGGAAAAGGTAAGGACAATATACAGGACAAAAATAACTTTGACGATACAACCATTTGGCTCAATGTGCACTTGTGCAGTGCACAGTGCAATGCACAGTGCAATGCATCCGCCATCCAACAAACTCAATAACCCGAAGATCCTACATACAATTCCTGTCCGGGGAGATGTTTTTTTACAATATTCTAGGCATTCATCATCATCATCAACATCAGCCAGAAGACATCCACTGCTGAACATAGGTCTCTCCCTTTAATCTCCACACTGAACGACAGCCTGCTTTCTGCATCCACTGGATGTCCGTGACTCTCACAATGTCTCTAGGCATTCGTTTGACCACAATCTTAATCGAGTCCTAAAGGGTCGGCAACGTATTTGTGATGCCTCTGGTGTTACAAGTATCCATAGGCGACGGTGGCTGCTTACCATCAGGCAGCCCGTTTGCTTGTTTGCCTCCTATGGCATAAAAAAAATATGGGAAACAGATGGGAAGGAAATATGTGGTCAAAGACGTAGCACGCTTGCCTAGGAAATAATTATTCACTTGTGCCTTGAACAACCTCAGATTGTACCTGTTCAGAAAGACTGACTGACACAGATAAGACGCCCCACACCTCTGCTGTTCTGTTTGAAAAAGTAGATTGGAAACGCATTGCGTCTGAATAGGATTTCCAGGGTTCCCTTGTCTTGCGTCTGGTTCTGAAATGGACTGGACGAAATATGGTGATAAAGTTCGTTTAATTAGTAAGATTAAAGTACGTTTGCTTCCATATTGAGAATAAGGCTCAGCTAAGGCCTAGCTTTTTGGCAGCCAATTGGCTGCCAAAAAGCTAGGTATAAAGATAAGATAAAGATAAAGATAAAGATAAAGATTATTTATTTGCACAAAACACGAGTAAATCATACACACATTTAAAAACGCATGCACAATAGGTGGGTTAAAATATTAGTCACTTTGTATCATGTTTTGCCTAGTTTGTAGGCGTACAAATCTAGAGAGATGGTATAAAAATACCGTAAGAATTATTTATATAAAAAAGTATTCATTAAAATAACTGTCGAAATAATTTCAAAAGTTCAAGTATGATGTTATTAATTTAAATAGTCAACAGATAGACATTACTATAATTGTATGATAAACAAATTGACCTACTGCAGTCATTACTAAAATTTATCATTTATAAAATCACTAACTTTGTAATAACATTTCTCGACTAAAAGTTTTTTTAGTTTTGTTTTAAATTGACTATATTTTAGATCCCTTATTGAAATTGGTATAGTATTGTAGATAGTCGGTCCCATACACATTATACTGTGGTTCATTAAGGTGGTTTTAGATGGGCGATTACGACATCTGTTTTGGTCTCTACGATTTCTTACCGCTAAGCCAGATATTGCCGGGAATAATTCTGGATTAGTTTTTACGAATAAGGCAGTTTCCAATATATATAGAGACGGAAGCGTAAGAATTTTATGTTTAGTAAAGTAAGGCGTGCAACTAATAGTACTTTCTAATCTAAACATCGATCTGATACAGCGTTTTTGCCTTTTAAAAATAATCTCTTTGTCGGTTGAGTTACCCCAAAATATAATACCGTATCTGAGGACGGACTCAACTAAACCATAGTAAGTGGAAAGTAATGTATCAATGTTTAAGGTACTAGACAGTTTATGAAGTACATAAGCTAAGCTTGAGACCCTCTTAGAAAGACTATCTATTTGATTTTTCCAATTTAGTTGTCTGTCAATTACTAAGCCCAGAAATTTTGCAGTATCTACTTCATTAACCATATTGCTGCCATGGCTTACTGTAATGTTAGATTTTTGTGGCCCTCTTTGTCTAAAATGCATTACATTTGTTTTATTTATGTTAATTTTTAAATTGTTATTGTTAAGCCATGTAATTATATCTGATAAAGATTTATTAATATCAGTTTCATAAGAGTCAATGTTTTTACGTGCTATCGTTATTGTACTGTCATCAGCAAACAGTGTCATTGGTTGAGTTGTAGCGTTAGGTAGATCATTAATATATATTATAAATAAAAGAGGTCCCAGGACACTTCCTTGTGGAACCCCATATATTACATTACGTTCTTTAGACCTTGATACCTCTTCACGCTTTGTTTTAATATTAATTCTGCTAATTTCAGTAATTTGCTTTCTTTCAGTAAGATAAGATTTTATTAGATTTAAAATATTTCCCCTTATTCCGTATGCCTCTAGTTTACTCAATAATATTTTATGATCCACGTAATCAAATGCCTGTGTCATGTCACAAAATACTGCACATACTGGAGATGTTTTATCTACATTTGGTAATACTGATTTCATAAAATCATAAATGGCCATATTAATAGTTCTGTTTTTCCGAAAACCTTTTTGTTCTTTGCAAAGAATATTGTTTTTCTCTAAATAGTTATTTAATTCACCATATATATATTTTTCAATAATCTTTGAAAATATTGATAAAAGTGCAATGGGTCTGTAGCAGTCTAGTTTTTCTTTATTGTCTTTTTTAAATATTGGTTTTATAATCGTGGTTTTTAAAGCTTTTGGAAAAGTTCCTGTTGAAATGCACAGGTTAATTATATGACTTAAGGGTACACAAAGTTGCTCATTTACAGCTTTTATAATTTTAGTTGACACCTCATCATTGCCTACACTATAGCTGTTTTTAAGATTTTTTATGATTTTAATAATGTCTTGTGGTATGCACGGGGCCATAAACATAGAGTTTGTGCGAGTTTTAATATTTGATGTGACTTTATTTCCAGAGCCTGCAATAGGTTTAACTTTATCAACATAGTAGTTATTAAACATATTGGCTATTTCTAGTGGATTTGTAATATCTTTATTATTATGATTTATTCTTAAGATTGGCTCTTTCGGGAGATTTAATCTTGTTTTGTTAATAATTCCCCATGCAGTTTTCGATTTGTTTTCAGATGTTTTTATCTTATAGTTATTTTGTGCACGCTTGGTTAGCCCAATAATTTTTTTAAATAGTTTAGAGTAAGTAGTAAATTTATTTTTATTTATTACTGTAGGTTTTAATCTATACTTCCACAGAAGTTTCCTTTTATTTTTACTGCAAATTTTAATACCTCGCGACACCCATTTAGTCGGTTTGCAGACATTTTTAACGACCATCTTATATGGAAAACATAGATTATAATATAATTTAAAGTTCTCGATAAAATGGTCATAAGCAGCGTTAGCGTCAGTGAGATTATATAATTCTTCAAATGGTAACTTTTTTAAACACATCTTAAATTTCTCTATGTTTTCCAAGGAGTAATCGCGCTGTTTTTTGCACCAATATTTTAGTAAAAGTTGTTTACGAACTGGGTATTTCATTATTAAAGCACTGTGATCAGATAAGGCCAATTCATGCACTTCCGTCTTACAAGTTTTATTGTTGTTATAAGCCATATTATCTATACAGGTTTGGCTTTGAAATCTCGTCACCTGTTTTAGCGCAAGTTTGAAATTATAATTGTTTAATCTACATTCGAAATCTGATACTACTTTAGAGTCTTTTAATACATTAATATTAAAGTCGCCTGCTATCACTACTTGTTGATAATTTTTACGTGAAGTCAAACTTAACATTGCCTCAAATTTATTTAGAAATGTTTCTAGATTGGTCGACTTAGGTACTCTATATACACATATAATTACTATTTTTAGTCTAGTCAATTCTACTGCACAGCATTCAAATACACTAGTTAAAGAAAGTTTTTGAAATTCTGGTAGCTCTCTCCATTCATGACCGTTTTTCACTAAAATACAAGCTCCTCCTCTAGATATATTATCTCTGCAAAATGATGCTGCCAATGTATAGTTAGGCACATTTAGATATTGCCCGTATCCAACCTTCATATTATGCTCTGTAAAGCACAATACGTCTACTGCCATATTTTTTTCTGTAAATCCCTCCAAAGCGACTACTAATGGATCAGTCTTGTTGATTAGGCCCGCTATGTTTTGGTGTAGAATGTGGAGATATTGATTCACGAAAAAATGTTGACTGCATAATATGATCTTCCTTATTTGTTTCATTCATCTCACATTTGAGTTCGAAATTTTGTATATTTATAATGTAGGTTTTTAGTGTTCTGAAAATTACACTTAGGGCATTATTATTAATTGTCCCAGAATATTTATTGAACATTGTATGATCATAATTCAGTTTTCTGTTCGTATCGAATATGTAAGCATATTCATGCGTTAATCCGTCTAAATATAATAAGCTATTAAAGTTTTCAACCCGTCGATTATATAATAGGTATTCGGCCATATTTCCGCATTTGTAGTTTGGCAGACACACTATAATGTTTGTATTTTGAACTTTTAGTAATGTCTCTCTGATGTCTGTTACTAGGTTAAAATAATTGTTTGTTTTATTAAAATCTTCTTCTCCTATAAGTATTATACAGTAGTCTTTCTTTGTGAATTCTTTTAATTTCACGTCTATTCCTTTAATTAGCTCTCTCACGTTTCCATTTGAGTTAAGATAATGGCATATGTTGGTGCCGTTATTCCAAGTGTCTTCTGCTATTGATAGTATTTTATTTTGTTTATTGCAGCTAAGAATGCAAACTTTCCTAGCTGGATTTTTCTGTTTTTGAACGTTTTCTGTTATTTTTGGTTTTAATGTCCGGTGTTTATTTTTTGATTGATTACACGGTGTTTCATTGATCAGGACATTTTTAAGAGGAGATTGTTTGCTGGGCAGATCTTTCAGTAAAGTCTGCAGCTCCACAGAATCCTTTTGTTGACTTTGTCTTTTTGATTTCTTTTTTGGGGTTTTAGCTGGACTGTGAGTAATTTGCTTGAGTAAATCATATTTTTTTAATATATCTTCGTTACTTCGTTTTAATTGCGTATTTTCAAACGATAAATTTTCGATCTCATTGTGCGCACTTTTTAATTGTAATTCAAGAGCTTCGACCCGCTCTTGTAGGTTTTTAAAGTCTAAGCTTTCGTCCGATATATCAGGCAGACTAGTCGTCGATTTATCCAGCGTTTCGGACAGCAGCTCACTGTCTGTTTGATTACTTTGATCTATTGAAACGGACTTGTTGCGTTTACGAAAAGTAATATTATCCAAAAAATTCATCTTGTAATAAGAAGCTCCTTACTTCCAGAAAAAGGAACTGAAAAAAGAAAGCAAAACAAACGAGAAAAAAGAAACCAAAACAAATTCAGAGCAAAAATAACTTTCCGACACCGAGATTCGAACCCGGTAACTTCAACTTGCAAACCGGTCAGTATACGACTAGGCCACGATTGCTAGTGACTCGAGTGCCGAAAATATTGTATTCAACAGGTGTTTTGTAGTTATTTAATGTTATTATAGGGTAGTTTTTTATGTTAACTAGTATATTTTTTTTTATGATCATAAATTAGTATTAATATTATTGTTAAATAAAATTTACTATTTAATTCAAAATAAAGTACTCAAACGCCCTCTGACGGGAAATATTTCGTTTAAAAATGCTTATCGCACGGACTGTCTATTCAATACCAATGCAATGGCGTGCTGCTATTGGTTCGCTAGCTCACAGTTGAAATGGTTTAGTGGCGTGACGTTAACGTATGATTTGAAAAATACCGTCTTGCGATATGTAAACAATGTCGTTTTACTGTAATCTTGTGTTTATTTGTGTGTATTTTACTCACAGTTGTGCAAATCCAGTATAATAAACTCCTCCAAAACTATTAAAGCGCGGTTCTGTGTTTATTTGTGCAGTTTAATCGAATTGTAATAGTTACATTTACGTCGCACTACTACAGCGTGTATTGTTTAAATTACTGCGTAAGTATTGTCACAAACACTTTTAGTTAGCAATTAGGCCTTTTTCTTTCAATTAAACTGTGAATTAACTCAAAACTAGCTTTTAAATTATTTATATCAATAAATTAGCGATATTCAATGTTTACTTCACGGCAGTGTTGCCATCTCTTCTGCGGTATCCTCTCGAGACCAGTGCAGAAGCCTTTGAAAATGGTAAAAATGTGAAAAAAAATATAGTAGGATGAAACCCATTGGAAAAGGAAAAGAAGAGAAGGTCCTTTCATTTTTGTTATTCTCTTAACAAAAATGAAAGGACCTTCTCTTCTTTTCCTTTTCAAGAGAAGGTCCTTTCATTTTTGTTATTCTCTTAACAAAAATGAAAGGACCTTCTCTTCTTTTCCTTTTCCAATGGGTTTCATCAATCCTAAAAATAATTTACGGGTGATCTGAGGTCGGGAAGTGGAAGGGCCACCCTAATTTTCAATCGAAAATTCTCACGTCAAAATATCAACTTTTTAAAAAAGTCGGTAGGCTTTTTGTTCGTTGAAAATCTTTACTTTCTGATGGTATAAAAAAAAATACATTACTATGGTAAATGTTCTCATAAGACATCTACAATATTTTGAGAAAGTAGTAGTTTTATACCTGGCACGTAAAAGCGACATTGTTTCAGGGTAGATATTTCGATAACTCGTACCTATGAAGCACTTTAATTCCACTTTTATTTTGCAAAACGCTACACTGTGGATGCCAGAATGGGTGTTCCCCGTTAGTTAAAATCTGGGTGTGTTCAAATCACGAGTGAATTTGTTTCTTCTAGGCAAGAGTGCTCCATCGTAGACCGCATCAAGCGAGGTGGCGGTCAAACGCAAACCTATTATAAAATTTAAAAAAACTTTGTAGTATGACGGCATCGTTATGTCAGGCATTTTGATACTAATATCATAAACTATGTTTATGTGTAAGAAGCGTAATATTTAGCTTTAGACCGTTCACTATCATAATTTCAGCCATAGGAGTCCACTGTTGGACATAGGCCTCCTCCATCGATCTCCAAAAGGACCGGTTGGAAGCGGCCTGCATCCAGCATTTCCCTGCGGTCTCTTTTAGGTCGTCTATCCATCTTGTGGGTGGACGTCCTACACTGCGCTGACCAGTCCGTGGTCTCCATTCCAGAACCTTTCGGACCCATCGGCGATCTGTTCTGCGTGATATGTGCCCTGCCCACTGCCACTTCAACTTGCTAATCAAGGCCGTCCACTATAAAACTACTTTATAAAATATACTTTTAATTGCTTTCAGATAAATCAAATTCCACTAGCTCCCAAGTATCCTGGACCTTTTCTCAAGCTGAAATGATTCCTGGCACTGAATCCTTAACTGTATGGGCAGCCGGAGACATCATTGGACCTTTACTTGCTGTGAGTTTTTCTCTTGCTAGTCTTATTTTTCTGATAGCCAGCCTTCGGTAGTGTAAAACCAATGACAATATAATCACTTGACTGCTCATCTTTTACCCCGCATGAGGCAAAGGTTCTAACATGTCAACCTAAACTATTTCGAGCGGGGCCAATCCTAGGCGCGAATTGAATGAATGACTTGATTTTCCAATCACAAGTGTCGAGTCGCGCTGGGTCTCCAATCACAAGCCCCAAACAAGCACAAATGTAGTGGTTAGGGTTGTTAATGGCATGCTCACAAAAAGAATTGGTTGTTTAGCTTATATACATATATTCTCAGGATGCCGACTCCCTAGTGCTGCTTCCTCGAGGTTGTGGGGAACAGAACATGGCACGGCTCGCCACCAACCTGGTGGCGCTGCAACACCTGCACCCTCACTCGGCCGCCGCGCTGGCCGCGAGGGAACACGTCGCTAGAGGTATACATCTACTGGGTTACGCGGAATGTACTAAGCCAAAAGGCTTAGTACATCCTTCCGGTAGATCTATCATTCCGCCGCCGTCCGTATACCATTATCTGCCGTTTCTGTAGGTCTATCACATAAACGTCTACTGCTGAACAAAGGCCTCTTAGAGAGGGGTGTTGCCATAATCCCCACGCTTGGCAGGTGGCTTGTGTTCGCAGTACGTTCACCGTGTACTAACAGGACGCTGCTGCCCATCCTCCGACGGTTGTGGTCGCAGTTTTCGGACATACCCGGGTCAAGAGGTCTATAGTATCCATAAATATGTGTGATTTTGCATATAGTTAATAGTTGTTGAATGAGAGACTCTTTTATTATTCAAATAAATAATTTGAACGTGTTCCCCCAGGGTTTACTCGACAGCTGCAGTACATCCACCCTACGGGAGGTTTCAGCGCGTTCGGTGCGTCTGACGTCACTTCCTCCACTTGGCTCACCGCCTTCTCGCTCAGATATCTGAGGAGGGCTCATCAGGTGGGGAACAACTTGATCAAATAAATTATCTGTTTTTTTGCGTATACTGTACGCAGTCTTTCAAGAGAGCTGCATTCTCTGATTGGCGGTTGCACTCCGCCAACGTACTGCAGGGTGAGCGGCTGAAAAAGTAATCAGAAAACTGATCAGACCGTGCCTTAGCATATTAGTTGGTAGTCAGGCAGACAGACATAACAGAATCATAATTCTGATTCTACTCTCGGTCCATTGCAAAACTCCAAAAAGGTATGAGATTCCAGTTATGCAATAACATGGGCGTCCCTATACAGGGTGTAAGGGGAACACTCTCGAAGCCAAAAGAAGGTAATTGTACTCATCAATATGAACAACTTTTACTATGGGACCAGCCCTGAAATCGCGAAAAAAATATCAGCTGTTCTATAGAAAACGGTCATTGCCACTCGACAAAATGTATGGAACAGCTGATTATTTTTTCGCTATTTCAGGGTTGTTCCCATAGTAAAAGTTGTTTATAATGATGAGTACAATTACCTTCTTTTGGCTTCGAGAGTGTTCCCCTTACACCCTGTATAAGGGTGGGTTTAAGGGGGCCGGAATAAACAAGGTTTCTCCTCAGGTCCTGATGCCAAACCAGCCCATTCCGCCAGCGATAGAGAACGCAGAGCGGTGGCTTCTGAACCAGCAGATGGAGAACGGATGCTTCAGGAATGAAGGACAGGTGTTCCACAGGGAACTCAGGGTAAGATGGTTCACGCAAAAATAGATAAGCATAATTGTTTTGTTTGTATATTAGAATAGTTTTAAGCGCAACGTAGGTACTAAAAGAGACCGCAGGAAAACGCTGGATGCAGGCCGCTTCCAACCGGCCATTTTGGAGATCGATGGGGGCCTATGTCCAGCAGTGGACGTCCTATGGTTGAAATGATGATGATGATTGTAGGTACCCTATAGCATTGCCTTAGTTTATCTATTAAGATGTTATAAGTGTTTATTAATAACTAATATTATAATGAAGAAAGATTTGATTGTTTGTTTGCATTGAATAGGCTCCGAAACTACTGAACCGATTTGAAAGATTATTTCACTGTTGGGAAGCTACACTATCCCCGGGTGACATAGGCTATATTATATCTTCAAAAAAATAAGGATCTTTACTAAAACTCCAATAATGTAACCGAAGGTGTAAAAAAATTAAATATACACCCCTGCTAAGCCAGGATGCGTTGCTAGTTAATAATAAACTAGACGAAATCAAAGTCTATCCTTTATAAGGGCTGTGATCATAGCCAACTCTTTCTAAGATTGTTCATTGACTATACTCGTAAAAGAAATAGACTCAGCTTTCTTTTTCAGGGAGGTCTAAACGAAGAAGGTGAAATAGCCTCAGTTGCCCTCACAGCCTATGTTATCACGTCCCTTCTAGAGAGTACCTCCCCCCTCCCCTCCCGCGTACTCCGCAACACCCTCTCCTGCCTTCGAGCGTTACCCCCCCTTAAATACAACCCCCCTGCTAGGGTTTACGCACATTCTCTACTGGCGTATGCGTTTATAAGGCTCAAGAAGTATGAAGAGGATTTAAGAAGGTAAATATTTGTGAAGCGTTTAGAAATAAGGATTGTGTGTATGCCTCGAGCATTCATGCTCACCATCAATGGCACCTTCTTGCGGCGGCGTCGTGTGTCGGGTCGCTCTCTTCCCTCAGATATAGTTGAGGAGGGCGATGGCTGGCACATGTGTCATACACGTGAGGGACCGTCCATTAATCACGTGAGACTTGAATGGGGGCGAGGGGGTATGCAAAAATCACGAAGTGGGAGGGGGGTGTAGTAAGATATCACGTGTATTTATTTTTTCGTCAAACGCGCGATTTCTAAACCGAAAAGCGGCGTGTAGCGTGACTTTGCCAATCAAAAAGAACCTGCAACATTTTTGTTTAGACATTTTTGTCATGGTCCTTAATTTTAGAATAAAATTAGATTATTCTTTATTCCTGTGTTTAAAGATAATATTTAAAAAAAATATGATTCTTTGTAGGTATTAAAAACTACACGTGATTTGGGGTGAGGGGGGGGGGATTAGTCTTAAACCTCACCACGTATCACCAAGGGGGAGGGGGGGGATAAAAATGCTTTAAAAAACATCACGTGAGTAATGGACGGTCCCTGATCGGGTGTTGCTTGCGGGTCGCTGGCCTGCTCGCGGTACCTATACCTACACACAACACTAGTACTAACATGACTACCTTCGATTAAGATATCAATAACTTTCCTCTCCCTGTATTGTAAATAGCTAAAGTGAATTAACAAAATTATCGTAGTTAAGTATAATAAGTCACGGATCCTGATGTCAGTGGAGTTACAAACAAAAATATTTGTGAGGCTTGGATTTTTTCTACCTTCCTTTACCTACTCAAAAGCTAGGTCAGCCTTACGGCGCATGACGGCTAGCTGTTTTAAGCAATTCAGTTTAGGTGATGAAAAAAGTTGAGCGACCTCAAATCGTATCTAGAAAGAAAGAAAGAAAGAAAAGAAAGAAAATAAATTTTATTCGACACCTTTACAAAAAACTATCCGGGATTATTATCTGGGCGCGTTAAGGTTCACGTTCGCGTGATTTTCCGAACGGCGCTGTTTTTGCGTTAGTTTGTGACCGCGTAAGTGGTTGGCCGTAAGGTCCCTGAACTATTACAGCTTTGTTACCTACTTGATGATTTGTTACTTTAAATGAGCTTATTTATCTCTAGGAGCTCACCTCATTTTCAAAAATCTTTAAGAGCGCCTGGTTAATGCGATGCGTGACCAAAATGCTGGCGTGTTTCTGACTTAACGTAAAGCATTATCATTCAACGTGGTAATGCCGCCATCATGCTGGGTACGCTGCCAACTGGTAGTGGGCTTGAGCATTTGGATTGTCTTTAGACCTTCAACGGTCTATGGGCAGTCTAACTGTATTTGTAGTTTTAGCTTGTATTTTGTTTAGTTAATAAAGGCATTTATCTCCATAAGCTACATTTTATTTATCAGGACCAATGAAGCGAGGTCCGAAGACCTTCGAGCCACCAAACCCAAGTCTGAGCGAAGTTCCGAAGCCAGTCGGCTGGAGAAGGGCGGCCTGAAGGAACACGAAGGTCTATTAGAAGTGATGGAACTTGTTAAGATGGCCACCAGGGAAGGGGAGTTCCTGTGGTGGGAGACAGGTTCGTAAAACAGTGGAAATAAAGTTCCTTAGTAAAATATATGGGGAAGAAAGGTTCTTGAGTGGAGACCACGAACCAGAAGACGCAGCGTAGGGAGGCCTCCCACTAGATGGACCGACGACATTGTGAGAGTCGCGGGCATCCAGTGGATGCAGAAAGCAGGCTGTCGTTCAGTATGGATGTTAAAGGGGGAGGCCTATGTTCAGCAGTGGATGTCTTCTGGCTGATGATGATGAATAAAATCTATATATAAATAAATATTCGGGACGTTTTGCACACACGATCATCTGCCCCCAAACTAAACAAAGTTTGTACTATGGCTGCTAGAGACTGATATACCTACATACATAATATATATTTTTAAATAGATGTTAACACTCAGGTATAGAAGAAAAACTAATGTTCATCACATGAATGTTTGCCCTAGGTGGGAATTGAACCCACATCCCTAAGCGTAGAAGGCAGATTCACTACCAACTGGACCAATGGGCTATGGTTATACCTTATAAAATAAATAAAATAAAATAAAAATAGCCTTTATTCTCTGATACTAAACTCTACAGTACTATTAGTTAATTTTATGCTTAACAACCTTATATATAATTTTTTTTTTATATATATATGTTAAATAGACACATTCAGACTGTATCACCAGCACCATTTCCACTATCAGGTTGTCCTCCCTGGACATAGGCCTCCTCTAGAAGTCGCCATTCTTTCCTATCCCTTGCTGTTCTACGCCACCCCTTTGGTAGGCCGTCCTCCCACCTTCTTTGTGGTCGTCCCCTTGCTCTCTTCCCATCTCTGGGGTACCAAGACACGCTATACCTTACTACTTGAAAATATTATATGCGAAAGAATATCGTAGAACAGTAACAAAATACTATTTGAGAACCTTCCTCATTTTTTGAAGTCGGCCAATGACCATAATCAAACCGGGCCATCAGGCCCCACGAAAGGATACCAGACTAATTATTTTGTATCTTCTTCAATGATGACAGCATTTAATATCTTTTTGCATAACCCTTTTACTCCCTCAGTATTTCTGTTCTCCTGGTTGTCATAAAAATATAAATATTCGGGACATTTTTTCACACACGGTCATCTGACCCCAAACTAAGCAAAGCTTGTGATATGGCTGCCAGAGACTGATATACATACATATATAGTTTTAAATACATACTTAAATAGATATAAGAACCAGATATAGAACAAACACAAATGTTCATCACATAAATGCTTGTCCTAGGTGGGAATCGAACCCACGCCCCCCAGCGCAGAAGGCGGGTTCACTACCAACTAGACCAACGGGCTATCTAGTTTTTATTATATGTCTAGCTCATAGTTTTTGTTCCAAACAAATGAAGAGTTTTTTATGCCATATCTGGCAAACAAGTAGACCGGCTGCCTGATGGTAAGCAATCACCGTCACCTATGGATACTTGTAACACCAGAGGCATCACAACTTAAGAACCTCGCCTTTTGAAGAACCCAATTTTGTAGCTTCTTAGAAACACCGCGGAGGGTAGTTCATTCCATATTTTGCAAATGTGGTCAAAAACGACCGCGTAAATCGCACAGTGTGCGACTTCCACTGATCTATGACATGTTGATGAACTTTCAAGAAGTGGTGGCTAGTGCGATGATAAAAACGTGAAGCCGGCATCAGATCAAACAGTTCTTCAGAACACTCCCCGTTGTAAATGCGATAAAAGATCTTCATCAGCCAGAAGACGTCCACTGCTGAACATAGGCCTCCCCCAAAACCTCCATACTGAACGACAGCCTGCTTTCTGCATCCACTGGATACCCGCGACTCTCACAATGTCGTCGGTCCATCTAGGGGGAGGCCTACGCTGCGTCTTCCGGTTTGTGGTCTCCACTACAGAACCTTTCTTTCCCATCGGTTAACGGTTCTTCGAGCGATGTGGCCTGCCCATGCCACTTCTACTTGCAGATTTTAACAGCTATGTCGGTGACTTTCGTTCTTTGGCGAATATCCACGTTTCGGATTCTATCGCGCAAAGAAACTCCGAGCATAGCTCTCTCCATTGCCCGCTGTGTGACTCTAAGTTTTTCCAAAAGGCCAACAGTTAAGGACCATGTCTTAGTACCATATGTCAACTGCGCATGTTGAGCGGCTCTAGGTGTTCGGTAAAGTATGTCGGAGAATCAATGTTGAAGGGGCGGTCGTATATTCCTCAGGTAGTTTATCGACGTCGATAGAAGCGACGAGCTACGCGCTGCTGGCGCTCCGCTCGAGTCCCTCCGCACTGCGGGAGTTCGGCGCCGGCGCAGTGCGCTGGCTCGCCGCGCACCGCGGACCTTCCGGCGGGTTCGTCTCCACGCAGGTCAGTTCCACCAAGGAAGATAGACTAAGAGGAAAGACAATAGCGGAACATTAGAGCGTAGATCGGAAATTTGCCTAAAAACGGTATGAACTTAGATGCCGCCGTAATTTGAGCGTCGTATAGGTTGTCTCGAACTTCCGAAAGCGCTGCAGTCAGATAATGTACGAAAGGGTTCTACAAATTACCGTAGCGCTAGTATCGCAGTCAAGTTTCGCAAGTTGGCGCTTTCTAGTTTCATATACTTAAAAGATTAAATCGGATTATCTATTTAGATTGGTACTTATGTCATAAACTCTGGTTTCCAGGACACCTTGGTAGCTTTAGAAGCGCTATCAGCCTGGTCGTCGCTCCAACCCTCTCCCTCCAACCTGACGGTGTCAGCTCGCAGCGGCTCCGTCTCCAAGGTCGCCAGGCTCGACCCTGCACTCCACATACCTGAGGTGCTCAAGATGGGGATAGGAGACCATATCACTATTGGAGTTGAAGGTAACTTACTTACTCCACTGGCGCAGCGACGAGAAGTTGGTCTCGGTCTCTAACACAAAAGAACGTCAATATAACTTGGAGCCCGCGTAAGTCCGACTACAAACTACTAGACTAGTTCTTAATTAAGAGCCTCTTATACCAAATTTGACGGTTTAAGGGTCCTGTATACCCTCTGCAGGTTTCTCTCTCGCACATTTTCACATTATTGAAGATATAAAATCAATGAGTATGAATTTCCAAAAACTAACAAAATCATGTCATGGTGTCTATCGTAACATTACAAACAAAGAAATTGTCAATTTGATATATTTTAATTTGACACAGTAAAATGGTAACAAGTGATTTTTATTTCTCGTGTCATGTTATTCCGTCAAATTACAAGATATCGAAGCAAACATTTCTTTGTTTGTAATGTTACGATCATGATACCTACTACCCAAAGGGACGGAAAGCTTCAAACAGAAAAAACGAGCAGAGCGAGAGGTACCACGTTTAGCCATTTGTCCCTTTCTAGTGTTGACATAATCACTGGTACAAATTCCAAATTCTGGTACAAAGTTTTCATACTTTTTTAATATTTTTATACAGAATAGATCTATTCGTCTGATGGTAAGCAATGGTGTGGCCGAGGATGGAACACGTTGATCTAGAAGAAATCTATTCATTCTAGCCTTGAAGATGCCTAGATTGTAGTTCTCAGGAAACAAGGACGGCAGGGAGTTCCATTCTTGGACAGTACGTATCATAAAAGACGACCCAAATCATTGTGTTCGAATTTTTGGAATTTCCATGTGGAAGGGGTGATAGTGTGCAGTCCTTCTACTTGTCCTGTAGTAAAAGGGGGAGGGTGGAATAAGGTCATGAAGCTTTTGCTCACACTCATGGAAATATATCCGGTAGAAAATAGACAGACAAGCTACTTTACGGCGGTGCTCGAGGCTTTGTAATTTATTGGCGACTAGCTTGCTGTCACCAATCAGCCTCATAGCACCCGTCGAATAGGTGGCAGCAGTACTCAACACACGTATATACTTATTTATTCCTTATTTTATATCACTACAATAATAAACGGATGCACCCTAAATAATCACGGGAGTATTCTTTTAGATATGTTTCAGAAATAAAAATTAACTATTTAAAAATGATGCTGTTCAAATTACGTACTACCCAAAATAATACCAAATTTACGGTTACAATATTTTTCCAACAGTGGCAACACCACACATTAATACGTGTTCATGAACGTCATTGTATATAAGACATGTAGTGTGAAAGGGACAAATGGCTAAACGTGGTACCTCTCGCTCTGCTCGTTTTTTCTGTTTGAAGCGTTCCGTCCCTTTGGGTAGTAGGTATCATGGTTACGATGGACACCATGACATGATTTTGTTACTTTTTGGAAATTCACACTCATTGATTTTATATCTTCAATAATGTGAAAATGTGCGAGCGAGAGAGCTGCAGAGGGTATACAGGACCCTTAAAACAATTTTATTCATTTAAATTACAATATATGAGCTGGAAAAAAATAAATGTCACAGATACATCTGTGTTAGAGTTTATGATTTGGTTCAAAACACGATAATATATACCTACTTTCCTCGATCAAAAAAAAATCTGAAACAAAGTCGACTTAGTTTTTTTTTTTCATTTTATGCTCTTATGAAAGCTCGTAACAACCTGGAAATTGCATGTACTGAAAGGCAATTTTATTCAACATTTATTTATTTTGATACTAGCTTCCGCCCGCGGCTTTGCCCGCGTTGTTCTAGGGAAAAATTATGAAGTACTAAGCAAAAAGCTTTATTTTAGGACGCGACTAAATACGTTTTATGTATTTCATCCTGGATATTGATGGTCAGTAGGTACACGGTGCTTTATGAGCAGGAGATCTAAAGTTAAATTCCTGGCCTGGCTGGGCCGTTTGTGGCCCAGCGAACCACGCGACCTAGAAAGTTTTTTTTTTCTTTTTTGTACGTCACTTGTGCTTGATACTCGCCCTCGAGGCCGCTTGCGGCTCAGCGAACCACGCAACCTAGAAAGTTTTTTTTTTCTTTTTTGTACGTCACTTGTGCTTGACACTCGCCCTCGCGGGCCGCTTGCGGCCCAGCGATCCACGCAACCTAAAAAGTTTTTCTTTTTTCTTTTTTGTACGTCACTTGTGCTTGACACTCGCCCTCGCGGGCCGCTTGTGGTCCAGCGAACCACGCGACCTAGAAAGTTTTTTTTTCTTTTTGGTAAGTCACTTGTGCTTGACACTTACACTTGCGGGCCGCTTGCAGCCTAGCGAACTGAGCAACCTAGAATTTTTTTTCTCTCTTTTTTTACGTCACTTGAGCTTGACACTCGCCCTCGCGGGCCGCTTGCGGCCCAGCGAACCGCGCAACCTAGAAAGTTTTTTTTTTTCTATTTGGTAAGTCACTTGTGCTTGATACTCGCCTTCGCGGGCCGCTTGCGCAACCTAGAAAGTTTTTTTTTTCTTTTTTGTACGTCACTTGTGCTTGACACTCACCCTCGCGGGCCGCTTGCGGCCCAGCGAACCACGCAACCTAGAAAGTTTTTTTTTTCTTTTTGGTAAGTCACTTGTGCTTGACACTCGCCCTCGCGGGCCGCTTGCGGCCCAGCGAACCACGCAACCTAGAAAGTTTTTTTTTTTCTTTTTTGTACGTCACTTGAGCTTGACACTCGCCCTCGCGGGCCGCTTGCGGTCCAGCGAACCACGCGACCAAGTTTTTTTTTTTTCTATTTGGTAAGTCACTTGTGCTTGACACTTGCCTTCGCGGGCCGCTTGCGGCCCAGCGAACCGAGCAACCTAGAATTTTTCTCTCTCTCTTTTTTTACGTCACTTGAGCTTGATACTCGCCCTCGCGGGCCGCTTGCGGTCCAGCGAACCACGCGACCTAGTTTTTTTTTTTTCTATTTGGTAAGTCACTTGTGCTTGACACTTGCCTTCGCGGGCCGCTTGCGGCCCAGCGAACCGAGCAACCTAGAATTTTTTTTTCTCTCTTTTTTTACGTCACTTGAGCTTGATACTCGCCCTCGTGGGCCGCTTGCGGCCCAGCGAACCGCGCGACCTAGAAAGTTTTTTTTTCTTTTTTGTACGTCACTTGTGCTTGACACTCGCTCTCGCGGGCCGCTTGCGGCCCAGCGAACCACGCGACCTCAAAAAGTTTTTTTTTTCTTTTTGGTAAGTCACTTGTGCTTGACACTCGCCCTCGCGGGCCGCTTGCGGCCCAGCGAACCACGCAACCTAGAAAGTTTTTTTTTTTCTTTTTTGTACGTCACTTGAGCTTGACACTCGCCCTCGCAGGCCGCTTGCGGTCCAGCGAACCACGCGACCAAGTTTTTTTTTTTTCTATTTGGTAAGTCACTTGTGCTTGACACTTGCCTTCGCGGGCCGCTTGCGGCCCAGCGAACCGAGCAACCTAGAATTTTTTTTTCTCTCTTTTTTTACGTCACTTGAGCTTGATACTCGCCCTCGCGGGCCGCTTGCGGTCCAGCGAACCACGCGACCTAGTTTTTTTTTTTTCTATTTGGTAAGTCACTTGTGCTTGACACTTGCCTTCGCGGGCCGCTTGCGGCCCAGCGAACCGAGCAACCTAGAATTTTTTTTTCTCTCTTTTTTTACGTCACTTGAGCTTGATACTCGCCCTCGTGGGCCGCTTGCGGCCCAGCGAACCGCGCGACCTAGAAAGTTTTTTTTTCTTTTTTGTACGTCACTTGTGCTTGACACTTGCCCTCGCGGGCCGCTTGCGGCCCAGCGAACCGAGCAACCTAGTTTTTTTTTTCTTTTTGGTAAGTCACTTGTGCTTGACACTCGCCCTCGCGGGCCGCTTGCGGCCCAGCGAACCACGCAACCTAGAAAGTTTTTTTTTCTTTTTTGTACGTCACTTGTGCTTGACACTCGCCCTCGCGGGCCGCTTGTGGCCCAGCGAACCACGCAACCTAGAAAGTTTTTCTTTTTCTTTTTTGTACGTCACTTGTGTTTGACACTCGCCCACGCGGGCCGCTTGCGGCCCAGCGAACCGCGCGACCTCAAAAAGTTTTTTTTTTCTTATTGTTAAGTCACTTGACACTCGCCCTCGCGGGCCGCTTGCGGCCCAGCGAACCGCGCGACCTAGAAAGTTTGTTTTTTCTATTTGTTAAGTCACTTGTGCTTGACACTCGCCCTCGCGGGCCGCTTGCGGCCCAGCGAACCACGCAACCTATAAATATTTTTTTTTCTTATTTGTACGTCACTTGTGCTTGACATTCGCCCTCGCGGCCGCTTGCGGCCCAGCGAACCACGCAACCTAGAAAGTTTTTTTTTTCTTTTTTGTACGTCACATGTGCTTAACTAACACTCGCGGGCCGCTTACGGCTTGCTAAATCTGTTAAACAGTCGTAGAGTTGAGTGATTGAAATTATGCTACAGGAACTTACATATTGTCGGCATAAAATAGCCTTAGTTTTAATCCAGGGAATATGCTACCTCCATACCAAATTTCATCGAAATCCGTTAAACAGTCACAGAGTTGAGTGATTGATGTTATACTACAGGAACCATAGATTTTTTCCGGGTTAAAAGTAACTCATGTGATAGTCCAAGGAATATTGTACCTTCATACCAAATTTCATCGAAATCCGGAGTTAAGTGATCAAAGTTATCCTACAGGAACCACTCATTTTCCCAGGATCAGAATTAGGTTATGTTATAATATTATTCAGTGTATAATCTACCTCCATACCAATTTCATCAAAATTTGTTTAACAGTTACATAGTTGTGTGATTGAAGTTATCTTATAGGAACTGTAAAATTTTCCGGGATAAAAAGTATTGTGTGTTTTAATGTGGCTCCTTGTCTGTTTCTTTACCAAATTTCATATTTATTTGTTGAGCCGTTGTTAAAAAGAATGATTATACCATCCCACGGGAACTGTCAAATTTTCCGGGATAAAAAGTGGCTTGTGTTGCAATGTGGCTGCTTGCCTGTTTTTGTACCAAATTTCATACTTATTTGTTAAGCCGTTGTGGAGATTTGTGTAATTGAAATTATCCTACAGGAACCGTGCATTTTTTCGGGATAAAAAGTAGCCTATGTGTTAATCCAGGGTATAAGCTATATACATTCTAAATTTCATCCAAATCGGACCAGTAGTTTCGGCGGTGACTTCAGCCAAACATACACACTTACACACTTACACACTTACCCACTTACACACTTACACACAAACTTTCGCATTTATAATATTAGTAAGATAAGATATTTTTGATAGTGAATAGTGTCGTTTTTTAGTGAAATTAATAGCGTAAAAAAGACGCGAGAATTTTGGCGCGCCGCGTTCAGTGCCGCGCCAGGCGTCATCGAGGTCGGACCTATGCTCGTTTTTGTCGTTGCAGTCCCCTCGCGGGCGTCCTGACTCTAGCATGGCGTCGCTATAACTTGGCGGGGGCTGAGGGAGCGTTTTGTTGCCTACGCGACTCGGATAACCGCCCGTTAATATACTAGGAACAATATAGACAAATGCTCGCTCAGCGAGATAAAAGATAGAAAATCTGGCAAGAAGAAATCGCTTCTACAACCAATATACTACAGACTTTCCATGGCAAAAAGATTTCCTATTCACATGGGTCGAGTATTGTATAACAAGTTGCCAGAGGGTATCAAATCCACTAACAGTTTGTCCTATACAATTGCCTTTTTACAGCAAATGATATTGTTTGTGAAATGACGAGACATATTGTGAGTAATATTAAGTATTATTTATTCTAGAATAGGTATAACTAATGTTAGTTTCAATATGTCAATAAATGATTCTGATTCTGATTCAAAGGTCCGTTGAAGGTAACTATAAGATGTAAGGTAAGACGGACAGGCGACCTAAAAGAGACCGCAGGGAAACGCTGGATGCAGGCCGCTTCCAACCGGCCCTTTTGGAGATCGATGGGAGGCCTATGTCCAGCAGTGGACGTCCTACGGCTGAAATTCAAATTCAAATTCAAATTCAAATTATTTATTGAGAATAAAAACGGACAAATTCCACTAACATTTATCTCACATACTGTTAAACTAAAATAGATTTCCTAGTAAAAATAGGAATAATAATATAAAATTACTAATATAATAAATACAACAAATTGCTGTAAAAATATGTCAACATAAAATTAGTATGTCATACAAATTGTCATTATAGTCATCGGCTTTTTTGCCCCTGTCCCATTGATCAGTTAAATTTTCACAATAAGTCAAAAAAGCTTTCGTTACATTTTTCCAACTGTCACAAATAATATCACAATCAGTGTTGGTAGCAAGGAGTGCATTGAAGTGGCGGCGGGCGCGAATTAGCGGAGACATGGAGCGCGCCATGGTGCGGCTGTGAGCCACGTGGAAAAACTTGGGCAATTTTCCACGCCTATTAGCCGGAACCCCGGGTTTATCTGGCACAAACAAAGTGCACAATAAATTGTGCAGATGCAAGGAGTCAACCGATCCTCTGAGCACCTTGCAGCAAGTAGTAAGCTGATCCAACATCCTTCTCACTTCTAGTGAGTTGTAGCCGAGCTGGCCGAGCAAGAATTTAGTTGGGTACATGAACGGGTAATAACCGTGAAGCTTCTTATACAGCGATCTTAAGAAAGCTTTTTGAACCTTTTCAAGCATCCGCACATAGGTGACGTGGTGCGGGTTCCAGACACATGCGCTCGACTCCAGCTTGCTTCTGACTAACGAGTTGTACAATGTTCTAATAACTAACGGATTTTTAAAATCTTTGGCATTTCGTAATACGAAGCCCAGACGACGATAGGCCTCTTTAGCGAGATCACAGATGTGATCATGGAAATTCAGGGTACGATCAAATGTCACTCCCAGATCCTTAATGCTATTTACCCGATTTATACATAGATTGTCAAGATGATAATTAAAATTGATGGGATTTCTTTTGCGGTCAAACGTCATTACATTACACTTGGTCACATTAAATGTCATTTTGTTTTTCGAGCCCCATGCACAGATTCTATCTATGTCCTCTTGTAAGGTAAGACAGTCACGGGGAGATTTTATTTCGAGAAAAAGCTTAAGGTCGTCGGCATACAAGAGACATTTGGCAGAAGTCAGCACTTTAGGTAGGTCGTGCACCATCATTTTAAATAATAACGGACCAGTGATGGAACCCTGGCTTACACCAGATCTGGTGTGATAGGGTCCCGAAACGTGGATACCATGCTTAACATACTGCCGCCGGTCTCTCATAAAGTCCGCAAAGAAATTTAGGAGGCTGGGAGAAAAGCCGAGGTCACATAGCTTTTTTAACAATATATCGTTATCAATTTTATCAAAAGCTTTTTGAAAATCAAAATATATGACGTCAACCTGAGAACCACGATCCATGGCATCGGATATATAATCAACTAAGCCTAACAAGTTCGTATTTACGGAGCGACCCGGTCTGAAACCGTGCTGCTCTTCACCTATTTGTTGTTTCACTTGTCTATATATTTCCTTATGTAGGATGTACTCGAAAACTTTAGCGGGCGCGCTTAGAATCGCTATTGGACGGTATTCTTCCACCGTAGTTCTATTACGACTCTTAGGAATTGGGGTCACCCTGGATAACTTCCACTGGTCAGGGTACTTCCCATTTTTAAGAGATATATTTAAAATATGGTAAAGTGGAGAAATAAGATGTTTTTTACCCGTCTTTAGAATAAAGTTAGGCAAGTTATCGGGGCCTGGTGAGCTACCTATCTTTAATTTGTTAAGACCGCGCTCTATGTCTTCGGGAAATATAGCTGGTATACTAACGCAACCACTGCCGCCGGAACAGTCTAGTCTCATACACGAGTTGACATTCAGTGCTGGCAATTCATCTAGAAAAACACTAGCGAAATAGTCCGCGAAGGCCTCGGCAGCTTCCACCCCAGTACACAAGTCACCTTTATAAGAAACACAAGGCTCAAAACCCCCCTTAGATCTAAGTCTATGTACATGACTCCAAAATTTTTGTGGACACTGTATCAAGTTTTCTTCGATATGAGTCATGTGCGATTTGTACGCTTGGGAAATGCGAATTTTCAAACTGGCCCGTAACTCCGAAAATGTCCTATATGTAGCGTTACATTTTGTGCTCAACCAAGCTCTGTGCAGCCTAGTTTTCCTCTGAATATCTTTTATAATGTCTGCATTAAACCAAACGGGATACCTATTGCATTGTGCACGCTGCCTTTTCTTTTTTGGGACCGACAAATCAAACAATTGATAGATAATGTGGTAGAAAGCTTCAGTCGCGACTGAAACGTCATTAGACTCGAGCACAGACGCCCATGAGGTTTCTGCAAGCAATGAGAGAAAAAGGGAGATATCTATCTTTTTGAAATTCCAATCGCGCGATGACTCAATGTTGCTCGGCTGTAGTCGGGCACGATCGTCATGCGATCGGAGAGTGAGAGCTATCTCGAGCGCGGGGTGGTACCGCTCTTCGATCTGGACGAACCCCTCGGCGGCCGCGCGCACGCATACCGGCCGCTCCGCCAATTCAGTGCACTCCTGGGCCAACACTACGTCAAGAGTACCTCCGTGAGAATTAATTACGCCGTTGTAGTCGATTAAGTTACAGCAAGTCAAGAAATAACAATAATAATTTTTAATATCACTAGAGGCACTATTCATATTTAGATCACCTAAAATGAAAAATTTACATTTCGAGGCAGCTAAGAAGGATTCTATTTTATAAAATAAATTCATGTACACGGCATCGGTAGCTTTCGGCTTGATATAAACGACGCATACAACAAGAGAGATTCCGCGGTACGTGACGGAGGCCCACAGGTCTTCTGCGAGCTCCGACTCCAGTTCCTGCCGGCGGCATACGGCGACTTCCGGTCTCGCAGCAAGCAGCACGCCCCCGCATGGCGTCACGCGGTCGCGGCGCAGCAGTGTCCAGCCATCCGGCGTCACCTCAGCATCTTCCACTGAGCCGTCGAGAAACGTCTCGGTCGCAGCGACCAGCACATGATCCGCGACTAGCATGCTGGCACGCCACGTGGGTAACTTAGTCTTCAACCCTCTGACGTTTTGGTAGTAGATGCCAATGTATGCGGGTAACACGGTGCGCGGCTTACTGTGAGCCGACCCCCCGGCGAAATGTTTGACTTTCCGAGGTCATAGGGGTGCGCTTTTTGTAATTCACCCACTTCTTAACCCGCGCGTTTTCTGGCCACACATTTATCGAGACACACTTCTCGAAGCAATCTTCTGGGACTCCTATTTTAAAAGAGTTGTAACTATTTGAAGTCTTCAGCTGTTCTACAGTGACCGTTCTTAGCGGGCAAAGGGCCCCCAAGTATGTTTTGACTTCATCCACTCCAGATAGCATATTCCATAGATGGATATGTTTACGTGGCTCGGCCGCTTTAAGAGACGTCACTGCTGGCCCCGCAACGCAGCGCAGAGATATGGACTGGTGTGATTTCTTATATCGAACTTCTGTCCAATTATCATTTGTTACCGCCAACGATTGTTTGTTAAATACAGGACCCGACTCGATGAGATTGGCCGGGGTCATGTTTGCACGTTGTGATAGTCGAGGAGCATGGTCCCGAAGGGGTGCGGTCGCGAGCACAGGTGGCGACGCAGGCGCGAGTGCAGCAGGTGGCGATGGCGCCAGCGCAGGCGCGAGTGCAGCCGTCGGCACCGGCGCCAGCGCAGGCACTGCCCCAAGTGGTGGAGCACGCTGCGGCGCCGGCGCAGATGCGGCGGACTTCGGTACAAGCGCGGGTGCAGGTCGCGGGGGAAGCTGTGCGGTATCGCCTGATACCCCGGTCTTAAATCTAGTAGACGGCAATGCATGCGTCTGGAGCGTATTGGAGCTCGTACCAAAACCACTGCATTCATATATGTTGAGCTGATCGAAAAGTTTTCCTATTTGGCATGCATATGTCTCAATCTTCGCCTCAAAGTTCACAATTACAGAGACAGACTGGCAGAGCTTTTTATCGTAATCCGCTATAACGGAGACGGAATGCTCTAGTTGCGTTTTGTACAAGTCTGTACGAGAGTGTGATTGGGAAAGTTGTTCCCTCATCTTAGTCAATTCATTGCGTAAGTCCCGAAATGATGATGATGATGACAGATATAAAAACTATTTGCAAAATTATTAGTAAGTAAGTTAGGTTCGTATTATAAGGAATATTGTGCATCCTTTTATCACAGAATGTAAAAATTTTTGTGGAAGCGTTTTGCAAAAGGCTGTATGAAAACTAATAAAAAAAAAGTCTACCCCCGAAAGGGTGATTGGGCCATATCCACCACGCTGGCCCAGTGCGGGTTGATGGATTCACATACGCCATTGAATTCCTTCTCCGTACGTATGAAGGTTTCCTCACGATGTTTTCCGGTGAAGGAAAAGTAAAGGCACTATTCATCATCATCATCATCAGCCAGAAGACGTCCACTGCTGAACATAGGCCTCCCCCTAAGCGGGGGGGTTTCCATAATCCCCACGCTTGGCAGGCGGCTTGGGGATCGCAGGAGGTTCCACTATTCAAGTAGGAGGATGCTGCTGCCCATCCTCTAGTGGTTCTGGTCGCAGTTTTAGGACATACCCGAGTCCCTATTGTTTATACATAATTATGTCTGTATCCAGGGTCAGGGTGTGCCCTGGTGCAGGCGACCCGCAGCTACCACGCTCCATCATCAGCTCGCAGCCAGCAGCGGCTGTCGGTGCAGCTGTCAGTGCACACGGAC
The DNA here is from genome assembly GCA_932305915.1 of Agriopis marginaria. Classification (NCBI taxonomy): domain Eukaryota; kingdom Metazoa; phylum Arthropoda; class Insecta; order Lepidoptera; family Geometridae; genus Agriopis; species Agriopis marginaria. The sequence goes on from OW029932.1 coordinate 15,093,279, forward strand.
GGGACGTTCGACTGCGACGCTACTGGGTCCTGCTTCTGTGCCGCTCTCATTGAGGTACCTATCCTTCAATGATCATCATCATCAGCCAGAAGACGTCCACTGCTGAACATAGGCCTCCCCCTTTAACCTCCACACTGAACGACAGCCTGCCTTTTGCATCCACTATGCCAGCGACTCTCACTATGTCGTCGGTCCATCTAGTGGGAGGGCTACCTACGCTGCGTCTGGCACTGCTTACTATGCTACAATTCACGTCAAGTCAAAGGCTCTTGCTTTACAAAGCGAAAGTCCGACCATACATGGAGTACTGCTCCCATCTTTAGAACGGAGCACCCAAGTACCAGTGATGACATACGGCACTGAAACGTGGTTTCTCGCTATGGGCCTCATAAGCAAGCTCAAAGTCGCACAACGAGCTATGGAGAGGGCTATGCTCAGGGTTTCTCTACGAGATCAAATCAGAAAGCATTCGAAATTGAAACTCTCTGAAGACATGTGTTGGAAAGACTTGGCTTCTTATGGAGTCTGAGTTCTTCTAGAAGCGATTGGTTGGTTCTATGCGCAGTCCATGGAATACGAAGCATTTTCCTCCAGCACCACATTTCAAGGGCGTCTATGCGCTGTCGATCTTTACTCTAAGTATTAAATAATAAAAAATGTGATTAATTCCAGGCGTGTGCTGTGTGGAGCGGCTCCTTCCCCGAGATGGCGTTGATGGAGGTGACCCTGCCGGGCGGGTATGGCGCAGACGCAGCCAGGCTCTACTCCCAGCTTCACCAACATAACACACGTAAGCATGCCATATAGCAAGGCCACAGAAAATACATTGGGTCAAAGTGCTTCGTTCGGGTTTTTCTATTAACCATTGAAAATGAAAATGAAAAATTATTTATTGTAGCAAACGTGGTACATTGTGATGTTACAAACTTGTTTTAGCTGGTACACACTTAAAACAGGTATTATAAGAGCGCAGATGCCTATATCACAGGTTTTTTTCCTAGCATAGGCATCTGAAAGACATTATGAGTGTAGATATAATTATTTATTTATTTATTTAGTTTATTGGCACACAAAACAAAATATGGTCAAAACAATCTAAACTTATTGTTTGTACATACATTGATAGATGTAAAATTTCTTCGACACATGATAATTATTGTACAAATGTCAATAAACAAATTTGAATTTGAAAAAAAATATTTAAAAAAACTAAAGTCCCTCACGTTCGGACGTTCCAAGTACGTCATACAATATTAAATCTACATGTTATACATGGTGTCAGTTATTTTAGCACTACAAAGAGCAAGGAATCACTCACGTGATTAACAAACCATAAAAGGCCTTCTGTCAAATAGTACGTAGACTTTGGAGTCTCTAGTATATAAAAAATTTCACAACCACGAGCAATAAGCATTTTTTCCATTACTTATTTATTTTATTTTATTTTTTGTTCAAAAGGATGTCCAACATCTTGGTTACAAATGTATCATAAATAAACTTAAATAGATACACAAAGCCAGTTACAGCTCATCACGGATAGAAAAATAGTAATAATAATATCTAAGAATGAACACTGAGGATACAATAAATACATAATGAAAAGAAAACAGAATTAAATTAAAAAAGAAAACAGATAACAATAACCAAATTAGTTAAAGAATTCACTGCTCGACAACCGCCTGGCCAATGTAATGCTAGTACAAAATAAGTCTAAGCCTATTCACTTATCAATGGAGTTATATGTATTGCCCACTCGACACAAGTAAGAATTTTGGCTATAATTTGTATTGTTTATATTCATATATTACTTATATATAAATATTTATGTTTTCCAGTGCTTCGTCGCATAGAAGTGAGTCCGAGAAGTTCTCGCGCGAGCCTGTACCTCGCCCCCCGCGACGGCTCCGGGCCTGGCTCGGGCCCCCAGCGCGGGCACGCCTGCTTCAACATACACGCTGTCGGCCCCCAGGCCCGCACCAGACCCGCCTACGTGCGCCTCATGGACTATTACAGACCCAATGTTAACGATACACAAGTAAGAGGACAACGCTAGCATTAGTGATAACGCTGACAATAATGCCAAAACAAACATTAGTGATAGCACTGACAATAGTGTCTACACTAACATTAGTGATAACGCTGACAATAGTGTCTCAACTAACATTGGAGTGGAGGTTAAAACGGGAGGCCTATGTTTAGCAGTGGACATCTTCTGACTGATGATGATAGCATTAGTGATAAACTTGACAATAGTATCTAAACTGACATTAATAATAGCGCTATAACATAATTTCCTTATATTGAATAGGCTTAATGAGAAGCTTAATCATAGTCAAAATCATCCAAAGTAGGTAATCCTATCAGGAACATCTATCATAATGCAATATCTAAATACCAACTCTTCGAATACATTACCAACTAACAAAATTATCTAATTCCAGATCTACACCATCCCAGAAGAATGTCCATCACGCGTCTCCCACGAATCAAGTCAAGACTTGACATCAGACAACCTCTACAACAAGGCTAGATCTATGTCAGACAAGGATGAAATACTTATCACACACGAGTTCAGTTTTGAAGATATACCCGAAGGAATACCGCTGGATGACCCGCTTTACGATAATCTAACTAGAGAAGATAAAGATAAAAGTGATTTGAGGAAAAAAGATAACAATAGTGATAAAACTAAAAATAGTGACAACACTAACATTAGTGATAACTCTGACAATCGTAACAATCCCAACATTAGTTACGCTGACAATAGTGACAAAACTAGAAAAGGTAACAACACAAACGATAACACTGGCTTTCATGACAAAACTAACAATAATGATAACGCTTACAATAGTTTAATAACTGAAAATAGAGACAATAATGGAAATAATGACAATATTAACAATATTGATAGCACTAAAAATAATGATAATACAAATTATAGTGATAACGCTATCATCATCCCAAGTGAGACATACAGTCCTATTTACACAAATCCTTTGCCTTTTATCCCCACAAGTAATCAAGAAATATCACCAATGAGAAATGTTTTAATCAGAATACCCAATGTAATTGAAGCAAATGAAAATTTACGACAAAGTCCTCGAGGTCAAATTGATGCTAAATTGGATTTGGAGAACAAATTAAAGCTGATCAACCCTGATCGCAATATAAATATTCAATCAAAAGATAATGAAGACGGAGATGAAGATGCTAATACATTTAGTTCTGGGGATAAACAAATTAATAAATTTTATAAAAGTTTTGATGAAAGTGATGAGGAACAAGGCGTAGAGACAACGACAACATACAATACAACACATAAAATTTACAATGAGAGACAAAAATCAATCACTTCAGAAACAACTACAAAAACCAACTTACCAAATGATAATAACGATGCCTTAAATTCAAACAATGATTTAAACAGAGAAAAAATACCAAATCATAGAATAGAAATTAGAGATGAACACAAAAATAATCCTACAGTTGACAACCCATTGCTAACTGACTTCCATGTTATTGATTCAGAGAAAGATCTAGAAGTACCGTCTGGGATCGAAGGACCAGTCCCAGTTACGGTCTTACCACCTATAGGTTTTATACCACCTAAGCATTTTGTAACGCCAGATAATGTGCCGAATAATTTTGACTCACAGAATGGTGTACAAAATAATTTCGCTCAATGGGAACGAAATAATGTTTTTGCTCCACATCATTCTGTGCCAAATAATTTTGCCCCACATATTTTACTGCCAAATCATTTCAACCCACAAAATGCGATAGACAAGTTTTCCCCACAGATGTCTGTGTCTAATAATCTACCCCCACAAAATGCACCAAATAATTTTGTCCTGCAAAATTCTGTACCGAACAGTTTTGTCCCTCATAATGAACCAAATAATTTTGTCCGACAGATTATACCAAACGATTTTTTCCCACAGACTTCAGCAACTAACTTTGCCCCACAGAATTCTGTACTTGATAGTTTTGCCCCTCACAATGTACCAAACAATTTTGCCCCACAGGATGCACCAAGTAATTTTAACCGACTAAATTCTGTGCCACAGAATTCAGTCCCAAATAAAGTCGTCCAACCATCCCGCCATTTTGTGCCTCCACCGCCAATAACGGCGCTACAAGCGCCAAGTAATAATATTTTCTATGATCAGACACGGAGGTTTTAGTTAAGTGCCTATTATTGATTATCATTTTCTGAACTGAAGTAAATTTGACAGCTCCAAAATTGTTGCCATTTAATTTAGGTTTGATAGATTAATTTAGTTCAAAAGTAAAGCAAAATCGACGTCCATGTTTTTTGTAAGCTGGCAAGTGATTACTTCTTATACTGCTCACAGGAGTAAAGATATCGAGTCATAGGATATAGTTTGAGAGATTGTAGTTGAAATTGCTTTGAAGGTGGGATGCTTGCCCTTTTCATAATTAAAAAAAAAAGCAGAGGCAGTTTCAGTGTTTGCGCGTGCGCTTAGGACTAATATAAACCATATTTAGTTGACAACAGTATGTATTATTGTAATAAATTGCATTTAATAGACTAGATTAGAAGTAAGTCGGTAAGTTTTTAGTAGACATGGAACAACTGAATCTGTTAAGGTGGTCAAATAATAGAACTAACATTTTCCATGGGAAGCTCTCAGTTTTGTTAAGAAAATGCGCTGGTGGCGCTACACTTTAGAGTTATATTGGTGCACTGTAGTTAGGAAGAGCCATTGTGTTGATCATCTTTTGAACAGTAGCCATTGTGTTCTAAATTTAGATACCTACATTGTAAGAGTAAACACAAAAAATAAGTCAGTACGCTTAGTCCCAGATTTGATAGTTTACGAAAACTTTTTTCGTTTACGTCCGAAACACTGAGATACGACGTCGCACCAAAGCTGCAGACGTCGTAAAAAGGGTGAAGGAACTTAAGTGGAACTGGGCAGGACACATGGCCAGACGTAATGATGGCAGGTGGTGTACAGCAGTAACTGCGTGGTGGCCGAGACTAGGTTGGCGGAACCCAGGCCGACCGAGGATGAGGTGGACTGACGACATCAGAAATACTGTCGGGAACGAGTGGATGCGAATAGCGAGAGACCGGGGAGAATGGCATAAACAAAGGGAGGCCTATACCCAGCAGTGGGTCACTCAAGGCTGATGATGATGATGATGATGTTCCATACATTTTAGTAAAGCGCCTCTATCGGAAACGTGGACTAACTAAAATCGGTAGTAATCGGCGGTATAGATTGCTTCACTCTAATACGAAAAAAGTTTTCGAATACCTTTTAGCCCAGCAATGTATGGAACAATACGAAAACGAAAAAGTTTTCGAATACTATCAAAACTTGAACTACAGATAACATGAAACGCAGAATACAAATTAAAGTCAAAAGAACAAATTAATTGTCATAATTTGTTTTAATAATTCATCCCCATTTCACACGTAGAACCCGAGCTAGCTAAAATAAATAAAATAATTTTTGTTATGCTTTTAAAAATGTATATCTATTATTATTTACCAAAACTATAATTATTGTACAATTGGATTACCATATTCATCTCAACAAGCTCTTGGCCTTTTTTAATCATACAATAATTAACCAATTTGTCATACTCTTGTCATAGCTATCCATAGCTGCTAAAAATGTTTAATTTTATGCCTTATGTACTTGTACCTATGGACGTACATAGGCCATGTCGAATTAGAAGTTATTTATTTAAGGCTGTGAATAATAAAAAAATACATAAAAAAGGTTATATTTTCTTTGCATACCTGCATCTTCCTTCCCTCGTATACACTGAAAATCAGCAGATTTCTCGTACATTTGATTAAGAGACGAGCAAGTTGTTCACTCGATGGTAAGCGTCACGCCTGGCCATAGCGCAGTTTTTGTAGTGCCACCCACATTGTGAACTTCAAAATCTTACACGGCAGACGCTCGTCTCCCTAAAATTCACTGCAAACACTTCTTCGATACTGGTTACGACAATACCCTCCAAACTTACAAGCTCAGCCTCATGATCATTATCCATAGGACGTCCACTGCTGGACATAGGTCTCCCCCATCGATCTCGAAAAGGGCCGGTTGGAAACGGCCTGCATCCAGCGTTTCCCTGCGATCTCTTATAGGTCGTCTGTCCATGTTGTGGGTGGACGTCCTACGCTGCGCTTACCAGTCCGGTTGAGTCGCATAACGAGCTATGGGGAGGGAGAGAAACCCCGAGCTAGCTGCTAACAGATCGAATCAGAAATGAGGAGATCCGTAGACGAACGAAAGTTACCGACATATAGCACACCGGATTAGCAAGCTGAGCTTCACTTAGTTTTGTTACAGAGGTAGTTTATTATATTTATATGAGGTACAGTGCCACGCCACGTCACTGTCGATATTTTGATGGACCCTTAGAATGGGTTTATCAGCGTCGGACTGGCCATATTGTCGAGGTGGCGTTTGCCAGCAGGGCCCCAGCCTGCGCAGGCCCTCCACCAGCCTGGCTGGTGAGGCGGTAAGTAGGATAGGGGGTATCCAGTCTCGAGCTGGCCCTTCCGGCCCAGTCCGACCCTGTGGGTTATTATAATGTAAGTATGTAATGTATACATTTTCATGTCTGTGCTGCTAACCATTGAGTAGTTCCCTAATCAGGATCCCAGATACCCAGGATCAGTACCCTTAGTACAAGTTTTGATAGTATTCGAAAACTTTTTTTCGTTTTCGTATTGTTCCATACATTGCTGGGCTAAAAGGTTTCGAAAACTTTTTTCTTATTAGAGTGAAGCAATCTATACCGCCGCTTGCTACCGATTTTAGTTCCTCCACGTTTCCGATAGAGGCGCTTTACTAAAATGTATGGAACAATACGTAAATGAAAAAAGTTTTCGAAAAGTATCAAATCTGGGACTAAGCGTACTGGAATGTCACGGTAAGACTTAAAACGGGCTTTCATAATAAAATGCACAAAGTTTCATGTCAGTGCTGTTGAAGAGTTCCTTTATCTGGAGCTAATTCTGGATGTCGATTCAGCGGCCTTACGGCCAACGGCTAACTCGATCAAACTAACGTTAAATCCGCTCAGTTGGAAAATCACGCGACCGCAAACCGTATCATACCGTACCAGCCGCTGCCAACGGATGACCAGCGCTGGTTGTTTACGACCGGCATCTTGCCGAGTTGGAGCCGGTTTGTGACAAAAAAATATAATAAGCTTTAGTTAAGATTAATTTAAATTTAAATGTCTTTTTACCATTACTATTGTATCTTTTTGCCACAAATAAATTGTCTATGTCTATATAGACGCGTTAAGGTTCACGTTCGCGTGATTTCCCAACTGAGCAGATTTAACGTTAGTTTGATACCGAGTTAGCCGTTGGCCGTAAGGCCACAGGTCATGCTTACCATAAAAATACATTGTCATTAGAACTGAACTCCGTAGGATAAGAGGAAGTGGTTATCATACATTTCGGCACCATATACCTACATAATATATGAATTGCCATACCCAAATTGGGTCATTATGTTTTTATAAGTTTCACCTATTTAGCATAATGTGCAATAAATGATTTTACTTTGACTAATTCAGCTTGCAAGATTATTACTAAACAAACAAACATTGAAAGTTAAAACAAAACGTCAAAAAAAGTTACAGCTTATTATTAGCCTATATTGGAACTCTGAAACTGCTGTCTGGTCATATTTTGATCAAACATACCACGATGAAACCAGCTATCAAATAAAAAAAACTTCATTCAAATCGGTCCAGCGGTTTACGAGAAAAATAACATACACACTAACTTGTGGGTAAAACAGAATTCAAAGCAAAAAAGTTACTGACCCTTAATGACATCTACCAAACCACTTTAATAGTAGGTCAAGTCCACAGATTTGTATAGAAAGCTCAAGACTTCGTCATCTGGTTACTGTTATTATGCTGTGACTGGACGCGGTGCGGCGCTGGTGACTCACTGCGCGACATTTAGCTGTCATATTTCCACATAGTAAATAAACACAACAACAAACTTATCTGCAAATTGAACGAGGGAGCCACCACCGCATTTTCTAAACAAAACATATAGCCTACAAGGAAAATGTTAGTTTCCACCATTAGGCCAACTAGCTCATAAGTCGGTCACCACAAATTCAGACCGAGCTCTATGCCAATAATAACTGGGTAACACCTATAAATAAAATGATGCTATTCAACTGTATTTACTATTTCCAGTCAAAATACTAAGGCTGGTAAATCCTAGAAAATGCTTGCTTTCGCTTTATCAGTTCACTGCCAGTGAGTCTCGTCAAACAAGGTCCAGCCGTTTTGGTGTCCATAGGGAACATAATATATATTCCCTACTAGCTGCGCCCTGCGGTTTCACCCGCATTGTGATGAAAAATGGTTATGATGATGATGATGAAAAGTAGCCTATGTCACTCTCCGTCCCTTGAACTATACCCATGCAAAAAATCAGGTCGATCCATTGCTCCGTTGCTGCGTAAAAGAGGAACAAACAAACCAACTAACTTTTCGCATTTATAATATTAGTATGATGGACATTTATTTATAGAAAAGGCGAGGTGTGTATGTATGATTTTGACGGGACTTTCACTGGCTTTTGATATAAGGAGTAATCCACGTGAGTGAAACCGCAGGACGCAGCTAGTATTGAATAGTTATACTTTGCCCAGAAATATTTGTATAGAAGGCACCTAACAAATGCAGTATTTTGTAGTTTATTCTAACATACTATAGAATCCTGAACTGGCAGATAGCTTAAATTATGAAAAATATTTCCTTGAATGAAATAAAAACAGAACTTAGCAACATTTTAATATATATTTTTATTCAAATGAATTCAATCATACATTAAAGAATACTTGTATTTATAATGTATGTTTTTTTATTAAAATAATTATAATAATTACAAAATAAACCTTAATCGGCATTATAATAGTTAATACACATTATTAAAAAAATTACGCTTTCGTACGCACTCGAAGCCATTCGTATGGACAATAATTATTATATTCTTCTAACATTTTTCCTTCCTTTTATTGGAGCGTCATTCGTTTGAGCAACACACTGTTTCATTTGTAAATTGAAAAATATTGAAAATTGTGCTCTTTGCTCATAATCATCATGGCATATAAAGCTAAAGTGGACAAATCGTAAATTAACTATAGTTAAATGCACCATTGACAGCTTCCCTACCTTCCTGTTTCATTCACGGACTAACTCTGTAATGCAAGCAATATCTGAGGAATAATACTGAGTTAAAATAAACATATTATACTTAAGGTGTATACACACCAAAGGCCGGCAGCCGAGCCCGGCGGCATGGTACCAGTGTTTAAACGCCAGCTCGCCTGATGTTAAGCGATGATGCGGTCTACAATGGAGAACGCTTGCCTAGAAGAAACCGATTCACTCGTGATTTGAAGACACCCAGATTGTAACTATCGGGGAACACCCATTCAGGCAGCGCATTCCACAAACTAGCAGTTCGCACAATAATAGTGGAATTAAAGCGCTTTGTAAGGGTTCTCGGAATATCAACCATAAAGCGGTGACGATTGTTGACATTGAATCCACGGACGACTTTGCCGGTGACAAGACAGTCGTGGCATAAGTTAAGAGGCGAGCTGCGCGTGCCGTGGGGTAAAAAGAGCAGACAGAACCCACCTAACTTTTTTAACACTTAAAAATGAACCCAGCGGCTAAGCCCGCCGGGTTAGCCCACCTTTGGTGTGTAGACACCTTTAAAACAATAGTTTAAACTTTCATGCACAATTTTACGTTTTCTTATCAGATAATGCTTTGATAGAATATCTTTTTTCTGGTAATTGACATGCATTCAAAATAAATTCAATAAATTGCTCACACTACTCTCAACCTTATTTGAAAGCTGATAATGAAGGTAATCATTAAGTCGTAAATTGTCGGGACTTGGTGTACTCCCGTCCACACCTGAGTACATTTACTGTGTATATTTCACTGCTACCAACGTAAATGGACAAACTTGGTGAATCAATCTCTTTCTATAAGCAGAGTGAATTGTCCTTTTGCATTGGACGCGATCTATTCAATAGTAGACAGTTCAATCAAGGAAAAATGCCCCGCCCTTCATAACTTTTAACAACACAAATGAGCAATGTTTTACTGATTACATGATAACAGTAATACTAAGCCAATAGAATGTTATTATACCCATTACAAACAGCTTATGAGACCATTGAAAAAAAATACAACAAAATGAATGGAATGGTCAGTTTTTTTCACAATATCGGGGCTGATTGTAGAAGTTGTCCATAATGGTAAGTACAATTACCCAGCTGCAGCTTAATACCGAATAACGTTACCCTGTAATCGGAGTGTGGCTGTGCCCTTTTTAGATAATCAGAGTATGTCAATAGAAAGACTTGCAGAATTTTACGTTGTAAATAGTTAAGAGAAGGGGTGGGGTTCTTCATGGACCGAGCTATCTGTATTCGCTCCGCTCTGAGAGTAACAAAACGCAATAAAATTTAACAGTTACGATAGCATTTTCTCTATATATTCATAGATAAATACGCCCCGAGTGCGCGGCGCGCGCCCCCGGGGCCCGTAAACATTTGAACAAGATTTACTCTTACGCGACGTATGTACAGAGGCATGGAGCGGCCGCTGCGGCTCAGAGCGCAGCGGCGGGACATCATTGGCTCTTCAGCTCCTTGCCGATGGTGTAGGAGACGAGCCGCGCCCAGTCGATCTTACTGCGCGTCACCGGCAGCTGCCGCCGCAGCGCCTTGAACGTGGTGTCGCTCATAGTCTTGTAGTTGTCTGATATAGCAGTCTGGTAAGCGTTCTCGGCTTCGCACACCACTTTGACGAACTCCTTGGCCGTGGCGACCTCTCCGGCCGCCACGATCGGCGCTCGCACCTCCTTGGAGCTGACGAGCTGCACGTTACCGTCCTCGTAGTAGTGCACCTGCACACGCAACATGCCGCGCAACTCGGCGGCGGGCGCGCCCACTGCCAGCGACCATACGGAGCGCCACCGCCCGTTCCAGTAGTTCTTGGGCTGGAACTGGTGGTCCTCGATGCAAGCCACCAGCTGCACGGAGCCCGAGTCGAGCGCGCGGCCCACCACCAGGCTGGCGCCGTGCTTGTAGTGCGCGGCCACGTACGCTGCGAGCTGGTCGTCGAGCGCAGCGCGCCAGGGCTCGGCGGCGCGGTCCGGCTCGTACGGCTCGTACTCGGACGCCTCCTTGCGCAGGTGGTCGTACTTGAACGAGCGCTTGGAGCGCGGGTCGAAGAAGCGGCCGCCGCCGAGCTCGTTGTGGTCGGTGACTAACGTATGGAGTTCCGAGCCCTCGAGGCGCACGGGCGTCAGTTGGTCCTTGTTGTACTGCGCGAACGCGCCACTCGCACCCTCCTTCAGCAGGGTGTCGTTGTTCAGTAGCACCCTCACATCGTTGAACACTTCGTTGAATTCGCCCGGAGGGGAATGTAAAATGAAATCTGAAACGATTCTAACTTTTTCTTGATCGCTGATCACTTCGTCACCGTCCGCCGCCATTTTTGATACTTTTGACACTAATGACAGATTGACAGACGGAGACGAGACGAGATGAAAAAAAGCTGTCACACAGCTGTCAAATTACACGACGCGTTCAGAATAATATTCTTTGACTAGATATGCGACAATAGGGATAATCCATTTGATTGTGCACCGCAAGCACAAGTCTATAATGGTTTATAAACACAGTTGAGAGGCACGTTAAGACATTACCTGTATTCTAGGGTGAGTTTTTGTGTGAACCTTAATAGGCATGATGACTGATTTTCAAAATCTATTCTATGTTATTCAGAAGTATCCAATATGTCAAAAATATATCATATTTCTTTAAAAAATTAAGGTTTTTATGTGTGTTTTTATGGAATAAAATGACAATAAAATTTTAAGTTTCAAATTCACGCCAAAACGCTTGCCGGTGTCATGGCGTCTGTCACTACGTCACGGGTCAGTAGTCTCAGTACCTCAACGTCGTCAACAGTAAACATAAAACCTCCTGCAATCGCTTCATTATAACATTTTATTTCTGTAAATAATATTAAATTGTAATTATTTTAATTTTACAGCCCTATAATCTAAGTAACATAATAATTGTAATAAGTGTTCATTTTGTTTTGTTATAACATTAATTCACCTCTGTATTATAATATTAAAGATATTTTCTTTGTTTCAGCTAATAGATTCTAAATTCCGTCTTCTATTTTCTCTCTTCAGCAATACTTGTTGCTGGCAAAAATGTTATTTAAACTTTTGCCATTAAAAAAAAAAGAACATTAGGAGCCTATAAAGTATATATACAATAAATAATAATAAAGCGCAATAAATATGACTTCGAAAATATATAAGTGGTGTGTAGTCTGTGCAACAACACATCTGAACACATCTATAAAAACTCCAAATAAGTTATTTGTTTACGTCCCAAAAAACAAAACACCCATACAGAACTTATCTTACATTTTAAACGCTTACATTGTTGGATATATGATGAATTAATGTACTTACATAGAAGTTTTGATGCTTCTGAATTCCGCTGAACAGAAGTCTTTGTTTGAAGCCATGAACACTCCGACCATCAATGAATCAACTCTAGGCAAATTAGCGGAATTTGCCTTGGTAAATCCTTGTTCCATGGCTGATGTCTTTTGTGGGAATGGATAACGACTATTAAGTGTATTTTAGAGACAGGTAAAGCGAAATCAATATTTATTTGTAAAAAATGCAGAGATTCAGTGTATTTTTATACGAAACAAAATGATGTTTACCTACCCGTGACGTAATTCGCTCTGATTGGTGTTTAAGCAAGTATGGCCGATTGTTGTATTTTGTAGATTTATTTTACCAAATAAATTATTAATCTCGCCATTAAAATGAGAATAAATGTATTATTTTAAATCCTGGAATCCTATTTTATTAGATCAGTTAAATATTTTGGCGATACTTGATTACTGTCATCATGCCTTAGTGTTTTTAACTGTTATTCGCAATGGGTGAAGTTCACATGTTAATTAGTAAAATACGTATCGAAATCCACAAAATTCAAAATGTTTAGAGTGACGTATTTTACGTGACAAATATTCGTACTTCGCCCACAGCTTACATCTAAACACTTTTCCAAGTTGTCCCTCATTTATGACTTTCTCCTCACCTCCACCTGCCTCTACCTTTCATGCCAAAGATTTCATAATAGGTATTCCATGCTATAGTGCAGGCCATGGGCAGTGGACAAAATTGTCTTTCGACCTTAATATCCCGTTAGAAAGAAAAAAAAAACATATTTTTATTCTAGCTTTATCGTGTCAACACGCGTATCGCGTTGATACGGTGGAAAGACAAATTTGTCCACGGCCCGTGCTAGGCCTGCTGGGTAGGCATACTAATGTTAGTAAAATACGAAAGATGACACGGTATGACCTTAATGGCTATAGCCTTCTCAGTAAAGGCATAAAAAAACATTAATTATTTTTATATGTCACTGTCACAAATGTCATACTCAGGTGCCTACTTCACGGGTTTTTAGATTTAGGGTTGTGTTGTGTAATACGAAAAAACTAACTTTTCTAAAAGAAATGGATAAGGTACTCTCCTACAAATATTACGACTCGCCCGAGGGCCAAGATATTTTCCTCAAGACCATAGCAACGTCCAAATATGCCGCCCTAACAGGTTTCATAATGGGTTCGTACGATGTTCTAATGTACACCAAACCCACTGGTTTTGTGAACACCGTAGGACGCTATGCCTATTTCATTGGACCTCTAGTGGGCATGGCGACAGCATTTACGGTAACGGCCAACGTAACTAAGAACTTCCGAGGCAAGAACGACAAGTTGAACTATTTCTTGGGTGGAGCGATGGCTGGGTCCGTCTACACTGCATGGCAGAGAGCCCCGGTCCTGGCAGTGCCGGCGATGGTAATCTTAGGCGCTGCTGCGATGGTCAAGAAGACTGCAATCGACAGTGGACACACATTCTTTCCAGATGTCCCACAGATGACTAAAACAGCCGTGTCTGTGAAACATGACTGGACGATGGCTAAAGATATTGAAAATTTGAAGACCTGGACCAAAGGTATAGTACTAGTGAATTGTAAATAAAGTTTACTGCCCTACATCTACTAATCTTACTTACAATACGGCCACTTTCGAAACTAGTTTCGTAAAAAGAAAAATTATTCCGCTTCTGAAACTGGTTGCCAAATAGGAATTACTACTTGGTACATAGTTGTGACACCTTGCCGATTTTCTACTTTTATTTGTCACACCAAATTTTAAGGCAGCATCCTAATTGGCCTACTGAATTGATTTGAATGATAAGTATGGAGCCTATTTAATGTTTGTCCACTGCTGGACATAAGCCTCTCCTAAAGAACTCCACAAAGCTGGATACACTAAATCTCTAGTCTCTAGATAGTATAAATTAAAGTCGCTTTCCGAGTCTGTCTGTCTGTCTGTACGGCCGCTAACTCCTCCTAAACCACGCAACGGATTTTGATGCGGTTTTCACCATCAGTTAGGTACATTCTCACGGAAGGTTTATATATATAACTAGCGACCTGTCCCGGCTTCGCACGTAAATTACACCCGTGCGAAGCCAGGCAGGCGGGTCGCTAGTACTGGATATAAACTTTAAGCATACACTTGCCACAAAACACATATTACCATATACAGAAATATACATCTTCACTCGTAACTAAGTAGTGTCGAACAAAACAATTACGCTTTAATAGTAACTGGTTACGAAACTGTGTATGTAGATGGCCGAAGCGAATTTAACTTGCAAGAATTGTAGTTTAGTCCAAATATACAGATAAAATAATAACAAATAGTTTGATCTACTTTTATGCACCCCAAGTTGTCAGTGCCGGTCATGGGTCTTATTACCCCCATTTTGACTTTTTATTGGACATTTTTGAGTTCTTCGGAGAGTAGTTGGAAATATTTTTTGTCACTATTACTATTATCAGAAAATTTGGTCCAAGCATTTGATTAAAGCGATGAAGCTCAGTGGTGGCATGTGCGCTTTACAATCTGGCAGCACCCGGTTCGACCCTCAGCACTGCACCAATGTTTTATTTAGTATCTAAATCAATATGTGCAGTCTTTGCCATCACTCAAAAAACGGTGAAGGTAGACACATTGAGAGGAAACCTACATGTAAAAACTTAAATAGTTTAAAGAAATATGACAATGGCATTGATTCTGATGTACTCTAAACTAAACTAGACAGCTCTAAAATTGTTGCCATCCTTCTCTCAGATAATTTTAGTCCTGTCAGATTGGTTTAGTTTAGTGGTATGAGTGAATTGATGCCATTAACCAACATGCACTGTGCTGGCATGGTAGATTATGGCTCATTTCCCCCTTTTTGGGAGAAGCCCTGTGTCCCAACAGTGGGAACATGACAGGCCGATAATAATGATGAAGCTATATTTACAAGATGGACAGACAACCTAAAAAAGACTGCAGGGAAATGCTGGATGCAGGCCGCTTCCAACCGGCCCTTTTGGAGATCGATGGGGGAGGCCTATGTTCAGTAGTGGACGTCCTACGGCTGAAATGATGATGATGATATATTTGCTCTGACATTGTAAAAAAGCTGAATAAAAATTTTCTTTTAATATTTAACTGACTCTGAGTTTTTCCAAAAGGCCAACAGTTAAGGACTACGTCTCAGTACCATATGTCGTCACTCAGCGGGCAATGGAGAGAGCTATGCTCGGAGTTTCTTTGCGCGATAAAATCCGAAACGTGGTTATTCGCCAAAGAACCAGAGTCACCGACATAGCTATTAAAATTTGCAAGTTGAAGTGGCAATGGGCAGGCCACATCGCTCGAAGAACTGATAACCGATGGGGAAGAAAGGTTCTTGAGTGGAGACCACGAACCGGAAGACGCAGTGTAGGTAGGCCTCCCACTAGATGGACCGACGACATAGTGAGAGTCGCTGGCATCCAGTGGATGCAAAAGGCAGGCTGTCGTTCAGTGTGGAGGTTAAAGGGGGAGGCCTATGTTCAGCAGTGGACGTCTTCTGGCTGATGATGATGATGATGATGATTTAACTGAAGTTTATCAGATACCTGCTTACAGTATTACATTCAAAAACATAGCGAAAGTGATCAGAGTTCATGGTTTCATTCAGCTTTTTACAATGTTATTGCAACTGTCAGAGCAAATAAATGCTTGGACCGAGTTTAATGAAATGTTTCTTCATTCTTCTTTTCTCTGTTTTCAGGATCTGCCTGAGCACATAGCAACATGAGGAGAAATCAGTAGATTGTAAATATTACTATGATCAGTTTGTAATTTAATTTCATTTATAAGCGTTACAAATAAACCACATAAAGAGGGAACTAAACTAATACATTTTATTCCAGCTTTATTTCTCCCAAGTCCCTGCAACAAACATTCTCGCTTACAAGGCATTGGTACAGTGGCCGGCAAACAACTTGTGCCAAAGTCGTCGTAGTGGGGGGTAATTTCGCGCATCGGCCTATCGCGTGGACGCGTGCCGTTGGAATGCCCCCGCGCACCTCTTTACACCAACGATACCTTAAAATTATCTATTGCGCACTCAAGGTCATGGCTCAAGTTGTGTGCCGGTTACTGTAGCTGTGCACAATGTGCACTGCAATCATCGAGATACAATTCCTATAGAGTCACAATCTCTCAGTGAAAACAGTCAAAAAACGTCGGATCGTCATTGTACATACTTTGTATCAATTATGTACTTCACAATGCCACATTTACTCCAATTTAGACATTCTGAAGCTTGCATAGTGTTCAACGTTAGTTGTCTGCTATGTCATTGTAGCTATGGCATCGCGCGGCGTTGTAGTCTGATACCGGTTACCTGGTAACTGACCAAAAAGTCAGCGCAATTCGTAGCGTGTGCCGAGTTTTGTTTCGTTTTTTTTTTGTCACGATTGTGACTATTCTTATTGTATCTCGATGACTGCAACGCAATCCGTTTGCGACCTTGTGGAATGAGCATATACGGGTGTAAGGGGAACACTCTCGAAGCCAAAAGAAGGTAATTGTACTCATCATTATGAACAACTTTTACTATGGGACCAGCACTATGAAATCGTAAAAAAAATATCAGCTGTTCTATAGAAAACGGTCATTGACACTACAAAATGTATGGACCAGCTGTTTTTTTTTTCGCGATTTCAGGGTTGATCCCATAAGTGGTTCATAATGATGAGTACAATTACCTTCTTTTGGCTTCGAGAGTGTTCCCCTTACATCCTGTATATCAGTGATTTTACTATAACGTATGAGGCTATTTCAATCCAGTCTGCATTAAAATTCGTTTAGTAGTTTTTGACAGACATGAAACTCACAGTTCTATATTATTTGCATAGATGATATTTCACTCAAAAAGAGCTCCCCCCAGGCCATAAAGAACCATGGCCCACTTGGAAAACCCTGAACCGACTACGGTCTCAAGTGGGCCGAAGTCGGGATAATATGGCAAAGTGGGGTTATATAAAGGGCTCTGACACCGAATGTCTTTGTGGTGTGAACCCTCAAACAATGACACACTTGATGGACTGTGCAGCGTGTCCTACAACTTGCACACAAGACGACCTGAATGAAGCCACGGAGAGTGCCATTGGGGTGGCAAAGTTCTGGTCTAGAAACTTGATTTGACAATAGAATTGTATTTTGCGGAACATCGACTCGAAAGAAGAAGACTCAAAAATAAGTGTTAAAATAGTCTATCTCAGTTTTATACACAAGGGGCCGTCCATTAATCACGTGATGTTTTATTAGCATTTTATAACCCCCCCCCCCCCCCTCCCCCTTGGTGATACGTGGTGAGGGTTAAGACTAACCCCCCCGCCCCCACCCAAAATCACGTGTATTTTTTAGTACCTACAAAGAATCTTATTTTTTTTAAATATCTTTAATTACAGTTATTAAGTATAATCTAATTTTATTCTGAAATTAAGGACCATGACAAATTGTGTAGACAGAAAGGTTGCAGGTTGTTTTTGATTGGCAAGGTCACACTACACGCCGCTTTTCGGTTTAGAAATCACGCGTTTGACGAAAAAATAAATACACGTGATATCTTACTGCACCCCCCCCCCCCCCTCCTCCCCTCGTGACATTTCGTGACCCCCTCCCCCCCTTGCAAGCCTCACGTGATTAATGGACGGTCCCCAACACACTGCTTATGTGGTAAATCCCTATGACTATTCTCTGCAGACTTTCTAGTAGTAGCTTTATACTACTAGGTAGGTCTGTGGTTCTCTGTAATTCTTTTTGATTTGAGATAAAATTGGTCTACACATTTATTATAATACTAGCTGCGCCCCGCGGTTTCACCCGCGTAGTAATGAAAAATGGTGATGATGATGATTATAAAAAGTAGACCGTGTCACTCTCCAGCCCTTGTACTATACCCAAGCAAAAAATCAGATCATCCCGTTGGTCTGTTGCTGTGTGAAAGAGGAATGAAAGGATAATGACCTCTCTTCTGCTTACTACAGTCTATATGGGTAACCCTGTATATATGTATCCGTCCAGTAGTTTAGATGGTTTTTTTTTTCAATAACATGTCATTACAGTTTTTTTTCTCGGTGTTTAAAATTCAGACAAATTCCTCCATCATCATCAACATCCTTCTGTTTCATTTTCAGATCCACCAAGAGAAACACAACTTCCTGCACATCACTTTTATTAGATAACTAAAAACAAATACTTGCAAGCAACAACAGAAATGCTAAAAAAATATATGGAACATTCAGAAAAACAACAACACAAATTACAAAAATAAGTATTTTAACGTCAAATGAGGAAAGGAATCTTTTACTAAAATATTATTTGAACTCTTTTGATATCAATTTATTAATGCCGAGTTTACATTCAGCCCACTTCCATGGCAGTGAGCAGGAAAGTGGGCATGAAAGTGAGTGGAGTATGTGATCGCTCACTGCCTTCGATCCTGCCACAGAAGTATCTTGGAGAGTTTTTCTGCGAGAGCAGCGGCTGAATGTAAATGAGGCAAGGGCGTAGGGGGGTTGGGAGCTCAAACCCCCTCCGAAATGTCTTAGGCAACCCACTGTTTTATACTAGAATGCAAAACGGTGAGGAATTGTTCTATTGGTACTATCCCCCTCCCCCCAATTTGAATTCCTGGGTACGGACTTGAAGGCATAAGGTTCGACCCATTTCCTGTTCTCATTTTTGTTTCGCATAAATATAAACAAACTTAAATGCATAATAATATAATTAACTAACAAGTCACACAGTGCAAGATGTTTTCCCTATTCTAGTAGTTTTTGCAAAAAATGCATTAAAAAAAAATTATATAATTTTTGTTAACGATAAACGAACTTATTCATTTTATATGTAGCTGTAGGTAATCTGATCTATTTGTCAACACAAAACTACAAACACTTGTTAGAACATTTGGATCATTCTCGATAGATCCAATGCTAAGATCCATAATGGACCTATAGAGATTTTTTCTCTCTTTAGATCCCATTATAAAATTATGGATCTATCGACAACTTTTTTTCTCACTAGATCTATTAGTAGTTCCTCGATGGATCTATTGTGATTATTAATTCTCGATGGATCCCATTTTGAAAGTATGGATTTGTTGACTCCTACCTCGGAGGTGGAATCGGGTTATTTTTAATTCAAATATCTGCAAAACATTTATCATAGGCTTCTTTCCAGTCATTTATCATAGGCTTCTTTCTAGTCCATATAGCCTTCCCTTTATTTTTCCGTTTCGGTTAAAAACCCGTTTTTTTAAACTACTATTTACTGACCACTGTCTGTTACAGGTTGTTCAAATTAATAAAAACAACTTTAATTTTAAACAAACTTTTACTGAATATACTTTGGCTGCAAGATAACAACTGTTACAAGCTGGAAGAAATGTTTGGCACAAAATCTAAACACTGATAATAATTTCATATAAATTCGGATTTTTACATTTAATACATCAGTATAATAATAAATAAACAAATATTAAAGCATCAAACAACACATGAGAATGAAATTTACATCTTTAACAGTTGTCCAAAAATTTGATAAAATTGAGATGTTATTTTTTTATTGGTATTTGGCGCTTTTACCTGATGGTACCGTTTATACTTTTCTTAAAACTACCCTCATGAACTGCCAGTTGTCCAAAAATTTGATAAAATTAAAATGTATTTTTTTTAAATTGGTATTTGGCGCTTTTACCTGATGGTAACTTTTATACTTTTCTTAAAACTAAACATGAACTGCCAGTTGTCCGAAAATTAGATGAAAATGAGCAGTTATTTTTTTTTATTTAGTATTTGGCGCGTTTACCTCATGGTACCCTTTATACTTTTCTTAAAACTACCCTCATCTTTACAAAAACGTTAACAAAACACTTAACATTAGTAAAAAAGTATAATAAGTTAATAATAGACGAGTATAAGTACCGCCTCATTCAAAAACCTCCAATGGCCCTGTTTGTCTGTCTTCTTGCGCGCGACATTTCTCGTCAACAGAAAGTTTTTATTTATTTAAAAAAATCCACAGCCCTTTAAAAACAAAACAATAAACTACGTTAGTTTTAGCTTGTATTTTGTTTAGTTAATAAAGGCAAAAAAAAAAAATACTACGAATTGGTAAAATATTAAGTTGACAGAAAACTTTATATTATGTATAGATTAGCTTATAGGACGTTTGTGAATAAGTGTTAAAATAATTACTATAGACAGAATACTGCAGTGTTAATTGTAGGGTTTGCTGACATGGATAAAATAGTAGGGCCAACTCACACCAAATGTTCAGTATCATATAGAAAGTATTTTAATTTAATCTTAGCTTAGCTTATTTAAGATTAGAATTGCTGAACGCTTCGACCAAAATAAAATGAATGGATAATTCAACGAGCCGACATGTATTTTTCCACGTTGGCGCCTAAACTCGCGTTATTATAACAATAATATTCATTGAGCGGCAATGGTTTTAGTCATTACCAGTTCAAAGCTGGCGTACTTATAAATTGTTATTGTATGGTTTAGTTTAGATAATAGGGTTTAAAGTCATAGTAGTTTTTATACAATTGTTAGTATTTATTTAAGATTTTGGTCAATGTTTTAATTTAGGTCTGTTTTTTAGTTTGTGCTGTAGTTTTTATTTTTAGTTTTAGTTAACCTTGAATGGGTGAATTGGGAAACTGTAATGCCCATTCAAGGTATGTATTTCATTAATTAAAAAAAAAAAATTATATATATATACACCACAGAATAGACACAAAGGAGAAATGGCAAAACTATGTTTTAGAACAGATGGCCGATGGGGCCAAAAGGTTCTCGAATGAAGACCACGGACCGGTAAGCGCAGCGTAGGACTTCCACCCACAAGGTGGACAGACGACCTAAAGGAGACCGCAAGTAAACGCTGGATGCAGGCCGCTTCCAACCGGCCCTTTTGGAGATCGATGGGGGAGGCCTATGTCCAGCAGTGGACGTCCTATGGCTGAAATGATGATGATGATGTTTTACAGCAAAATTATAGACTGTGAGGGGAGAGTATTGGGAGGTACGGCTTTTTTTACAAGTGTTTTTGAAATGTTACCACACTTAAAGATGTTAAATATAAATTTAAAAAAAAACTTTTTGTATAGTTTCTAACATTCAAATTACAACAAAATGACGATGAAAATACGGATCGGGTTGAGAACCTTCCTCCATTTTTGAAGTCGGTAAAAAGCAAGTTTTATGATTTTCACACACATGTTTTGAATACGGGAATCACTGACTTAAGATTAAGCCGGTTACTCACACAGTCATTCCCCCCCCCCCCCATATCACCTCGTTTTTGCCCCCTCTTTGTATCATCTCCGTGCATGACACCTATCAGTTCATTCCTCAGTTTCCTTCTTTAGTGTGTTTCGGTTTCTCTTCCACCTCTTCATCTTCATCTTCCTCCTCTTCTTCTACTTCTTCTTCTACTTCTTCCTCTATCTCTTCTATTTCTATCTCCTCTTCATCGACCTCCTCGTCAGAGTCGCTGCCGTCTTTCTGTTACACAAAAAAAGTTGGGTTTTTTTTTGCTAGAAAATAATTATTAGTTTTAATGGTCTGCTACAAAAAAATCGGACAGCAATTTGTGGTCAGGAATTAAATGATTTGGTTAACAAGTAAATATTCTAGCTTTTTCATTTATTTGGGCAGTTCGAAAATAAAATCTTTTTTTTATTTATTTTTATTTAAGGATCGACAAACAGTATACAACAAAAAAATTTACTACAGTAGTATACAGAGTGTATTTTTTTATTGTAGATAGGCTTGCGCTTGGCCGCCATCTAGCTTGATGTATAAAATAAAAAATAAAATTATAAATTAAGTACCTAAAGTATAAATGAAAAAAGTATAAATTGAAAATTTTAAAAGAATTGATTATCTTCAAACAGTTGAACAGATTTCCTTGAATCATAAGCTAATAACAGTCTCGATCACATCACCTAATACAAATAAAAAACTAAATCAAAATCAGTTCAACAGTTTGGGAACTACGATGCCACAGACAGAAACAGTTAAGGGCTGAGACCTGTATATTATAAAACACTGTTTAAACTAAAGTTATATGATTATTTACGGGATATTTACCGTGGTAAGGTTGTGGAATGAGCTCCCGTGAACATGGTGCATGTAACTGCGCCGAAATATCGGGAGCTCATTCCACAACCTTACCACGGTAAATATCCCCTAAATAATCATATAACTTTATTCAACAAGGAACCCTAAAATTATAACTAGGGAAAAAATATCAACAATTTCAAAACATGCTTATCTCGAGATTCGAACCTAGCTCCTTAGGCTTCTCAATCCTTTAGCGACACCATTACATTTACATACATTATGGTTTTCAACTCGCCAGTGCGTGGAATCCAGTATTAGGTTGCCTTAAAAATGAAAGTTCGCGTTTAAAATACTATACGCAGTGATACAGTGAGTGTGTTTTGTCGGGACTTAGGTTCGAGTTCGAGTTCCAGTGATAACCGTAGCAAAAGACTAAGAAAGAGGGTAGATCGTTATGTCTGCACCTAACTTTTTAACTGATCAACCAACCACCCGCATTCTTCAGTCTTCCCGTGAACATGGTGCATGTAACTGCGCCGAAATATCGGGAGCTCATTCCACAACCTTACCACGGTAAATATCCCGTAAATAATTATATAAATTTTGTATATTATAAATCCCATTATTGTGCAAAAGATTTTGAAAAAATTTACAATACTTACTTCCGCTGGCTGAGTGATTGCGCTGGCGGTCGTGAAGTCGTCCACAGTCGATTCTGAAATTATACAATTAATATCAGGTACAATTCCCACTTATACTAAAGAGGCATTTTATTGATATTTTGATTTGCTAAATCTGTATGACAGTTCAGATCTAGTAAGCTTGTTGCACTTGGCTCTCTCGGCCGTGACACTTCTCGTGAGCTAGAAGGTGATAGCATTGTATAGCGTAGATTAGCTAATGGAATGTTTGTGAATGATATGATTATATGGTAGGGGTTCACATACAGAAATGTATAAATTTAAAAGATACACACATTTCATTTCACCACAGACTTTAATAAGGATAGACACCTCGAGTTCTTCAGGAAAAGAGAAAAAATAACAAACTATCAAATAAGGTCTAACTATAAACAAATTTATGTAGACCCGGGTATGTCCTAAAACTGCGACCAAAACCACCGGAGGATGGGCAGCAGCGTCCTATTAGCACACGGTAAACGTAATGCGATCCCTAAGCCGCCTGCCAAGCGTGGGGATTATGGCAATACCCTTCTCTAAGAGGGAGGCCTTTGTCCAACAGTGGACGTTTAATGGCTGACGATGATGATGTTGTTGCACTTGGACCACACATCAAAACACCGTATTGATGCGCTGCTCCTATGATCCTACCCTACAAGTCAAATGAAAAACATTGGGCAGACGCCGGAGGTTGGAATCGTAGCAGCTGTAACACAGGTCTTTCTAGAACAGCTGCTTACGAGACACCTGCAGAGATATACTCATTATAAAGTGTTCATTTTAGACTTGTTAAAAATGTTAGGTTAAAATTGTAAAATTATAAATATTGGAATAAATGAATTGAATTGAATTAAAGAGGCATTTTACATTCAAATTGCAATTTTAGTAACAAATCAGATGAAGGTATGATTCTACAATTATGTAAGTTATAACCTAAAGTTCAGAGTTTAAATATTGGAATGTTGAAAAATAAACTTAAAATTTTATTAGCACAAAAAAGCTACTATGAAATTTCAGAATTCCTTAATGATAAAAATGTTTTGATATGTAATGTAGACTAAATAATTGACATAAAATCGAGACTAGGTACTAGGAAAAGATAAAATGATAATAATAGCTTATATAGGTAGTAATAAACATCTAATTAAGGTATAAAATACAACCAAACCAAAATATTAGACATAATTTCGTTATTTTTTTAACTTTAACAAAAACGAATAATAATATATATAAAAAACTAACATTTGTACGCTGTAACAGGCAAGGACATGAGATACGTCTCCATTATTACGACCATGTATGCTACTTTATATGTATGTGTACCTACCATGTTCTGACAAATAAATATTTTGAATTTGAATTTGAATACCTAAGCTCGGAACGTAAACCTTCAACTTTTATACTAAATTTCGCTAACAAAATTATATAGTCTTAATATATATAAATCTCGTGTCACAATGTTTGTCCTCAATGGACTCCTAAACCACTTAACCGATTATAATAAAATTCGCACACCATGTGCAGTTCGATCCAACTTGAGATATAGGATAGTTTAAATAATTATATAACTAGCGACCCGCCCCGGCTTCGCACGTAAATTACACCCGTGCGAAGCCGGGCGGGCGGGTCGCTAGTAGGTATATATTTTTTTTAATAATATTTATCTATGTTATTACTAACCAAGGTCCCTCTCGGGCGTGTCTCGCGGGGCATCTTGTATAAGGGACAGTGTCATTTTACCGCTCACCACCATCTGAAAACATCAACATCACACTTCTAATTACTTTTTTTTTCCTGGGCTAGCGCCTTTATTAACTAAACAAAATACAAGCTAAAACTAAAACTACAAATACAGTTAGACTGCCCATAGACCGTTGAAGGTCTAAAGACAATTCAAATGCTCAAGCCCACTACCAGTTGGCAGCGTACCCAGCATGCTTGCGGCATTACCACGTTGAATGGCAATGCTTATGCGTTGAGCCAGAAACACGCCAGCATTTTGGTCACGCGTCGCATTAACCAGGCGCTCTGAAAGATTTTTGAAAATGAGGTGAGCTCCCGGTCCCCAAGGCCCCAATGTCTCGACCCCAAACGCCTCAAATATGTAACCACTGCCGAGGTTAGCATATTTGCGTCGCATGTGCCGCTCTGCCGAACTGGCAGCCGCACCAGCCCTACCCTGTGTCTCAGGAAGATGTGACGGCGCCTAAGTATCGACACAAGTTGCGTCCCATACAAGGGGCCGCCCCAACCCCCAGGGCACAAGTGTCATACCGTAATTACTTGTTCTCTAAGATTTATATTATACAGGTGTAACAGAAAATCAAAATTATTTTTGTTCAAGAAATATACAACCATATTGTTACCGGCTCTATCTGTCAAACTGGGTGTTGGGTACCCGTGTCTTGATAGTTAGTTCCTACCATTTGTCTTATGCTATGTAGTGGTAGCCCATTTGGGAGACCGCTAGACTTGAAAGCGTGAGGTCGCGGGTTCAAACTCCGGGCCCGTACCAATGAGCTCTTTGGAGCTTATGTACGGATTTTCATACCACTGGCTTCTCGGTGAAGGAAAACATCGTGAGGAAACCTGCATACGTACGGAGAAGGAATTCAATGGCGTATGTGAATCCACCAATCCACACTGAGCCAGCGTGGTGGATATGGCCCAATCACCCTTTCATGGGTAGGCTAAAAGTCCAGCAGTTAAAAGGCTGATTATGATGATGGTCGTGTACATTCATTGTTATTTTTATCGATATTAGTTACATAAGTTTTGAACCCAAAAATAGGGGTGTTTAACACCCCTATTTTTATTATGTGAACTGCTAGTCGGTGGAATGCGCTGCCTGAATTTGTGTTCCCCGATAGTTACAATCGGGGTGTCTTCAAATCACGAATGAATCGGTTTCTTCTAGGCAAGCGTGCTTCGTCGTAGACCGCATCATCGCTTAACATCAGGCGAGTTGGCGGTCAAGCGCAAGCCTATTATTTATAAAAATAAAATAAAAAAGGATTGGTGAAACAGAAGATTACGCGTAAACTCTGCTTAGATTAGGAACTCCTTGGTTAGGCGTCGTCTTGTTCGCGCAAGCGCAAGCCTTATATTTATTTTAAAAAAAACGTATATGTGTATCTATGGTATGTATGTGTGTGTGTGTGTGTGCACGTACCGGCGAGTGTGTGCGTGCGTCGGAGCGGTCCTCGCAGTCTGTGACGAGCACGCGGGACTGCTGCGGGATCGCAGTCTCCAGGAATATAGACTTCACTTCTTCCGCCTCATGCTGGAACACATAGCACAGGGTTCGTTACAAAGGGTATGAATATGTCCAGGTGCACATGAATAAAAATACCAAAGACTTTCACAGCGTAAACTTTTTGGATGAAGGTTAGGGAACAGATGACGATCGTATGACAGTTTCTAACAAGCTGACAGCTGCCCATTGATGTAAGTAAATAGGGGGGAGATACGGGACGAACTTCTTGACGTGGACCGCACAATATAGGCTCTGGGGCACAATCCACTACAGTCACAATCGAACTGGCGTTTTGATAGCACGTGAATTACTTGTCAAAATTGTGTGAAATAAAGCAGCAAAAATTACTTCCTGCGTTTTCACAAGGTGCACCAACAGTTCGAAGACAAAAAACAAGTTTCACGGCATCCATTTTCACTCGTAAATACTTAAAAACAATTAACTAAATTTTCTTTAAATGTCACTTCTATGGTCTAGAGTAGTGTCTAATGGAGAAATATGGATGGTAATAATAAGTTGACGTTCACAGTGTAGACGTCAACGTCGCCGCTGACTCGAGCCGAAACAGAGCCATATTTATTGGGTACAATGTTTGAATGCGTCTTCCCCCTTTTTAAAACAGTCATTGCAGCTGCCTTACAAAAAAAACACTGGGAAAACGAGACAAGATTGAGGGTAATTGGTAAGAGAATCGGAATAGACGTAAATAGGGTTTGCTATACTGAAGCTGGGTAAATTATACAGGATTGATCAGGGAATGACCACCATTCACGTGCGCAAGCACCTAAATGTATTTTTGTGGAATATGGAGGGAATTGAACAACTTTACAATGTAGAGGTAATGAATCATATGTGACTCACGACAGTAAACGAACCTACACAATGAATCACGTATAGCTCATAACACCCGACGCAAAAAGAGGTGTGTTTTTTGGTTAACGTGTGTGTCTGTATGTAGAAATGCCGCTCCCAAGTGGCTGAACTGAGTTTGATTTAGTATTTTTTGTTTGAAAGTTGACTTGACAGTTCTTAGCTGTATTTCAAGAAAATCTGTCAAGTCTTTTAAATATTACCAGCTCCTGTATCGGTGGTATGATTATTTTAAACTTATACTTTTTTTAATACTTGTATGTATACAGAAGTATTTCAATTCCCTCCTCTTATCGTAGGTAGGTATGAAAACGTGCGTAGGCGGCAGACGAGAGTAGTTTCTAGGACGTGAAGGCTCACCGGTGTCCGCGGCGCGGGTTGCGGGGGTTGCGGCGCGGGGCGCGCGGGGAACACGCCACCGTCCGCCGCGTGCGCACGCGTCTCCATGCCTACCACCTAAGGAAAACGAAGGTTTCAACTACTAGTGATAACGAAACATACAATGGGACACAAATCATAACGAACGATCTCCTTAGTTCGCACTAAGCTTCTTAATCTTGAGCATCGACATAAAGTTGCTAGTCTATCGGTTTTTTTTTCGGATACATTTCGGAGAGTGTGCATCGGATCTGCATGAAACAAAAAATTATGTTTCTTTTTTTTTCTTCTATTAAGCCATTTTCGACTCAAATAGTTCATGAATTGTGACTCATTTCTTTTCAACATTTCAAACGCATATTTCCTTATAAACCTTATTATATTATATTATTTTATATTAGTATTATTACTTGAAGATTTTATTTCATTAGGAAAACATAGTCTAGAGTACTAAAACAATTATTATTTAGAGTTTTCGCATATTGAATCTACATTTGTTTGCAGTGTTTATAAAAGTAAAAGATAATAAATAATTAATGATTAATAATTAATTGGACCCGGGTATGTCCTAAAACTGCGACCAGAACCACCGGAGGATGGGCAGCAGCGTCCTGTTAGTACACGGTGAACGTACTGCGATCTCCAAGCGTGGGGATTATGGCAACACCCCTCTCTAAGAGGGAGGCCTTGTTCAGCAGTGGACATTTAATGGCTGATAATGTATGTATGTAATGTAATTAATTGTAAAAGATCTAAGGGCAGCTCAAAGACCTGTGACATTGTCTAATTATTGTCATCCTAAAGCTACAAAAAATCTATGTAACTGGGATGATTATTACACTCACCAAAACGCTTCAAGGCTTAATTATCCTTGCAATTTACGAAGGCTTTCGTCGTACTAAGGCGTAGTATGGTGGTGGGCGCCTTCGTAAATATAACGGATAACACAAGAACGCGTACAAACTCTACCAAACGCGAGTGAACAAATAAGCTATCCCCCTAATCCCCAAAAATTCTTCATAATTATACTTGTCGAGAACTAGTTGTGGTCTAGATATATCTAACATAGGTTTTAAGACAACTTACATTACGTATCATGTGTATAAACAGGTTAATCGTAAAAAAAACATTGAAAAAAGCTTTTTACTTTAGCAAACATAATTTAATCCGCCATCTTGGAGCGGTGGCTATATTGAATTTAGTGTAATGTTTATAACACCCTTTATCGTTTTCTACTCTTCAAGCCCTTTCGTTTAATAACCATATTAACAAGATTGACAAAAAATATACACCATCCATCTTCTAGCTGTGGCCATTTTGAAAATATTACCATACTACCGGTCCGCACGAGTCCGCACGGGTATAGTTATATAGCCTATTAAAATAGCCTATATTTATCAGTGATAATGTAGCATTCAAATGGTGAAAGAATTTTTAAAATCGGTCCAGTACTTTTTGAACCAATTCGTTACAAACATACTTACATACAAATCTTTCCTCTTTATAATATTACTAGTAGACCGCCCCTGTTTCGCACGGGCGAAGCCGGGATATATAGCCTATGTCAACCGGGGATAGTGCAGCATCCCAACAGTGAAAGAATTTTTCAAATCGATTCAGCAGTTTCGGAGCCTATTCAATGCAAACAAACAAACAATCAAATCTTTTTTCTTTATAATATTAGTATAGATTATAATTATATTATTTAGTATAGTATAGACTACATATTGACATAATATATTGTAATACATTTTTGCTCATAATATTTTTAATTGAATAAGATTATTTAATTTGAATTATGTACACATAATAATATTATTAACGTATACTGTTTATATAAGTTTATATACATCGATGTAGAAAGTGTACTGGAGAAATTTGACTTGTAACTATGGAGTTATTAATAAAGAATTGTATAGTATTGTATTGTGTTGTATACGACCTCAGAGCGTCTCGGCGGGCTTCTCATGCACGCAATATTATTTCTGTCTCTTTCGCACTTATGACAATCCGAATGAGTGACGGTGACAAAACTATTGTCACAAGTTTCGAGCGCAAGGAAAATAATAGAAATGATAGCTCGCTATAACTACTTTATTATAATATTCGGGCACACAAAAGTAGCAATGACTGCGAAACATCACTAAAGGCCGACACTAAAGTTGGAACTGAGCTTTGGTGAATATTGGCAGGCTGATCACGTTACCTATCCCAATCCCGTCGTGTCAACGTACTGTCGTCACGGTAACCATTGCAAGTGACAACTAACGCAATCAGTCGTGCGTGCTTTAGGATCCTATCCATGGATTTTGAACCATCTTGACGTAGGCCGGCGGCCTTGGAGTAAGGTATGTGGCGAATTTAAAGCATAGTGAGGAGCCACGAGAAGGTATCGCTGTCGAAGTTGCGGCCGATCTTGATACAACGATTGGATATCGTTCAGATTAACATGTACTTTATATCGATCATTCAGATCATTGACTTCGTGTTGATATTGATTGTTATATGGTTCGCATGACGACTCCAGCCATGCTGTTGAAATCAACAATACAACAACTGAAACAGAAAGCATGTGGGTTTTTTATTTTTTTAATACTTGATCGAGAATGTTCTCATGGGTCCTGTATACCCTCTGCAGCTTTCTCTCTCGCACATTTTCACACAAGATATAAAATCAATGAGTGTGAATTTCCAAAAAGTAACAAAATCATGTCATGGTGTCTATCGTAACATTACAAACAAATAAATTGTCAATTTGATATATTTTAATTTGACACAGTAAAATGGTAACAAGTGATTTTTATTTCTCGTGTCATTTTATTCAGTCAAATTACAAGATATCGAAGCAAACATTTCTTTGTTTGTAATGTTACGATAGACACCATGACATGATTTTGTTACTTTTTGGAAATTCACACTCATTGATTTTATATCTTCAATAATGTGAAAATGTGCGAGCGAGAGAGCTGCAGAGGGTATACAGGACCCTTAACTATGATCTTAAAAAAACTGTTTGGCCGTTTGAAGATTATCTGCTCTGCTCTTTTAAAGGTCATACGTAGTATAGTAAATCGTTGAAGAAGGTACTTCAAAAATCCATTTGTACTTGTAGAGTTTGACCGACACTTCGCCTGATGTTAAGCAATGATGCGGTCTATGATGGAGCATGCGTGCCTAGAAGAAAAGTTTTTAAGAATTCGTGAGTCAGTCAGTCAGTCAGTTTCAAACTTACAATTATTATTAATGAACTAGCTGATTGTCCTGTCCAAATTATGGAAAAAAAAAAACACTTTCAGTTTTACCCAAATTTTCTAAATAAAAATAAACAACCCCTGTGTCTAACCAAACAAAAAAAACTGTAAAGCCGTTTTTTAGTTTTAGCGAGACTAACGAACATTAATTGATTTATATATACGTACAAGCGTGCTCCACCGTAGACCGCATCATCGCTTAACATCAGGCGAGTTGGCGGTCAAGCACAAGCCTATTATTTATAAAAAAAAAATATTATGTATCCATACTAATATTATAAAAGCGAATGTAACTCCGTCTCTCTGTCTGGATGTTTGTTCGCTTTTCACGACTAAACGGCTAAGCCGATCTTAACGAATTTTGGCAGGAGAATAGTATGCATCATGAAGACGGACATAGGGTACTTTGCCCCCCAAAAAATGCGGGAAAATTGGAAAATCGTGAGTTTCAAACACCGCGGGATTCAACTAGTTTTATATAGATAGACAAGATATAGAATAAGATAGATAGAATACATTTTACTTACTTGGCAGATACATAATAATTATATTGTAACTTTGTAACCTTAGCTTAAAAACGATGGAATTTGATGTTTCACGTTTAAATTACTTTAACTAATAGAAAAAGTAACTATAAACCTCTCATTTTATACTTTTAACGTTTAGAATAACAACAGTTGTTAATAAAGCCCGATTGTTAAGTTTATTTGATTGTGTTTTTAATCATAGCATCCATGTAATTATGCACGTGATTACTATTAGACACGGGATTTGCGTAGCGAGATAAATGTCAGATAATATCAACAATAGGCATGATGACTAATATTTTTTTATTACCTCATAAAAAAGCTGATCATAAATAGAGCACATCACCGAAAACAAAATTAAAATTTGTTCAAAAATAAATAAGATATAAGCATTTTAATTACATGCTAGACAGAGAGCGCACTATACTGAGCCGTGACGTCACGGCTCAGGTGCGCCATACAAATGCTATACTAACACACGCTTTGCGAGAAAGGGATAGAGCATCCCCTGTCTATCCCCATCTAAAACTTTAAACACCCATATCTCAGAGATTTATCAGCCAATTTAAATTATTTTTTCAGTATGTGTAATGTATTTAGGTATATTAATCGCTTAGCCGGTTATTTGTAATAAATTAAATATTAGTCATCATGCCTATTCACTGTTTTTTTTATTTATTTTAATTTTAATGTAACTGACAGCCTCAACAGATATAAAAACAAAATATAATACATGAGAGCCAATTATACGTTTCCATTAATAGAAGCTATATTAAAAAGAAAATATTATTAGGAGAGAAAAAATATTAAATCTTAAGATTTTGATAATTTGCACACTGCACTGCACTAAAAAACCTTTTCAAAGAAGGTGTACTAATATCAATTTAAGTTTTTAAAAACAGAAAAAGTTGTCTTTCCGGATGGAATACTAGAGACAAATAATTATATCCATATCCACATCTTTACGTAGTTTGTCGAATGGCTTACACGCACGTACTATAAACTATTTTGTCTATGGTAAATTTATGCTAAAAGTGGTCGGTAGAGAGGGTATTGTCCCGGTTGGAGTATAGAGGTTAATTCTAGTAAAAAAATCAGGATACTCAATGTTAGTCGTGACAATATTTTTAGGGAAATGACGTCGGATATTTCCGGCGGTAAGTTAGAGGCAGATAATGATGCACAGGACTTTAATTATATTAGTTTTGGCCTCCAACTCGCCCGATGGTAAGCAACTTAATGAAGACAAAAAAAAAAAAAACAAAAAAAAAACCCGCCTACCATGTTCCCACTGATGGGACACAGGCCTTCTCTCAGAGGGAGAGAGAGGAAGGGCCCTAATCGACCATGCTGGCTCAGTGCATGTTGGTGAATGTCATTATGTCTTTGAACGTCTGAGGATCTTGGACATAACGGTTTCCTCTTTTTAGATGAAATGAAGTGAAGGATGTTTTCCTTCACTATTTTTTGAGCGATGGCATCAAAACTGCACATAAATTATCTAAGCACTAAATAAATCATTGTTGTAGGGCCGACGATCGAACCGGGTGCCGTCAGATTGTAAAGCGTACATGCTACCGCTCGGCCACCATCGCTTTATATACAGATTATGGTGTGCTTACAGGAAAACTATGCTTATATGAAACTAAAACTCACCTTTACGCTGGATTTCTCCAGTTCATCATCATCTTTGCTATCTTCTTCATCAATGGCTTCTTGCAACAGTTCCTTCGTCTTCTCATCTTGAATCCTTTCTACAGACTTAACTTCTTCTTTTAAGAAATCCTCTACTTCCGTACGTGTATCACCATTTCTCTTTATATCCACTGGCTCTGTTAAGTCTATCAGATTGTTTATTTCATCTTCTAGTGAGGTTTCATTTTCTTCTGGTGTAGGTTCTTTTTTTCTGTTTATTATCACTTGGCTTTCCTTTTGAGATTCGACTTCTTGAATGGTATCTTTCCCATCAGATTCTTCTGTATCAATTACCTTAAATTCTTCCTCTTCGAGTTTGTCATTTTTGGAAAGTTCTTTTTCTTGTTCGCTTTCTTTATCTTGGACACTTTCTTGTTCTTGAATATCATCTTTTTTGGGAAGACTGTCTTTTTCCTGGACTCTTTCTTTTTCTAATTCAGGTTCTTCATCAACTTCTTCCAAAGCTACTTTGGATCTAGTATCAGGACTAGGTTCCTTATCACCATGGCTGGGTTCTTTAGGTTCTGGACTTTTATCTTTAGCCTCGAATTCGCTAGCTATTATGTGGACGGGGCCAGAGTTGTGGATGATTGTACCGTTTGTGTAGGGGCGAGTGTGGTTATCCTGCACATCCTGGAAGATAGAACAGAGAGAGTTGTAACATTCTGGATATCGTTACAAGATAAAAGTACACGTAACAAAAAACTGCTGAGTTTTGCTATTAATGTTTTTTTTTTACTTTAACGACTAATATGCAAAATATTACTCAGTTTATTCTCAAATGTTTCGGCAATTCTGTATTACGCATACTAGACAAACAAATAAAAATATTATAAGTAAAAAAGCTCGCGCGTATATCTAGAGTTACGAATTAACACCACATATTCAAAAAATCCTTAGTAAAACAGCCTTCTTTTATACCAAAATAAAAGTGAAATATTCTGAATCAAAACACGTCTAATGTTCCTGGCTGAAGTCTCTGAATAGGAATTCATGAGAACATGTCAGACGTGTCAGTGGTATTGTGGTGTTAATAGTTACAAACACACATTCAAACGCAAGTGGAAAAGGAAATACTAGGAATAAAACTATCGCTAAGTATCTGAATAATTTAGTAAAGCATTTTACTTCGTTTTTGGGCCTATGATGAACAAAAAACAAACATACACTCTATACTGTCAAATTTCTAGAGTAAATTATTAGCTTTTAATATAAAACAAAGTAAATTACGGTAAAAATATTCCGACCATTTTCGTGGCTTACAGTCAAAATTCAAAACGAATCTTACAAACATATAAGTTTCTACTTTTGTTAAAGTAACAGAATTTTACCACTTGGAAAAACTAGATTTTGCCTAAAATAGTCGAACTATTAAATTACATTTTCAAGCAATCATTAAAACCTAAAAAGTAGCGTTACAAAACAAAACTTATCAAAAATTTATGAACAGAAATAATAATATTTTAAACATATTTTTTTGCTTCGATTTATTTAGTGTAGCGCAAGAAATATTTGTTAATTTACGAATATAAGGATTGTAATTGTAGTAGTCACGATATTTGTGATTTTATTAGTCAGGTGCAGAGCAGACAAAGGCGACAATACTGACAACAAATTTACATGAAAATTATTTAAAAAAAGTATCTAGTATACTGAAATTACGACCAATAAACGTCCAAAAATATCAAGGAAGAGTTTGATAGAGGCACATAACAATGTCAAAGTGTTAAACAGATTAAAAAGAGAAGAGTTTGAAACGAAATAAAAAACAATGAAAATGAACTACTAAACCATGAAGATTAAATAGACCCAATCAAAGATGTGATACAATAATATCTTAGCTACGATCTTTTGGCACACCTCCAAAACGAATATAATATCGATGAATGATTAATCATACATCATACATTTAAATTGGAATAGGCCATCAGTAAAACATAATTATATTAAAATTGTTACAAGTTACATTTAATTTCAATGTACCTTACGTTGGAAATGAAACAAAAGCTGTTTATAGAACCAATGCTTTAGCTGCTAACAACATTAATTGTATCCATAATAAAGTCAAACTATCGATCGAAGTAAAGTCTATCGATCTCTTAGTCTGTACGTTATTTATTATCATTAATATTGATCGAATTCAAGGAGTGCGGTTGCACCATGCGAACAAATATGGCACTTTCATTATAAAAAAATGCAGGAAAGTTGAAATAACCGTGGATCATATATATCTAGATGTGATAGAACAAACATAACATAAACAATTTCAATTGTAGAAGATATCTGTAAAAAAATGCACAATTTTGTTCTTGAA
Source organism: Agriopis marginaria (assembly GCA_932305915.1). NCBI lineage: Eukaryota > Metazoa > Arthropoda > Insecta > Lepidoptera > Geometridae > Agriopis > Agriopis marginaria. The sequence goes on from OW029932.1 coordinate 15,128,884, forward strand.
AGTTGATGTGATGACCAATCAGAATAACGGCAAATAAATAAAAGAGTTCTTCTCAATTTTACCGCAATAAGCAAAACAAAAGAATAAGAAGAGTAAAAAAATACAAATTGACAAATAAAATAACGTAAATCTGCAATTCAATGTGAGCAAAGGTGCCAAAGATATTTCGGGTGGTGTTTTAAAATATTTTACTTAGTGTGCCAAATACGTACATAGTACACAAGCGGAATGCTAATAAGGGCCGAAGCTGAGTACTTAATATCGAGGTAGTTGTCGAAATTGGAACAAAGGTGGTATTGTTCTACTACAATGTGAAAAATAATATCGCTGAAATGGGTTATTTATACAAAAAACTTTATAATATCGTAAACTTATAAGATTTTTTAAATAAACTTCTCATAATGCGCGATAAGTCCCGATAAACGTTAAAAACGTGTTATTTTTTTTTACTTTTTATTGACTATTAAATAAATTGTCTGTTGAATTTGACTACTGAATTAATTAAATACAAACTTATTAAAGGCCGCTATAATATTATATATTATTTCAAACCCAATCATCATTTGAATTGGCCTCAAACTTTTAGCAAATTAAATTAACAAAAATAACAAATTATATTTGTGTTGCAGAACTATTGCTATTATCAAGTGTATTTCACATGAAACTGTAACAACAATAATAGCATGTCTAAAACATAAATGACCAATAAAACACGGAGCAAGCAGATGAATACGAATGATACACAACTGAAGACAAACGCGTAAACATGAATAAAGATGAAACACAGTTTAGGAAACAGAACACGAAAAAATAAACACATCACAGCAAAAGAGATGGCAATAATACAGCTAAATGAAAATAAAATAACGTGGAGGAGAAACAAAACTCAAACAGTAAAAAATAATGAGGATAAACAAAACGCAAAAGAGGAGAATTATATCGATTTAGTTAGCACCATTCTCAAAAACTGTCTCTTTTATTGACTGACTTCAAAAAACAAAGGTTCTCAACTCAACCCGTATTTTTAATGTTATTACTTTAAATTACGAAATTTTTGCGCTGTCAAATTAGACTGTAAACGCTGTCAGATGTGATATAATATAGAGCATCATAGCTTTTGCCATTCTATCCCTTGCCTGCCTGGCGATATTGTCGGCCTATGAACTTCATAGCACGACAATATCGCTCGCATTCATTTTATATAGATACGTTCACACTTAGCGATACGCTGTGTTAGGTTAGGGTCGTTTCAAGAACGCCTGTGAAGCTATGATGCGGCGTATAGCGTAGTTCAAAAGCTATAGAGAATGGTACAACAGAATCGACATCTCTGTGTAGAGTCAGTTTTTTCTTAGGTGGTCGATTATGTAAACAAATATGGCGTGTTGTAACAACGATAACGGTGATTGTCATTGGCTGAAAAACACCATGTTTCCATAATTGAACATTTAAGGAGAAACGAAGATTTGCTGATTTAGATTAGGAGGCATTCATAGAGGCGGCATGCAAAGACCTGTCGCTGCTGGTTCTGAGCGTAGCCCGCCTCCATCTGCTGCTGCACTTCGGCTACCAGCCCTGATATGGCCGTGACAACTGCGCGCAAATGACCACCGTTAATTTAAGGCAAGACTTCACTTGTTGTTAGTTCAGAGGTGTTTATTGTGTTCAGACTTGTTGAAACGTAGAAGTCATAACCATCATTTCAAACTTATCTTGTTATATTTCGTGAAGGCTACAAATATTTTAAACTGAAATGTTGTTGTCAGTATGTATACATTATACAGTATATATTATTCCACTTTGCATAAAGAACTTTAATAATGTGTATAACTATAACGTGTATAACTATAATATTTTAACGCTACTGTAATTTTTTACACTTTTAGCTTTTTAATATATTATTTTAGGTGATTGTTTATTATAAGGTATAATTTTTACTCATTTATTTCAATACAGGAAATCAAAAGAAAACGAAACCCAACAAAAATAGATACCAAAAACCAAACCAAATAAACGAAGGACGCAGAGACCAAAAATAGTCTGGATGCATCGTGCGATTGGGTATTCTCCCATCTGGACCGGGGCCAAGATATGGTTAGTTACGGTACTATGCTAGTTGTCTAAAACATTGCGGGAATCACGATTAATAAAGTGAATTTTTGGTACTTTGATATTTATTTAACTCTTCGAATACATCTGAAAAGGTATTCTCTGTATTTGAGTTTGTTTTAAATATATGTGGATAGTTTTTCAATTGACTAGTTTTGTAATTTGTTAAGTATCCAATACACCGACTAGGACACAACAAATTTAGGAGTTTAAATACAGGAGGCAATAGGTAATGTAAAGAGTTATAAACATAAACACAATACATAAAGGACACAATTTTGCATACCAATCACAAAAATCCACTCTATAAATCTAGACACAGAAAACATTCCTATTTTCTAGTATTTTCTAGTCTAGTAAAATCCACAATCGCTTGGATGCATCTCGTGCCTTCAAGCATGTAGCTTTGGATACATTAATCGAATACAAAAGGATGTAACCTTCACCATGCCTCAAGCTACTACGAATCAACAACTAGGAATCCACGCAATCGTACGAAAAAAACTGGAAATTATGATGAACTGGCTTTGTTGGACTCTCAATATGAATTTTAACATAATATTTTTGCTTATCTAGATGATCTGTTGAGCTGTCATATTTGAACAGAAATTACCTAGGTTGGCCGCCGCATACAGTAACAAATACGGAAGAAACGTTTTTGACGTTTAAATCGTTTTCTAATACACTTTGCTTTGTAGCTAATGGAACAGATAAGCATAGAAGATAAAGACTACCGTTGCCTTTAAACGACTTGAAATGGTTCGTGACGCTTAACTTTGTAGCGTAACGTAACGTTGCCAGATCTGATATATTTGTGTGTGTGGATAATTCTAAAATGTATGTCCATACCATTTATTAAAAGAACAGATGCATCTCATAACTAAAAGTTCCCCCTTCATTCTCAAATAGTGTACCAAATGTCCTCCCTGTTAGGCCTATTACGAAATTTTCTAGCATCTTCTTGGTTTTAAGTTCCAACTTTTAATATTTTTAAACTGTTTAGCAATAATGAAGCAAATACGCTTTCAAATTTAACAAAGCTTAGCTGCTTAATCGGAAGTACGACAACCCCATGCTACGTACTTGTCCTATTCCGTCGTTGCTACCCGATCTACGCAACTCCTCCTTATGAAGAGTCCTGAAAGCCAGTCCATCACCTTCCCATAGCTATAAAGTACTTCATCGCGCTGCGCCAGCTGGCCAACGATCCTTTGCATAGCTCGCTCTGTCTCCGCCAGGCGGGCCCTTAGGGCTTCCAGCTCGATGTCTCCTGAGCAAGGCATCAACTCAGTAAACCCAGGATACAATACTCTTACATCAGCGAATGGATAATTCTAAGTCATCATAGCCCACAGCTTTTTTTATGGCTGACAGGCGTTTTACCACAGCTCACGTAATAGTGATGATGTGCTTAAAAATGGTGCCTGCCTACATTTATATTTCAGAGCAGTTGAATGCACTATTTTACGGACATATTTTCCTCTATCCGCTTTTTGCTTAATATCCCGAAGTTATTTTTTATAGGTATATAATTATAATGCACAGCCCTGAAAGTTTCAAATAACGATGAAATGTCTGGTTTTCAATGCAATGAACTAATACCATTCATACATAGTTTTTACTTATTACCTCATTTGATTTTTTTACATTACGGCGTTCGACTGTAATTCTGTTAGCGTTTCATTTTCAACAAACGCGATTATGGTTTAATTATAAAAACACAGTCGACCGCCCCTTATCAGTAATACCCTTTTCCTGTTATGTAAAAATTAATACTCATACCTACAGATATAAATAAAATGTTATACTTACTCGTGTCCCTTTCTTTGTGGCCTGCATGTACAATGTAAAATAATTTTACATTATAAGTGTTAATTATGACACTTAAAATTATGATGTTCATGTAAAGCGAAAAGGATAACCAGTATGTAATACATTTAGCAATTTAACTAATACAAGTAGTCCGCTATTAACTGTGCCTCGTGCCCCTATGATTATCTTCACAACCCTAGGACTTAGTTTGCTCATACATAAACTTAAAAAATGTATTGGAATGAACTATTTGCCTACAAAGTTTGATGATGATCGACTTAACTATACGCAGTACAAACATACACACAAACGCCGATGTGTTAGTACACTCTAAGACTCTAAGACCTTCACTTTCCTTCGCTCGGTCAATAACACAATTTTTGAATGGAGTTTTTACATGTCCACCTTTTCTACCACTAAGATCAGCGTGGATGTCGCGGAGATTAAATTTGAGAGCTCAAAACTTAAATCTCCTGCATCAGGATGGAGGTATTGGCCACCCTTCTCTTTAATTAATGAAGGCTTGACCCGCGTCCGCGACTAACTTTCATCCCTGAGACCGCTAAGTTCCATTAAAATAGTTCCATTGTCTTTAATTTCCTAAGAGCTTTTTCAATCTTGGAGTTGCGTAACACTCTTCTGGAACTTGTAAAAGTTTTTGAGGAGTTTTTGTTTTAGTTGATAGGCTAGTTTGAGCAAACCAGATCTGTCATCCCACAAGTGACGTTGTGGACTAAGATTCAATCTTTCTTGTATCACTTTATCTTGTATTGGTTGCAAAGACAGCCCAAGAATTCGGAGACCGACAGGAGGGCGACCGTACCTTAGTGGATAGAGCGCTCGAGGCGTATACCTTGATGGTGTATGTTTGAAACCTGCCGGTCGTCAAATTTTAGAATTGTCTATAACATTTATTTAGATAATGATTTTGGTAGCATAGTATGGACTAGTTCTGACCGAAACCACCGGGAGGCGCCACAAGTAAGACTCATCCAGAGCCTTAGTAAGTGTTCAGACACCAAGAAAACGTCATAAGTTGATGACCAAGAAGTAAACCTTATTTCTAATGCGATAAGTATTGAAACCCAAGATCTTCTTACCAAGTTTATCAGGCGAGGATCTGGAGTCATCCCGGAACACCCTCCTCCGGAACTGAGGGTCGGGAGTCACCGGCTCGTACGGGATCGTGGCGCGTTTGAAGAACAGCTGCGAATTCACACCACAATAATGTTATGAATGAAAAAGTAACTGTCTGTTAGTCTGTCACTTTTTTTACGGATTCTGGTGTACTTTTTGAGGGGTCCATTGCACCAAAATCTTCAATATTTTAGAGGACCTTGGCCCATTGATCGTACCGAAATTTTAGCCAGCCGTGTGCGTACTGTGCGTTGTGCCCAAAAAAATCTTAAAAAAATTGTCATATTGTTTATTTATTTATTCGTCTTATAGTATATCTGGTTGTGTCATACAGTCCTATGTACAGGGTTACGCGGACAGGGTGTGCTAAGCCGAAAGGGGTCCAAAGTATCCATCATTATGAGCCACTTTTACTATGGGAGCAACTCTGAAATCTCTGAAAAAAATATCAGCTGTTCATACATTTTGTCACGTGTGAATGACCGTTTTCTATGGAATAGCTGTTTATTTTTTTCGCGATTTTAGATTTGCTCCCGTAGTTAAAGTTATTCATAATTATAGGTACTATACTATGGAACCCTTTCGGCTTAGTACACCCTTTCCGCGTAACCTAGTATACCGGGTGCAAGTATACTGTTACGATACCATAAAAAACTATTTTTTTAACAATTTACAGTTTTTTTGCATTGCTTTAGGAAGTTAACTAAAACAGTTATTACAAAAAAAAATACTTTGCAATGTAATGCAAATTAAATATCAAGCTGACGCTAGAGGTCAACGAACGACCTCCGCAAGCACACAGTCAGCGCCACGCTCACGCTCGCGCGCTTCTGTACCTACGCGGTGCATTGACCCATAGTTTAGTACGCTTTACATTGCTGGTTTGCAAAATACTACGGCCACTAAATCAAGTTTTAGGCAAATGGTTGTTAGTATTCGATTTTATTTAGATATTATAATAATAACGTTTCGGCTTCGTAAGCGTTTCCCTTACACTTGATATATTCTTCACTAAGTCGTTTTATTAAACTCCTCACTCTTGGGCAAAGGTCTCCTCTATTTCCTTCCAGAAAGTGCGATCGCCCGCCAGATTTGACCAGTGTATTTTGAAAGCGTGTTGGTCATCGCGCTAGCGTTTTCTCTTTCGTGAGTTTTTAGACACCCACTGCTTAAGGGTCCTGTATACCCTCTGCAGCTTTCTCTCTCGCACATTTTCACATTATTGAAGATATAAAATCAATGAGTGTGAATTTCCAAAAAGTAACAAAATCATGTCATGGTGTCTATCGTAACATTACAAACAAAGAAATTGTCAATTTGATATATTTTAATTTGACACAGTAAAATGGTAACAAGTGATTTTTATTTCTAGTGTCATTTTATTCCGTCAAATTACAAGATATCGAAGCAAACATTTCTTTGTTTGTAATGTTACGATAGACACCATGACATGATTTTGTTACTTTTTGGAAATTCACACTCATTGATTTTTCTCTTCAATAATGTGAAAATGTGCGAGCGAGAGAGCTGCAGAAAGTATACAGGACCCTTAATCCACTGGGCCCAATCGTGCCCATCTATCAGGGTGGTAGTAGTACAAAGTATATTATATTTATAGTCCTATTTAGATTTTTACAAATATTTCTTGCATGTTGGTCTAATATAAAAAATCCTACAAACGGTACCTAAATATCCCGTAAATAATCATGATATAACTTTATAAAAGATCCTGATTGGCAGCATTAGCATCCTTACCTTACTGATGGTGTACATGAAGAAAACTATGATGCAGATGGTGTAGATGGGCATCACAAAGCCCATGGAAGACTTGGGAGCCGGCACCGGGCCTCCGGGGGAGCCCAGTGGTGGGCGCATCCCCGGGATTGGCGGAGGCTGCAGAACATAGATAAAGAAAGTTAGTAAGGGGCTGGAAGCTTGTCAAAGTCAACGTTTTTATTTGTTTGCCAATAAATAAATATAAATAAATAAATATTCGGGACATTTTTGCACACACGGTCATCTGACCCCAAACTAAGCAAAGCTTGTGATATGGCTGCCAGAGACTGATATATATACATATATAGTTTTAAATACATACTTAAATAGATATTAACACCCAGATATAGAACAAACACAAATGTTCATCACACAAATGTTTGTCCTAGGTGGGAATCGAACCCACGCCCCCAAGCTCAGAAGGCAGGTTCACTACCAACTCGACCAACGGGCTATCCATACAATATGGCAATATATACAAGGTCTTAAAATATTAAATGTGGGTGGTGTTTCGAAAATTGTCGGTATATTGTAATTAATACATAAAAACTGGCATCATGGGAAAGGATTCATCTCCTAATTTTCCTTTCATAAAGATGGAATATTTTCTTTATTTTATATATGTAATTGAAACTCATTCCACAACCTTACCACGGTAAATATCCCATAAATAATCATATAACTTTATTTTAAAAGTTGTTCATAATGACGAGCGCAATGACCTCCTTTCAGCTTGGTACCCTACAGTTCCATGTAATCCTGTTTAGAGGTGGCCACAGACAATGTAGCTTTTAGAGTGGTAAATTAATTAGCATTGTCACATTAATTATGGCCAGCGTACAGTTTAAAGTGGGCTGGCTCGTGCTAAAGTGCACAATCATTGGAGAGCCGTTGAATAGGCTTATTGGTTCCAGTCCAAGTCGTAATTGGTCTAAGTATAGAGAATATTGAGATGCCGTGTCGTATGTTTTGTGAGATATCACTTTGTAAGAGCTGAGATATGTAAATATCTGTAAGAACTTTAGTAAAGCTGTACCTGTTCTTTTTCTGTCTTTTATTGAAGTTATACTTCTTATGCGACTTGCAACAAGGTTGCGTTAAACGTTTAACGCTACCATGGAGGGGGATTTTTTCTCTCTCGTATGGTTGCGAAATGCGTATCCTTTTTTCGGTAGTGTAATGGTGTCGCTAATGGATTGAGAAGCCTAAGGAGCTAGGTTCGAATCTCGAGAAAAGCATGTTTTGAAGTTGTTGATATTTTTGCCCTAGTTATAATTTTAGGGTTCCTTGTTGAATAAAGTTATATGATTATTTACGGGATATAGTTATATATATACGGATATATCAGTTTCTGGCAGCCATATCACAAGCTTTGCTTAGTTTAGGGTCAGATGACCGTGTGTGCAAAAATGTCCCAGATATTTATTTATTTATATTTACCGTGGTAAGGTTGTGGAATGAGCTCCCGATATTTCGGCGCAGTTACATGCACCATGTTCACGGGAAGACTGAAGAATGTTTTTTCCTTGTTGAAGTATAACTTCTACCGCGCGGAGGGACTCCACGCACTATTTTTTTATTTGGTAGCGACGCTTTGACGCGTTTGTGGGTCGATTCGTGATTTGTTCCATTTATTGTGAAAGAAGGACAATCAAACATGCTGTAAGATTTTTCAAAACAATAGACAATCCATGCAAAGCTACATCGATGGTGTTATTTTGTTAATTCAGTGGCGATTAATGAACATACCTTTGAACGGGAATTACTCACGTAAGATTAAGCCGGTTACTCCGACTATAGTTTCAACCGCATTAGACGGCCTTTTTCAAGGTGAATGCGCGCGCGCGGCTGCAAAGCGAGACGCAGCCGCGCGCGCGTTCACCTTGAAAAAGGCCGTCTCTTGCGGTTGAAACTATAGTCGGAGTAACCGGCTTAATCTTACGTGAGTAATTCCCGTGTAACATAAATAAAATGTGTGAAAACCACGTCAGTTTCAATAATAACATACCTTTGGTTTAAGAGAATTTTTCATAGTTTTTCTGTACCTGACGAGTATTCACGTGACTATACAGGGTGTGAGGGGAACACTCTCGAAACCAAAAGAAGGTAATTGTACTCATCATTATGAACAACTTTTACTATGGGACCAGCCCTGAAATCGCGAAAAAAATATCAGCTGTTCTATAGAAAACGGTCATTGACACTCGACAAAATGTATGGAACAGCAGATTTTTTTTTCGCGATTATAGGGTTGGTCCCATAGTAAAAGTGGTTCATAATGATGAGCACAATTCTGCCGTCCGATTACTAAAAGACCGTTATGTGGCACTGTGGTCACTTAACGGTCTTATAGTAATCGGACGGCAGAATTACCTTCTTTTGGCTTCGAGAGTGTTCCCCTTACACCCTGTATATAGTGGCTTCTCACTATAGTTTTATCGAGGGATTCTTTTCTGGCTCAGGCTGACAAACGTCTCGGGTAAAATGAAATGTTTATGCACTCGTTGTACAATCTACTATTAATTAATCGTCTCTGAAAGCTCTCATTGGCAAACTAAATTTCCAAATTCTGTTGCCACCGTTTTAAAGAATTCACTACGATTGTTTACAATTTCTTTGCACTCACAAGAATTATAAATCAAAACTGTCTTATACTACACGTTATCGCAATTTGTTTCAAAGTTTTAATATAGGTAGGTTTTCATTGAGACACAAAAAAATTGGTTCAAATTAACTTGATCCAAAGCTGCGAAGCAATCGCTTTTAAAAACAGACACATTTATAAAAACAGTAAAATTCCGGAAAAATCCGCGGACGAGATAAATTCGCCTGACTGTAAGTTCCCCGCTGGAGGCACTTGACGAATGCACTAGCCAATCTGTACTGATGATAACAGTAAGGTTAAAGTCAGCGGTGTCCAGAGCGCTGGAGATGAGACTGGATGTGGCGTGCACAGCCACTGAGCAGATCCGTTTTACGACGCGCCGCGATGGCTTCCGGTGTTTGATCGGCGTGCGGCGCACGCGCACTCTCGACAGTCGCGCCTTAAGAAGATACGTTGGTAAAAATGTAGGTTTTCTTTTTCGTGTATCTCATAGGTTAAATAAGGCAGGGATCTTGTTTTTGTGTATGTATTTTTTGGTTCTATAATATTAGAATTTACCACCTGGGAAACATGATTGCATGAAATTAACTATCTTAGAAAAAAAAACGAATTTGCCTCTACGTTTTCACTGTTTTTGAAATCACGTCTAAGTGTCCGCGTGTTTGGCAATTGAAATTATTTAAAAAAATAAAAACGATTTTACCAAACGGTTTACCGTCCAGTTTTTTTTATTTCAGTGTGTAGTTTATTATCGATAATTAAATATGTCTTGGCGCTTACCGTTGCCTTACTCCGAGCATTCGCTCAACATAGCTCTCATGTTTTGCGTCCAAAAAATTAGTTGCGTCACTCTGGCGCGCGTAATCTGGATGCACTTAAACGCAATCTAATATCTTATATGATTTTTTTCTTGTTTAAGATACTTATTGTGTATAAAAAGTTAGCACAAGTTTTTCCTTTTTTTATTGCTATTAATTAATTAGTTTCAATTTGCGAGTAATTGTTACCTGGTTTAATTTTCGACAACTTATAGTTGATCCAAGTCGCGGGTGTGCGCGCGGCCTAACGCCGTTAATATCTTCAATGCGTCCTCTGTTTTTGTACGGATCTGCGTAATTTTGGAATATTTACACTGATTTTATAAAAATAAAGATTTATGAGATTACATTCCGGCGGTTCATAAAGATGTTCTCATAAAAATTATATGTGCGGGACAGATGCCCTTGTGATTAATTAAATATAGGTAAGTAATTTATACGATAATTATCAATTTAAAAAACCGACTTCAAAATGAGTAAACACGCAATTTTGTTTACTTGTTTACCGCTTTATGGTTGATATTCCTAAAACCCGTACGAAGCGCTTTGATTCCACTGTTATTATGCGAACTGCTAATCTGTGGAATGCGCTGCCTGAATGAGTGTTCCCCGATGCGATGGTTACAATCTGGGTGTCTTCAAATCACGAGTGAATCGGTTCCTTCTAGGCAAGCGTGCTCCACCGTAGACCGCATCATCGCTTAACATCAGGCGTGGTGGTGGTCAAACGCAAGCCTATTTATTATTTATAAAAAAAAAAACTTGGATGACATATTTTTCCAGGTATTTTGATTTAAAAACCAAAGTAGTTAATCAATTTGAAGAAATTTTATTGAATGATTGATTAACTGTTTAGAAAAACATATGGTGCCAAACTGAAAGTATTAAAAAAACCTTCTTCTACATATCTTTCAAATAAAAAAAAACCATAGAATGTAAATTGCGATTATATTCGAGTAAATCGATCAACCATTTATCTACTTAGTAAAAATCGTAAAGCATACAACGCACAGCCTAAACCGCTTGCTCTAGAAGTATGAAATTTATTTTTAGCGATGAATTTTCAAAAAAAAAAATAATGTCCCACTTTCGTTATAACATATCAGGCTAAATTTAAAAAAAAATTTAGTGTCACTTTTGTTATAACGAAAGTGGCACTAATATTTTTTTTTTTAATTCATCGCTTAAGAACTTGATATTAATGTGTATGTAGCTGACATCAAAAACGAAGGGTCATCATCTATTCGATTTTTTTTGTTACCTCAGAACTCCCTCTTTTATGAACCAATTTGGAAAAATATTTTTTATTTGAGAAGATATACTTCCAGATTAGTCGCATAGAAATTTCATAAAAATCGGTTGAGTCCACCTTTTTTTTTGGACTGGCGCTCTTTGGGTTCCATCCAACGGAACCCTTAAAGTGCGAGTTCTACTCGTACTAGTCCGGTTTTTTTTTCTTTAGAAGAAAGTGTAAAGGCTAATTTAGTAAGCAGTCGTGTCTATACGTGCCTGTCTCAGTCTTGTAACTTGTCCTGTTTTCATCAGACGCTATGCTTCCAGCATAGTTGCACAGAATGCAAACAGTACGCATAAACAGGGCCTGGCATTGAAGCGGCCCACGTCCACCGCGGCCTAGACACGCCGCAGAAATAGATGCCAGTGACACTCGCGCGCATCGCTCCAATTACTACGGTCTACTTCATGTCTACAAACAACTACTTTACATTACCAGTCAATTCCAGCTGCTTAACCCTCAATCAGACAAACAAGGTAGAATAATGGTAATGTGAATATGGTAATGTGGAGTGGGTGGGTGCGAACGCATCAGCCCATTTTTTTTAAAATTATAAATAGGCTTGCGCTTGGCCGCCAACTCGCCTGATGTTAAGCGATGATGCGGCCTACGATGGAGCACGCTTGCCTAGAAGAAACCTATTCACTCTCGACTTGAAGACACCCAGATTGTAACTAACTAAATCGGGCTTCATGCCTTTAATTCCCTCCTGCCCATTTTTCTATCGGCGTGTTCCAGTGGACGTCCTACGGATACTGATGATGATGATGATGATGAAAAAAAAGACGGCAATGTCTTGAGTTCTTTTTTTTTTGTTTTTGTTTATTTATTTAATAATAAATAGGCTTGCGTTAAATTTCAACTTACCCTATGTAAAGCGATGATGTGGTCTACGTTGGAGCACGCCTGCCTAGAAGAAACCGATTCACTCGTGATTTAGAGACAGAGATTGTAACTATCGGGGAACACTCATTCAAGCAGCGTATTCCATAGACTAGCAGTTCGCATAATAACAGTGGCATCAAAGAGCTTCGTACGGGTATCGGAATATCAACCATAAAGCGGTGTCGATTTTTTATTACAAGTTATGATACTTCTGACTGTTTTAAGTATCTCTGGTCTTAGAATGTGGTGTCGGTCGGGATATCGTTCAAGCCGATTAGAAGGGGACTTTTGGGTTTGTAGATGATCAGATTTGGAGGCCTAATAGGACCCCAAGGGAAACCAGCGAAGACAGCGTCGCAGTGTGCCCCAAGCCGTAGACAAAGAGCCGTTTATCACCTGATGATAAGATGGACAGACGACCTAAAAGAGACCGCAGGGAAACGCTGGTTCCAGGCCGCTTCCAACCGGCCCTTGTGGAGATCGATGGGGGAGGCCTATATGTCCAGCAGTGGACGTCCTTTGGCTGATGATCATGAGGCTCAGCTTGCAAATTTGGAGGGTATTGTCGTGACCAGTATCGAAGAAGTGTTTGCAGTGAATTTTAGGGAGACGAGCGTCTACCGTGCATGATTTTGACGGTCATAATGTGGCCTATCCGAAACGTGGATATTCGCCAAAGAACCAGAGTCACCGACATAGCTGTTAAAATTTGCAAGTTGAAGTGGCAATGGGCAGGCCACATCGCTCGAAGAACCGATAACCGATGGGGAAGAAAGGTTCTGGAGTGGAGACCACGAACCGGAAGACGCAGCGTAGGGAGGCCTCCCACTAGATGGACCGACGACATTGTGAGAGTCGCGGGCACCCAGTGGATGCAAAAGGCAGGCTGTCGTTCAGTGTGGAGGTTAAAGGGGGAGGCCTATGTTCAGCAGTGGACGTCTTCTGGCTGATGATGATGAATGTGGCCTACGGCTGAAATGATGATGATGATGAATAACTCTATGAGCTCGACCATGTCATTGTAACAAAGTAGGCCTATAACATCGAGATAAGAAGCATTAAAAGCGTAGCTTGTAACCGTAAGTGAGGGCATGTGGTCCAAACTGGTACAACATCAAAACGGCCCAAAATAATGAGTGACATCATCGAGGGAACAGTACTGTGGGCTTCTTTCTAAACGTGGGGAACGAGACACAAGCGACGAGCGAGTTGAAGGTGACTCATTTTTATATTTATTTCGTTTTATTATAATATGCTTGTGCTTGGCCGCCATCTATCCTAATTCTATTGATGTTAAGCGATGATGCGGTGAGTCGCGGGCATCCAGTGGATGCAAAAGGCAGGCTGTCGTTCAGTGTGGAGGTTAAAGGGAGAAGCCTATGTTCAGCAGTGGACGTCTTCTGGCTGATGATGATGATGTGGTGTACGATGAAGCACGCTTGCCTAAAAGAAATCGATTCACTCTCGATTTGAACTAGATTGATTGGTTTTCTCGATTTGTTGTTTGGTTAAACACTGTTTTAAACTATCACGGTTGTTCACTAAAGTTATATGATTATTTACGGGATATCCACGGTAATTTAATTTTTTTTAATTTTATTACGGTAAATATCCCGTAAATAATCATTTTTTTTTGTTGTTGTTTGGTTGTTTTTGTATTATGTTTTTATTATATTATTAGTTATGTATTCAAATTAAATACTTTTAACCGATTTTATCGCGTAACACTTTTAACAGATTTTATCGAGTGTATGAATACACGCGATAAAATCGGTTAAAAGTGTTTAATTTGAATACAGATATATTTTAATTCCTGCCGTTTCGAACACTAAGGACCTTTTTCATCATATCAAAGTAAAGTGTTGATTAGCTACTTTTCGATTAGTGCTAATTGGCGAGTAAAAGTCCCAAGTAACTTTTGTCAGTTTCACAAATGAAAACAAAGCTCCGACTACTTGGTGGTTAGCCGAATAAATGAATGAAAATGTTCAACGTTCGTTCTAGTTTAATTGTCACTACTATCACAAATGTTAAACGTCAAAATGTAGTAATTTTATCTGTAGTTTATTTTTTGAAGCAAACCTGATACCTTATTATAGATGTCTTATCGTGATTCGGATTGTGATCGTGATCGCGTGCCAACTGCCTTACGCACATGGTGCGAGTAAGTAGATGCGAACGGGACGGCATGCAATCTCGATCACGATCAAACTTCTATAATAGGGCCGCTGGTAAACATGACAGGTTTCTAACATTAAAATCTCAGTTGTTTATTGCTCTAAGCTAATAACTTGAACCACGTCAAATGTTCATGGCAACGCACACGCGTCAAGTAGGACAATGCATGTTTAGTTTGCGTTCACGTTGCCTCACTGTGACCACTACCGATTCTGACTAAACCGGCGGCGGTGGCGGGACCCGCCTTTTTTAATACAGAATAGAGTACAGAGGAGGTACAGAGTATGTAACACAGTTTTCACTTAGGCGGAATAAAAAGTTAAATAGGTATAACAAGAAAAAAATATGTTTAAAAAACTAGCTGTCAAGCGTACGCGACGACTTTTATGTAAACTACATCGACTCTCTTTTGCGTCTTTTGAAAGGATTTTGCTTTAAAGCCAAATCCTTTCATAGCGGATCTCTACATCCCATAAGGAAGCTTTTTCCAGAATCAGTTTCGATGTCAAGCAGTTTTCGAGATTTCGCGATGAGATGTGTGGCCCCTTTTAGAACCAATAACTTTTTACTGATCACTGAGCAGGCCCATTTTGATGTTTCTATTTTTTTAGATAACTAGCTGCGCGCTGCGGTTTCACCCGCGTAGTGATGAAAAATAGTCTATGTCCGTCTCCTGGTTCTAAGCTCCAATTTTCAGCCAAATCGGTTCTCGAGTTATAAATTCGACTTTCTTTTATATTATATATAGATATACACACACAACACACACATCATCAGCCATTAAATGTCCACTGCTGAACAAGACCTCCCTCTTAGAGAGGGGTATTGCCATAATCCCCACGCTTGGCAGGCGGCTTGGAGATCGCAGTACGTTCACCGTGTACTAACAGGACGCTGCTGCCCATCCTCCGGTGGTTCTGGTCGCAGTTTTAGGACATACCCGGGTCAATAGATATACGCAGACTCATAATTAGTTACATTCGTTTAGGAGATTAGTTATTAAGACTAAAAAGTTGATTTTTATTTTTCACTTTACAGTTGATTATTTCTAAGGTTGAATTTTTTGTTAAAAAGTAAACGAATATGACGTTTTCAACGTTTACTAAGAGCTAATATCAGCGCCCGAGGTTTCAGCCGCTATTCTCCTGTAACCTTCATTTTTTTTGTGTTAAAAACCCTGTGTTAGGGCCGACAGACAATCCTGGGTTAGATCGCGCGGCGTCGCCGATTTTAGCATTGCGTCGCCGCAACGCTTTAATGCGTGTCGGGGCACTAGTCTACCTCTATACCAAATTTTATCCAAAACCATTTAGCTCCTACTGATACAGAGTTCATCATCATCATCATCATTTCAGCCGGAGGACGTCCACTGCTGGACATAGGCCTCCCCCATCGATCTCGGGCCGGTTGGAAGCGGCCTGCATCCAGCGTTTCCCTGCGGTCTCTTTTAGGTCGTCTGTCCATCTTGTGGGTGGCCGTCCTACGCTGCGCTTACCAGTCCGTGGTCTCCATTCCAGAACCTTTCGGCCCTTTCGGCCATATATTATGTTCTGCGTGATATGTGCCCTGCCCACTGCCATTTCAACTTGCTAATCCGGTGAGCTATGTCGGTGACTTTCGTTCGTCTACGGATCTCCTCATTTCTGATTCGATCTCGTAGAGACACAGAGTTGAATGCGGACAAAATATACCTACACACAAACTTTTGCATAGTATAAGTGTTATGCAACTTGAGCCATGGAATTTAATAAAATTCTTCACAATCTAGGTATTCAATAAACACGGTCAAATCGTATTTTCTTTTCTAGTGACGATCTCTCATCTCGCGTTCTTTCAGTTTGAGATAATATTATCATTCTTGTAAATTTTAACGCCATCCTTCATGATAATAGCATTTTATGATAACACGCTTGTTATGAAGCTTGCAGTTAGTTATGGACATTAACTACTTACGCGTTAGGAGACCCAGTAGCAGGCGAAGCAGTTAGCGGGAGTTTCCAATGGCTACCTACCTAACCAGATGTGTATTTTTTTTATAGTATAAATAAAGTAAAATTTTTATTTAAATTCTTATTCTTTTTTCATCAGACGTTTTTTTGTAATTTATGGTCGTGTAGTCATGTACTGACAATGTCTAACAAATAAAACTAGTTTCAAAATTGCTTACTTAGTTGCTTAGTTGACATGTTATGAAGAATATTTAATTATTTCGTTTCTTGGCCAAATTCGGTGGTTTACTATCACTAATATTTCGAATAACATTGACACTTGCACTCTACCTTTTCTGTAGTCTATGGTCATGTAGTCAGTCCAAGTGCCATTTTTGGCCGCTCTGACATATTCTAATAATAATAATATTTAATGACTAGACGAAAGAATTCTAGGCGAATTTTATAATAACTAACTGATGAACTGACTACTTGAAATGAATATAAAATTTTCTAACGTGTCGTGTGGCGCGCGTGCTGAAACACTATAAAGTCTTGACATGGTTTCGTGTTTGATTTAACGTATAGATTTAAACCAAGCATCAGCGGTAACTGGTGCATAAATAACACAATTTACTAGAAACCTAATTGTACCATAGCCGATTAAAACTTGGGTAACATCAATACCACGGAGGCACGCAATGAATGTTCCAATACTTTGGCATAAACATTCAGGCAAGACTAGTTTTTTAGTAGAATATGTTAGTTAAGATTTTTGGATTGAATCCTATTGGAAAATCAATGTATATGCTCGATCGAAACATGTATTTGCTCTGGCAGCTGCAATAGAATTGTAAAAAAGCTAAATAAAAACATTTATTTCATATTTCACTGTAGTACCCAATGTACGATGTAGTGATTTTAAGTCTTGTGTGTACCTATATTCTAACACTCTAGATATTTGTTTTATTTGCAATCTCCCACGAAAAGCCCACGAAAGGCTCTTCAATGACTGGTTCAGGTACCATTGGAAACACCCCCAAGCCTACCTGATCACGCCAAAGCCTCACTCTCCACACGTCCACTGACTGACCTTGATATCCAGCTCATAGTACCCGAGGAGGGGTGAAGTGCGTACCCGAACGTTGGGGGGCATCTGGATGTGGACCTGGGGGGCCGCTGGAGGCTTTCCGGGGGGTATGGCCCGGCCTCGCTCACGCAGCGCTGGGTGCGGACCGGCGCCTCGAGTCGATGGACGCTCTTGCTTTATTGCTGGAGGAAAGACGAGTTTTATTAGATTTTCCAAAGGGTTTGATGGATTTTTAACAGACTTCAAAGAAGGAGGGTTTCTAATTCGGTTGTATTTTTTTAAGTTTCATCTTCATCAGCCAGAAGACGTCCACTGCTGAACATAGCCCTCCCCCTTTAACCTCCACACTGAACGACAGCCTGCCTTTTGCATCCGCTGGATGCCAGCGACTCTCACTATGTCGTCGGTCCATCTAGTGGGAGGCCTACCTATGTTTATTACCTCAGAACTCCGTCATTTATAAACCGACTTGGAAAATTCTGACAGGATATATTCGGATTCAGATTCGTCCCATAGAAATATCAAAGTTCAGCAGTTAGGTTTTTTAATTAAAATAACTGGAAAAAATATGGCATCCAAGTAAAGGAAATTGCGAATTTACTACTTTTAAAGTCAGTTTTTAGGGTTCCGTACCTCAAAAGGAAAAAACGGAACCCTTATAGGATCACTTCGTTGTCCGTCTGTCTGTCCGTCTGTCAAGACCCTTTTTCTCAAGAACGCGTAAAGGTATCAAGTTGAAATTTATACTTAATACTTGGATCTACGGTTTCTTTCGGCTGTAGAAAAATAAAAGTTGTAAGTCAACGCAATCAAAAGATATGAACGTTTATGTCGCATATTTTGCGATTTCACAGGGGAATCAAAACCTATAGGGTACTTCCCGTTGACCTAGAATCATGAAATTTGGCAATAGGCAAGGTCTCATAGCACATATATAGGAATAAATCTGAAAGTTTAAAATTTGAAGTTATATCATTTAAAAAATATTATTTTGCTATTACAAACTTACATTTTGTAGTTGGAATGTATGGAAGACCCTTATAGTCAACTACAAAGTTAAGTTTGTCTTTCAATATTTTTTGGACTCGCGCTCTGAGGGTTCTGTCCAACGGAACCCTCAGAGCACGAGTCCTACTCGTACTTGTCCGGTTTTTTTTTAACTAATAATAATCTATTGTTATGTAAGTTCATATCAGGGAATTAATTACAATGATTGTTGTACGGTACTTCAAGCATCATTAGGATTGTTTCACTATCAGATAAGATGCTTGACAGCTCATCTGATGTTGAGAGACAGTGTAGAAGATTAATGGTAGCCAGGGATGGGAACAGGGTTACACACAACGGTGGTACTAAGCCGAAAGGCACACATTTTTTTCCCATTGATGAGTACAATGCAATGCATTTGTAAGTACTCATCAATGTGTTTTTTATTTACTACGGAACCAACCCTGAAACGTGAAAAACATAGCAGCTGATCCATTTCCATACATTTATATGAGTAAATGTATTTTTTTTATATCTGGAGCATGTTTTTTTTTCGGTCCGATATTAACACATTTGGTACATTGTTTGTAGAGATGATAACGACCTATCGCTTTAGTTTAGTACCTACCACCACCGTTTTTTTTAATGTCAAAATCCAAAGCATTATGTTAAAACAAATATATTTGTATTGTTATTTAGAACCACTCTCCGATAACACTTAATTAGTACACATGGAACAATATTAGTAACAAACACCATTACTATACATTCAATACTAAATTAAAGCAATTTTTCTTGAAAGTAATTTTTATATTTGAAGTAGGTATTATTCCACAAATTAGGATTTACCTACTATAATATAGTAGCCTTGTTTGCTTATATATAGTATAAACCAGGGGTATCCAACTAAAGTTTGTGGCGGGCCGGATTTATTAACTTTGTAACTATGGCGGGCCAAGAGATGCTTCGTAACTGAGCAAATCTTATTTATTTATTTGTTTATTTATTTACACACGCACAATAATTAAAAGATACAATATTTTAACTTAAATATTTCACCTTATCTAACGTGGTAAATTAACATAGCAAAGAGACGAGCCTAAAATAGTAAGCTTTGCGAAGCAGTCCTCACTAGGATAACCCGTGTCGAGAACTACTGCAGTCCGCCTATCCCACTACACAACCGAGCAAACATTTGCACCAAAAATAATAATATGTAATAGGATATTGGTAAAATGAGTTTGTATGCGAGTTTGAAAATATGATAAAAATAACTCTAACATAATATTATTACAAGGATATAATGATTATATACATGATATTAATAATCAAAACTAATACGTAAGTAAAATGGTAGAAAATATATTAGGCCTGTCCGTTGCATGCGCGTAGGGAGTGGGTGGGTGAGAGGGGCGGTAATGTTAACGTTTTCGCGCGCAGGTGTTGTTACAAGAATTAAAATGGCATTTACGTTTTATTTTTTGGCTTCTCCCGATATGCTCGTCCACGTTGTCGTATTGTGATCGATCGACATATTTTTTTAAGAACGGCGTTTTAATATTTTACGAACATATGAATCGTCGTTCTTTACAAAATGTCGACTTACAAAATTAAAAGTTACCCAACTTTTAACTCGTTCGCGGGCCGGATTAGGAACCTTGGCGGGCCGCATTGTGTCCCGCGGGCCGTATGTTGGACACCCTGGTATAAACGATCTTCAATTACCTAGTTAGTTTATTCAAATTCAAATTCAAAATATTTTATTTCGGACAACTAAAAAATCCATTGGGTTAGTACAAACAAAACTTAGAACTATTGTTATTTAAAATACAAAAAAAAAAAAAAAAAAACATACAAAAAGAAAATAATAATATTAAATAACTTGACCGTAACTGGAAGCTTTTTATAGAGAGGGCACTACCATTTCCGTCGGATTACCAGCGTTGACGTCCTTTTTAATGAGTTGTAACCGGAACTCGTCAGGTGGCGCCACCGTAGCAGCAGCGCGCCATTTTATTTTCTTGAAATTGTTGCGCGCTCTTTGGAATCATTGGCGTTTAAATTTTCGTCGAAGCAACATCTCTGTAGCAGCCCTAGCTGGGCTCTACTCCTGTTGCAATATTTTTTATTCAGTGATCAGTGATATTATAATAAAGTGGTGAAGTATTTTCTAAATTAAATTATATATGCTTAGTATAAAACGAATTTTATGCTGTAAGTACCCACATTAATACATTAATATTTATTTTGTGTTAAAGCGTAATATCACTTTTTAACGGTTTTTGCCGTTCGATTCGTAAGTGCCTCATGTGTTTTAACACATTTGTGGCCTGCTGAAAGGCTGTCAAGCCTTATACCAGTGTTAATATCGTCGAGGAGTTTTCCCGTTGACATGGCGAGACGTGCTGTGGCCGGCCCTACATGGTTGGCGAAACTATTAAAGGAAATGGGTGAGCTCCGCAAACATTTTAAACAGTGTATCAATTATATTATCTATACTACGAGTCATACGAATAACTCGATTATGAACATTAGTTCGAAAAATCACTTTCATAATTTTAATTTTTAAAATTTTATTTGATACACTTGCCTTAATTTAATTTGAGTTTTATTATGAAAAAGTTTAAGACCATCTGGTTTTAAGAAATAGTAAGTAAATAATTTAAATGCTTATTTTCAGCGGCTAGGTACTAGGTACATAACTCTTACGTCTGACGTGAGATATATATTTATACTCCCGGTTTTACAGACCGAGTAGCAAACTATAAGGGGAAAAACAAGACACCTTAAGTCACCTAGCATGTACGCTGAAAAAGCATTATTCGTATACTAAAGTAAAAAGATTTTGTTATGAAGAAATTTGTAACAACTACTGTCATGACAAACATTTTGTAAGATACGTATTATCTGATATTTTCCATTTGTTGTAGTTTAAGCAATATCTTAGCCATATCTATAATTAATAGTGTTGTATATTGCAAACAAATGAAAACTAAACTAACTACCGCCCCTCGCGTGGGGCAAAAATGTGCTCGTCAACGGTTCCATGCGTGGAGTTTTAATGCTAACCTCTTCTTTTTTTTTTTTTTTTTTTTTTTTGTGCAAATCTTTACACAAACAATGTTTGTATTTTTTCTAATTGACAATAATGTGTAGTTTGTCTTTCCTTTTCAATTAAATTGTATTAAACAATAATTTTAATTCGTAATTTACTCGAATGCTAGTAACAAAAATACCCTAACGTGAATGTCTTCTGCAAACTTACAATGAAGCAATCAATACAACATGCACTACCATGCTTGTATTAAATCACCCTCGTGGGGTGAATGATTGCTAACAACAAGCACTCTCATGAGTCATGCTTGTAATAAGCCGCCCTCGTGGGTTAAAAATTATTATGGAAACAACAATCTTACGTTGAACCGGGCAATTGACACACATGCACTTGGATGCTTGTACTAAACCACCCTCGCGGGGTGAATGTCATATTGCTAACAACATGCACTCTCATGAGTCATGCTTGTAATAAACCACCCTCGCGGGGTGAGTAATAGCCAACATGTACTCTAATGAGTCATGCATATAATAAAACACCCTCACGGGGTGAATGATGCTATCAACATGCACTCTCATGAGTCATGCTTGTAATAAAACACCCTCGCGGGGTGAATGATGCTATCAACATGCACTCTCATGAGTCATGCTTGTAATAAACCGCCCTCGCGGGGTGAGTGATTGCTAACAACATGCACTCTCACGAGTCATGCTTGTAATAAAACACCCTCGCGGGGTGAATGATGCTATCAACATGTACTCTCATGAGTCATGCTTGTAATAAACCGCCCTCGCGGGGTGAGTGATTGCTAACAACATGCACTCTCACGAGTCATGCTTGTAATAAAACACCCTCGCGGGGTGAATGATTGCTATCAACTTGCACTCTCATGAGTCAAGCAGGTAATAAACCACCCTCGTGGGGTGAATGTCATATTATTGCTAACTACCATCTTACCTTAATCAAGCAATCGATAGGTACACTTGCACTTATGGGCTCACAGCAAACCACCCTCGCGGGGTGAATATTATTTTGTAAACTACCATTCTTTCTATCATAATATCGATGCAACATGCATTTGACTACTGTAAAGAACAGGGTAGTATCACAGCAGTGGCTCGCGACCATGTTATAATTATTTTAGGTCTCTCTGGAGCCTGTCAATGTGGGGTTAGTTATATTTTCTCTTCTATTGTATTGAATTCAATAATAAATAGAGCATGTACGCGCTTGCTTGTAAGACGCCACCATATCATTATGTACCTGTGTGTTTTGAACACTTCATTATTTCAAAGATTGTACCTACTGAAAAAATATACTTTCCCAACTAAACTATGAAATAAAAGTAAATTTGCGAACAAAATGTCAAAATCTTCGATAAACGTATGTACCGCCTAGTAGGTATAGTATTCATATACTTAAAACATAATCATGCTACTACGGGCAAGAGCTTTTGTACCCTCATTTTGTCGCTCTATGGGACAAATACACTTAATCACCACCCGAGGTGTTAGCATTATTAAGAAGGTTATCTGCAAAATGAGAAAGGTTTGCTACCTCTAATGGAAGGCAATGGAAGCACCATTAAATTAAAGTGTTTCATTTATAGCTAAGACGATGTACAAGTCACTTTTTTAAGCAGAGTCCTAAAAACCCATCCGATTCTTACAAACTGGGTAGCCCAAATGTAATAAAAACGGTGACAGCCAAGGTTAGCTAAAAGAGATTAGCTTAGGCAATAAAGCCGCTCAATGTATCGGTTATTATAATATCGAATGTGTATGATTTGGTGTGAACATTTTTCCATTACATTTTTAAACTGTACATAGTTTATTCAAAGAGAGGCCGAATTTGCACTCCTTAATAAAAACCACCAAACGTGGGTGAATTTTTTAACTGAAATACCCAGCTCACTCGCGTGAGCAAAAGTATAATTTAAATTAATTAAATGGGTGTGTGGCTCACTCGCCGTTGATCGCACAATTAATACAATCTACACAATTAATATAACATGAAAATAGGGTAGCTCTTAAATTTTCAAACATACCCTAGTCTTTAATACAGACAAATAATTAAAAAGTTGCAAAGAATAAGTAGGGCTCTTAAATATGTTATTTTTGTTGTTCCACAATGAGAACTTAGTCGTGTCTTTGCACTGTCATGGAAACTCAAGGTTCGGAAATAGTTGAGCCGCTGAAAGGTAGTTGACTCAAAACCAGTTATCAAAACTTTTTAATTACCAGAATTTCTGATCAGACGCTGGATCATAATGCTCGAAGTTAGAATCGTAAGGGTAAACCTAAAACATGAACTACCTAAAATTTTCTAAAACTAAAGAATGTTTAATTTTACTTAACCTTGCAATGTATACTCTGGCCCACTTGCGCAGCTTCATTAAGCCCTGGGCTAGTGACTTAATCCCGTGCTAACTTCATAAATTTCGGGATTCGTCTTGCACTGACACAAAAACGAGGTCAGCTCCGGGCTACATTTGATAATTTTGTCATAATGATTAGTTAGTCCAGATTAACAAATCCAGGCTATCTAGATACTTTGCTTGTTCTCGTGCAAGTAAGGCTTAATAACTCTTATATCTCTACTCTAATAGTTACATATTACATATATCAAACAAATTCTTTTTACACAACTGTAAAGACTAGCGCATAATTGTTGCAGATAAGATAATGAATTTAGAATACTCATATATTTTCAACTGAACTCTGTTCGGATAGTGATAACTAGAGACAGGATTGTCGGATTCTAATCCCCATGAATAATAATGCTGCATGTTGTATACAACAAACCGTAATTTAGATAATTGCCGCTTCAGCACAGTATTAGCATATTTATTAAAACTATTTGGAAAGAAGCTGGCATCAGTTTTTTTTCAGAAACCGGTCGGTCCGAGGTCGCACCCATGAGTCGACTACGAAACTGTTTCGGTCAACAACATGTTTAATAAACGACGTGAAGATTAATGTAATGACACATGTCGACATGTCAGTGTAATGTGACGTGTATTGTATGTATCAAAATCTTAGATGACTAACAATTTATAGACCAGTTGATCAGGGAAAACGATTGCATTGGTCTCAGTTTTTATTACTTAATAACAAAAAGATTGATGGATATGTTTTAGCCAACGGCGATAGCCTTTGATTCTATATCAGAATAGTCTCTAAATAGTCTCGATAACAAGTTCTATGCCTAAGATTAATAATATTGTCACTTGTCGATATGATAAACACAGCTAATTGAATCAAGTCTGAAGTGAGAAACCATTTATAGTCATGCCGTTTTTGGTAACATATCTATATTAACAAATACAACATTATTTATTTGACTAAAAATAATGATATCTACAATACAACAATTGCCTGAGGGCCTAATATATATATATATATATTAAGATTTAATATTATGGCTCACATTGGCGTTAGATTTTATGATTAAAATGAAGCCCTACTATAGGTGGCACCACCAGGCGAAAACAAACAGGCTCTCTATAAAAAGCTTCCAGTTACGGTCAAGTTATTTAATAGCAGCGTTTTACCTGAAATAAAACGCATATTAAAATACTTACCTTACTGGAAGCTTTCACTTTAATTCCTGCCTGGTGGAAAAAGAGCAATGATTCCAAAGAGCGCGCAACAATTTCAAGAAAATAAAATGGCGCGCTGCTGCTACGGTGGCGCCACCTGACGAGTTCCGGTTACAACTCATTAAAAAGGACGTCAACGCTGGTAATCCGACGGAAATGGTAGTGCCCTCTCTATAAAAAGCTTCCAGTAAGGTAAGTATTTTAATATGCGTTTTATTTCAGGTAAAACGCTGCTATTTTTTCACGCACCCTCGGAACATCTGCACTAATAACGACTGAGTAGGAAATAATATACTTCCTACTCAGCCATCACCCGCACAAAATGCCCGAGTATAGGCGCGTGAAAATCTTCGGCCACTATCTTTAAGATGCTGTTCGGACTTCCCCGCACCCTCCTCATTAGTGATGCCACTTTCTTTCGAATGACGGCATGAAAACCGTCAGTTCGAGTTTGTGCGAACATTTCGGAGGCACAGCAAAAACGGGGAAAAGTTTAGTTTTAGCTATATCAAAAGTTGAGATTAAGCATCTGCCCTTGAGCATACGACATAGAAGTGAACTCCATTGTCAGAGTAACATAATGACTTCTAATTAATCCCTCTATTTTTGTAATAAACATCTAGTCTATTAGCAGCATACGTTAGTGGCGATGTGTGAAACTGGTCATTTCCTAATTTAGCTCGGCCGTCGCTCGTTCGTGAATCATGGTCTTCATGCCTTGTTTGAGTTTGATTGACAACTTCATGGTTCACCACAAATTTCTCTACTACAAAAGTTGTATAGGCCGAGTGGCTAGTTTTTTTTTTTATATTGTCTTGTAATGTTGGCCTTTTGGCCTCTACAGTTGGACCGGACTAGTTAGCGAACGCAGAGTGCGTTCGGCATAACTTGATGGTTTAAGTTTTTGGGCGACTAGCACAAGGGCACCTCGAAGGTACGAACCTCGGCTTGGGCCGTCGCCGGGAGTGGGAGTCAGACTTGCCCAGGCACCCCAGAAGGGGTGCCGAGTGGCTAGCCCTGATGTCACAGTTTTATAGGCAATGGCTTGAAAAATAGTGTCGGAAAAAAACTGATATAACTGCACTTGGCGTTGATAGGTATGATTATATTTATTGCAGTACTAGCGGTCCGCCCCGGCTCTGCACGGGTATATAGCTTACTAGCTGTTGCCCGCGACTTCGTACGTGTAGACCTCTACACCCAAAAAGTAATCTACTTGCCAAATTTTAACAAACTTTCAACAAAAAATAAAACTCCCATTACTCATCCTTAATCCCTCTTTTCCAAAAATATATATACAGTATTTATTTATTTTAAATTATTAACCTGAATACCAAATTTCATATCCCTAAGATCAAAAACAAAGGACTTTCATACAAACTTTCAACCTCCATTTGCCCCCCTTAATTCGGCCCTTTCGCAAAATCCCTTCTTAGCGGACCTCTACACCCTATAAGGAATCTACTTGACAAATTTCAGCTTCGTAGGTCAAGTGGTTTTCGAGATTTCGTGATTAATGAGTGAATGAGTGAGTGAATGAGTGAGTAGATGAATTTCGCTTTTATATATATAGATTAAAATAGCCTCTATTAATCAGTCATAATGAAGCATTCAAATTGTGAAAGAATTTTTAAAATCGGTCTAGTACTTTTTGAGCCAATTCGTTACAAACATACTTACATACAAATCTTTTCTCTTTATAATATTAGTATAGATAGTATAGATAAAACTGGTAATTTCCTTCAATGACACAAGGCGTACTCAGGTACGGGCATGGGGCAATAATACGTACAAACGTCAAACTTGGCATGATTATAATACAAACTCTAAAGTATAACAACAAATAATAAACATAATGGACAAGTGGGACAAGTCGGTGTCAAATTTTGGTTCATTACCAAGTTATAACTGGTAATGAACTAAACCTTACCTGGATGACCTCTTTATCATTTCACCGGATCGAAATGCCTAATCTTTCTCATTTTGAAGTCGGTTTTTTAAATTGATTATTATTGTATTTTGTGGTGGTATGGAACCGTCAGTGTGCGAAGCCGACTCGCACTTGGCCGGTGTATTTCTGATTCTCAGAGGTCAGACCAGGCGTTTAAAAAGAAAATAAATAAATTAAAATAGGAAATAAAATAATATAATAATAATAAATATTCAGGACATTTTTTCACACACGGTCACCTGACCCGAAACTAAGCAAAGCTTGTAATATGGCTGCCAGAGACTGCTATACATGCATATATAGGTTGAAATACATACTTAAATAGATATTAACAACCAGATATAGAACAAACACAAATGTTCATTACATAAATGTTTGTCCTAGGTGGGAATCGAACCCACGCCCCCAAGCGCAGAAGGCAGGTTCACTACCAACTGGACCAACGGGCTATCTAAATATATATAGCGGTACCTAGTGGTCAAGACAAATAAAAGAATAAATCTGAAGAAGTTTAATTCTAAAATACAGCATTACCTAAAAAAACAAGCCGACAGTACAATTGAGAACTTCCTTCGTAAATTTGTGGAAGTTGATTTCCACATATTCACCACTAGCTGCGCCCCGCGGTTTCACCCACGTACTGATGAAAAATGGTGAAGATGATGATGATGAAAAGTAGCCTATGTCACTCTCCAGCCCTTGAACTATACCCATGCAAAAAATCAGGTCGATCCGTTGCTCTGTTGCTGCGTGAAAGAGTAACAAACAAACCAAAATATTCGCATTTATAATATTAGTATGATTTCATACTGGACGCGCGCACATGGCCGTCACCAAATCGCTATCGCTTATGCGTTGCGTCGCAATTTGACCGAATACCCCATTTGGCACATTACCTAATTTGTTTAAAACCCATGTGACGTCAAGGTTACTTCGACAACTCAAACTGACTACAAAATGTGTAGTTGAAAAAATATTCATGTGAAAATTTACCCAGCCACGTTGGACATTTTTAGGCAACATAGAAGTATCACAGACCTTCGACCAAAATAAAATGAATGGACGGACCCAGAAGGAGCGCATTTATGTCTTCGTGTGCTTTCCCAAAGTGTAATAACACAACAAAAAACCGCTATCTATTTTTTGTAACAAATATACTGTACATATTTTAATCTAAATTAAATAATACGTGATAAGTCCCGATAAACATTTAAAACATACTGTATATGGTTATAATTAGGTGTTGAAGTATATGCCCGATGGTTTTGATTCGTTTTTACTGAGCAAACTCAATGGTTATGACCCGTCCATTCATTTTATTTTGACTATCACGGTTGTTCACTAAAGTTATATGATTATTAACGGGATATTCACCGTGGTAAGGTTGTGGAATGAGCTCCCGATATTTCGGCGCAGTTACATGCACCATGTTCACGGGAAGACTGAAGAATGCGAGTGGTTGGTCGAACAGTTATAAAAAAACACATCACTCATTCCACAACCTTACCACGGTAAATATCCCTGTTAATAATCATATAAATTCATTTTATTTTGGTCGAAGTCACAGACCCAGATATCTTTAAGATATTAAATGACTGACTACTTAAAAAAATGTGCTTCAGTCATCATCATCATCAGCCTGAAGACGTCTCCTGCTGAACATAGGCCTCCTCCTTTAACCTCCACACTAAATGACAGCCTGCCTTTTGCATCCATTTGCCCGCGACGAAATTTGAATTTGGCGTGGATGAAATTTGCAAGTTGAAGTTTAGTAGCAATGGGCAGGCCATCGCTCGAAGAACCGATAACCGATGGGGAAGAAAGGTTCTTGCCTCAGTCATATTGTGGGGTTAATATTTAGAAACATTCTTTTAAAACAATATTTTTATAATGACCATAAAAAATTAGATAAAAAGTTTTCCCGTTTATTCTGGTAATCATAAAAAATATTAAAACATAATTGTTTTTAAATACCTATTAACTTCGCAAAACGAGGAACGCACATTTAAAAAAGTAGAAACAATCGTTTTATATCTATACTAATATTATAAAGAGGAAAGATTTGATTGTTTGTTTGTTTGTTTGCATTGAATAGGCTCCGAAACTACTGAACCGATTTGAAAAATTCTTTCACTGACGGGAAGCTACACTATCCCCGGGTGACATAGGCTATAATCTATACCCGTGCGAAGCTGAGGCGGACCGCTAGTCTTAAATATTTTTTCTTATAAAGAACCGGCTTCAAAAAACCAGAAAACAAACATTCCAAGTCAATATGCCACTGCAAAGAACAAAATAATATTTTACACGGATAACTCTGTTCGGGGCAAAATACTAGTTTATTTAGGTATACGATTACACATTCATGCATGAATACCTCCTTGTTTTGACTCGAACAAAAGTAAAAACAAAAGTATTGTAGTGATTTGTTATCGCGAAATGAGTAGGTTTTGTTACCACCTCGATCGAGGGTTTCTTCTACATCATAAAAAAGAAACACGCTAATTGGTGAACAGATGCCGGCGGATGTAAATACTTTAAAAAATAAAATAAAAAAGAACCGAATTGAGAACCTTCCTCCTTTTTAGAAGTCGGTTAAAAACATCAATGTGTGTGCGAGATCGCTGCGCCCAGTATTCTGGCCACGACGTGGCGGTCAAACGTAAGCCTAATATTCTATTTTTTAAAAGTAAGATTCTGGAAAATTATGGAACTTCAACGGTGCCTATCTGTCCCCAAACTAAAACTTTGGAGATATCGAACTAAAATTCCAGTCTGATAAATAAAAGTTTTTTTTTTCGTTTACTGGTAAATAGATCTACGCTTGGCGACCAACTCGCCTGAAAATCAATTGAATAAATTTAATGATGTATAACTAGTCGGAAATCATTTCCACTGTGAGTTTTGTTGTTTGTTCTCTTATCGTTGTGACTACTAGCTAGTACAGTCATTAAATATTTACTACCCATAGAGCACAATTTTCATATGGTTTTAACGTCGTATTTTATCATGATTTAAAAAAATATTCAAATGAATAGCAAGAACAGCCATCCACATATTATAGATGCGTGGAAGTCTCGCACTGTTCGATTTGATCGATTGTTTCTGCCACGTACCTGTAAGTTGTGGAATGGCTTCGGTTTTTCCTCCAAAATATAACCTCTTTGCTTCAAGCGAAGAGTGAATGAGTGAAAGAGGTCGTGCAGATCCGATTCACACTCCTAGGTTAAAGTTAGGTTAAACTCTAGGAGGTTTATTTTCATTCCGAATTTTATCGCTCAAAGAAACTCCGAGCATAACACTCTCCATTGCCCGCTGTGCTACTCTGCAGGCCTAGCACGGGCCGTGGACTAATTGTCTTTCCACCGTTTTTATCCCGCGAGAAAAAGACAAACGTATCCATATTCTAGCTTAGTCGCGTCTAGGCGTTGATAAAAACGTTGGAAAGACAATTTATCCACAGCCCATGCTAGGCCTGCTGATGTCTGATTTTTTCCAAAAGGCTAGAAGTTAAGGACTATATACGTCTCAGTACCATGGGGGTTAGACAAGAGTCACTTTCTGTTACGTTAACGCCTGCGGAAAGATGAAATTGTATGAAAATTACACTGAAAATGACATTAGCTTGAGAGATGTTCTCTCAAGCTAATGTATTTTTCTACAATTTCAGATAACGCTAACAGAAAGTGGCTCTTGTCCAACCCCCCATATAGTCACCACTGGCAAGGGTAACACACACTGGTTAGACACTTGTCTTTAAGCAATGTGGTATGTTTGACGATCTTTCTTGATTTTTGATTTGATGTCACGTAATTTCCCGAACGCTGTCCATCCGAGTTGGTTTCTTCGGGCGAAAGATTACCAAGGTACTAGGAAACAATTTTATGAATGCTTCAGCCTCAGAATATTTTCCAAGTAGGTACAAATTATTATGCAAGCTTCCACCCGTTCACATCATATTGCCGTTTGACGTTATGTAAGTTAGGTAAACATTTCCCAGGCGCGAGCGGCATATGTTTGGCAACTGGCGCCGGCGCAGGGTTCCGCGAGACATGTGTCAGCTAGGACCAGCTGAGGTTGCTACGCGAGGGATTAGATAATAGTTTTGGTCTAAACCTACACTAGTGTTATAAAAAGGCCCGCGTTATCACCCATTACATTACAACAGGGTTTCTCAGCCCGCACTGGGCTAGTGGTGGATATGGCCAAATCACCCTTTCGGGGGTAGGCTAAAAGTCCAGCAGTGGACTGTTAAAAAGGCTAATTATGATGATGATGATGATGATGATGAGGGTTTCTCAGGCTTTAGCTCTACGTACCCCTACTTAATTTTCCAAACGACTGCGAACCTATATTGGCTTTTTTAGAAGAATATTGGCCTTTTTTGGTCAAAGATTAACAGATTTTTATGAAACGGTTCGTGGAAAAAGCACACATTTTTGTTAAGCGCAATCGCAAAAATTGCGCGATGACGTGATGGTGGTGTTGATGCGATGGTGGCCGGACGGTAGCATGTGCGTTTACAATCTAACGGCACCCGGTTCGATCCTCGGCCCTGCACCAATGTCTTTATTTTATTTTTATTTTATAGCCTTTTATGCTGGTCAAGTTACTTGCTTCTCATCTTGCAATGATGTTAATTATCTATTTTACTGTAAAATTAATTAATTATTATATTTTTATTATTTAAATATTTTAGATGTCGGATTTTTATAATATTATTAATTAGTCCTTGACATCGGCGTACCAATGTCTTCATCATCATCAGCCAGAAGACGTCCACTGCTGAACATAGGCCTCCCCCTTTAACCTCCACACTGAACGACAGCCTGCCTTTTGCATCCACTGGATGCCAGCGACTCAACCAATGTCTTACTGAGTACTAAATAAATTAAGTATGTGCAGTTTCAATGCCATAGCTGAACAACGGTGAAGGAAAACATCGCGAGGAAACCGATGTGTCCAAGAATCTCAAAAAGTTCAAACATAGTTATGACATTTTCCAACATGCACTGGGCCTGTGGGCCAGCATGGTGGATTAGGGCGCATAATACGCATAAATCCATTTTCGTATTTGGTTATGAAAATCGGTTACGAAAACGGCAACTTTATTCAATTCAATTCATTATTTGCTAGTTTATGGGTAACATTGGTCTTCTGATTTATTCTGTTTTCGTAGCTGGTTATCAAACAAGAAAAAAAAACCATGTTCGTAGCTGGTTACGAAAGTTCGGTTACAAACGTGGACTAAAGGGGCCTACCACGCCATGCGTCACGCACCTTACCCATTGCACAGAAGACATAATAGACAATTGTTGGTCTGATCTAAGGCTGATTATGATGAAGGTTTTAGAAACTAGTGTGAGCTCTGAGATCACACTTGTACCACTTACCATCACGTGTCGTGGCCAGCAAGTAAGTGCGAATGTGTCAATTATCGACTAGCGCGTCGTCTAACTCTTGAGTAAACTGTTTGTTACTGACCGCTCTGTCGTAAGGCCGAGATTGTAAATGTAAGCGACGGCAATTTATTGGATAGCGTTTAGATCCGTTCCACCAGAGGATGGAAAGCAGCGTCCTATCAGTACACGGTGAACGTACTGCCATCCCAAGCTACCTGCCAAGCGTGGGGATTATGGAACACCTCTCTAAGAGGGAGGGCTTTGTTCAGTAGTGGACGTGTACTGGCTGATGATGTGTGATGTGATTAGATCCACTAACTTTTTTTCTTTTTTTTTACATCGGACTAGGCTAACTTTTGTAAGCGATCTCGCCTGATGGAAAGCGATGATGCGGTCGAAGATGGAGCACGTTTTTCCAGTAAATACGTAAGTACGTCAAAGTATTGTATCGAATGCTGAAAAAGTTTGTGTGAATGCATACGATGTGCTGTGTGTACATACGAAGATCGAGCCGGGGTCTTGGAATACGGTTTTGGTATTGTCTGGCGTAAAAACCGAAAAGGGTCTTTGGGTTCTTGGGTGATCAAATACTGCTATATGATCACCTATTCAGACGAGCCCCGAGAATTACGCGACGCGGCGGTGTGGCGCGCATCGTTGCAGGGAGGGAGGAGAAAGCAATGTCTCGGGAATGTTTCAACATACTGGGAGGGACCAGTGCGATCCTATAGAGATCCCGGTGCCCTGCGTCAGGTACAGAAGCAGGTTATTAAGGGGATTAAGTGGGTGCAAACTCACACAACCCAGCTGCCCATTGAGGCCAGGTGTATTTCGAAGTTGTCGCATACGGTAAATAGGTATAAATCTATGCGTAAGTAAGGGCGAATGAGTGATTTTCCGTGCCACTTTCCACCGTCTAAAAATTAAGAAGGATAACAGATTACCATTCAACTACTATTTATGTTTTTAACAGGTGGCCTTTATCGTATATTGGAGCACTACACTCTGAAAGAAAGAAGAGGTTTTCTGCCCATATGTTAAGTGTTACGAATAGCAGTTTATATGGCATCTCCACAAGTATATTTTCACTGATTTACTACACAGCACTTATCCTTCAGCCATTCGGCTTCCAATCCACAGCTCGACTGTCCTGACGGCCACTGAACGGCCCAATATATACTTCCCTCTCTACTTAAATTAGCCCCTCCTACTGCAATTGTCAACAACCAATGACAAGTGACACTGATTTAGACTTTGACACCTATAAATATTCATGGACGTCAGCACGTCCATGTAAATATTGATACATATTTACAACTATTGACAAGAATCACCACATAAGTAATCAATTTCAATAGTTGTAGGTAGGTATCCGCTATCGCTCGCACCGCCACCTCAGCCACGCCCGTTCTTACGACCTTACATTACAGTATGTGACAATGAGGAGCGTTAAAACTTTTGTTCTTGTAGACTGAGGCCTCTTTCAAACAAGTATTACTTGAAACAGACTTCTACTCGCATTGTGAAAGCCAGCGCACACGCAGCCGGCCTGGAACCGTGTCGTTATCACAACATATCGTCAAATACTCTCATCGAGTACCCTAAAAAGTATAAAGAGTTTTTAGCAAGCTCAAAGGCCGACATGCCGTCTGTTGTAAATTCATGTTAATATTTTACACGGGGTTACGCGGAAAGGGTGTACTAAACCAAAAAGGATCCGCTATACTCATCATTATGAAAAAAAATAACAATAGGACCAACCCTGAAATCGAAAAAATAGAGGTATTTGCTATTCCATAGAAAACGGCCATTTATACGACTTACGACCATGCCCGCGACTCTCGATTTTGTCGGTCCACCGGTGGCATGCCTACTATATAGCCAGGTTGGAGCTTGGTGGGGTGTTCAGTTAAACCCGTTGCAAACGACGCGCAGTAAACTGGTACGAGTAATACTTGCGTTAGTACTGGGCACTAAGCAAAAAGTGTTTTAGCTCGTTGCAGATGATGCACATTTCGAATCGATGCGATGACGATTTCGCCAAAGAACCAGAGTCGCCGACATAATGATAGCTGTTAAAATTTGCGATGGGGAAGAAAGGTTTTTGAGTGAAGACCACGAACCAGAAGACGCAGCGTAGGTAGGCATCCCACTAGATGGACCGACGACGTTGTGAGAGTCGCTGGCATCCAGTGGATGCAAAAGGTAGGCTGTCATTCAGTGTGGAGGTTAGAGGGGGAGGCCTAAGTTCAGCAGTGGACGTCTTCTGGCTGATGATGATGAGACGATGCAGTTAACTGGCGTTAGTAATACTTGCACAAGTACTGCGCATCGTCTGCAACAGGCTTAAGGACCATCAGCTACTTTTACAACGGCCCGAGCGAGCGTCAACTTTGTGCAGCATCTAACATCGGTTCAAATTTGCTTCCCGTGTCCACAGCGAAGTGCAGTCTGTGGTGATATTGGATACTGAACCTTTTTGCTTGTAATGTGTATCACAGTCAAACTTTTTTCATCGAAATAGGCTAACTTTTGACGCGATCTAAAGCGATGGTGCGGTCGAAGATGGAGCACGTTTGTCTGGTAATAACCACTTAACCCTTGATGAACACTCCAACACAAAGTGTTCAAGTGGAAGCGGTTTTGGAAATTGACGAGTTAGAAAGATGACAGGTTAGGAAGTTGACATATTTTCTAATGGACAAAGTTGACCAGAGGGAAGTCAAGGATTCATCATCATCATCATCATTTCAACCATAGGACGTCCACTGCTGGACA
This sequence comes from Agriopis marginaria, assembly GCA_932305915.1. NCBI lineage: Eukaryota > Metazoa > Arthropoda > Insecta > Lepidoptera > Geometridae > Agriopis > Agriopis marginaria. The sequence continues at coordinate 15,164,290 of OW029932.1, forward strand.
TAGGCCTCCCCCATCGATCTTCAAAAGGGCCGGTTGGAAGCGGTCTGCATCCAGCGTTTCCCTGCAGTCTCTTTTAGGTCGTCTGTCCATCTAGTGGGTGGACGACCTACGCTGCGCTTACCGGTCCGTGGTCTCCATTCCAGTCAAGGGTTATCGTTTTACAAATGAAGACTTCATAAGAAACTTAAAATCCGCGCATAGTTAGTTTCACATGCTGTATACAAGATAGACTGCGACAAGGTTCTATCAAGACCTACCAGTGTTGGCTGTGGGACGGACAAATGAATTTTTGTCATCTTTTGTAAGAGACAAGTTGTACGGGTGTCCAGAAATTTGCGTTTTCTATTTACCGAGAGTAAAGGCAATGGATTACCTTGTACTTGGTATACTTCCACGAAAATGCGTTGCGTTGGAAATACTTTATGGTAAGTGTCATACCTACTTAAATTGGTAATATAGTATTTTAGCAACGCACACCTGCTGCCTGACGTGCGTGACGTCACCTGTCGGTTCCAACGGAAGACCAGCGCTGGTTATTTACAACCAGCATCACGCTGAGTCATGAGTGAGTGTGTGGCTGTTGTCGGCTTGTGACAGAAACTATTACTTTGTTGTTTTAATTTTATTCATAATGTTTATATACTTTGTTTCTGTCATAAATAAATTTTTTTTCTTTTCTTTTTTTTCTTTTTTTCTAAATTATAACTGCGAAGATGTGTTCGTTTGTTGAAGTGAAACATTGGGACCTTGGGGACCGGGAGCTCACCTCATTTTTAAAAATCTTTCAGAGCGCCTGGTTAATGCGACGCGTGACCAAAATGCTGGCGTGTTTCTGGCTCAACGCATAAGCATTGCCATTCAACGTGGTAATGCCGCCAGCATGCTGGGTACGCTGCCAACTGGTAGTGGGCTTGAGCATTTGGATTGTCTTTAGACCTTCAACGGTCTATGGGCAGTCTAACTGTATTTGTAGTTTTAGCTTGTATTTTGTTTAGTTAATAAAGGCGCTTGCCCAGGTAAAAAAGTGAAACATTGAAACCATCTTCTAGGCAAACGTGCTCTACCGTAGACCGCACCATCGCTTTACACTAGGCGAGTTGGTGGTCAAACGCAAGCCTATTATTAAATTTAAAAAAAATTAAAAAGCATCTATTGGCGCGCTTTGCGTTGGTAGTAAAGTAAAACCGATTCGTATGCCGTGACGAACGTGACGTCATTTATGCTCTCTTATGCCGTCATGTTTCACGTCTACCGGGCGTCCCGTGACCGTGACGGCCAACTTTTTTCCTTTTCACGCAGTAACAGAGCAATGGATCGACGCGATTTTTGCATAGAGATAATTTGAGTGACATAGGATACTTTTATCCAGGAAAATGGATGGGTGGAACCGCAAGGTACCGATAGCACATAATAATTCAATTATAGGTGTATTGGGGGAAACAGCCTTTTGAACACGAGCGATAATTTTTCTTAGGCATATCTCCCTCATTTGACTGATCTGAGGATAGACCTAAGGAAGTCTCTAATTTCGGGAATAGTGACAAAAAGCTAAGGAAATGGCGGCGCCCGCGCAACGTCTTCCGTTCTATTTCGGGAGAATACCTACAAGAAAACAATCAGTTACAATCTACTGTCTCCAAGTCGGGAGTGAATCGGTTTTTCTAGGCAAGCGTGCTCCGTCGTAGACCGCATGGCGAGATGGCGGCCAAGCGCAAGCCTATCGATTATTTAAAAAAAATATGTAAATGTAAAAAATCAAGATAAATTGAAATCTTTCAGAGTACAATACTTTTTTTTATACTGTAGTAGTTAGAACATTATTTCAGTGTTCTAGTGACAATGGTACTATTTTTGACAATATCTGGGGTCTTACGAACAACTGCTAATAGCGGCACCTAATCCGCTCAGTTGGAAAATCACGCGACCGCAAACTGTATCTGGGCGCGATAAGGTTCGCGTTCGCCTGATTTTCCAACTGAGCGGATTAGGTGCCGCAAATAGCTGTTGTCCGTAAGGCCCCTGGGCATGAATTAGATAACCAGTTAAATTATTATAAGAAAAACTAAATACCCAACTGCACAATATAGCTTCCTGGACATGAAGACAAATCTAGTGACACATCAAAATTGGTCAAGCCATTTCGGCTATGATAATATGAAAGAAAGAAATAATGAAATAAGTTTATTTGTGACAAACTGCGTCTTAAAAATTTCAAAAAGTTTTTTTTTTTTTGTTTATTAGGTAGATGTAGGTGAAAAGTCACAAATCGGCCCTACAGTAGGCCTAGCACGGGCCGTGGACATATTGTATTTCCACCTTTTTTTTATCCCGCGAGAAAAAGACAAACGTATCCATATTCTAGCTTTGTCGCGTCTAGGCGTGGATAAAAACGGTGGAAAGACAATTTATCCACAGCCCATGCTAGGGCTGCAGCTATGAGGTAATATAGAAGCATATATACAGGGTGTAAGGGGAACACTCTCGAAGCCAAAAGAAGGTAATTGTACTCATCTTTTGAACCACTTTTACTATGGGACCAACACTGAAATCGCGGAAAAAAAATCAGCTGTTCCATACATTTTGTCGAGTGTCAATGACCGTTCTCTATAGAACAGCTGATATTTTTTTCGCGATTTCAGGGCTGGTCCCATAGTAAAAGTTGTTCATAATGATGAGTACAATTACCTTCTTTTGGCTTCGAGAGTGTTCCCCTTACACCCCGTACATTCAGTCATACGCCCAAAAAAAAATTTCTTCTTTGGGTAGTTGGGTAAAACTATATTGCTGTAATGCAATCTTGCCAACATTCCGTGAATAGGTATTAGAAACTATAGAAAAAGCCTATATATATATCTAATACTGCTTATTGATTAATTGTTGAAGCAAATAATTCAATTAGGGTCATCGGTATCACATAGGTAATGATTTCTCCATTGAATAGTAAAGATTGCCAGCAGAACGTGTGCGCACATAATGCGTGTTTCGCTATTTCGCAAACGAGCTGGGGCCTTACGCCTAGCTGTTAGTTTAGGTGATGTAAAACGTTGCGCGACCGCAAACCGTATCTGTGCGCGTTAAGGTTCACGTTTGCGTGATTTTCCGAACTGCGCTGTTTTAACGTTAATTTGAGACCGCGTAAGGAGTTGGGTCGTAAAGCCCATGGTAAGCTTTTAGCGGTATTTTATTGCGCTAGCAGTACAGCCAAGAGATTAAGCCCATCTTTTTGCACGGCTGTCCCATAAGGAGAGTAAAGTTTTCGGATGCTTTACAGCTTGACGGAATATCTAGTTCAGACTAAACTTCTTAGTCTTGAGCATCGACGCAAAGTTGCTAGTCTATCGGTTTTTCGGAGATTGTGCATCTGATCTACTTGATCTAATTCCCTCCTGCCCATATTTCTTTCGTACTACCAAAGCAGGCACGAAGTTGCAACATCCTATCATCTATACAATATTATAAAGAGGAAAGATTTGTATGTAAGTATGTTTGTAACGAATTGGCTCAAAAAGTACTGGACCGATTTTAAAAATTCTTTCACAATTTGAATGCTACATTATCACTGATTAATATAGGCTATTTTAATAGGCTATATAAATATACCCGTGCGGAGCCGGGGCGGACCGCTAGTGGTTGATATTTCGCAAACCTGACGAAGCGCTTTGATCTTACTTTTATTGTGAACCACTAGACTGTGGAATGCACTGCCTGAATGGGTATGCCCCGACAATTACAATCTGGGTGTCTTCAAGACGCGAGTGAATCGGTTTCTTCTCGGCAAGCGTGCTCCATCGTAGACCGCATCATCGCATTTAAATTCAGGCAAGATGGCGGTCAAGCGCAAAAGTCTATTATTCAATAAAAATTGTAAAAGCGCTAATTAGAATTGTGAATTTCCAAATCTAACGCAGGACCACAATGCGCTCGTCTTCCGAAATAACTTCTTTGTGCTCTGTAATTGTACTGAAAACTTTTGCCCTTCAAACCGAAACACTGATGCTTGCATCACTGTTTGAGCTTTGAGTATAAGGTATGTTATCTAATGTATGCGGGGTGTAAAGGGAACACTCTCGAAGCCAAAAGAACGTAATTGTACCCATCATTATGAACAAATTTTACTATGGGACCAGCTCTGAATCGCGAAAAAAATATCAGCTGTTCTATAGAAAACGGTCAGTGTCATTCGACAAAATGTATGGAACAGCTGATTTTTTTCCCGCGATTTCAGGGTCGGTCCCATACTAAAAGTTGTTCATAATGATGAGTACAATTACCTTCTTTTGGCTTCGAGAGTGTTCCCCTTACACCCTGGATACTATTCTACAAAAACTAGTAGACAACGAGACCTCTAAACTTTAAAAATTTAATGATAAAGCCAGCTCAGCATTCTTCGATTCTCTGCGACACTCCATTATCAGTCAATCGGAAAGCCCGTCGATCACAGAGCGCCGTAGACGTAGTTTACGTAGACTTCTAATTTTAGAATCTTTGATACCGATAGTCTGTCTCCTCATTGTCACGTCACAAACGTTAGAAAGATGAAATCAGTACGCTTAGTCCCAGATTTGATAGTTTTCGAAAACTTTTTTCGTTTACGTATTGTTCCATACATTTTAGTAAAGCGCCTCTATCCGAAACGTGGAGGAACTAAAATCGGTAGTAATCGGCGGTATAGATTGCTTCACTCTAATACGAAAAAAGTTTTCGAATACCTTTTACCCCAGCAATGTATGGAACAATCGCATATTGTGTACATTTAAATTAATAACATCATACTTGAACTTTTGAAATTATTTCGACAGTTATTTTAATTAATACTTTTTTATATAAATAATTCTTACGGTATTTTTATACCATCTCTCTTGAATTGTACGCCTACAAACTAGGCAAAACATGATACAAAGTGACTAATATTTTAACCCACCTATTGTGCATGCGTTTTTAAATGTGTGTATGATTTACTCGTGTTTTGTGCAAATAAATAATCTTTATCTTTATCTTTATGTGTAACTGCGTAAAGTCACTTAAATTGTTACTTTTTAAATTTTTATCCGCGAGGACCTTCAATTAGCTTCTGTATCTATTAAGATTGTTATACTTTTTTATGGCTGTTGGTCTTCCTTGGAAATAAATAAATACGAAAACGAAAAAAGTAACAATGAATTCCAAGCTTGTTAGTGGTTGTTAGTCCATAAAGAAACGTCACGCTACTCCACATTAGGCTGTTATGTCAAACATTTTCACAGCTTGTTACTGGCGTTTATGATCTTGTGATATTCAAAACAGGCTCTCCTGCGACCAAAATCTTACAAAACTAGAGATGGGTATAACTCATGTTCAGGTTATTTCGAGTCAACTCGAGTTATAGCTTGTTACAATTAGAGTTGCCTAACTCGAGTTAACTCAAACAAACATCTTTTCAATTGAAATTGATTCTCAAACCAGGCAGACTAGTAGATTTCTTCGTCTGGTCAACTTGAGTTAACTCAAACAAACATCTTTTCAATTCAAATGGATTCTCAAACCGGGTAGACTAGTTGATTTTATATTCAAGTAAACTCGAGTTAACTTAAACAGACATATTTTCAATTGAAACTGATCCTCAAAGTGGGCAGACTAGTACATTTCTTCATCCAGTCAACTTGAGTTACTCATATTTCTAGTCCACTTAACTCAGTTTGCCTTAAACCCGAGTTCATCCATCTCTAACAAAACATGTTTAGCTAACAACGGCTTATCATGGATGTCCGTTTCTGATTCCAATTGTGATCGCGATCGCAACCTAATAATCTCCATGCTGTTAAAAACAAAACACATAAACACTGAGAAACTCCACTAACTGTCTTGGAAAGTCCAGGAGTTGATCGCTGCATGGGGCCCGAGACTCACTAGCGGCACTCCAAAATGTTCCTTCAAGCACGAACTGTTACTGCTCTGCATAGTCTTAACCAATATCCTTGAAGATTTCCCAATGTTATCAGATCTTTTCAAGAAATCGGCTATATCTAATCCGCATGTCTCGTTGACCGCTTTTCGACATTCTGCAGCGGCTATGGGGGAGAGTTTCCCGTTCACTTGTACTGCAGAGCTGCACACTTCGTTGATGAGCTCGAGGACTTTCAGCTCCGAGCCGAACATCACGTCGCAGCATCCTGGCGGTCAGGTTTTGAGGTTGATCATAATCACTCCGGAAAGGCATGGAATTAATTAAAACCCTAAAAGGAAGTAATTACTCTTTGGAGAGCAAAAAGTGATCTTGTTTGCATGTTCAAATATTTATAAGAATAAAATGATATCACTTAAAAAAACATAACATTTATGATGTTTTTTGTTTAGTTAAAAATTCGAATCTACTTGTCTGATTATGGTGAAACTTACTAAGTATACAGGGTGTAAGGGGAACACTCTCAAAGCCAAAAGAAGATAATTGTACTCATCATTATGAACAACTTTTACTATGGGATCAACCCTGAAATCACGAAAGAAAAATCAGCTGTTCCATACATTTTGTCGCGTGTCAATGACTGTTTTCTATAGAACAGCTGATATTTTTTTCGCGATTTCAGGGCTGGTCCATAGTAAAAGTTGTTCATAATGATGAGTACAATTACCTTCTTTTGGCTTCGAGAGTGTTGCCCTTACACCCCGTATATAGGGTGTATCTCTAAACGACAGTGTATCTCTAGTTGTTCCATAGAACAATGTCATTAACACTCAACAAAGTTAAAATCCTATTGTCAGCGAGGATGCTCCGAGAAGCCTGCACTTGCTTCAGCGAGCTGCTGGCCTTCCTGGAGGAAAACTGGAGGACACTGGTTGAACTTGCTGCAGCCGGTTCACGCAAAAAGGGCTTATGGATGGCATAGCTGATGAAAACGCCCATACCACAACGTATAATGTATGTATACTCAACAAAATATATGGAACAATTTTTTTTGCTATGTTGGCATTGGTCATTATCATCGATACTGATGCACTCTAAACTAAACTAAATTTGACAGCTCTAAAATTGTTGCCATCCTTCTCTCAAGTATTAAAATGAAAAGAGAGGCAGATAATTTTAGTCCTGTCAGATTGGTTTAGTTTAGTGAGCGGTATGACAGAATAGGCCTCATTAGGTTTTTTACAACGATTACAACGATAAGTTTTTTATAATGATGAGTACAATGATATTCGTGAATATGTCCGTCGTCTAGAGATACACCCTGTATTTACATTGTCAATGGGAATTTATTTTATTTTATTTTATTGAAATAGGTTCGGTTACAGGCTTTAGGTCATTTATCATACAGGTATATAATATCAGCACACATAACATATTAAACCTAAAGTCCACCGCACACAACTTATATATAGAATAAAAATATTGACACAAAATGTTAAACAGAAAGTTTTTTTTTTTGTCATCATCATCATCATCAGCCAGAAGACGTCCACTGCTGAACATAGGCCTCCCCCTTTAACCTCCATACTGAACGACAGCGACTCTCACAATGTCGTCGGTCTATCTAGTGGGAGGCCTCCCTACGCTGCGTCTTCTATTGGGAATGCCTATTTTCAAATAACTTTTCAGATATTAATTATAGAAGTTTTTTTTTCTTTATTTCATGAATTAATGAAAATGGTTTAGAACATTTTTCTGTTATCTTAATCATGCCTACGCCCTTGTATGTAATTATACTAACTGATTCATATTTTTTATAACTAAGTACCTATTTGCCGAGCACTTTTATATAATGTTAACACATTTTCCTTGTGTTATCACTGCGCTACTGTATCTGAAAATAATTAAACCTACCTACATAGAGTTACAAACTCATGGATGTTGGTCTAGTACCAATTTTACAGAACAACATGTTCCAAGGTTACCTATAAATTTTGATATACATACATATTTAAGAAATACCGATACATTCTAATATTTGTTATACCTATTTTAGAAATACCGATTACACATTATACACACTAAATGAAAGCCTGTCGTTAAATGAATGCACAGATTATCTTAACAGTCAAACTTGGTCTGAGCATTAATTTACTCTGACAGCTGCAATAACATTGTAAAAAGCTGAATGAGACCATTTTCTTTTAATATTTCACTAAAGTATAATCAGGTACCTGCTACGGTCATACCTTCAAAAATATAGCAATAAACCGGCCAAGTGCGAGTCGGGCTCGCACAGTGACCAATTACTATACTTGAAATTTTTGCCATTCCTTTCACGCATATGAAAAAGAAAATAGACATCTTTATATGCTAAAAAAATTATAAAGAATTGTATTTAATTTTATTAATTTTTTATTTTATTTTATAGTATTCTATGCTGGTCAAGTTACTTGCTTCTCATCTTGCAATGGTGTCAATTACCTTTTTTACTGTAAAATTCATTAATTATTATACTTTTGTTATTTTTATTTTAGATGTCAGATTTTTATAATATTTTTTTATTTATTTTTTACTTTATAGCCTTTTATGCTGGTTAAGTTACTTGCTTCTCATATTGCGATGATGTCAATTATCTATTTTACTGTAAAATACATTAATTATTATACTTTTGTTATTTAAATATTTTAGATGACAGGTTTTTATAATATTATTAATTTTTTACTTTATAGCCTTTTATTCTGGTCAAGTTACTTGCTTCTCATCTTGCAATGGTGTCAATTACCTATTTTACTGTAAAATACATTAATTATTATACTTTTGATATTTAAATATTTTAGATGACAGGTTTTAATAATATTATTAATTTATTTTTAATTTTTTACTTTATAGTCTTTTATTCTGGTCAAGTTACTTGCTTCTCATCTTGCAATGGTGTCAATTACCTATTTTACTGTAAAATACATTAATTATTATACTTTTGTTATTTAAATATTTTTGATGTCAGATTTTTACATTGTTAATTATTTTTTTACTTTATAGCCTTTTATGCTGGTCAAGTTACTTGCTTCTCATCTTGCAATGGTGTCAATTACCTATTTTACTGTAAAATACATTAATTATTATAATTTTGTTATTGAAATATTTTTGATGTCAGATTTTTACATTGTTAATTTATTTTTTACTTTATAGCCTTTTATGCTGGTCAAGTTACTTGCTTTTCATCTTGCAATGGTGTCAATTACCTATTTTACTGTAAAATACATTAATTATTATACTTTTGTTATTTAAATATGTTAGATGTCAGGTTTTTATAATATTATTAATTAGTCATTGACATGGGCTCCGCTGTATTCTTTCCAGCTTGCCTTCCGGCATAGGCCTCTTCCTGGGAATTCCATTCATGTCTCTTTTGTGTAAGTTGTTTCCAATTTATGCCAGCCACTTTTTTAATTTCATTTTCCCATCTTACTTGCTGTCTTCCTGTATTTCTTATTACCATCTAATTATTGTTTTATTTTAACACCTATTGTGCATGCATGTTTAAATGTATGTATGATTAACCCAAATAAATTATTTATCTTTATCACATTGACATCTCTCATGGTTAAATACTCGAAATATTATTGAATGGATAAATACAATTGTAAAGTAAATAAGATGTATACTTCATGTAGGTACCTACTTATACAAAATAAATTACTTATGAAGGAAACTCATCTGAATGGTCTCTGACATTGCATTCAGTCTGCATGCATTTTTATGAGCATTTTACATAATTATCACTATGCTTTGCTATTATTTCTTATCCTTAGAAAAAATATCCTAGCATTTCATAACCGATGACAGCAGGCTCTATTCATAGCGCTTTAGCAATAATTCTATGCAATTATCCTCGCCTTGTGGATTCACACCGGTCCATACGACATTCCAATCAGATCTTCAGTAAATAAGCTCAAAGTCAACAACTGGACCAAGACGTATTTGTACAATATATCTCGTACTTGAGAACTGCAAACATACCGCACGTAATCGCTTGCTAGCGAACGACTATACGACCGCTTTATACCTATAGAACACGATTAAATGATTACATGCTACATACCGCACTTTTGATTATCATATATTAAATATTTCCCTACCGTAAGAGTCGTATAATTAGATTAAAACCATCATAAGCGTAGCGAAACGCGCGGCTTTCGTCACCGAGTCCAGCGGTATTGACATTGAGCTTGCGTTAAAAATACCGCCGTTACCTGCGTCCCGGTCGATCTGGTTCGGCTGGAGCTGGGCGCGCTGGTGGCCCACCAGCAGCGGAGACAGGATCCTGGGCCACAGCACTGCGAAACAACCCACCACTATCACTAGTACGAACATCGTCTTTCGCGGACCCAACACCTCCTCGTTCGCCATCCTGACGTCGTGTTTTCGTATCGTTTTCGTCACGCACGTTCACAGCCGGTCGCACTCTACGGGAACATCGTCGTGTGTGATAAAAATAAAGAAATTTCCACCCACGTCTCGCCCGTGCCCGTGAAAGCGAATGACAGCTGTCAAATCCAGAGATGCGCCCTCTCCCGGCGCAAAAGTTATGGAAGCGATCCGAATGTGCGATTCTTTACGGGAGCGTTCGCGAATCTTCGTTCTTCGTTTGTAGATAGCCGGTGGATTGAGCTGGCTCGAAGTGACACAGCCGTATATCACATTCAAACAGCTATGCCGACTTCTTGCCTTCCCAGCCACCGGCTCGGTTTCTTCTGGCGGTGAAATCGTCCGTGCGGTGTTCAAAATTTAAATATTGACAGAGCGTATTAGCAGACGAGCGTCGAGCGGTACGGCGCTCGGTGGGCAGACCTCGGAACAATATGCCTGAGCGCGGAGGCGGCGCCGGCTAATAACCCGTCCCCACCGCGAAGAGGACTACACGCGCCCAGATGAATACTAATTAGACTCTGTAGGTACTGGCCGTTTAGACGAGCGAGCCTTATGAAAACTTCCACAGCTCTGAGGGTTGAATACACGAGTCTGCCTTTCAAAATACATATTTTTTGTTGTAAAACGTTTGTTACCTGCGTTTGACTTGACGGTTGCGAGCGTCGTCTCGTCGCATCTCCTACGCAGTGCGATGACAAACCGGGTCACAATGTGACCCTGCTAGGTGTACCTACACTCCACTGTGTTGCGGAAAACATGAATTATTTACGCACGTTAGTGCAACCACATTCATGGACCGACTTGAATGACGGACGACTGTTAGCTGATTTATCCAGATAACTGATAGACAGATACTGCTAGCTCTGACTAGCGGCTAAACACTGATATCGATCAACAATAATTTTATGACTGAAATCTATGTGAGGATAAACCTTTTTCTCACGTTAATATTCCATGAAACACGATAGTAAAGTGCCCTAGCCTAGGTAGTTAATATCGTAAATTGCCTGTTTTATAAAACTTGAAACGTGAAAGATCATCGCAAGATAAAGCGATACTTATTAAAAATCCAGTGTCAACACGCTTATCTCGACCCAAGAGATATGAAATTAACGTGTAAACATGAAGTTATGTGACCCATTCATAAGAACGACAAACCAAAGGCATTCTTATCTTCAAAGAAAACTTACCTTTAGCTATGCCTTTAGCTACCCAGTCTCCATAAATTTTATATGAGGCAGAACTTCGTTTCAGCTATTTTAGATTTCGTTAAACCTAACTAAACATCTTGCCTACTTATACTTTTGAAATGAACAAAATAAATATTTTGACAAGGTAACCTTGTCAGTGAAACCATATCCCATTCTCAATTTAACGAAAACTTAAAAATAAATCTCTCATTTGTGTTCAGGGTACGAAACGATCTATTTAAACCATTTTATAGCTGAACCCTCGTAGGGCTTCTTAATTTTTTTGATTCGACAGTTAAAGCTCGTTTGCTTATGCGAGTCACATCCATCCCCTCTTCACACAATGTGTTCTTTTCGAGGCAGGAAACAGCGTACGCGCAAGTACTACAAAATGGCCGCCATCGCCGCCATTTTGTTCACTCGCATGTCCAGGAATGGCGTTATAGCCTGTCTGGATGCAGTAGAGACGGCCAGCCTTATGGGGAAAGGATATCCGGGCCCGTTTCCGTTTAGTTGGTAGGGCTGAGATCGTGACTCACATGTATACCTACAGTTTGTAAATTTGAAGCTTCCTTGGTCGTGAAAGGCGAAAGATGCTTCCGTTACAGATAATGCTTGACACGGGTAACCTAACGGCAGCTCCCGTTGGTGCTTATACCTACCTACTTCCTTTGATGATTGCCTTCTCTTGATCATTGCGTAGGTATACCTACGTATACATACCGTGTTTTGGTTTAGTCTAGATTCTACCTACAACAAACGACCGGGGGACCACTTCTAATAATTTCCCTGGCTATATACCTATTGACGTAGAGTCAGGTTTGCAACCCTTTGTGGCCTACCTCGATGCATGAGAGAGGGTAACACACTTCTGTATATTATTATCTTCACAGGAACGCACCCGTAGGTACTACCTGTAACACGTATTTTTTTTTAATTCTTCTTTTTATTGGGGCCATTGACGTTACCTGAGGCGACTCTCCCGAGATATACTGGGATCTTTTCCCCTCATTCCTACTTTATCGGCGCGGATCACAAGGTTCCGTTACCTTCCCTGGGCCCTGATTCCATACTAACTCCACCTAGTCTGACGAATGGAATAGGATAATGTGGTCAAACTACGTGCGTCGCCAAAGTGCCGGAAACGCACCGGAAGTACCTACCCAACTTCTTTGTGGCAACGCACGTTTTGAACATTTAGCCAGTGCACAGTCATAAGATACGATTTTACATACCAGATTTTTAGCTTCATCAAAAATATTATTAAAGTATCAATTACGGATAACAATACCTAGTAGGTATACGTTTAAATACTTAATATAGGTACGTAAAGCAGACTGACTTAGCAGTAGAACTGGCCAACTGCTTGAACTAAAAAAGCTCTACGGATTATTCGTTTTGTATAGAGAAAATTTTGGTGAATGAACTCATCTCTACAGATGAGGTGAATCGTTGTTCTGAGCGAGGTATTCCGCAAAATGCTCAGTTAGTTAACTAAAAGTTAACACAGCTCATTAGTATAACACAGAAGGCGTAATTGCACTATTAGTTCTATTAGTCATGTGTGTAGGATCACCATTTACGGTATTTTTGTAGGACAGACAGACAGACATAGGATAATGCTAATAAACTGCCATTACATATTATTTTTTTTTTCTGGGCTAGCGCCTTCATTAACTAAACAAAATACAAGCTAAAACTAAAACTACAAATACAGTTAGACTGCCCATAGACCGTTGAAGGTCTAAAGACAATCCAAATGCTCAAGCCCACTACCAGTTGGCAGCGTACCCAGCATGCTGGCGGCATTACCACGTTGAATGGCAATGCTTATGCGTTGAGCCAGAATTAAAGTCTAGACTTTATACCAATGACAATATAACTTTATACAGAGCGAAAGAGTGACTTACTTATTTTAATTTTAAACTACCGTTATTCGAGGACATTGATGGTCTTTCTTATAAACGTTCCATGTAATAAAATTGCTTCATTTGCCCAACTTTTCCGATAAGTTCACATAAAAATAAACTTTCATCATCATCATCAACCATTCTCCACCCACTGCTGGGTATAGGGCTCCTCTTCAGCGCGCCATCTTTTCCTGTCCTGTGGTATATAGCCCATTTTACATTTTCTGCTTCGTCCGACCAGCGGGCTGGTGGTCTGCCCAAAATAAGCTTTAATAATTAAAAAAAACTGAATTATAGAACTGAATTTACTGATTTATTTTTAAACACAAGCTTTTTCGTATTCTCCTCAAGAAACCCTTTCATTTGATGCCCATATGAACCATTGATGTGAACATTTTGTCCGCCATATTGAATTTATCATAATTATAGGACCAAAGTGCTTGGGCAGATAAATCCAATGAACCCAAACTCGACGGGGTATCGTCGTTTCATTTAGAAATTCCTATGGCCATCTTCTGTCTCCATCATTTTTTGACTGGGTATAGTCCAAGGGCCGGAGAGTGACATAGGCTCCTTTTCATCATCATCATAATTTTTCATCCCTACGCGGGGGAAACCGCGGAGCGCAGCTAGTCCTACTAATATTATAAACGCGAAAGTTTGTATGTTATGGATGTATAGATGTATGGATATTTGTTCCTCTTTCACGCTGCAACGGAACAACGGATCGACCTGATTTTTTGCATGGGTACTACCTATAGTTCAAGAGCCAGAGAGTGAAATAGCCTACTTTTCATCATCATCATAATTTTTCATCACTACGCGGTGAACTATATTATAAATGGGTAATAATGTCGATTTTTATTGTTTTTTTTTTTTTTTACGTAAAGTACCTACACCCGTGCGAAGCCGGGCGGGCGGGTGGCTAGTCTATACATACAATATTATAAAGAGGAAAGATTTGTATGCAAGTATGTTTGTAACGAATTGGCTCAAAAAGTACTGGACCGATTTAAAAAATTCTTTCACCATTTGAATGCTACATTATCACTGATTAATATAGGCTATTTCAATAGGCTATATAACTATACCCGTGCGGAGCCGGGGCGGACCGCTAGTAATAAATAATTATTTTATTTGCCCATCACTCCTCCGAACTCGTGGAAGTCATCATTCGCTCGGTGTGCCATACCTTTTTTGAAATCCGTTATAAATTGAAATGTTTGTCCTATTCGTAGGGAAAATTATAGTATCTGTACAAAAGTAGGTAGGTACCGACCCAAACGGTACAGTTACAACATTAGCTCATTCATTTGTGGAGACACCCACCACCGCACAGATGTGCCTTTGTAGAAAGGCTTCGTAGTACAATAGTTCGTGGTTTTAAAGCTCAATAGCGACGCCCTAATTAACGGACATAATAATTAGAAAAGTTTGTTTCATCACACTATCACTTCTGGGTGTATTTAAATCACGAGTGAATCGGTTTCTTCTTGGCAAGCGAGCTCCAACGTAGACCGCATCAGGCGAGATGGTGGTCAAATGCCTATAAAGCCAAAAAGCCTATAATTTGTAAAAATTAGAATAAAAAATACTATCACATTTCACACTTATCACCAACGACCTTTATGTATTTGAATTCGTTGCTTATCACACTTATCTATATACAATATTATAAAGAGGGAAGATTTTTATGTAAGTATGTTTGTAACGAATTGGCTCAAAAAGTACTGGACCGATTTTAAAAGTTTATGTCTATACATACATACATTATTAGTCATTAAATGTCCACTGCTGAACAAGGCCTCTTAGAGAGGGGTGTTGCCATAATCCCCACGCTTGGCAGGCGGCTTGGAGATCGCAGTACGTTCACCGTGTACTAACAGGACGCTGCTGCCCATCCTCCGGTGGTTCTGGTCGCAGTTTTAGAACATACCCAGGTCCCTTTATGTCTATGTTTGTTACTTATTCTTACTGAAATGGCTGGTCGGATTTGGATTAAATTTAAAACATGGATAGCTTATGTCCTGGATTAACACATAGGCTACTTTTCATCATCATCATCATCATCAGCAACATTTATTCATCACTCCGCGGGTGAAACCGCGGGGCGCAACCTAGAGACTGAAAAAGCGCGCCAAGTTATTAAAAAACCGACCAAAATACGAGTAGGTAGGTACTTAGGACTCGCGCTCTGAGGGTTTCGTTGGCCGGAACCATCATAGCGCATGATGGTTCGGGCCTATCTATGTATGTACCTACTTATGTACTTAGATTATCATCATCATCAGCCCGAAGACGTCCATACTGAACATAGGCCTCCCCTTAGATTTCCACACTGAACGACAGCCCTCAATCATTTGATTGACCGTATCTATAGAACCCGTCCGTATTTTTTGTAAAATCAATAAGTATTGCATCAGAAATAATACTTTCCAGAAAGAAAACCAGTCAACATTTCAAGAACAACTGTAAATTGAAGAATTATTGTTAGATATCTCTTCTCTTCTTCTCTTCTTCTCTTATTCTCTTCTTCTCTTCTTCTCTTCTTCTCTTCTTCTCTTCTTCTCTTCTTCTCTTCTTCTCTTCTTCTCTTCTTCTCTTCTTCTCTTCTTCTCTTCTTCTCTTCTTCTCTTCTTCTCTTCTTCTCTTCTTCTCTTCTTCTCTTCTTCTCTTCTTCTCTTCTTCTCTTCTTCTCTTCTTCTCTTCTTCTCTTCTTCTCTTCTTCTCTTCTTCTCTTCTTCTCTTCTTCTCTTCTTCTCTTCTTCTCTTCTTCTCTTCTTCTCTTCTTCTCTTCTTCTCTTCTTCTCTTCTTCTCTTCTTCTCTTCTTCTCTTCTTCTCTTCTTCTCTTCTTCTCTTCTTCTCTTATTCTCTTCTTCTCTTCTTCTCTTCTTCTCTTCTTCTCTTCTTCTCTTCTTCTCTTCTTCTCTTCTTCTCTTCTTCTCTTCTTCTCTTCTTCTCTTCTTCTCTTCTTCTCTTCTTCTCTTCTTCTCTTCTTCTCTTCTTCTCTTCTTCTCTTCTCTACATAGTATAAATTAAAGTCACTTTCCGCGTCTGTCTGTCTGTCTGTATGTCTATATGGCCGCTAACTCACGCCTAAACCACGCAACGGATTTTGATGCGGATTTCACCATCAGTTAGATACATTTTCAAGGAAGGTATAAATACATTTACATATTATGTATAACTAGCGACCCGGCTTCGCACGGGTTTAATTTACGTGCGAAGCCGGGCGGGCGGGTCGCTAGTTTAATATTTTTTTATTTTTTTACATTTCTGTGTTCAGAAATGTTTGCTAAACGAACGTTTCTGCTATCGTGTAAATCGCTTAAAGTAGATCCAATAGACACGCCCTTAGCGGTTATAAGTATTATTCTGTTTGAAATAAACCTCCAAAACCATCAGAAACCACGTCTACAGGGCGTGTAACTTGTGAAGTTGTGACTTTATATTGACTCCACCCCATTTCACCATATTGCTGAAAAAGTAAAAGCTCAGCTTTCTATCATCCAATCGATACGCTACATTCGATGAAATTGCAAAATGCTCGAGACACGTGCGCATATCTGCGCGTACGTCGCCATTGTCGCACCGCGGACGCGGTTTGAATGCGCGCACGCATGTTTGTGGAACATACGGAGGCCAATCTTGACCGTCTCAGTTTTTGTCTGTAGCCTGGATAGTGACTTACCTAACTGCAGAGGTGTATAAATGAAAGAACTACTTGAATCGGCTACTTCTAGGCAAGCGTGCTCCATCGTAGACCGCATTATCCGAGTCGCGTAGGCAACAAAACGCTCCCTCAGCCCCCGCCAAGTTATAGCGACGATGTATTTTGCCACGCAAGAGTCAGGACGCACGCGGGGGGAGTGCAACGACAAAAACGAACATAGGTCCGACCTCGATGACGCCTGGCGCAGTACTGAACGCGGTGCGCGCAAATTATCGCGACCTTTTTACGCTCTTAATTTCACAAAAAAAACGAAACTATTCATTATCAAAATTCTATACAAATAAAAAAAAATGAATAATATTGCCTTTCAGTACATGCAATTTCCAGGTTGTTACGAGCTTTCATTAGAGCATAAAACGAAAAAAAATTAACTGCATCGACTTTGTTTCAGATTTTTTTTTGATCGAGGAAAGTTTATTCTATCTTGTTTTGAACCAAATCATAAACTCAAAGTCTCAAACACAGATGTATCTGTGACATGTATTTTTTTCCAGCTCAAATATTGTAATTTAACTAAACAAAATCAAATTTCGTATAAAAGGCCGCCAGGTGAGATGGCGGCCAAACAAAAACTCGGACGGAAGTTTTATACCCGAAATACTCTTGTACACTAGGTACTCGTCCTGGGTACGTAGGTAACTAATTAACCATCGAGAATTTTGAACTTCAGAATCCCGTGTATCTACAATGCTCGTGTCTCACCGAGATACCAATCAGTATTTAAATCTTGAGAAATAAATCTGAGGTCTGCAGAATTCTCAGCTGTGTATTTTCACATTTTCAATGCGCGACGTTGTACCGACTACGCGACGCTCGTAACGGCCGTAAAGTTGCTGTAACCTTTTTAAACATATTGCGAAAACTTTGGAAAGGGTTACAGATTTACCTACGTTGCGAAGGGAAATTCAACTCCTAGTCCTGGAAATTGCAATACACACCATCTGAATGCTGCTGTTTGTGGCTCTGGCAAGAAATACTAAATTTTCAGGCGTTAGTTCTTTGGGTTTTGCGCAGGAGCACATGCAGTGCATTTTTAGGGTTCGGTACCTCAAAAGGAAATAACGGAACCCTTATAGGATCACTTTGTTGTCCGTCTGTCCGTCTGTCAAGACCCTTTTTCTCAAGAACGCGTAAAGATATCAAGTTGAAATTTATATAAAACTAGCTGTACCCGCGACTTCGTCCGCGATTGCCTGCAGACTAATTATTCGCACTTGGGCACAGTTCCGTTTGTCTTATATAAGCACGCTTATCAAGAAAGGAGCTTTTTACTTTGGATTTGAAAACTTTCAGGTTGTATTTCTCAGAAGACAATAACTCAGGTAGGCAGTTCCTTCGCTGTTCGACCACTAAATGTTGAAGTGAAGTGCTTTGTGCGAGTCTTTGGAATTTCGACAGTAAAATGGAGTCTTGTCACTGAGGTTCTCCTTGTTTGTTGGTGAAAGAAAGATGATATCAGAAGGATATTAAATTGTACAGTTGCATTGCACAGTCTCCGAAATGTATCCGGTAAAAGACAGATAGTTTAGACAAATATAGACTCAATGCGGCGATGTTCTAGGTTAGCTAATTATTTACACCAAAAAACGCCTGCTTATACCTATAACCTAAACAAAATCCTAAAAATACATAAGAAACCAAGTAATATTTCTAGAATAGTTCTGAAAAGAACTTATATCCGAATTTAATTTAAATAAACCGGCCAAGTGCGTGTCGGGCTCACGCACTGAGGGTTCCGTACCACCACACAATACAATAAATAGTTGTCCAAGTAACCGAATTACCAGTTATTAAAACGCCTTCCAAAATTGTGGTAAGTAATTTGCTACGCAGTTTGCTACAGGCGCTCGAGTATAATAACTTGATAATGAACAGAAATTTTCATCGACTCGCTCTATTTATATTTGTTATTATACTTTAGAGTGTGTACTATAATCATGTTAAGTTTGATGCTTGTAAGTATTAGCGTTTTTATATTAGAGCTAATACAAAAATACGTTTGTTGTATGGGGTACCCCCCTTTCATTTTAACCTCTTTGACTTTTTTATTATTTGTTAGTCAATCCGCCGTAACATTATATTCTGTGAAAATTTCAACTGGCTATCCGTTACGGTTCGAAGGATACAGCCGTTAATAGGTAGGACAGACAGACTGACAGACAGACAGACAGACAGACAGACAGACAGACGGACGGACAGACAGACAGACAGACAGACGGATGGACGGACAGACGGATGGACGGACGGACGGACAGACAGACATACGGACATACGGACGGACGGACATCGTTGGCTTAGTAACAGGGTCCCGCTTTTACCCTTTGGGTATGGAACCCTAAAAATGATGGCATTGAAAACTTGTTTCTTTTACGTGATAGTCCATAGAGTAGGTATTTTCTTTCTAAGGGATGTCTTCAGGGTGGTGTTACTGACTTTGACAATAGGCTACCTAAGTACCTACTTAACATACACTACAAAGTGCGCTGTAAATCTACCGCCAGCTTAAGATGAGCCATACGTTCAAAGGTTTCTGTACATTCCGGAGGTCAAGTTATTTGGACATAATACTGACGGTTGTGATGTCTGTAATTTCTGAACTACGAAATCGAAGACTTTGAAATTTTTACGTGATGTTTTTTAATATACCTTCTTGCTAATAACAAAAATAATAAAATAAATCGGACTACGAGGTAATGAATTACAACTAAGTACACATTTTGACTTTCATCTGCTCGACCAAGGGAACCATGCAAAATTTCGGGATAAAAAGTACCTATCCTATAACCTACCTCGTAGTATGAACTAAAATTATGATTAGTTTAATTTGAATTCATTGAGTAGTTTCGGCGTGATGCACGGGCTGCACGGCCTAGATACAGGCAGACAAAAATGAAAAAAAAAAATACAGTTTTGACTTCAGTATCGATTATACAGGCGATGTAACACTCTCGAAGCCAAAAGAAGGTAATTGTACTCATCATTATGAACTACTTTTAGTATGGGACCAACCATGAAATCGCGAAAAAAAAAAACAGATTGATCTAGATCTTTCTCGAACATTCCAAATCGATTACAATAGTTTGTACTCATTTTAGAATTATATCGCTCATTCCAAAATTTCTAGAACTTTCTCGAACATTATAGATAGAGTAGGTCTTTCCTTTCTAAAGGATGTCTTCAGATAGGCTATCTAAGTACCTACTCAACGTACACTACAAAGTGCGCTGCAAATTAATCGCCAGCTTAAGATGAGCCGTACGTTCGAAGGTTCCCGTACATTCCGGAGGTCAAGTTATTTGGACATAATACTGAGGGTTGTGATGTCTGTAATTTCTGAACTACGAAATCGACGACCTTGAAATTTTTACGGGACGTTATTTAATATACCCCCTTTCTAACAAAAAAAAGAATTAATGTAATCGGACTACGCGGTAATGAATTACAACTAAGTACACATTTTGACTTTCATCCCCTCTCCCAAGGGAACCCTGCAAAATTTCGGGATAAAAAGTATCCTATAACCTACCTCGTAGTATGAACTCAAATTATGCTAAGTTTCATATGAATCCATTGAGTAGTTTCGGCGTGATGCGCAGCCCAGATACAGACAGACAGACAGACAGACAGACAGACAGACAGACAGACAAAAATTTAAAAAAATACAGTTTTGACTTCAGTATCGATTATAGAGTGCCGTCCAATTTTTTTTTTCAAAATATCTTCAATGTACAGAATTGGATCTGTTACAGTTTTATTATAAGTATAGATATTCAAATCGACGGTTTCTTTCAGCTGTGAAAAAATAGAACTTGTAAGTTTACGATATCAAAAGATATGGCCGTTTATGTCGCATATTCTCGCATATTTCGCGATTTCACAAGGAAATCAATACCTATAGAGTACTTCCCGTTGACCTAAAATCATGAAGTTTGGCAAGAGGCATAACACGTATAAAGGAATAAATCCGAAAGTCATAAATTTGAAGTTATATCATTAAAAAATAATTGTTTTGCTATTACAAACTTACAATGTGTAGTTGGAATGTATAGAAAAACCTTATTGTCCACTACAAAGTTAAGTATCTCACTCAATATTTCAACTTTTTTTTTATTTGGACTCGCTCTCTGAGATTCCATCTAACGGAACCCTCAGAGCGCGAGTCCTACTCATACTTGTCCGGTTTTTTTATTTAGCATCGATCCTGTAAATAGTTATATTCGTGCACCTATTTGAGTTTTCATAGGAAGTAGGTAAGTTTTAGCTAGGTTTAAAGGTTAGTTTAGTACATGAATGATGGTGTTATGTTTGGCCTATGTTCAGCAGTGGACGTCTTCTGGCTGATGATGATAGTACATGAACGTTTAGCTATAGAACTGGATCACAGATGTTTCGTAATCGTAGCCTCGGTGCTCCAAGGTCGATGATTTTAGCGGGGGCTTGTCAATGTGGCTAACGTCACCAACTGAAGTCCTGCCGCTAAACTAAAGGTCACGAAGAATGTGATAATTGTACGTTTTTCAGTGACAAAGAACATAAAAATGATTTCATGCTCGATTAAATAACAGCTTTAGCGGGCGAAATGCAAAATATATTCTACTAGTAGGCCGCCCCTGCTTCGCACGGGCGAAGACGGGATAGGTATATAGCCTATGTCAACCGGGGATAGAGTAGCATCCTAACAGTGAAAGAATTTTTCAAATCGGTTCAGTAGTTTCGGAGCCTATTCAATGCAAACAAACAAACAAACAATCAAATCTTTCCTCTTTATAATATTAGTATAGATAAGTAAAATACGAATCGAATTTACAAAATTTGTAGGTATGGATTTCGATACGTACTTATTTGTATATTTTGCTGTGAGAATTCAAGGTGCAAGAAGAAAATATTATGGTATTTGATAGGGCGTATGTGGCCTGATTTAAAATGGGTGGCAGTGTCGAATTGTACCAATAGGTACCTATACCTAAGCCTGCCAAGTGGTCAGCTCAATATAAATTGGACAGAGGCCACATTTTGAAAGACACTTTAATGTTAAGAAAGTAATTGGAAAAATTATTTACTTCTGAATCATCGCTAGTGTTATTTTATTAATTTTCCAGCCTGATGCGGAAACAATACCTCCCAAGTACCCGCCAAGTAAAGCAACGCCTTCATGCGCGTTGAATTGAAATTACACAGTTGAAATAATACAAGCCCAAATATGTCGAAGCACCCATTGTGGTTACAGGAGGCAACGATTCACAATCACCATTCAGTTTCCATAATTGAACACCGTCATTGGTCATCGCACGTCGCCGCCATTTTGCAATTAGTATGCTACCCGCGCTTCCCGCCAAAGACATTCGTGCCGCGCCCAGTCCCTCAATAGAAAGAATCATGATGATGGAATTTATGTTCGAAGTATGTAGAGACGTATGATAAACGATGAATATGTAATACGTTTCTAGGTATAACGCCGTGGTTTTGAAATTAAAATGGTCTTTTATGGCTTATTGTTAGAATTTCTGCTTGCGTTAAGAGAAGGAATGCTGATTTATTGATATCTACATACCTTACGTAATCTAGATCAAATCTAGATTAATAAGGTACAAAACTAAAGGAATGTTTAATTTACGAAGATAAAGGAGATTTTAATACGTCATAGCATCTATGAACCTAGTTTGTGATAGTTGAATCTTTATTCAATTGTAATTTTCTACGGAACCTCAAAGAATATATTTCGGACTTAGCTATGCGAGAAAATTTGTTTTTGTTTTTGATGAATACTTCAACAGCACCAATGACGCCAACATCGCTAAAACTATCATAATCATAATAATTATACTATGGTAGCCCAAAGATTTCGTTAAAAGTCTAAAATACACAGTCATGCTGAGCAACATGTTCTTTTTCACGTTGGCACACAAAACCTGACAAAAAAAAATCATTGACAGCATAAAGGTCTTGCCAGTATAGAAACAAAAGTTCTTCTTATTGGCTGTTTTATTTACCAGTGGATCCTCA
The DNA here is from genome assembly GCA_932305915.1 of Agriopis marginaria. NCBI lineage: Eukaryota > Metazoa > Arthropoda > Insecta > Lepidoptera > Geometridae > Agriopis > Agriopis marginaria. Next base: position 15,187,442 of record OW029932.1, read on the forward strand.
GTGACTTCCTCAGACTTAGACTTAGTGAACCTCACGTTGGTTAATTCATCGTGAATCGCAAATTTTATTTTTCTGTGACATTTCCGTTACTATTTTTGTAAACGAACACCGCTTGTAATAATAGCCATGCCGAATGCTTCATGACAGTAGCATGCAATCTAAACTGGGTGGTTATAGAAAAATTCGAAAGAACGAAGTTCTGTGGACTTGGTGACAGCAAAGCGATAGTTACAGTAGTAGTGACGTAGCATATTTTTTATGGTTTATTAAAATGAAAACTAATTGGGCATTCTTCGTAAGGTATTAAAAAAGTTTGGGAGGGGGACCATTTTTCTACTTTGGTAAGCCATATATTTCACAAAGGATACACTTATTTTAAAATTGACGTCTATACTAAAACTATAATTGCGCAGTTTCATGCACTTACTTAACTATATAAGTTAGAAGGTTCTAAAGGATTATGAAGGAACGATGGACAGACGTACAGACAAACGGACGAACAGAATGAATTTATAAGGGAATACGGAATCATAAAAATCTGGAACCTAGTTCCAGATGATTTTCAAATGAACAATATTAGTTCTAAACGGGAAATATGCGAAAAAGGGAGGGGCAATAATTATGAGCTGCCGTTGATGATGATGCTGAGACTACTTTTCGTCCAAAATTCGTTAACTCTGTTAGCAAAATGGCAGCACTGCAGTTGTCAAAAAAATGTGTCAAACTCATGTCAAACTGGTCATGGCAATGGATATGGAATTTGGCGCCAACTCAAAAAAAAAAACATGTCGACTCGTATTATTTTCCCAAACTTGTGTATTTTAGAGTACTCATGTGTAATTTTGGTGGATTATTACTTATTGAGTGCTCGTGAACGTGCTCGAGTGTAGATGAAGTGAAGTGTGGTGATATAACAAGGTGAAAACAACACATGTCTTTTCATGTTGTTTCCATTTCTCCATAGAAGCCTATTGTAAAGCCTCCGCGACTTTACTGGGGCATGAGTTTGACTTGGCCATGACTTACTTTGTTTAACTCTGACTGTAACTTGTTTTTAATACTATACTATTATGTAAACTTGATTAATATTACGACTGAAGGACTCTGTATCAACGGTCTTGAAAAACATTAGCAAAAGAAAATAAAAAATAAAGTTTTGTTTTGTGGAATTTGTGTTGTGATGTTGTGATGTGAAAATTGTGAAATCTTAAATCTTAATCTTTTATAATTATGTGATATAAAATCCCTTATTGATTATTATGAGGTATACTGATGAATTGTGAATATTATATTGTATATCACTTGTAAAAGACAATACTATTTCTCGCGTCGCCATGCAGGATTTCACAAGTTTGAATATCATATTTATAATCGCGGCGGGTGTGCTGACATTCGTAATCCTCTTTATTTTCGCTAAGAGGCAGATCACCCGCTTCGCCCTTCGGTCCAGGCGAGGCCCTCACGTACCAATCGGCGCCGATGCTAAAAAAGTAAGTAACCTGCTATAATACTAATAGGTAGATAACTTTAAGACTATCATCTATTATGATGCCTTTATGTAGGTACATAGGTTCATCATAGGAAGCTACAACATGGGATTCTCCAAAAGGCGAGTTAATAGATTCTTACAGGGTAACAAGTATCCATAGGCGATGGTGACTACTTACCATCAGGCGGCCCGTATACTTGTATGCCGTATCTATCAAGTAGCATGTAATGTAGGTGGTTCAATTTCTGTAGTTAGCCAAGAAAAAGGTTGATAATTTCACCCACTTACTCTCACAATACACCCCAAGTGGAATGTCAGTGCAGATGCCTTATTATAGATGTCTTATCGTGATTCGGATTGTGATAGCGATCGCGTGCCATCTAACTTACGCACGTGGTGCGAGTAAGCAGATGCGAATGGAACGGCATGCAATTTCGATCACAATCAAACTTCTATAATAGGGCCGCAGGTCTTATCACCCCCACTTTGAATTAGAATTCACCCACTTTCTGAAAAGCCCGCCCTTTCTTAAAAAGTGTCCTAAATATCAGTAAACCAAGTGCAAATTTGTCTTTCCAGTGTCTAAAGAAGGAAATAGAACGTCGCATAGAAGCAGTCCCGAGGATCTTGCATGAGCCACGGCTGCTGAGCACGGAGCCGTCGCACTACATCCTGGAGCCACAGCAGCCCTACCACTACAGGTTCAGGGCTGTTGACGATGTCAAAACTCTTGGTAAGAAATACTGACTTATATTCCGTAGCCCGACAAAAAACCCTTATAAATTTGTTCTGGCCATCTGTCTGTTCTGTATGTCTTTCTGTCCATCCCAATTTTTTAGAACCTTGCTAACTTCTATAGTTATTAAGGCAAGTACTTCAAACTTTGCACAATTACAGTTTTAGTCATCATCATTTCAGCCATAGGACGTCCACTACTGGACATAGGCCTCCCCTATCGATCTCCAAAAGGGCCGGTTGGAAGCGGCCTGCATCCAGCGTTTCCCTGCGGTCTCTTTTAGGTCGTCCGTTCATCTTGTGGGTGGACGTCCTACGCTGCGCTTACCGGTCCGTGGTCTCCATTCCAGAACCTTTCGGCCCCATCGGCCATCTGTGTTAGTAATTAGTATACAAGTTTTTGTATACATGTTAATTTTAAAAGTATAAAAAGAATATAATTTTGCGTTTTAGGAGTAGCTCTGGTACATGTGAAATGGAGATCAAGGCTAAGCTAAGGCTTTAAGTATTTCCAAGCTCTATAAATCTGCATTCTCAACTAAAAACGTTACTGATCCTCTTTATGTATGCAGAAGTCGTTCATGGTATTTAATGAGTTTTTTATTTTATTACTAGCGACCCGCCTGCCCGTCTTTGCACGGGCGTAATTTACGTGCGAAGCCGGGGCGGGTCGCTAGTTATACATATAAACCTTCCTCGTGAATCACTATCTATTAAAAAAAATCGCTTCAACATCCGTTGCTTAGTTATAAAGATTTAAGCATACATAGGGACAGACAGACAGCGACAGCGACTTTGTTTTATACTATGTAGTGATATTTTTTTATAGAATAAATGGCAAACAAGCTACGAGCCACCTGATGGTAAGTGGTCACCACTGCCTATATACACCTACAATACCCAGGACATTGTCAGTGCGTTGCCTACCTTTGAGAACTATTCACCCTTCGTTTGAAGCAGTCCAAATTATACTTCTCTGAGAGCAGGCCTGTCCTGTCTCCCATCAGTGGGAACATGATAGGCAGATAATGGCGATGAAACTTAATTTGATCAACACCTGTTTCCAGAAGAGGAGATTTCCCGGCAAGACCCAGGGATGACTCGGCACCCACGGGAGTCCCTCCGAGCATTCCTCCTGTCGTCACTGGCAGCTCCACTCGACGGTCGCGGCCAGAAACTGGTCCATCAGTTCTGCGATACGTACGAGTATGCGAGACATCACCCCGGGGAGTTCGGAGAGGATGAATACCAAGCCTATGGCAGACTGCTGTTGAAGTTACTTGATGCGTTAGTATACATACATATATTCATTATCATCATTTACAGCCTGCTTTTTTATTTTTTTTATGCCATAGGAAACCAGCAAGCTTATACAAGAAAGGTATCCCAAGTCACTCTCATCATCATCATCATCATTTCAGCCGTAGGACGTCCACTGCTAGACATAAGCCTCCCCCATCGATCTCCAAAAGGGCCGGTTGGAAGCTGCCCGCATCCAGCGTTTCCCTGCAGTCTCTTTTAGGTTGTATGTCCATCTTGTGGGAGGACGTCCTACGCTGCCTATAGATGTCACTATCTTTATGTAAAAAAATCACATGGATCCATTGATTAAATGCTACGTGAAAGATCAACAAATCAAAAGACAAACACACCTTCTCTATTACACAGGGTTACGTGGAAACGGTGTACTAAGTCGAAATGGGTCCATAATACTACTCATTATGAACATCTTTTATAATGGGAACAACTCTGAAATCGCAAAAAATAATCTGCTGGGGGGTTAGACAAGAGCCACTTTCTGTTAGCGTTAACGCCTGCGGAAAGATGATATTGTATGAAAATGTCATTGTCAATGTAATTTTTATACAATTTCATCTTTCCGTAGGCGTTAAAGCTAACAGAAATTGGCTCTTGTCTAACCCCCCAGGTTCCATAGAAAACTTTCATTAATTCACACTACAAAATGTATGGAACACCTGATATTTTTATAGCCATTTTAGGATCAGTTCCATAGTAAAAGTTGTTCATAATTATGGTTCCTATGAACCCCTTTCGGCTTAGCACACCCTTTTCGCGTAACCCTGTCATATTAGTATGATGTGACATGTCTGACGTCTTCTATAAATCCTTTCCATCCTAAGGTTGCCTGGAAGAGATCGCTTTTAGCGATAAGGGAGCGTTCAAGTATTACGTAACGCAATTAGGGGGGGGAGGGGTCTCGTAAAACGTTACGATGCGTTACAGGGGCGGGAGGGGGTCTTTCTTACAACACGTTACGTAACATTGTTTCTAAAATATTAGGGAATTAAAACTCCCAAACTGGCAACCGTTTTCATTTACGTTACGGGGAATCCCTCGATTGTATTAGTCTGGTCGTCATTTTTATTTAATTTGTTCTCGCAAGTTGGCAAACCTTTTCGTTTATATACGAACATTTCGTGTGTAGGTAAAGCCAAAAATTTATAAAAAATAAACAAAATACGCAGGTGTTGCGAATTAAAATTCTCTTGTTTTATTTAGTAGTATTTAGTAGTTGAAAACTATACCAAGTGTAAAAACTATTACATAACTTTTTACGACTTTAGAGTAAAAATGATCACTTGAGTGTTACGTAACGTTTAGAGACGGGGGGGGGAGGTACAGAAAAACGTTACGGTGCGTTACAAGGGGGGGAGGAGGGGTCAAAAATTGCGTTCCGTAATACTTGAACGCTCCCTAAGGCCGGCAGTTGTTACACTGGTTTTTAAGAGTTTTTTGTCCTCTGTATCAAATCTAATGGTGTGAACAATAAAGAGTTAATCAGTCAATCACTGTAATAAATATTTCTGTCTGGTGTCCAGCGCCCGCCTCCTGAAGTCTGTGGGTGGTTGCGTGGGTGCTTCGGGTCGGCTGAGCCCGGCGCGGCGGCCGGCGGCTCGGCTGCTGGACGCGGCGCGCCTTCGCCCCTCCAACAAGCTCCCCAGTGCGCTGCATAAGCGATACACTGCACTAGAGGTCTGATAGTTTTTGTTTAATGATAGCCCGTTGGTCCAGTTGGTAGTGAACCTTACTTATGCGCTTGGGGGCGTGGGTTCGATTCCCACCTAGGACAAACATTTATGTGATGAACATTTGTGTTTGTTCTATCATCATCATCATCATAATTTTTTTTATTTTTTTTACTATAAACAGGCTTGCGCTTGGCCGCCAACTCGCCTGATGTTAAGCGATGATGCGGCCTACGATGGAGCACGCATCATTATCAGCCATTTAACAGTCCACTGCTGGACTTTTAGCCTACCCCCGAAAGGGTGATTGTGCCATATCCACCACGCTGGCCCAGTGCGGGTTGGTGGATTCACATACGCAATTGAATTCCTTCTCTGTACGTATGCAGGTTTCCTTACGATGTTTTCCCTCACCGAAGTTTCTTCTATACTGTTCTATATTATTCTATTATTTAGTTCTATATCTGGTTGTTAATATATATTTAAGTATGTATTTAAAACAAAATTATTATCTTGGTTGGTATTATTGACCCGGGTATGTCCTAAAACTGCGACCAGAACCACTGGAGAATGGGCAGCAACGTCCTATTAGTACACGGTGAACGTACTGCGATCTACGAGCTGCCTGCCAAGCGTGGGGATTATGGCAGGCAGCACCCCTCTCGTTTTGGCGCCAACGTGGAAAAAAACATGTCGGCTTGTTGGATTATTTTCCTAAACATGTGTATTTTCGAGTGTTAATGTGTTCTAAATGGTGAATTATTATTCATTAAGTGCTCGTAAACGTGCTCGAGTGTGGGCAGTGATATAACGAGGTGAAACGTGTTTTTTCGTGTTGTTTCCAAAACTCCATAGGAGCCTCTTGTAAAGTCTCCACCACTTTACAGGCCGAGTTTGACTTGATCGTGACTTACTTAGCTTGACTCTGACTGTGACTATGACTTATTTGACGCTGTTAATGCTTTGAAAACTGTTTAATATTACGACTAAAGGACATTGAATCCACGGTCATGAACAATACAACAAAAAAAAGGGAGACTTTTGTTCAGCAGTGACTGGCTGATGACACAAGGTTTTGTTAATTAGTATTAAATTTGTATATGTCGAATTCATAGTGTAATTCCGCTTCTACGTCGTTTCGAGTACAAAATTTATTAAATAATTAATTTAATTACAGTATAATCTCACTAATCCGGCACTTCGATAGATCGGCACTTCCAATAATCCGGCACCCTCCGCCCACGCCTCCCTTACCCCTCTATACGTGTGCGCTTTGGTCGCTGCGTCATCGACTAGCAGTCTAACCTCAAAACTTATCATATTTTAACTTATCATTAATTACATATGTACCTACATGTTAATTCAATTGTTCCATAATACATTACATACATTTATTCTCTCTATGAAATGCTTTATTTTATTTATTACCTATGACTTTTTCAGTATAACCCAGTAATCCGAACATTCCAATAATCCGGCACCCTCCGGTTTTAATAGTGCCGGATTAGTGAGATTACACTGTAATTATATATTTTTATTTTCTAATAAGGATTTAGGTTAAACTATTTTCTCTATAGATAATTGTGATTCTAATTTGAACCTAACCTGGATTTAAATATAAATTACATAAAAGAACAAAATTAACCTAACCTGAAACAAAAAGTAATTAAAATCTGTAACAAAAAATTCGTTATAACAATTTGTACCAATGAAATTAATTTTAAATAAAATATATGCAAATTTTGAAATTATTATGAAATTACTATAAATATGATTTAATTGAAATGAAATAAATAATAACGCTGCGTCTTCCGGTTCGTGGTCTCCACTCCAGAACCTTTCTTCCCCATCGGTTATCGGTTCTTCGAGCGATGTGGCCACGAACCGAAAGACACAGCCTAGGGAGGCCTCCCTCTTGATGGACCGACGACATTGTGAGAGTCGCGGGCATCCAGTGGATGCAAAAGGCAGGCTTTCGTTCAGTGTGGAGGTTAAAGGGGGAGGCCTATGTTCAGCAGTGGACGTCTTCTGGCTAATGATGATGATGAAACAATACATTTTTAAATTAATATGAAATCACTATAAATATAATTTAATTGATAGTATAGCAGTAGTGTTATAAGTGTAGTATTTTAAGTATTAATTTTCCCCCAGAACATGCCGGTGGAACCGAAGCTGGAAGACGAAGTGATCCGCGTGCCAATAAAGAGTCCGTCGGACACCAAACCCGCGCCCGCGGACGAGACGGCCGTCTGACGCACCGTGCACACTCTGTAGTGTGCAACCGTCGACACTGGACTCGCGAACACTGGGCCAGTGAACCAAGCTGGAGAGTGAGTGAGAGTGGACTACGAGTGACTAGTGGTGAATGTTGGACTAATTCAAAGACATCAGTGGGCTTACTCTTGACACTCGATTTCAATCGTAATTTGGGATTGGGATCGAAAACATGCCATTTGGTAAAGTTGTATGATTATTCACGGGATATTTACCGTGGTAAGGTTGTAAGCGTCATTGTAAATATGTACTTACTTTTATTTGTAATTAATATTTAGTTTTATGAGTAATGTGTAGTGTAAACCCTTTATGTGTACCTAATTATTATTTAGTTTTTAGTTAGTTTTAAACATAAAAATTGCACGCCCGAAATGGGTAATCTGTTGATACTCTAGTTAATAAGAACATCTTTTGTACACAGTTATTGCAATAAATTTATTCTGATTCTGGAATGAGTTCAAAATACTATATGCAGTGATACAGTGAGTGTGTTTTGTCGGGACTTAGGTTACATTACAATCTTGGAGTGTTCAAGTCTAGGGTTAATAGGTTACTACTGGGCAAACGTGCTCCATCTTCGACTGCATCATCGCTTTCCATCAGGCGAGATCGCGGTCAAACGTAAACCTAGTCCGATGTAAAAAAAAAAAAGTTCCGAGTTCGAGTTCCAGTGATAACCGTAGCAAAAGACTAAAAAAGAGGGTAGATCGTTACGTCTGTACCTAACTTTTTAACTGTTCGACCAACCACCCGCATTCTTCAGTCTTCCCGTGAACATGGTGCATGTAACTGCGCCGAAATATCGGGAGCTCATTCCACAACCTTCCCACGGTAAATATCCCGTAAATAATCATATAACTTTAGTGAACAACCGTGATAGTTTAAAACAATGCCATTTGGTACTCTTCAATCGCGTCAAGAGTACCGAAAGCGTCGAGTTGAGTCGATTTTATTTGGGTCCATAAAATTCCACCATTATCGGTTCCAATCGTGCGCTAGTTTAGAATTTATGAGTACCAAATTGCATGTGTCTTCCGGTTCGTGGTCTACCGATAACCGATGGGGAAGAAAGGTTCTGGAGTGGAGACCACGAACCGGAAGACGCAGCGTAGGGAGGCCTCCCACTAGATGGACCGACGACACAGTGAGAGTCGCGGGCATCCAGTGGATGCAAAAGGCAGGCTGTCGTTCAGTGTGGAGGTTAAAGGGGGAGGCCTATGTTCAGCAGTGGACGTCTTCTGGCTGATGATGATGATGATGAAATTGCATGTTTTCGATCCCAATCCCAAATTACGATGAAATCGAGTGTCAAGAGTAAGCCCACAGTTCTCTGCAGTTTTCGTGATTGGACTAAGACAAAGTTAGACAATGGCGTCGATTCTGATGTACTCTAAACTAAACTAAATTTGACAGCTCTACAATTGTTGCCATCCTTCTCTCACATAATAAAATTAAAAGAGAGGCAGATAATTTTAGTCCTGTCAGATTGGTATAGTTTAGAGAATGGTACATCAGAATAGACGTCAATGGCGTCGATTCTGTCACTAAACTAAACCAACCTGCTTTTCTTTTCATTTTAATATGTGAGAGAAAGGTGGCAACAATTTTAGAGCTGTCAAATTTAGTTTAGTATAAAAAATGGTACATCAGAATAGACGTCAATGGCGTCGATTCTGTCATACCACGCACTAAACTAAACCAATCAGACCGGACTAAAATTATCTGCCTCTTTTAATATTTGAGAGCAGGATGGCAACAATTTTAGAGCTGTCAAATTTAGTTTAGTTTTGAGTACATTATAATTGATGCCATTGGTTTTCTGCAGTTATATTTACTGTGATTAGCCTGGGCCCTGATTATGTAACTTCAAACACGCACGTAACGCGCCGTGTTAAGTTTACCTCTAAAAGTTGGTCTTTATTCCCAGGGAATAGAGTCCAAATGTTTCGAGGTTAACTTAACGCGGCGCGTTACGTGCGTGTTAAAGTTACGGAATCAGGGCCCTGGGCGTGTAGCCATATAGTGATTTCCCGTAAATTATCATCACAGAAAAGAAAAAAACATATTGTTTATATTAGAACGACTGTCAAGGCATTTTTGTAAGAAATTTTTTGTAGCCAGTTGCACCCATATAAACGAAACGTCAGTCATTCGAAATCAGTTCGCAACTGTGATACGGACAAAGAACTTTGAGACCTAACCTAACCCAAAAAGGTAAGGTCCAAGTTCTTTGGATGCGGAGTTCGACGCGTTGATATAAATAAGAATGTTCAATAAGGGTTCACTCATGCCTGGTAACAGATTTTCCGTTTTATTTACTTCTCTTTTCTGTGATAATCGTATAACCGCAGTGAACACCAGTGGTAGTTTATAACAGTGTTTTATTGAACATTCTGTGTTTTGACCAAGAGATTGTGTTGCGTTTAAAATTCAGGTTAACGCGGAAAGGGTGTACTGAGCTGAAAAATCTCCATAGTATAATTTGTTTATAATCATCATTATAAACAAATTTTACTTCGGGAGTGACTCTGAAATCGCTGAAATATCAGCTGTTCTATAGAAAATTGACACTCGACAAAATGTATGGAACAGCTGTTTTTTTTTTCGCTATTTCAGAGTTGCCCTATAGGCCCATAGTAAAAGTTGTTCATATTGATGAGTATTATGGATCCTTTCGGCTTAGTACACCCTTTCCGCGTAACCCTATGTACACTTCCTCCTCCAAATGCTTGGCAAGATTACCAGTGGCATGGCGTGATGGGGAGTGTCATGGCGGATGGCTGGTATTGAATTTGCAGGCAGACGTCATATCCGTATTCCGTTAAACAAGGGTCCGCTGGATGCGCATGATGTAAGGATACTTGCATATATACCTGCGCGTGCGCAACTTAGATGCGCCGCGTACAAATATTAGTGTAAGGAAATGAGCTCTAGAACAATTTGTAAATACTTATACATTTGTGTAGAAATGCTATTGTTGTTAGCGAGGTGTATTATTATCCTTTTATGTGATATTCGTGTCTTGCAACACTTGCACATGCAAGTAACCTGTGCAACTTAGAAGCACCGTGTGCAAGACACATTACCTAGTAACTTGATCGTAATTTTAATGATGTAAATAAAATAACTTATTCCATACTAAAGCATTTTATTACAAATTTGTCCATAATACATCTCTACCTCTTCTCTTCTCTACATAGTATAAATTAAAGTCGCTTTTCGCGTCTGTCTGTCTGTCTATATGTCTGTATGGGCGCTAACTCCTCCTAAACCACGCAACGGATTTTGATGCGGTTTTCACCATCAGTAGATAATTTTTCACGGAAGGTTTATATATATAACTAGCGACCCGCCCGGGACTCACGGGTGTAATTTACGTGCGAAGCCGGGCAGGCGGGTCGCTAGTAATACATATTTTTCCTTATATCAGTCACTAGCGGCCCGCCCCGGCTTCGCACGGGTATAGATTATAGCCTGTCACCCGGGGATAGTGTAGCTTCCCGTCAGTGAAAGAATTTTTCAAATCGGTTCATTAGTTTCGGAGCCTATTCAATGCAAACAAACAAACAATCAAACCTTTCTTCTTTATAATATTAGTATAGATATAGATAATCACAGGAAGTCAGCAAAATCTTTTTGGACTAGATTAGGTTTTCTGATTGAAACAAAGCACGAAGCAAATTTGTTTTTTTCTTTTTACAATATCAATCCAACGCGTTTACGTAAGAAACTCACATTTTGAAAAATCTCACGTCAGATTGGGGGATGGGGGAGGGGGTTGAATAAAATCTCACGACATCTCACCAGGGGGGGAGGGAGGGGCAGAAAATTAAAAAAAACACCTCACGTAATTTATGGACGCCCCCTTAGTAGTTTCATACTTCAGCTATGATGTCTTTGCCGAAATGGCTTTCCCTGAAACAAAAAAAATATGTATGGTTTTTTCTGTATAAGATAAGTTTTATTATCTGGAAAGCGCAAATATCCTAGTGTGTTTAATTGACGAAATAACAAATGTTATTATTTCGCTGCACATCAGCAGCCATTATCGTCCACTGCTGGACAAATGCCTCCCTCTTAGAGCGTGTTGCCATAATCCCCACGCTTGGCAGGCGGCTTGAGGATCAATTGCAGGCGGCTTGGGGCAGATTTTCCTTCTCATTTCCGTTCTATTTACTTCTCTTTTGTGTGGTGTGGTATGTGTACTCACAGCCTGGTCCACGTGTTGTTCTGAGAGAAGGGGTCCGTGTGCCGCAGCGCCAGCAGCGTGCGCTGGCACCACGCGCCCGCCACGCCTGACAACACGTCACGTGTGCTGGTATGTGTACTCACAACCTGGTCCACGTGTTGTTCTGAGAGAAGGGGTCCGTGTGCCGCAGCGCCAGCAGCGTGCGCTGGCACCACGCGCCCGCCACGCCTGACAACACGTCACGCGTGCTGGTATGTGTACTCACAGCCTGGTCCACGTGTTGTTCTGAGAGAAGGGGTCCGTGTGCCGCAGCGCCAGCAGCGTGCGCTGGCACCACGCGCCCGCCACGCCTGACAACACGTCACGCGTGCTGGTATGTGTACTCACAACCTGGTCCACGTGTTGTTCTGAGAGAAGGGGTCCGTGTGCCGCAGCGCCAGCAGCGTGCGCTGGCACCACGCGCCCGCCACGCCTGACAACACGTCACGCGTGCTGGTATGTGTACTCACAGCCTGGTCCACGTGTTGTTCTGAGAGAAGGGCTCCGTGTGCCGCAGCGCCAGCAGCGTGCGCTGGCACCACGCGCCCGCCACGCCTGACAACACGTCACGCGTGCTGGTATGTGTACTCACAGCCTGGTCCACGTGTTGTTCTGAGAGAAGGGGTCCGTGTGCCGCAGCGCCAGCAGCGTGCGCTGGCACCACGCGCCCGCCACGCCTGACAACACGTCACGCGTGCTGGTATGTGTACTCACAGCCTGGTCCACGTGTTGTTCTGAGAGAAGGGGTCCGTGTGCCGCAGCGCCAGCAGCGTGCGCTGGCACCACGCGCCCTCCACGCCTGACAACACGTCACGCGTGCCGCACACCCACTCCAACAACTGCATCCACCAACATAACATTTATTATTTGGAACATAATTTCGCTCGACAGAAATATATATCAAAGTAGCACTGATTGCACTTTTATCCTTGTTTTTTTGGATTCATTCAATTAGCTATTTATTAAATCATTCGCCAGATATTTATTTATAACTAAAGAATATTTTATTTATTTAAGTACAAAGGTCAAGTATATCAAACAAAGAAAAAAAAAAGCCTTAATTATTACTTATTACTAATTATCACTAATATAATTAAAAACAAGAAAAGAACGAATCCCTGGTTCAGACTAAGCTTCTTAGTCTCGAGCATCGGCGTAAAGTTGCTAGTCTGTCGGTTTTTTATCGGATACATTTCGGAGAGTGTGCTACAGATCTGAATTATTTGATTCCCTCCTGCCCATTTTTCTATCGGACTGCCAGAGTGGGTACGAAGAATCGACACCGCTTTATGGTTGATATTCCGAGAACCCGTACGAAGCGCTTTGATTCCACATTTATTATGCGAACTGCTAGTCTGTGGAATTCGCTGCCTGAGTGGGTGTTCCCCGATAGTTACAATCTGGGTGTCTTCAAGTCGAGAGTGAATCGGTTTCTTCTAGGCAAGCGTGCTCCATCGTAGGCTGCATCATCGCTTAACATCAGGCGAGTTGGCGGCCAAGCGCAAGCCTAACTATAATTTAAAAAAAAAAGAAAAAAAAGATGTTCGTGTGGTAATGTGCCAAGAACTTATTTAAAATATGCTAAAGAAATTATTTACTAAATTATGTCTGCGATATCTTGATTTATAGATTTCATAATTATGAAGGAAACCGGTGAGGTATATTTTACATTACAGCTATACTTTTCGAAAAATATGAGACAAACTCCAAAAATAGAAGTTACGAAACGCACAACTTGTGTGTAAGAGCCATGATTTTGCTCCGCTAAATGCGACTTTAATACAATAAACCAAGGATTATGGTCATCTGTAGTAATAAGCGTTGCTTAAGTGGGAAAACCATTTAATTACGCAACGTGGCTAGCATGCGAGCCGAGCGGCGACAACTCTGTCAAACGCCTGCCCGAAAGGCGCGTCGGCCGATAGTACCTAAACTGCGGAGTGACACCCCCCTGGTTTGAGGTCGCGACGCTCGCCCTTATAATCTTACCTGTAGGGTACATTTTCCTACGGCAGTATGTTGCAGTAAGGCAGGCGCGGCGGCAGGCAGGAGGGGCGCGGGGCGGGCGGGGGGTGCAGGGTCGGCTTCCAGCGCCCAGTGGCCCGACCACGTCACGATAACGGTCACGAATACATTAAACAGGTACAGCTTGGCGGACAGGTCTTCCGTTCTGGGGACAATTAATTGTGAAAATAAATAGGAAAATCATTTTAACAAAAGTGGTAATTTTAGCAAATACAGTAATACCCCGACCTACTACCCCGTTTTACGCGAATCCGGAGATACGCGGTTTTTCATTTTGATTGCCGCGCGCATCGGCTCTCTCGCTCCGCCCTCTCGGTGTCCGCCCCTCGCGTTCCGCGTGGAATTGGTTTACGTGCGCAGTGCGTTTAATTTATAATCTTTAATTATGTCATCTAAAAGAATAAAAAATTTGTCGTTTGAGCCTAAGTTGAACCCCGACTTACGCGAATTCGACTTACACGGCAATCGCTCGGACCCACCTATCGCGTAAATCCGGAGTCATCATCATCATCATAATCAGCGTTTTAACAGTCCACTGCTGGACTTTTAGCCTACCCTCGAAAGGGTGATTGGGCCATATCCACCACGCTGGCCCAGTGCGGATTGATGGATTCACATACGCCATTGAATTTCTTCTCCGTACGTATGCAGGTTTCCTCACGATGTTTTCCTTCACCGAAAAGCCAGTGGTATGAAAATCCGTACATAAACTCCAAAGAGCTCATTGGTACGGGCCCGGGGTTTGAACCCGCGACCTCACGCTTTCAAGTCTAGCGATCTCCCAAATGGGCTACCACGGCTTACTAGTAGTACGGAGTACTGAACATGAAATCATTATAAACGCGATAATACCATCTCAGTCTTACCGGTTGTTTGTTAACTTTTCGCGACTAGGACACTATTATTAAGACACAAGCAACGAACCCCGGCTTTGCACGGGTGTACGTGTTATTTACGTGCGGAGCCGGGGCAGGTCGCTAGTTATATATATATATATAAACCTTCCGTGAAAATGTATCTAACTGATGGTGACAACCGCATCAAAATCCGTTGCGTGGTTTAGGAGTTAGCGGCCATACAGACATGCAGACAGACGCGGAAAGCGACTTTAATTTATACTATGTAGAGAAGATATAGTATAGTATAGATGATGGAAACTCACTCGTTGAAAGCGACCTGCGTGCGCGCCATCAGTTGTAGGAGCCACTCGCGACTAGCTTCCGCATCCGGGTCCGCCGCCAGCAGCGCCGGGAACATGTACCAGAGAGACGTCTCTTGTTCACTGCACAAAATTAAAATACAGTATTATATATGCAGATGCTTCTTTGAAGGTAGGCTTGAAGATAAATATGACCAAGACCAAGGTGATGTCGAACGTTTCTGTGACCTCAAACCCAATCATGATAGGGAATGAGATACTAGAGACGGTTGACAGTTACGTGTATCTTGGTCATACTCTATCTTTTGGCATAGAACATCAAAAAAGGAGGTCTCCAGGCGCATACAGCTTGGATGGGCGGTATTCAAAAAACTGGACGACATCCTCAAGTCACGCCATATGCCACAATGGCTGAAAACTCGCCTCTTCAACCAATGTGTTCTGCCCACCATGACCTATGGTGCCGAAACATGGACCCTCACACATGAGGCTGTGCACAAAATCAGAGTAGCACAGAGAGCCATGGAGAGATCCATGCTAGGCATCAAACTCCAAGACCGAGTTCGTAATACCGAAATCCGACGAAGAACAAAGGTTCGAGACGTCGGAATCGCGGTAATGAAATTAAAGTGGAGCTGGGCAGGACACGTTGCTAGGCGCAGTGATGACAGGTGGAGTAATGTCTTAACAGAGTGGTGGCCCAGGCAAGGTAGGCGGAGCGTTGGTCGTCCAGCTGCAAGACGGGTCGACTATATTATTACTATCGCGGGTTGAACCTGGACTAGATTAGCACAGGACCGAGGCAGATGGCATAGCAAGAGAGAGGCCTATACCCAGCAGTGGGATAAGGAAGGCTGTGAATGATGATGATGATGATTATATATGGCCGATGGGTTCTGGAATGGAAACCACGGACCGGTAAGCGTAGCGTAGGACGTCCACCCACAAGATGGACAGACGATCTAAAAGAGACCGCAGGGAAACGCTGGATGCAGGCCGTTTCCAACCGGCCCTTTTGGAGATCGATGGGGGAGGCCTATGTCCAGCAGTGGACGTCTTACGGCTGAAGTGATGATGATCGTAATGATTATAAAGTAGTTTCAGAAAAAAAAAAACGCCCTACATGACAAATTTAAACTAAAAAGTTG
Organism: Agriopis marginaria; assembly: GCA_932305915.1. Lineage (NCBI taxonomy): Eukaryota > Metazoa > Arthropoda > Insecta > Lepidoptera > Geometridae > Agriopis > Agriopis marginaria. The sequence goes on from OW029932.1 coordinate 15,203,490, forward strand.
AAAAATGACAGTTAAAACAGATTGAAAGCCCTTATCAAAACTTGCTGAAGGGAATCACAAACCAAAACATCATCATGTGTATATTTTATATCTATTTTTTCAAAAAGTGCTGGGCCCTGATACTTCAACTACAAACTAGCTCGTACCGCGGCGCGTTATCAAGCAAATGGTGAAAGGTGTGTTAGTTTAGATCCATAAATTTTATTAATTTTAAATACCTAGTTTTCGAGATTTCGTGTTTAATGAGTGAATGAGTGAGTAGATGAATTTCGCTTTTATATATATATATAGATTAAGCTTTATATAGTATTAATTAATTAGTGTAAATGGAGGGTAGTGTATTCACGTGAGTTGGTGCGCCTGCGCGTCGATGATCTCGTTGAGCCAGGCGAGCGGCGCGCGGCAGTCCCCCGCGCGCGCCGCCGCGGCCCGCACGGCGCCCGCGCGCCGCAGCAGCGCCGGGGGCTCCTCCCACCAGCCGCTCGGGGACGTCATGCGCTCCAGGTGCGCGCCCGACAGCGAGCAGCACGTCTGCACGTACGTCGGCCACGCCTGCACGAACATCGACACGGGTTATTTGTTTTACAAGGAAAACGCACCTGTATGTTGTGGAATGGCTTACCACCTTCGGTTTTTCCTCCAAAATATAACCTCAATAGGGAATATGCATGTGGTTTAAATATCGTTGAAACAATTTTTTTCCGAATCTTTATTGTTCTGACTTTATATTCTACAAAATATTTTTTTATTTAGTTGCATTATAATTGCTTAAAATATTAAATAAAAAGTGCAAAATATAAGAGGGAAATTCAAATTTGCGAAACGCTTCACCATTGGTCGAAACGAAACGTGACGTCAAAAGCCACAACATCTTCTTTATCGGCGTCGATATTCATACAATTTTAGTAGTGTTTGATAGAAAAATTGTTTTATGTTGAGTTTCTGTAATTGTTTTCCATTAGATAGTGTAATTTTACCATTCTCGTGAAACTAGGAATCTTTAGGACGATGACTGAGACTGGTTTTGTCAAAGTAGGCACCGTAGAAGTCTCGCCTAGGGCGCTGGTAGTGCTAAAACCGGCACTGGTACAGAGTGCATAATATTAAATAGGAACAAAACACACTTCTGACTAAATCACACCATGCTATCAAAATATAACATATTTACATTAAAATGAATTACACAACAATGCAAACATGATGTTGGAGATATCTCTTCTCATAACCTTACATCATTGCTTACGTATTTTCGCATCTCTTGGAATGGGGAAAAAAACACTTATCGGGTGTATTTCTAGTAGTGTTTGTACACTTTGGCACAAGACAATACCAATAAAATTGTTTTTAGGGATCCGTACCTCAAAAGGAAACAAACGGAACCCTTATAGGATCACTTCGTTGTCCGTCTGTCCGTCTGTCTGTCCGTCTGTGTGTCTGTCCGTCTGCCAAGACCCTTTTTCTCAAGAACGCGTAAAGGTATCAAGTTAAAATTTATACTAAATACTTGGGTCTACGGTTTCTTTCGGCTGTAAAAAAAATAAAGTTGTAAGTCAACGCAATCAAAAGATATGAACGTTTATTTCGCATATTTTGCGATTTTACAGGGGAATCAAAACCTATAGGGTACTTCCCGTTGACCTAGAATCATTAATTTTGGCAAGAGGCAAGATCTTACAGCACATATAAAGTAATAAATCTGAAAGTTGTTAATTTGAAGTTATATCCTAAAAATAATATTGGTTTAGAATTACAAACTTACATTTTGTAGTTGTTATGTATGGAAGAACCTTAATGTCAACTACAAAGTTAAGTTTGTCTTTCAATATTTCAACTTCAGTTAGTTTTTTTTTTGGACTCGTGCTCTCTAGACGTTTCCGTCCAACGGAACCCTCAGAGCACGAGTCCTAATCGTACTTTTCCGGGTTTTTTAGCTTCTTCCATGGTCTGAATATCTATAAAACTGAAAATCTGTGTGAAATAACTGTATTTTCTATAGTAAACAAACACAGAGCGTGGCTTATGACGTCATCCAAAGCCCGCGAAAAATTGCGGCGTTCATACAGCTCAAATTTATTCGACGTTTTTAATATTTTTTTAAAAAATAATTTGAGCATTTCCAACTGTAATTATATTTTTTACTATGATATAACGATGTTAACAGTTGATTAAAAATATAAAAAAAAACACATGCATATTCCCTATTGCTTCAAGCGAAGAGTGAATAGAATCATTAAAGGTAGGCAACGCACCGCCAATGCCCCGGGTATTGTAGGTATCCATAGGCGACGGTGACTACTTACCATCAGATGGCCCGTCGCTTGTTTGTCTATTTTTATATTAAAAAGAAATAAAAAAAACATCTAACCAACACCACTATATCTAGCTTCTATATACAGGTGTAAGGGGAACACTCTCGAAGCCAAAAGAAGGTAATTGTACTCATCATTATGAACCACTTTTAGTATGGGACCAACCCTGAAATCGTGAATAAAAAAATCAGCTGTTCCATACATTTTGTCGAGTGTCAATGACCGTTTTCTATAGAAAAAATAAATATTGAAAATATTTGAAAGCGCGCACGCCGAGTATGCAAGCATTAATTACCGTCAAACGAGTGTACCGTCTCTACCATTTCGCCTTAAGAGCTTCTTATACCAAATTTGTCGGTTTTAAATCAATTTTATTCAGTTAAATTACAATATTTGAGCTGGGAAAATATACATGTCACAGATAAATCTGTGTTTGAGTTTATGCATTGGTTCAAATTTTGATAGAATAAAATTTCCTCGATCAAAAAAAAAACTGAAACAAAGTCGATTTAGTTTACTTCTTTCGTTTTTTGCTCTAATGAAAGCTCATAACAACCTGGAAATTGCATGTACTGAAAGGCAATCCTATTAAAAAAAAAATTTCATTGGATAGATTTTTGATAGTGAATAGTTTAGTTTTTAGTGAAATTACAAGCGTAAAAAGGTCGTGAGAATTTGCGCGCGCCGCATTCAGTACCGCGCCAGGCGTCATCGAGGTCGGACCTATGTTCGCTTTTGTCGTTGCACTCCCCCGTGGGCCTCGTGACCCTTGCGCGGCAAAATACATCGTCGCTCTAACTTGGCGGGGGCTGAGGGAGCGTTTTGTTGCCTACGCGACTCGGATAACAGGCCATTAAAGTATAAACTGTAAAACCCACTCACCACATTATCGTCTCCAATGACCGCGAAGTATTGTTCCACCAGCTGCGACAGCAGAGTCCTGTTGGCGTCGTGAATACCCTCGCAGTCCAAGCATCGCTTCACCAGCTTCAACTGCTTCTCAAACAAATCATCTCCAGCATCGAACACACTTTCCTTCTGATCTGGTTCTGTATCTTTAGAGGGCATAGTTTTTCCTCTATTTGACCAAGGCGTGGGTATATTCGCTAAAGTTTGTTCTAAAAGAAGTTTAGCGTAGTCTTGTTTCGCTTTAGTGTGTGAAATTAGTGTGTAAGCGTCGGCGAGTGTGCGTTCTAGAGGGCCGCGGAGTGTGTTGGGGGGAAGGAAGCGAGTTAGAGTGGGGAGGAGCTCGTAGAATAGGATTATGTCTTCGTCCTGAAATAATAATAAATATCAATTTAAAAACCCGACTTCAAAATATGTAAATACATACTTCGACCCAAATAAAATGAATGGACGGGCCCAGAAGAAGCGCATTTCTAAAGATTACATAATGAGCGCCGGCGCTCACTTCGTTTCAGTCGCTCTCTAGCCATAGGAAGTGCGACACGCCATAATCCCCACGCTTGGCAGGCGGCTTGGGGATAGCAGAAGGTTCACCATTAAATTAGGAGGATGCTGCTACCCATCCTCTGGTGGTTCTGGTCGCAGTTTTAGGACATACCCGGGTCACACATTGTATCAATTATATACTTCACAATGCCACATTTACTCCAATTTAGACGTTATGTCGCTTGCATAGTGTTCAACGTTAGTTGTCCGATATGTCATCGTAGCTCTGGCATCGCGCGGCGTTGTAGTCGGATCACGGTTACCTTGTAACTAACCAAAAAGTCGGCGCAATTCGTAGCGTGCGCCGAGTTTTGGTTCGATGTCTCGATATATCGATGGACGCCAACCATATAACGGTCTGTTCCGGTTGTATCACTTGAAAGCCAGTTCCCATTCCAGGCTGGGCGTGTTTATCATATCCGACCACACCGTCACTTATCGCGAAAATAAAGCTTACAAATGTTTAAAATCGTTATTGTTACTTACATCAACATGTCCACTTTGTATGCCAAGTATCCAGTTCTCTATGATAGCTTTGGCTGAAGGTGAAACCTGAAATATTAGTTTATTATGCAATTAGTCATTAAAGGACAGATTTAAAGCGACGGCCATAGTGAATCACGAGCAAATGAAGGATTCTAGTGACTGAAACACGACCGGAGTGATTCATGATGATTGAATCACGAACGTAGCGAGTGGTTCAAGTGTTAGGATCTTGAGTGACTCCTGGCCCTCGATACAAATCCGTTTTATTCAAGAATTGCATATTATACATTATACCACGAATACGAGAAAAACAAAGATTTAAGGAGTTTGTATGTAGTTTTTTTTGCGCAAGGAGGTTGTACGAGTATATTACCTATGTCCAGCAGTGGACGTCCTATAGCTGAAATGATGATGACTGTTTTCAGTGAACAAAAAGTTTTGATCACTATTTTGGTGGTAGAATTTAGAACACACCAATATATTCGACCTCCATCTCAATTTTATACAACCTCCTTGCACAAAAATAACTCGATACAAACTCCTTAAGGTGGTACGATTCACCTATGGCGGGAAATTCAAATTTAAACAGTTTTTTGGTCCTAGTAGCCAGGCCAGGTAATTATTTTTAAATAACACAGTGTTTGCGCAAAATGTTGGCTGTTCTTTACATTATAATGTACAATTATTTAACAGTAACGACCGTATTACTTACATTTGTGAATAAACCGTTTGAAACAGCAAACATTTGTTTATTCACAAATGTAAGTAATAATGTGCATTAGAGATAAATAGCTTTACATAATTTTGTAAAGAATAATAATCTATCTGCGCAAACATCATGATCGTTTGCAATAATTACCCGGCCTAGCTACAAGGACAAGAAAACTGTTTGAAATTTGAATTTCCCGCCATTTGTGCAACGAACCACCTTAATTTTTTTTTCTTATAGTCAGCGTATATAGATAGATAGATAGATAAACTCTTTATTGTTCACACCACACATTTCGTACACATGATAAAACAGCTTAAAAACTAGTGCAACAATCGGCGGCCTTATCGCTAAGAGCGATCTCTTCCAGGCAACCTTAGGATGGAGAGGATTTATACAGGAGGTAGAAGGCGGGGCGTGCAATATTAAATAATGTGATATAGTTATAATATAAACCGTACATTCTAATAACAATACATACTAATACTTATATTACTTAAAATTACGATAATATACTAATACATAAAATATAAAATCTATTAACATGAGCAGTTAAATAAACAACAACAGCGCTAACAAGGTGGCAATTGCGACAAATAAAATTGTTTTACAAGGTCTTTATAAACAGCGAGCGATGGAGCGTGTCTAATATGCACGGGCAACGCGTTCCACAATTGAACAGCCTGAAATGCAAACGATAAAAAAGCCATATATAAAAAAAAAAAAAAAAAAGCCATAAAAAGTTTCAGTACGCGCTGAAGGGGACTTAAGGGACAGGGTATCCTTTGATCTAAGAGGACGAGAATGAAAGGTGTGCCAGAAAGTAAAGAGTTCTTTTAAGTATTTTGGGTATTTTGTATAGCAGCGGTGGCCGACCGGTCGATCGCAACTTTCATGTCCAGTCGATCGATCTACAAACCTGATTATGCTAAACTAGTGGAAGATACATACATACATACATTATCAGCCATTAAATGTCCACTGCTGAACAAGGCCTCCCTCTTAGAGAGGGGTGTTGCCATAATCCCCACGCTTGGCAGGCGGCTTGGAGATCGCAGCACGTTCACCGTGTACTAACAGGACGCTGCTGCCCATTAGTGGAAGATGCTGCGACGCAACGCTCACACTAATACAGTGTAAACTCTTTATAACGAAACTCAAGGGACTGAGCATTTTTTGTCGTTATAGAGAGTTATCGTTATATGGAGTGAACAAAAAAACAACCAAATTAACAAGAATTTTCGTCAACACTAATCGCTTTCCGTTTACTGGCCATGTTAACAGTTTCAAAGTAGGTTTACGACTGATAATACGATAGGTACCCAGTATGCTTGGTCAAAGACCATCACTTCCGAGAAAACAATGCGTCATACTGCACGTGTTCAAGGCAATTAAGGATAACAAAAGCTAGACCGACCTCGGATGTTTCGGAGCTTCAAAGTCTTTTGTTACCTGATAACATAACTTAAACAATAATACCGATAGTAAATATTTACAGTCTAAAAATATGAACACATTTCTTCGTAATAGAGAATGGCGTATCGCTATAAAGAGTGTTTCAATATGTGGGTTTTAACGCAAACCAACCAAGTTGGGCTCACTTCAACGTTACAGGGAGTTTATTGTTATAAAGGATAACGTTATAAAGAGTTTACACTGTATATAGATAGGACCTATATATGTTGATTAAACATCATTAACTCAGACTTCCATTCCAAAGTATTAAGTAAATTTAAGGAAACAATCTCACATGTGATATGAAAAGGAACTCCTAAGACTGTTCAATAAATAATACTACATGATTGTGTACTAAACAAGGCTAACTAAACAGATAGCCCGTTGGTCTAGTTGGTAGTGAACCTGCCTTCTGAGCTTGGGGGCGTGGGTTCGATTCCCATCTAGGACAAACATTTATGTGATGAACATTTGTGTTTGTTCTATATCTGGGTGTTAATATCTATTTAAGTATGTATTTAAACCTATATATGTATATATATCAGTCTCTGGCAGCCATTTATTTATTTATTTTTTTATTTATTCATTTAGCACGGTTATACACCAATTACACTAAAGATACAAAATTATAAAAATGTATAACCTACAAAATTAACTAATTACATGTCAAAACGAAAAGCTTATTACATTAGTTAATAAAATTAATACACAATTACTTAAAATATTCAGGTACGAATAATGTCAAATAAGTAAGTAAAAACTAGTCAATATTATATAAAATTAAGGTAATCAAACAAATGTATATGTACAACAATGATTATAGTAAAATATAAAAAATAAAATGTATTGTAAAATTATGTCATAAAAATTCATCCATGTCATATCACAAGCTTTGCTTAGTTTGGGGTCAGATGACCGTGTGTGCAAAAATGTCCCGAATATTTATATTTATATAAACATTAAACTATGCTGTTTCATTTAAGATTCCAAGAATTATGTAAGTGTAGATCGCACAGGGTTTCTGTACGGTCTCAACCGCACAGACTTTGTACCTTGGCCTGGCGGCCGAATCTGGGACACACGTGTCTCTACCGCGGAAATAAAAGTTAACCTTATTAATAGAATTAACTAGTACTATTGAGTAGTAATTAAGACACCACACGTGTAACATCGCTGGAGGAAATTATACAATCACCAACTATCAAGCAGAGTTTCTCTCCAGCACCCACTACTCCACAACAACGCTGTACAGTCTCAGCCACACTACGGCAGATTGTACAGCAGTGAAAGTACCGTTCTTTATCGATCATCAAATTTGACAGTTGAGGTCGTCAAATTCGATAAAATGTCATTTAGTCAGTACTCGCTATGATCGATTCTATGGCATTTTATCGAATTTGACTATCGATAAAGAACGGTACTTGCACTGCAGTTTCGTTAGTAAACAGTAGATCTTATGTCTAAACAAGTTGGCCACCCCTGGTATATAGTATAGTATGCAACTCTTGAATAAAACGGCTGAAATGATGATGATGATACTTTTTTGGTATTTTGAAAATGTAACGAAGTGTACCTTTCCCTGGTTAGCGGCAAGTGTGATCGCCTTCAAGCGGCCCGCCCCACCCACCATCACCCCCGCCAGGAAGTGCAGGTCGATGGGGGGCGGGGGGCGCGGGAACTCCCCGCACAGCGCCTCTAGCATCGCCAGAGTTGCCACTTCGGGGCACTCGAACGACGGTGACGTCACCTGCCGGGAAATAAACGAGTTATTCTGTTATCTTTGGCCATTGACTTACAAACATGGTCGTCGGGTCTTGGGGCCGTCCATTAATCACGTTTTTTTGAATTTTTAACCCTCCCCTCCCCCTTGGTGAGGTGTGGTTTGAGACTATTGATTGTGATATTTCGTGATTTTTGCTAAACGGTATCAAACTGTCCAGGATCTGTGGCTAATTCGGTATGTAAAGTTTTTTTTTGGTATTTTTTTAATATTTTTATTTCATAGATTATGTCATTATAAGAAACTAATTTCAATATTTTTGTTTAATATTCAGTAGTTATTTTATAATATTTTTTTGAAAATTTGAAACCTATGACGTCACTTTTTTGCACAAATATGTAGTTGCGTTGAGAAGCCAAAAAAAGCACGCGAGTAAAAATAAAAAGACATTAGAACATACTTTGACAGTGACAATGACATCTAATGTCTGCTTGTTTGTTTATATAAACCCTAGGGTTACTAGCTCACTGATTTGCAAACAACAATATTTTATTAATGTTAGTATTTTATTTGTTCGATTATTAAGGTTCTGTGTTTTTTTATTCTTAGGTTGAGACATCATGTTTGAATATTAATTATTAATCATACATCAAATCACATATTAAAATATGTTTAACATTATATATCGTTGTGAGTACCACCCATAATAAAAACAAATTAATCTGACGTGGTGAAAATTAATTCTATTAAGTAGGTGCTTCCAGTAAAAACGTTCTAAATCAGATATTTATTTCCCCGAAATAACCATTTCACATGATTATTCCCTACGCTTAGGGAAAAACACCCCATGTTGGCAACTCTGAAAAGAAGTAGACTGTAAAACCACAGATATGAAAGAAAAATATTTTCTGTGTGATGAACAGTGTGTCAAATGTATTATATTTTTTTATTCTTAAAAAGCACAGATAATAAAATGTTAAAAAGTGACGTCATTTAGAGGCCAATGAAAGTCGAATGATTTCTTAGTTTTTTGTTAAAATAAATGGCATCTTATCGTTTTAAAAGGTCAGAGTAGAAAAATAAGGCTTTGTAACATAAAATCTCGAAATGGTTTCGGAATTAGCATAGGTTAATTTTTTTTAGCATACCGAATTCAGTCTGTTCCCGAGATCCGTGTAGATAAACCCAGAGAGACGACCCTACAAACCTGACAGCAGTAGATGTATGTTTCTCCCGTCTCATTCTTCTTGTAATACCTTTTTAGTGGTGACAATAAAGCGTTAAATACAATTTTAAAAAAACTTCGTAGCACCTGCAGTATTGCCACAATTTTGCCAATGACATGTGTAGGGTCACTAATTTTAAATGTTCGTAATAGTCCGAATAAAGTTATTATTATATTATTATGGGAAACAAAAATTTACAATACGGTAAAAAATAAAACCGACTTCAAAAAGGAGGAGGTTATAAATTCGACTGTATGTTTTTTTAATATTCAATTAGCACGGTTCAAACACCAATTATACTAATGACAGACAATATAACATAATAATTATGGAATTTAAATACTAATTACATGTCGAAGAATACATTTTTGTCACAATATAATTATAATAACAATACAATCGGTGATTATACAAAATTACAAAATAAATATGGTCGTTATACAATAATTAATTAAGAGTCAAAATAAATTATCATCTCTACATAGTATAAATTGAAGTCGCTTTCCGCGTCTGTCTGTCTGTCTGTATGTCTGTATGGCCGCTAACTCCTAAACCACGCAACGGATTTTGATGCGGTTTTCACCATCAGTTAGATACATTTTCAAGGAAGGTTTATACATATAACTAGCGACCCGCCCCGGCTTCGCACGTAAATTACACCCGTGCGAAGCCGGGCGGGCGCGTCGCTAGTTATATAATAAACTATCGGTCCACTACGGCTTGGCACTGGTATATATAACTATACCTATATTAATCAGTGATAATGTAGCATTCAAATGGTGAACGAACTTTTAAAATCGGTCCATTACTTTTTGAGCCTATTCGTTACAAACATACTTACATACAAATCTTTCCCCTTTATAATATTAGTATAGATAATTACCATGCAAAAATGTCAAAATAAATGGTTGTCTATACAATAATCAATTATAAATAAAAAAGACACAAAAAATGAAAATGAAATAACACAATACAATAAAAAGTTACCATTCAAAAAAATAAAACTATTTAAAACAAAATATGACGTTAGAAAGAGACGAAAACACTAACCTGTTTCCTATAAGCGTCCATAACTCCTCTAACAACGCTATGCGGTGGCAGATGTCCATAAGTGATAGGTTCTTTGCCATCTATGTGGTAGACACCACTGCGGTACCCTTTCACCTCTCGCTCTATCAACCGACGTGTGAGGGAGACGACACCAGGTAGAGCTGCTTGGTTCGTGTATTTGAATACTTCGGGCCATACTTCACCTGTGCAAAACATATAATTTTTAGAAAAATAAAGAACTGAATTCATGACTATACCTACATTTACAAACTGAAACTAAAAAGTAGAAAATATTGTTTAATATTACGACTGAAATACTTTTTATCCACGGTCGAGAAAAATTTAGCAAAAAACAACAGGGCCCGGTCGCCATGGAGACACTTCTTTGTTTTTTGAAGTTCTGTTCTAGGAACAGTTCCTCTATGTTTGCTGTTCAGTTGACAGCGTCGCTAGTGGAGAACAAACTATGAAATTCACCAAGAAATAACTGTAGTTCGAATTTTTCCCACCTTAACAGCTAAGTTGGTGGCACTGTACAATGTACATTGAATTCGTTACTGATTGTCATGTTATTGTAGATTTTTCTAAAAACGCTGAATCAATGTCGATATAAATTATATGGGACTACCCATGAGATATGACCTACCAACCAAAATAAGAATCATCAAAAACAATGCTAAATTGGCGGAGTAATCGCGTAACATACATACAAAAAAAAATACATACAGTCGAATTGATAACTTCCTCCTTTTTGAAGTCGGTTAGAAATAGTATTTTTCGACGACGTAAAGAAATAAACCGGCAAAGTGCGAGTCGGACTCGCGCACTGAGGGTTCCGTACCACAAGAAAATACAATAGTTATAAATTTAAAAACCCGACTTAAAATTAGTAAGATATAAAGAGGTCATACGGGTAATGACAAAAACTTGGTAATGAACTAAAATTGGACACCGACTCGCACTTGGCCATTATTTATTGTTATACTTCAGAGTATGTACTATAATCATGCCAAGTTTGACGCTTGTACGTATTACCGTTGTTACATTAGAGCTAATACAAAAATACATTTGTTGTATGGGGTTTTTTTTTGTTTTTTTTTTTTATTTGTTAGGTAATCCGCCGTAACGTTACATATTATGTGAAAATTTCAACTGGTTACATGACGGTTTGAAAGATACAGCCGTTAATAGGTAGGACAGACAGACATCGAAGGCTTAGAAGTGGGGTCCCGTTTTTACCCTTTGGCTACGGAACCCTAAAAGGGTGGAACCCTCCACACTAGCTGACAGCCTGCCATCTGCATCCACTTGATGCCCGCGACTCTCACGATGTCGTCAGTCCATCTAGTATAGTATGCAGTAGGGTAGCAGTCTAACCACAGGTTCAACTCACTTGGTACGTAATCCAGTACGTCTTCAGGTCTCCTCGCCGCGTCGGCCGGAGTCTTGCAGAACGATGCGGGTAGTTTCACTGTGTTTCTGTAGATCTGTTGCAACATAACCATTACACATTCCTTTAGTGTCAACAAACTATAGACAGAACTCGTATTTATGGCGAGCAAGCGACAACTTTAACAAACTGAGCAAGCGCACTGACCTTGACTTATTTTGCACCAGGGCCCTGATTCCGGAACTTTAACACGCACGTAACGCGCCGCGTTAAGTTAACCTCTTAAAATTTGGACTCTATTCCCTAGGAATAAAGACCAACTTTTAGAGGTAAACTTAACACGGCGCGTTACGTGCGTGTTTGTAGTTACAGAATCAGGGCCCTGCGCTTCCTCGGCGAGGCGGCAACTAAGCAGTGAGTTTTTCCTAGCAGACGGTCAACAACCGTAAGATGTCGGGCTAATATTTTATATTTTGTCTACTTTATTTTTAATTATTGCCTACTTACCTTGTTATTATTATTTTATTTTATCTTTAAATTTTTTGTTACCTAAACCTTTCTTTGTGTTTGCACATGTTTAACTTATAATAATCTATTTCTACTCGTGAGAACCTATAATTGGCTTCCCATCGTTTTTCCATTGTATATTTTAGTGTAAAAAGCTGTTGGTTTTCCAATAAATAAATAAATAAATAACAATACGAATTAGTTTTTGACAAAGAAAAAAGAAGGTTTCATATTATTGGGTAGCTGATTCAATCAGGCGTGATTACTAATGGTCATTTTTATAATTAGACATTTTCATATTATTTATATTTACATACTTATATCTACTATATAAAAATAAGTCGGGTTTTCCTTCCTGACGCTATAACTCCAGAACGCACGAACCGATTTCCACGGTTTTGCATTCGTTGGAAAGGTCTCGGGCTCCGTGAGGTTTATAGAAGTCATCTGGTGGCGAAACGGAGTTCGCCGGGTTTGCTAGTTTATTATAAAAATGCCCATTAGTAATCAAGCCTGATTGAATCAGCTACCCATTCAATCAGGCATGATTACTAATGGGCATTTTTATAATTAGACATTTTTACTTTTGGACATTGGCTTTGGAAAGTTTTCTTTTTTGACATTTTAGTATTGCAAATCAAAATAACGGCTTAAAATTTTGGAAAAACTCATTATTTTCAAACTTCATTGAAATCAAATCAGTAGTATTTCGTAAAACTCTCGGAGGGAAAGTTTGAGAGTGGATTTCGTTAAATTACTAACATGAAATAGTCATTTATTTATTTACAGTTAGCAGCGGATTATTAGATTAGTTTAGTTTTATATATATATATATATATATAAAACTAAACTAATCTAATAATCCGCTGCTAACTGTAAATAAATAAATGAAAAAATAAAAATAAAAATATATATTTATATATATATATATATATATATATTTTTTTTTTTTTTTTGTACTAGTTTGTATGTATTTTTTCAAGTAGTTTTTAGTTGTTTTTTTTTATTAGATACTTAGTTATGATTATGTTATTATGCACATATATTTATTTTCATTCTTAAATTTAAGTTTTTTTTACAATAATATATAAAAACAAAATATTATAAAAAAAACCTAAACCTAGAGTGCCGCCGGCAGCGGGGCAGGGCCCAAGCTACCGGTGGTTAGGGCTGCAGAGTGAGGAACCTCCTGACAATACGTGCCGTGTCAAGGATTACCGCCTTCTGCATCTGACCCTTGACCCAACTGTCTAGCGAGAGCCTCTTAAGGTGTTGGTCGAGGCTCTTCGCTATAAGACCGTTCACCGAAACGACTATCGGGACAATGATCGTCGAGTCAACATCCCACATGGCGGTAACCTCGTGAGCCAAGTCAAGGTACTTGCTGAGTTTGTCCTTCTCGGCCTTCACGAGGTTCTCGTCATGTGGGATGGTGATGTCGACGAGCACTGCCCGGCGCTGGGACCGGTCGACCAACACGATATCAGGCTTATTGGCGACAATAGTCCTGTCCGTGATGATAGACCGGTCCCAGTAGAGCAAAGCACGACCATTCTCGAGAACTGGCGCTGGTGCGTACTTATAGTACGGCACCTCAGACTCCACAAGGCCGTATCGAAGGGCAAGTTGCTGGTGGATGATCCTGGCCACCTGGTTGTGCCTGTGCAAGTACTCGCCGTTAGCAAGATGCGAACAACCGGAAATGATATGTCGGAGAGACTCTCCAGGACAGTGGCATGCCCGACAGATGTCGACCGTACCGTCCTTCATGATATATTTCCGGTAGTTGTTCGTCTTGATAACTTCCGATGGTTTCCGCCAATTCTAGTTTGCCAAGGAGAGCGGCGTGAGGCCCCTGTCAACTGCCACAACATCACGATGCATCCCACTCTCGCTGTTACGGAAAAAATCCCTGAGACTGCACACTTCGCGGTTGTGTAGGTTCTTGGCATTTAAAATGCCTCGACCCCCCCACTTCCGCGGAATGTACAGTCTCATGATTATGTTATTATTATTATGTTTTCAAATAAATATGTTCTTTGTTTTTACAGTTTGGGGTCAGATACCATGTGTGCAAAAAATGTCCCAAACATTTATTTATTTATAGTTTGGGGTCAGATGACCGTGTGTAAAAATGTCCCGAATATTTATTTTATTTATTATTTTGTTCTGCGTGTGAGTTACCTCGGGCACGTCCTTGAGTTGGTAATGTTCAGGGCTGAAGTTGGAGAGCGCGAGGCAGGCCGCCTCCACCACCGCGGGCGCTCCCACCGCGATGTACATCCAGAGCCGGCGGCAGGCGCTGCTCGCCAGGTGGACGAACTCAGGGGACGGGCACTGCAGGGGCGGGATCTCCGCTAGGAGAGCGCATACGCTGAAATATTCAATATGGAGGGGGTATGATAGCCTGTTGGTACTGAACCTACCTTCTGAGCTTGGGGGCGTGGGTTCTATTCCCACCTAGGACAAACATTTATGTGATGAACATTTGTGTTTGTTCAATATCTGGTTGTTTATATTTATTTAAGTATGTATTTAAATCTATATATGTATGTATATCAGTCTCTGGCAGCCATATCACAAGCTTTGCTTAGTTTGGGGTCAGATGACCGTGTGTGCAAAAATGTCCCGAATATTTATTTATTTATTTATTTTATGCAATTTGTTTTATTTGGCTTTCCAAACAAATGATGAATATGCAGTATGCACTCAAGTGTCTGCACAGAAGATTTTTACGAGTACCCACATATACCCATGACATGACGTTATCTTTACTCATGACGTCATCGTTACCCACGGTGTCATCTATGCCCATGACGTAATTTTTACCCATAACATCATTGTTACCCACGGTGTCATTCAAATTCAAATTCAAATTATTTATTGAGAATAAAAACGGACAAATTCCACTAACATTTATCTCACATACTGTTAAACTAAAATAGATTTCCTAGTAAAAATAGGAATAATAATATAAAATTACTAATATAATAAATACAACAAATTGCTGTAAAAATATGTCAACATAAAATTAGTATGTCATACAAATTGTCATTATAGTCATCGGCTTTTTTGCCCCTGTCCCATTGATCAGTTAAATTTTCACAATAAGTCAAAAAAGCTTTCGTTACATTTTTCCAACTGTCACAAATAATATCACAATCAGTGTTGGTAGCAAGGAGTGCATTGAAGTGGCGGCGGGCGCGAATCAGCGGAGACATGGAGCGCGCCATGGTGCGGCTGTGAGCCACGTGGAAAAACTTGGGCAATTTTCCACGCCTATTAGCCGGAACCCCGGGTTTATCTGGCACAAACAAAGTGCACAATAAATTGTGCAGATGCAAGGAGTCAACCGATCCTCTGAGCACCTTGCAGCAAGTAGCAAGCTGATCCAACATCCTTCTCACTTCTAGTGAGTTGTAGCCGAGCTGGCCGAGCAAGAATTTAGTTGGGTACATGAACGGGTAATAACCGTGAAGCTTCTTATACAGCGATCTTAAGAAAGCTTTTTGAACCTTTTCAAGCATCCGCACATAGGTGACGTGGTGCGGGTTCCAGACACATGCGCTCGACTCCAGCTTGCTTCTGACTAACGAGTTGTACAATGTTCTAATAACTAACGGATTTTTGAAATCTTTGGCATTTCGTAATACGAAGCCCAGACGACGATAGGCCTCTTTAGCGAGATCACAGATGTGATCATGGAAATTCAGGGTACGATCAAATGTCACTCCCAGATCCTTAATGCTATTTACCCGATTTATACATAGATTGTCAAGATGATAATTATAATTGATGGGATTTCTTTTGCGGTCAAACGTCATTACATTACACTTGGTCACATTAAATGTCATTTTGTTTTTCGAGCCCCATGCACAGATTCTATCTATGTCCTCTTGTAAGGTAAGACAGTCACGGGGAGATTTTATTTCGAGAAAAAGCTTAAGGTCGTCGGCATACAAGAGACATTTGGCAGAAGTCAGCACTTTAGGTAGATCGTGCACCATCATTTTAAATAATAACGGACCAGTGATAGAACCCTGGCTTACACCAGATCTGGTGTGATAGGGTCCCGAAACGTGGATACCATGCTTAACATACTGCCGCCGGTCTCTCATAAAGTCCGCAAAGAAATTTAGGAGGCTGGGAGAAAAGCCGAGGTCACATAGCTTTTTTAACAATATATCGTTATCAATTTTATCAAAAGCTTTTTGAAAATCAAAATATATGACGTCGACCTGAGAACCACGATCCATGGCATCGGATATATAATCAACTAAGCCTAACAAGTTCGTATTTACGGAGCGACCCGGTCTGAAACCGTGCTGCTCTTCACCTATTTGTTGTTTCACCTGTCTATATATTTCCTTATGTAGGATGTACTCGAAAACTTTAGCGGGCGCGCTTAGAATCGCTATTGGACGGTATTCTTCCACCGTAGTTCTATTACGACTCTTAGGAATTGGGGTCACCCTGGATAACTTCCATTGGTCAGGGTACTTCCCATTTTTAAGAGATATATTTAAAATATGGTAAAGTGGAGAAATAAGATGTTTTTTACCCGTCTTTAGAATAAAGTTAGGCAAGTTATCGGGGCCTGGTGAGCTACCTATCTTTAATTTGTTAAGACCGCGCTCTATGTCTTCGGGAAATATAGCTGGTATACTAACGCAACCACTGCCGCCGGAACAGTCTAGTCTCATACACGAGTTGACATTCAGTGCTGGCAATTCATCTAGAAAAACACTAGCGAAATAGTCCGCGAAGGCCTCGGCAGCTTCCACCCCAGTACACAAGTCACCTTTATAAGAAACACAAGGCTCAAAACCCCCCTTAGATCTAAGTCTATGTACATGGCTCCAAAATTTTTGTGGACACTGTATCAAGTTTTCTTCGATATGAGTCATGTGCGATTTGTACGCTTGGGAAATACGAATTTTCAAACTGGCCCGTAACTCCGAAAATGTCCTATATGTAGCGTTACATTTTGTGCTCAACCAAGCTCTGTGCAGCCTAGTTTTCCTCTGAATATCTTTTATAATGTCTGCATTAAACCAAACGGGATACCTATTGCATTGTGCACACTGCCTTTTCTTTTTTGGGACCGACAAATCAAACAATTGATAGATAATGTGGTAGAAAGCTTCAGTCGCGACTGAAACGTCATTAGACTCGAGCACAGACGCCCATGAGGTTTCTGCAAGCAAGGAGAGAAAAAGGGAGATATCTATCTTTTTGAAATTCCAATCGCGCGATGACTCAATGTTGCTCGGCTGTAGTCGGGCACGATCGTCTTGCGATCGGAGAGTGAGAGCTATCTCGAGCGCGGGGTGGTACCGCTCTTCGATCTGGACGAACCCCTCGGCGGCCGCGCGCACGCATACCGGCCGCGCCGCCAATTCAGTGCACTCCTGGGCCAACACTACGTCAAGAGTACCTCCGTGAGAATTAATTACGCCGTTGTAGTCGATTAAGTTACAGCAAGTCAAGAAATAACAATAATAATTTTTAATATCACTAGAGGCACTATTCATATTTAGATCACCTAAAATGAAAAATTTACATTTCGAAGCAGCTAAGAAGGATTCTATTTTACAAAATAAATTCATGTACACGGCATCGGTAGCTTTCGGCTTGATATAAACGACACATACAACAAGAGAGATTCCGCGGTACGTGACGGAGGCCCACAGGTCTTCTGCGAGCTCCGACTCCAGTTCCTGCCGGCGGCATACGGTGACTTCCGGTCTCGCAGCAAGCAGCACGCCCCCGCATGGCGTCACACGGTCGCGGCGCAGCAGTGACCAGCCATCCGGCGTCACCTCAGCATCTTCCACTGAGCCGTCGAGAAAAGTCTCGGTCGCAGCGACCAGCACATGATCCGCGACTAGCATGCTGGCACGCCACGTGGGTAACTTAGTCTTCAACCCTCTGACGTTTTGGTAGTAGATGCCAACGTATGCGGGTAACACGGTGCGCGGCTTACTGTGAGCCGACCCCCCGGCGAAATGTTTGACTCTCCGAGGTCATAGGGGTGCGCTTTTTGTAATTCACCCACTTCTTAACCCGCGCGTTTTCTGGCCACACATTTATCGAGACACACTTCTCGAAGCAATCTTCTGGGACTCCTATTTTAAAAGAGTTGTAACTATTTGAAGTCTTCAGCTGTTCTACAGTGACCGTTCTTAGCGGGCAAAGGGCGCCCAAGTATGTTTTGACTTCATCCACTCCAGATAGCATATTCCATAGATGGATATGTTTACGTGGCTCGGCCGCTTTAAGAGACGTCACTGCTGGCCCCGCAACGCAGCGCAGAGATATGGACTGGTGTGATTTCTTATATCGAACTTCTGTCCAATTATCATTTGTTACCGCCAACGATTGTTTGTTAAATACAGGACCCGACTCGATGAGATTGGCCGGGGTCATGTTTGCACGTTGTGATAGTCGAGGAGCATGGTCCCGAAGGGGTGCGGTCGCGAGCACAGGTGGCGACGCAGGCGCGAGTGCAGCCGGCGGCACCGGCGCCAGCGCAGGCACTGCCCCAAGTGGTGGAGCACGCTGCGGCGCCGGCGCAGATGCGGCGGACTTCGGTACAAGCGCGGGTGCAGGTCGCGGGGGAAGCTGTGCGGTATCGCCTGACACCCCGGTCTTACATCTAGTAGACGGCAATGCATGCGTCTGGAGCGTATTGGAGCTCGTACCAAAACCACTGCATTCATATATGTTGAGCTGATCGAAAAGTTTTCCTATTTGGCATGCATATGTCTCAATCTTCGCCTCAAAGTTCACAATTACAGAGACAGACTGGCAGAGCTTTTTATCGTAATCCGCTATAACGGAGACGGAATGCTCTAGTTGCGTTTTGTACAAGTCTGTACGAGAGTGTGATTGGGAAAGTTGTTCCCTCATCTTAGTCAATTCATTGCGTAAGTCCCGAATTTCACATTTAATATCTACATCAATATTTAGATCTGACTCACCTCCGTCATGCACCCGCGTTACTTTCTGCCGAATTGTTACATTAGGATGTCTTTTAGTAACTCCGACCGGGGTCAGGCTGTTATCTCCACCTTTTTTATTGGCACAGCGACACTCCGGACAGACCCAAGATGCGATGTTCAAATGATTCAGCGCTTTTTCTCCGGTACATAGGGGATGGTAAGTTTTCTTACAACTACTTACTGTACAGCGCAAGTGTTTTTCCTCGCTAGCTATGCTCCCGCAACACGCAGAACAGTTCATGTTTACGTAGTGCTCAATGACTCAGCCGCGCAAATTCAGATACAAAAATAATATCCTTCGAAGATATTTGTACCTTACGTAGGTAGGTACACTATGCGGGCACTCAGACCTTCCGGTCACTGGGTAGTAGTCACGGCACTTCGCACTGCACAATTAAACACTTTTAGTTCTAACAGTTTTTTTTTTTTAAATGAGGGTGGTTTCAAATATAACGTTTTAGATTGATTTTATCAATTTAGCAAGTTTTAAGCACTATTCCCTCGGTTATTCGTGTCTTTTTATTGTATTCACAATATAAACCACTTAATAATTTGTAGCAACGCAGTTTAAGTGCATTAAAAATAATGCGCCAAAACTGCGGTTTGCTCACTTGTTTTTCCAGAATAACTATTGTTCCACTTATTTTACGCACGAGATAACGCTAACACTATCTATTTACTACTAAATTTACACGCGTCACTTGTTAAATTGTAAATAAATAGTGAAATTATATTTTTAAGTAATTTAAAAACACGGAGCCGATACTATCGCGATGACAGCGCGCGGAAACTCCATCTCCATCTATGCCCATGACGTAATTTTTACCCATAACATAATCGTTAGCCACGGTGTCATCTATGCCCATGACGTAATTTTTACCCATAACATCATCTTTGCCTAAGACGTCATCTTTAGTCAACTTAGCTAAAAGTAGAAAAAGAGGCTTATAAAATATGTCAAGGTTTTTTTTATTAATCAAAATAATTTATTGAGCAAAAAATTTAGAACTGCAGAGAATTGTCTGTGGGCCCCAAGCTCGGCTCAGCCTGTATCTTGGGGTCAAATGAGCAAGCAATTCCTGTTGTGACAAGTCGCACGCGCTTATCAGCAACTGCATGAATACAGGGCTCCTACAATTTTGTTACCTCATTTACACAATACTGGGAGAGAAATGAACATGGACAAGACAAAAATTATGTTCAATGTCCATGTTGAACTTGTGCCAGTAGTCGTTGGGAACGATACTCTCGAAGTTGTTGACCATTACACCTATCTTGGACAGATTGTTCAGTTAGGTAAGTCCAACTTAGGCAAAGAGGTCGCCCGAAGAATCCAACTCGGATGGGCAGCATTCGGGAAATTGCGTGACATCTTCTCGTCCAAGATACCACAGTGCCTCAAGACGAAGGTCTTTGACCAGTGTGTGTTGCCAGTGATGACATATGGTACTGAGACGTGGTCCTTTACTGTTGGCCTTTTGGAAAAACTCAGTCACACAGCAGGCAATGGAGAGAGCTATGCTCGGAGTTTCTTTGCGCGACAAAATCCGAAACGTGGATATTCGCCAACGAACCAGAGTCACCGACATAGCTGTTAAAATTTGCAAGTTGAAGTGGCAATGGGCAGGCCACATCGCTCGAAGAACCGATAACCGATGGGGAAGAAAGGTTCTTGAGTGGAGACCACGAACCAGAAGACGCAGCGTAGGGAGGCCTCCCACTAGATGGACCGACGACATTGTGAGAGTCGCGGGCATCCAGTGGATGCAAAAGGCAGGCTGTCGTTCAGTGTGGAGGTTAAAGGGGGAGGCCTATGTTCAGCAGTGGACGTCTTCTGGCTGATGATGATGATGATGATGGGAGAGGAAAGTTAGTTACATTTTAATCTAATAGTACTATCTGACGTGTGGATTTGGCTGACGGACCGCCGTCCAAGTCTGTTAGCTACTTAAGGTTTATTTTTTTATGCCATGGGTGGCAAACAAGCATACGGGCTGCCTGATGGTAAGCAGTCACCGTCGCCTATGGATACTTGTAACACCAGAGGTATCCCAAATACATTGCCGACCTTTTAGGAGTCGATTAACTCGCCTTTTGGAGAACCCCATGTTGTACTTAAGGTTGCAAATGTTATTAAAAAAACTGTACACACTGTATCTGCACATTAGGTCGGTTATCCCTGGTCAGTTTGGGTTCGAGCGCCTTCCAGGCGGAGTGCGGCGCGAGCGCGCTCTGCTTCCAGAGTAGCGCGATGCTCTGCAAGGCGAGGCAGGCGGCGGGGGAGCCCGCGCGGTCGGCGCAGCGGTTCAGGGTGCTCGATATTAGGGACACCAGCTCCAGTCCGTGGGAGGACGCCCTACAATACAATACAATGCAATTAAAATAAGAATCAAACCGGCCTGCGCCATTTTTTGACGTCAAAACGGTAATCCTCAGTAAACTTAAAAATTGCCAAAAAAAAATATTAAAAATATAGTTTGTTTTTATTATTAACTGGCTGCGCCCCGCGGTTTCACCCGCGTAGTGATGAAAAATGGTGATGATGCTGATGAATAGTAGTCCGTCTCCTGGTTCTAAGCTACCTCCCCACCAATTTTCAGCCAAATCGGTTCTGCCGTTCTTGAGTTATAAATAGTGTAACTAACACGACTTTCTTTTATATAATATACAGATATCGTGATCTTTTTTGTATTTTTTTTACATTTCTTTCTTTGCAAATTGCCGTCTTGACGTCACAAAATAGCACTAGGCCGACCCCATTCTTATTTTAACCGCATTGTACAATATATCTTAACAGATAACACAGACAGATAGATCTAACTAACATATTTTAAATAAATAATTTATAGTTTAAAAAAAAACACGCAATAAAAGCTAATCCCGAAGATCCTGGTAAGAATAATGGGACAAACTATTTAAATAATTGCATTGTCATCGGTCCTTGAGTTCAAAAATTCCATTGCATACATACATACCAAGCTAATAAAAGCGTGTTAAAATAGTATATTATGCAATTAGTCAATAAAGGACGGATTTAAAGTGAGCACCATAGATTAATCACGAGCAAGAGAAGGATTCTAACGACTGAATCACAACCGTAGGGAGTGATTCATAATGATAAAACAAGTGTTAGAATACTGAGCGACGCGTGTGATTCATGGCCCTCGATATAAATCCGTTTTATTCAAGAGTTACATACTATACTTTATTCCATGACTACAAGAAAAATAAAGATTTAAGGTGGTACGATTCACCTATGGCGGGAAATTCAAATTTTAAGCAGTTTTTTGGTCCTAGAAGCCAGGCTACGTAATTATTTTTAAATAACACAGTGTTTGCGCTAAATATTGGCTGATCTTTACATTATAATGTACAATTATTTAACAGTAACGCACCATATTACTTACATTTGTGAATAAACCGTTTGGAAGAGCAAAAATTAGTTTATTCACAAATGTAAGTAATAATGTGCATTAGAGATAAATAGCTTTACATAATTTTGTAAAGAATTACAATCAATTTGCGCAAACATCATGATCGTTTGCAATAATTACCCGGCCTAGCTACAAGGACAAGAAAACTGTTTGAAATTTGAATTTCCCGCCATTTGTGAATCGAACCACCTTAATCGATTTATTATTATAGTAACACTAAACTTCGTGTTGGTACAACTAACAGTATTCAAAATAGCGCCAATATACTAATGACAGCAAAGAACACAAAACAGTTTTTATTGTAATGCTCCTTGTCGAAAATTTCGACCAATCAAATCTCGAGGAGTTATTTGCACAAGGAGTTTATATGTCGAGATATCTAATATCTATATCTACTCGTAGTAGATACAGAGCTCTTTCACACCGTTTTATCTCGTAAACAACTGAATATTTCGTAGTAGTGTCATATATATTTTTTTAATCTGCTGCGTGAGCTTTATTAATGATGGTTACAATATTATTAGCATAGTATGCTACTATTTTCCCTTGTTTTTTTTTTCGCGGACGCCATCTTGAATTCTTGTTCCCTATGTCATTCCCACTATTAAAACGTTGCAAATGACACCTCGCATGTCGAAATATAAAGCCGTTTAGGCTGCAGGGCGTGCTGAGAAAACCATCATTCATACATACACTTGAAAAACATAACCCTCTTTCTTGTACAGCCGGATAAAAAAAAAGGTGGAGTTTGGTAGGGTAGGGATTGTTCAGTGGACCTAAGCTTTAAAATAATATCAATATCCTCGTATCTATATTGTGGTCACTGACCTCAGTTCGCACATTCTCCTGACAGCCAGTATGCGTGCTATTTCCACCTCCCACTTCAGGTCGTCCGGTCTGCCTTGACCCGGCTCCGCCAAGATCTCTTGCAAGTACGGGAAACACCGCACCTGACAACTCATACATTTACAAATGTCTTGTTTAATATTACGATTGAAGGACTATGTAACCCTGGTCAACAAAAAAATGATAACAAAAAACATATATATGCCAGAATTTTGGTGCCAACATGGAAAAAAAACATGAAAAAGCTGCTACGTACGTATGAACAAATGTTTGTACCTATGAGTCCGTATTAGGTTTTTATGGATGGAAAAATTTATAGGAAAAAAAAAATATTTCGGGAAGAGCTGAACGTTATTTTTCGATAAGATTTTTGTATGAAATCAAGTCTAGTCAAATTTTGACAGGACAACGTCTTTCGGGTCTGCTAGTCTTCTTCTTCTAATATGTAAAAGGCGATGTGTGTATTCTCCCTATGGACTCCAAAACGGCAGGACCGATTTTAACTGGACTTTCACTGGCAGATAGCTAATATTATAAGGAATTATCCACGCGGGCGAAACCACAGAGCGCAGTTAGTAATTAATAAAAAAATTACCATTATGTACAAAAAAAAAATAAGTGAAAACTTCTTTAGACACATTGGCTACTTTTTGGAATGGGGAAAAGCACTAAGCTCGCGTGAACGTAATGTACACACACGTGTGTGTGTGTGTGTGTGTACTAAGAAGTTTTCACTTCTGTCGGCAGGTCGGCAGTCCCCATGACTGCCTTTTTTAAATGATTGTTACCTGTGTTTCAGCCAAGCTAGCGTAGAGCATTATCAAGACAGACGTGGGCACTCCCTTATTAGCTTTCAGTTTGTTTAGTATCGACACTATTGTTGGCACATTCTCCTGAAAACAACAATACAATACTCAGTATTTTGCTAAAAATATCATAATAATAAGGAAAAACCACCGCTTATGGACACCAGCAGTGCAAGTACCGTTCTTTATCGATCATCAAATTTGACAGTTGAGATCGTCAAATTCCATAAAATGCCATTTAATCAGTACTCACTATGATCGATTCTATGGCATTTTATCGAATTTGACTATGGATAAAGAACGGTACTTGCACTGCTGGAGGTCTAGACAAGAGACACTCAAGCTAATGTCATTGTCAATGTCATTTTCATACAATTCCATCTTTCCGCAAGCGTTAACGCTAACAGTGTGTGGCTCTTGTCTAGACCCCCTGGGTTAGGTTTCGTACGTATATTACACGGTGTAATTTACACCCGTGCGAAGCCGTTAGTGCTGTTAGTCAGCAGCGTCCTGTTAGTACACGGTGAACGTACTGCGATCTCCAAGCCGCCTGCCAAGCGTGGGGATTATGGCAACACCCCTCTCTAAGAGGGAGGCCTTGTTCAGCAGTGGACATTTAATGGCTGATGATGTGTGAAGCTGGGGCTGGTCGATAGTGGTATCGATTCTGATGTGCTCTAAACTAAATTTGACAGCTCTTAAATTGTTGCCATCCTTCTCTCACATATTAAAATGAAAAGAGATGCAGATAATTTTAGTCCTGTCAGATTGGTTTAGTTTAGTGAGTGGTATGACAGAATCGACGCCAGTGTGTATAATAAAATAAAAAATAACTCACCTTAGTCTTGGCCATAAGCGGCAACGCTATCAAGCACTCCAACTTCACAGCGGGCGAGATATCGTTAGCTATCTTATAAACTAACATCGGCATCAACTCCACCGCTATATCCTTCTTGAAATCCACCAGATTGACGACCATCCTTAGCACTTTCAACACTATAGACTCCTTCTTATTCTTCTCCATTATCACTCCGTAGAAAAATGATAATAGTTCAACTTTGACGGAATCGTTTATAGACTCTATTCTGTTGAGCCAAGAGTCTAGTTTTGCTTCGTCGTCTCTCAAACGTTCCCACACTAAATGTAGTTTCACTATGACGGACAAGTGACTGTCGGTGTATAGCAATGACTGAAATAAATAAACTTTATTTAGACACAGATAACAACAAGAATATAATATACTAGCGGTCCGCCCCAGCTTCGCACGGGTAAAGATTATAGCCTATGTCACCCGGGAATAGTGTAGCTTCCCAACAGTGAAATAATTTTTAAATCGGTTCAGTAGTTTCGGAGCCTATTCAATGCAAACAAACAATCAAATTTTTCCTCTTTATAATATTAGTATAGACTAGCTGACCTGACAGACGTTGTCCTGTCTTAGAACTGTCAAACACGCAAAGTTAAAATTGTAAATCTTATTTTTTTACGCCTTGGGTTACACTATTGGAGTTTTAGTAAGGATCCATATGTTTTTTTTGAAAATATAATATAGCCTATGTTACCCGGGGATAGTGTAGCTTCCCAACAGTGAATGAATTTTTCTAATCGGTTCAGTAGTTTCGGAGCCTATTCAATGCAAACAAACAATCAAATCTTTCCCCTTTATAATATTAGTATAGTATAGATTATGCAATTAGTGAATATAGGACTGATTTAAAGCGAGGACCATAGATGAATCACGGGCAAATGAAGGATTCTAACTACTGAATCACGACTGTAGGGAGTGATTCGTGATGATTGAATCACTCGCGCTATGCTGTGGACTAAATTTCATACTAATTTACTACTGATGTGTGGATGACATTTCTGGCGGTGGCGGCTAGTGCGATGGTAAAACCGTGACGCCGGCATCAGATCAAACAGTTCTTCAGAACATTTCCCGTTGTAAATGCGATAAAAAAATAGACCCAACGTCTCTGCGCATGCTGAGCGGTTCTAGGTGTTCAGTGAACATAGAATCGTCGACAATTCTGACAGCTCTACGCTGTAATGCATCAAGAGGCTCTCAAGTTGATACTTAGGTGCTCCGTTCCAAAGATAAATAAAAAAAAAATTTGTGCATCGCTCTCCGCGCGGAAGAAGTGAAACTCTCGCTTTGTCTCTTTCTATTCCCCCTCCCCAGGAGCGTTGAACGTTTAACACAACAGTGCGTTCATACCCCCTCCATGATAGCGTTGAGCGTTTAACGCAACCTTGTTGTAAGTCGCATGTTCTGCCATCTATGCAAATATTAGTGAACTAATAAACTATAAGAAGGATGTACAAGTTTCAAAATTTCCTCATAGATGGCATCTAAAACTCTCGCTCTGTCGCTTTCTATCCCGCTCCATGGTAGCGTTAAACGTTTAACGCAACATTGTTCAAAAAATAAAAACAAAATAAAAATGAATAAAAAATACCTGAAATATCTTATTAGACATGAGGTTAGGTATATTGAGGGTGGTGTCATCCAGTGTGGTCTCGCGGTGTATGTCCAGTATGTTGGCCGCTATCTTCAGCGCCGAGGTGGTCAGGTAGGAGGGCAGGTGGAGCCACTGCAGCGACTGACCCACGAACGCGTTCAGGGATATCGAAGGGACAGAGTATTTGGAGATTATGTTTACACCTGGAAATAGATATTAGTACTGAACACTTTTTCTCAAACATGATATTTTTTTTTTTTTTTTTTTTTATTGTTTATTTATTCTCCATGGACTCCTGGGTCCGTGCCCTTTGTCAACTTTTAACATATATTTTTTAAACTATATTTGATATAACGTATAACTAATGACTATACAAAAGGAATATACAAATTATAAAATGTTATGACTATGTTGCGTGTATACACCGAGCAGTCCAGCTCCCGCAAGCAGCACCCGTTCACGAGTTGACGCGTGTGCCAGCCATCGCTCTCCTCGCCATGTTTGAGGGAAGAGGGCGACCCGCCACACGCCGCCGCCGCAAGAAGGAACCTTTAAGTGAGCGTGAGTGCTCTGGGTATACACACAATACTTAAAACTACAATTACATACTTAATATTACTACAATATTACAATTGCCTGACCTGTAAACATAATAAAACATGATATTGCATCATCATAATCAGCCTTTTAACAGTCCAATGCTGGACTTTAAAACTACCCCCGAAAGGGTGATTGGGCCATATCCACCACGCTGGCCCAGTTACGGTTTGGTGGATTCCCATACGCCATTGAATTTCTTCTCCTTACGTAATACGTACGCAGGTTTCCTCACGATGTTTTCCTTCACCGAAAAGCCAGTGGTATGGAAATCCGTACATAAACTCCAAAGAGCTCACTGGTACGGGCCCGGGGTTTGAACCAGCGACCTCACGCTTTCAAGTCTAGCAGTCTCCCAAATAGGATACCACGGCAACACGATATATAATGTGTCCATATTTTGAATTACACACTTCAACGAAATTTATTACTTTATAGTTTTGCAAAACGTTTGTTTCCCCTGTCTTATAATGCTTATCATATCGATGTGCAAATAGGTTATATTATTGTTTTTTTACGAAAAAGAGGCGAATGCACAGGCGTTTGCATTTACAGACAAAAAAAATATTGTCATTCCCTCACAGCTTGGTGTATATATAATTACGTTTTTTTTTTTTTGAACACACAATAGTTTTTTGTTTTAATAGATTGATCGATACTTAATTGTGTACACCAGAAAAAAATTACAAACAGACCTATTTGTTACTATATATATATATACAGTAGAATTCATATATAACGACTTCGCTTATAACGACTAACCTATTTTAGCGACGATATTGTTTACTCAAATTAGGTTTCATAATAAATGTACTCAAGAAATAATCCTGCCGTTTTGAGCGTCATCCGGTTAGTACGACATAGTATCGCCGGTCCCTTGAAGGTCGTTATATCCAGATTCTACTGTATATATATATATAATCGGGACATTTTTGCACACACGGTCATCTGACCCCAAACTAAGCAAAGCTTGTGATATGGCTGCCAGAGACTGATATACATACATATATAGTTTTAAATACATACTTAAATAGATAATAACACCCAGATATAGAACAAACACAAATGTTCATCACATAAATGTTTGTCCTAGGTGGGAATCGAACCCACGCCCCCTAGCTCAGAAGTTAGGTTCACTACCAACTGGACCAACGGGCTATCTCCGGACTCCTGCACAGCTATACTACAGCTGGTTACTCCGACAATGTTTTATACTCACAGAGGTTGAAAGTGTCGTGTAGGTAGAGCGCCGAGGCTCGAGGCAGGTTGGCAGCTAACAGGTGCAAGGTGACGCCGGTGGCGGCGCGCAGACTGGGGGCTCCGAGAGACAGGCAGCGCTCCATGAGGCGGTAACATGGCCGGGGGTCGCGACTGTAGAAGAAATCATTCACGCAATCCAAATAAGTCGAAGCAATAGGGAATATGCATGTGTTTTTTTTATATTTTTAATCAACTGTTAACATCGTTATATCATAGTAAAAAATATAATTACAGTTGGAAATGCTCAAATTAATTTTTAAAAAAATATTAAAAACGTCGCATAAATTTGAGCTGTATGAACGCCGCAATTTTTCGCGGGCTTTGGATGACGTCATAAGCCACGCTCTGTGTTTGTTTACTATAGAAAATACAGTTATTTCACACAAATTTTCAGTTTTATAGATATTCAGACCATGGAAGAAGCTAAAAAAACCGGACAAGTACAAGTAGGACTCGTGCTCTGAGGGTTCCGTTGGACGGAAACGTCTAGAGAGCATGAGTCCAAAAAAAAAACTAACTGAAGTTGAAATATTGAAAGACAAACTTAACTTTGTAGTTGACATTAAGGTTCTTCGATACATAACAACTACAAAATGTAAGTTTGTAATTCTAAACCAATATTTATTTTTAGGATATAACTTCAAATTAACAACTTTTAGATTTATTACTTTATATATGCTGTAAGATCTTGCCTCTTGCCAAAATTAATGATTCTAGGTCAACGGGAAGTACCCTATAGGTTTTGATTCCCCTGTAATATCGCAAAATATGCGACTACGTTCATATCTTTTGATTGCGTTGACTTACAACTTAAATTTTTTTACAGCCGAAAGAAACCGTAAACCCAAGTATTTAGTGTAAATTTTAACTTGATACCTTTACGCGTTCTTGAGAAAAAGGGTCTTGGCAGACGGACAGACACACAGACGGACAGACACACAGACGGACAGACAGACGGACAACGAAGTGATCCTATAAGGGTTCCGTTATTTCCTTTTGAGGAACCCTAAAAACAATTTTATTGGTATTGTCTTGTGCCAAAGTGTACAAACACTACTAGAAATACACCCGATAAGTGTTTTTTCCCCATTCCAAGAGATGCGAAAATACGTAAACAATGGTGTAAGGTTATGAGAAGATATGAAATATCTCCAACATCATGTTTGCATTGTTGTGTAATTCATTTTAATGTAAATATGTGATATTTTGATAGCATGGTGTGATTTAGTCAGAAGTGTGTTTTGTTCCTATTTAATATTATGCACTCTGTACCAGTGCCGGTTTTAGCACTACCAGCGCCCTAGGCGAGACTTCTACGGTGCCTACTTTGACAAAACCAGTCTCATTCATCGTCCTAAAGATTCCGAGTTTCACGAGAATGCTAAAATTACACTATCTAATGGAAAACAATTAAAGAAACTCAACATAAAACTATTTTTCTATCAAACACTACTAAAATTGTATGAATATCGACGCCGATAAAGAAGATGTTGTGGCTTTTGACGTCACGTTTCGTTTCGACCAATGGTGAAGCGTTTCGCAAATTTGAATTTCCCTCTTATATTTTGCACTTTTTATTTAATATTTTAAGCAATTATAATGCAACTAAATAAAAAAATATTTTATAGAATATAAAGTCAGAACAATAAAGATTCAGAAAAAAATTGTTTCAACGATATTTAAACCACATGCATATTCCCTATTGCTACGCAGTCACATAGTTGTTTATTTTGCTACAGTGACGCTCGAGTATAACACAATTATATTTGACTGCCCCGGTGGCTCAGTTGGTAGGGAACCTATCTTCTGTGCTTGGGGGCGTGGGTTCGATTCCCATCTAGGACAAACATTTGTGTGATGAACATTTGTGTTTGTTCTATGTCTGGGTGTTAATATCTATTTAAGTATGTATTTAAAAATATATATGTACGTATATCAGTTTCTGGCAGCCATATTACAAGCTTTGCTTAGTTTGGGGTCAGATGACCGTGTGTGCAAAAATTTCCCAGAAATGTCCCAGATTATAACGTGGAATAGAAATTTGTCACCGACTGGCACTTGGCTATATTTATTATTTCTAGTTATAGTTTAGAGTGTATACTATAATCATGCCAAGTTTGACGCTTGTACGTATTACCAATTTTAGATATATGTTAAAATATGTTTGTTGTATCCCTTTCTTATTTATTTCAGTTGCACTGTGCGCCTTGCAACAGGACCTTTAAAACTAAGTTTGGTTTTGCCAGCCATATACGCGCTCATAACCGGCGCTAGTCAGGTTCGCCGTTGACGGACACGTCAAGGAGGCCGATATTATTTACTATTAGACTTTTTTATGATTTCATAGTCAATCCGCCGTAACATTACATATTCTGTAAAATTTCAACTAGCTATCTATTACGATACGAAAGATACAGCCGTTAATAGGTAGGACAAACAGACAGACAGACATCGTAGACTGGGTAATAGGGTCCCGTTTTTACCCTTTGGGTACGGAACCCTAAAAACAACAACTTAAATGCATGTAAAACACACTGAAAGAAACATATAAACCATCTTATATGCACTGATACTGTACAAATACCAGTTTATACTTGTGTTTCCTAAACAAGCAACAATTACAACGTTTTTTTTAAATCAAGGATAAGTCCGTGAACATATTTTCACAGAGCAGATATAAATAATAAACTAGCTGTGCCCCGCCGTTTCACCCGCGCGGATTACTTCTTCTTCTTCTCTATAATATCAGCTATTTGCCAGTGCACGTCCCGTCAAAAGCGGTCCAGCCGTTTTGGAATCCATAGGGAACAAACATACATAATATAATGTTTCTGGCTAATTCAGAGCCCTGATTTCGTAACTTTTAACTTATTCACGTACGTAACGCGGCGCGTTAAGTTTACCTCTAAAAATTTGAGCTCTATTTCCTAGGGAATAAAGACTAAATATTAGCGTTAACTTAACGCACCGCGTTACGCGCGTGTTTGAAATTATGGAATCAGGGCCCAGGGTGTTAAGCTCAACTGATCTTGGCTCTCCATAATTTTATTTTGACACGCTTCAATATAAAAGCTCATCCATCATATCGGGAGCTCATTCCACAACCTTACCACGGTAAATATCCCGTTAATAATCATATAACTTTAGTGAACAACCGTGATAGTTTAAAACAGTGTTTTATGCTTCAATATATTTTATAGTCATGGCACTTGACATCACCATAAATCCCGGTCTATTGATGAGATTGAACAATAGTTACCCGTATCGCAGAAGCTCGTTGGATATCCTGGCCAGCATGGGCAGTAGAGCGGTCACGTATTCTGCATCCTTCTGGTATATCGCGGCGTCAGCGACGGCGCTGTACGCGCTCAATGCGCGCTCTATCAGAGCTGGGTTGCAGATCTGGAGAATAAGCATGATGACTAATATTTTTTTATCTACTATATAAAAATAAGTCGGGTTTTCCTTCCTGACGCTATAACTCCAGAACGCACGAACCGATTTCCACGGTTTTGCATTCGAAATGTTCGTGGAGGTCTAGGGAAGGTTTAAACGGTGAGTAAACGGCTGGACCGATTTGGATGAAATTTTGTGTTCCTGGAGCGGGTCGTAGTAGCGAGGCCGAAGGCCGAGCTCTACGCGTACGAAGTAGCGGGTATCAGCTAGTTATCTCATAAAAAAGCTGATCATAAATAGAGCACATCACCGAAAACAAAATTAAAATTAGTTCGAAAATCAATAAGATATAAGCATTTTAATTTCATGCTAGACAAAGAGAGCACTATACTGAGCCGTGACGTCACGGCTCAGGTGCGCCATACAAATGCTATACTAACACACGCTTTGCGAGAAAGGGATAGAGTATCCCCTCTCTATCCCCAACTAAAACTTTAAACACCCATATCTCAGAGATTTATCAGCCAATTTAAATTATTTTTTCAGTATGTGTAATGTATTTAGGTATATTAATCGCTTAGCCGGTTATCTATACTAATATTATAAAGAAGAAAGATTTGATTGTTTGTTTGTTTGTTTGCATTGAATAGGCTCCGAAACTACTGAACCGATCTGAAAAATTCTTTCACTGTTGGGATGCTGCACTATCCCCGGTTGACATAAGCTATATATCCCGGCTTCGCCCGTGCGAAGCAGGGGCGGTCTACCAGTTTGTAATAAATTAAATATTAGTCATCATGCCTATTATTATATTTTAGTATGCCCGCCCCCGGTAAGCGCAGCGTAGGACGTCCACCCACAAGATGGACAGACAACCTAAGAGAGACCGCAGGGAAACGCTGGATGCAGGCCGCTTTCAACCGGCCCTTTTGGAGATCGATGGGGAGACATGTCCAGCAGTGGACGTCCTCTGGCTGAAATGATGATGATGATGCCCGCTCCCTCACAACCTCCTCTCCACGCCGTCAGCAAGACAGCTCGAGGCGTATTAAACGGATTAGGAAGGGATGCTCTTTCCCGTTCCCGTAAAGTGAGTGTCAGTATAGCTTAGTTACAGGTTACGTCATTAGTAAGTATATTG
Organism: Agriopis marginaria; assembly: GCA_932305915.1. NCBI lineage: Eukaryota > Metazoa > Arthropoda > Insecta > Lepidoptera > Geometridae > Agriopis > Agriopis marginaria. The sequence continues at coordinate 15,236,740 of OW029932.1, forward strand.
CGCTCTCGGTCTAGAATGCTTATATCTTCTTTAATTTTGAAAACATTTAAATTTTGTTTTAGTTGATCAGCTCTATTTAAGATCAGTTTTTTTAAGACAAAAATTATCGGTACGGTAGCCTATTGTAAACTACTGTTTCTGAAGATTTGGTATGCAGTGGTGCAGAGTGGTGTGGTAATCATAGGTTCACTTCAAATATTTTCTTGTTCTTACATACTGTATTTGAAAATCTATGTCTGGCTGATGGCAGATAGTGAAACCGCGAGGCGCAGCTAAAGGAGAAATAAAGAATCTGTATCCAAGTGTTTTTTTTTATAAATAATAGGCTTGCGTTTGACCACCATCTCACCTGATGTTAAGCGATGATGCGGTCTACGATGGAGCACGCTTGCCTAGAAGGAACCGATTCACTCGTGATTTGAAGACACCCTAGGTTTCTATGAAATGGAAGATTTACTACATACAAATAATGTTATGTCGTTTTATTGTTTTCATTTATGATTGGTCTGGTTGACAAAATACATTGCCATACATAATGACTGTTGATTTGTATAATTCTTTTAACATATTGTAATACAAATTTAATTTATTACACCGGAGTTTTGGCGCCAACGTGGAAAAAAACATGTCGGCCGTTGGATTATTTTCCTAAACTTGTGTATTTTCGAGTGTTAATGTGTAGTAAATCGAGAATTATTATTTAATAAATGCTCATAAACGTGCTCGAGTATGGGAAAGTGATATAACGAGGTGAAACATGTGTTTTCAAGTTATTTCCAAAACTCCATAGGAGCCTCTTGTAAATCTCCGCCACTTTACAGGGGCATGATTTTGACTTGATCATGACTTACTTTATTGACACTGACTGTGACTATGACTTGTTTGACGCTGTTAATACTATGTAAACATGTTTAATATTACGACTAAAGGACATTGAATCCACGAAAGTTATATAATTATTTACAGGATATTTACAGTGGTAAGGTTGTGGAATGAGCTCCCGATATTAAATCCCGTAAATAATCATATAACTTTAGTGAACAACCGTGATAGTTTAAAACAGTGTTTTATTGAATCCACGGTCATGAAAATTTTAAAAATTGCACACCCATAAGGGCTGTTAATAGGTAGACATTACTAATTTAAGACCTTGTATCCAACCACCCATTAGTAAGGAAAGAAAAGCTTTGACTTTTGACTGAACAGTTAAATTTGTGATACTGCAGCACGCTACAAGTTACCTGCTGACAGCTCAAGCATGCCAGCAGCAGCGAGCACTGAGCATCAGTCCGCGGCAGACTCAGCAACAGCTGCCACGGCCTGACGCTGCCCTCGCGCTGGGGGTTGCAGGTCAGGTACAGGAACACGGGCCGCAGGAGCTCCAGGCTGTTTGATGATACACTGGAATTTGAAAGATGTTCCTCTGTCATTAGGGACCTTTAGTTTACATATATAAAATCAACAGATGAAATATCGTAGCTTATTTATACTTAGCTTTAGACCAGGGGTTTCAAACTTATTTCGTCTACTGCCCACTTTAAAATAAAAAAAATTTTAGCACCCCCATTTTTTCACCTACTCAAAAACCACTATAACTTCATATTAAATTAATCAATTATTGTGAGCTATATTAGCGGTGATGTTCACAAGTTGTAGTTGAGATTCGAGAGCTCATGCAGTCGGTGTCTAAGAGGCCTCCTAGCACAACGCCCCTATTTTTTTTCTGGGTCTCTTACCGCCATTTAGGCCTGCAGCACATGGGGGCGTTATCGCCCACTTTGGGAAACACTGCTTTAGACAGATGGATAAGAATGAAGAAGATAATCTTAACAGATAATTACTAAATTCTTACACTATATGATATAGACACTATGGTGCTTATGGTGGCCTATGCTGCTTGCCTATCATCAAATAAATAATATAAGTTTATAAATTTTCTAATCTATATGGTTACTCGGAAGGAGATATGAGCATATTTTTGCTTTCAGCCTTCTCTCTCAGAAGATCATCTATACTGTAAAATATGTTTAGACGGTAACAATTACCTAATGGCAACGGCTAATGGTATTAGTTCTGCTGCAGATATGACCGGCCCACCTGTCACTTCAGCTTTCTTATACTCAGAGCTATGTCGGTGACTCTGGTCTGGTCCGGTCTTTGAAGACGCAAGATAGAAAGATTGGTTAGTCAGTTCTTAAATTGTTTGACATTATTTGCTTCAACTTACGTGTAATCTGGATGTGTGCACAAAGCCTGCATCTGAGCAAATACATCATCTTCTGCACCTTTGTTCTTTTCCAACACAGTTATGAATGGGTGCCGAGGGGACTTGAGCGAGAACTGACACTTGTATGGCTGGCCCGGGACAAGGCGAGACTTCAGGTCTAGGATGAGCAGGCCTGTCATTGTGGAGATTATTGCTGAATAATTGCTGTTGATCAGAAATTTATATATGTATCATTAGGTTTCTGTTGCTTCATATTCAGTTATAGCTTAGAAAATAATATCAACGAAATCTAGCGCCTGTTTTAGGATGCACAACGTCCTTCAAAAGTCTCGCGTGCACGCTAGGCCTAAACAACATGGATTCAACTTACTGTGCGGTAGGTAGCAAGGTTACAACAGTGGACATCGTATGCGCTATCTCTAGAACCCCTAGCTCCACCAACGCTAAGAGGCCCTGACAAGCCGTGAGGCTCACTATCACCTCTTTGGACGAGCATTTCTCCCTCAAAAGCTTCAATTCTTCGTTTTCAAGTACGAACTTCTGACGCTCAGCCGGCTTAAACTTAAATTTGATCGTTGATATCAACTTGTCGATGGCATTGACGACAAGGACGCTGTTGTTTGTGTTGAGTTTGTACTCTATTTCGTCCATTGTGCTAAATTAATAACTTTTAAGCCGGCAAAAATAAAGATAAAAATCAAATTATTTAAAACCAAACAGCTGACTGCATTATTTTTTTTTTTTTTTTTTGTTATAATTCGCCCATCGGGCAGGCTAAAGCCTTTAAGGCCATACCGCCTATTCTTCTGTTTTTTTATAGTCTTAATAACGTTAAACAAGTCATAGTCACAGTCAGAGTCAAGCTAAGTAAGTCACGGTCTAGTCAAACTCATGCCTCTGTAAAGTGGTGGAGACTTTACAAGAGGCTCCAATGGAGTTTTGGAAACAACACGAAAAGACACGTTTCACCTCGTTATATCACTTGCCCACACTCGAGCACGTTTACGAGCAGTTAATGAATAATAATTCACCACCTAGAACACATTAACACTCGAAAATACACTAGTTTAGGAAAATAATCCAACGAGCCGACATGTTCTTTTCCATGTTGGCGCCAAAACCCGCTGACTGCATTAATGAAACAGCTGTTCGTTCAGTCGGTACACGGTTCGATTCGAGAAGAGCTGACTATCTGTCAAAAGTCTCAAAAAGACGTTGACATAATATTATTAAGTATGACGTTGACCACGTTGACCAACGTATTTTTTTCCCCCACTGGACTGGAGGCCTTTAATGCCATACCGCCATGTCACAAAACAAAAATAAATACTTTTCTGTGAATTCAATGCTTCTAGAGTTTTAAAAATATAAAATGGAGGGCGAAAAACAAATAAAGTATCTTGAAGTACGGCTTGAGAACTTTGGCATCAACGTGGAAAAAAACATGTCACCTCATTCTATTATTTTTCTAAACTTGTATTATTTCGAGTATTGGAATTTGGAAACCTCACGAAATACATGTGTGTCACTACAAATCACTTGCTTGGTGTTCACGAACGTACTCGAGGGTAGGCAAATTATATTATGAAGTGAAACATGTATTTCTTGATGTTTCCATAACTCCACAGAAACCTTTGGTAAAGTCTCCATCACTTTACTAGGTCATAACTTCAACTTACTTAGCCGTGACTTACTTTGCTTGACTCTGACTGTGAGCATGACTTATTTGACGATATTTAATATAAGTTGAAAAAATTAAATGTACAAGACTTGCGACGCCAAAATTCTCTCAAGACGAAGAAAGAAGAAAAAATACGTTTTGACGTTATCAAATAGTCATGCCAAATGTCAATTCTCAATTGTCAATGGTAAATTGGTAAAAAAATAATAAAAAAACTCATTGCAATATTTGCAATTTCTGTCTTCTTTTCTTGTTTAACCCTTTACGGCGCAAGAGCATTAAAATTGTTGTTTTTTTGGTATGTTATGCTAAATAGTGTATAGATAACAGGAAAAATAATAAAAAAAATCTTTTTTTAAATAAATGATATATTTAAACTAATTTTATACATGTTGCAGAAATGCAACATTGTGCTTATTCTTCATAATTGTTCCAACAAATTTCATATATTAGTTAGGAGTTCAAAAAATATATTAAAAAGTTGTTTTGTACATTATAACATAAAGCAGCTCTAAATTTTTCGCAGTCTGCGTGTAGCCGCTGCAGCCGGGAAATTGACATCTCATTCATTTTTGACCCATCCTGGCCAGTGCTCTACCTGGTCCAGTCTCATCTCTTTGGGTGAAAGGTGCGGAGCTGTACCTCGTTCTCCTTTTTTATTTGAATCAGGCTTTCGATATCGCTTGTACTCTTTATTCGTCTAGTTTTATATTTGCATAAGGTCTCAGCTATATTTAATCTAAATTCAGCGGAGTTGAGAATCTTACTTAGGACTTCCATTTTCTCCAACACATTTGTTCATCTACAAACAAAATAAAATGCTTTAAAAGGGATTCAATAAAACATATTGTTCTATCAATGGTTGGACTTTATATAGTCCGTCAGAATCTTGATGTTCATATCGCGCTGTTATCATTGAAATGCAATAGTTGCCCGAGTTTGTTGTGGCTTCAATGGCGTATAGTCTCTTGTATTTTGGGAGAAGCCAATTTTTTCTGTCCAATTCATTTATACATTGGGCACGCGAACTATTGAAAAAAAGCCTATGTCTATAAATTGTTTGATCTCCTAACTGGTGACACTTGCGGGCTTATCAGCATTTTTTGTACGCTATACAAGTTGGTCTGATCCCGTATGAGGACAATAATGTTATTTTAGTCAACAGGTAAGAAAATTTATTGTAAGTTGTTTTCTTTTGTTTTATTTCTGGAAGTAGTTCTGCCGATCCTCGGAACATCAGCTAGTCCTGATCCAGTTCTAAATTGTTTGTTTTCCATGTAACATTTGCCCGAGGATCATGTGTATTACCTGGAACCAAGGCGCTGGTACCGCCGAAGGCGTTGTCGATGAGATACGTAGTTTTTGGGATACTACTGATGTGCTTGTATTTGGCTCATCACTAGCAGTAATCTAGGGCAATTAAGTGGCAGCCTGAGTTCTGTTTTCGAATTCAGTTTGTTCATCATCTGAAATTTCTTTTCATCAAGTGCAAAGTGTACGTTGGATCAGCTATGTCATTGTCACTCAAGAAAGCTAAGCCATCTTCACTGTCCTTCCACGCTTCCAATATGGCTTGCAAGTCTTTTTCAGTCAAATTGCGTAATTCACAACTCATTTTGACCCTAAAAATAATTATCAATTTCAAATAGGACAGTACTACCAACTTGAACACTAAAGCGCAATGTTGCAGATGTACAACAAAAGAAAAATCAATCCTAAGTCTGGAATTAAAACATTATTCAATGAAGCTATACTGGAACAGTACTAATAAAGCACTTACCTTTACACCATATCTATTTCAAAAAGCAATTGTAATTTTTTTCAATAAAAAACACATTTTGAAAAATCATTCAAACGCCGCGAATTTTTAATACCTACTTGCCGCTTTGAACGACCAAAACATACAACTGACGCCATCTAGTGATCCATTCAGTTATTACATCTCCAAAGCGGTCTGTAGCAGTATGACAACACGGTGTTAAACTTGTCTAGTCGCTTAGGGTATATTTTTATGTGGAAAAAATCGGTCTGTTGCAGAAGTGCAACCCAGCGCCGTAAAGGGTTAAATTGTAAAACATCAATACTTTCATCAGATAATAACGTTAAAAGCCCTGAAAAATGTCGACTCCACCACGGGAAACCATCCAGAAACAGATTCAGCAAGACTGGGCGAATAGAGAATACATTGAAGTGATCACAGGAAGCATCAAAAAGATTACTGATTTTCTTAATTCATTTGGTGAGTTAAGAGTTTTAACACTATACTAGGTGTTCTACTGCTTAAAATATCGTTATCTAAGCTAAGTGTCAATTTCAGACCAATAAAAGACCGGTATAATTCGATTAACGCCATTATTCCTTAAAACCCTACCTTTATGGCGTCACCGGTTATTTACCACAGGGACTCATTGAAAATTGTAAAAACATTGTTACCCCTGCCTTTCTACTTTTTAGTTTCAGTTTGTTAATGTAGGTATAGTCATGAAGTCGGTTCTATTTTTTTTTCTAAAAATTATTATTTATATTACACGGGATTAGTCCCGTAAGATTAAGCCGGTTACTCCGACTATAGATAAATAAAAAAATTGTGAAAACCACGTCAGTTTCCATACATGGTAAAATATCAAGCCTATACCTACTAATATTATAAATGCAAAAGTATTGTTGGTTTGTTCCTCTTTCACGCAGCAACTGAGCAACGGATTGGCCTGATTTTTTCCACAGGTATAATTCAAGGGCCGGAGAGTGACATAGGCTTCTTTTTATCATCATCATCACCATTTTTCATCACTACGCGAGTGAAACCGCGGGGCGCAGCTAGTTATTAATAAAAATAAAATAAGAAACATCTATCAGCTACCATTCATTGACAGAAAAAATCTCTTCGAAATGAGGTACCATCGCCCAAACCTGATCAAAATATTTTAACCTTAAGACTAACTTTCCTCTCCCTGTATTGTGTAATATGTGTATAGCTTAAACAAATTCATTCAATTTAACAAAATTGTAGTTAAGTATAACAAAAGTCACGGACCCCGGTGTCCGTGGAGTTTTTTTTTTAAATATTAGCTATTTTTTTTTCTGGAAAGTGCCTTTATTATAACAACCATAGCTTAAATTGAATTATTTACAGACATGTCGTGCCGATCCCGTCTTGCCACCCTGAATGAGAAACTGACCTCACTGGAGAGGAAAATTGACTATTTGGAAGCATGCGTAAGCAAACTGGCATATCACACTAATAACATAAATGAGAAAGTTTGTGTGTCATCATCATCATAATCAGCCTTTTAACAGTCCACTGCTGGACTTTTAGCCTACCCCCGAAAGGGCGATTGGGCCATATCCACCATGCTGGCCCAGTGCGGGTTGTTGCGGTGGTAGTTTGTGTGTATCTGCACTCAACTCTGTAACAGCTGAAAGGATTTGAATGAAATGTAGTGTGGAAGTAGCTCATACCTTGGATTAAAAATGAACAGATCCTGTAGAATAGCAGTTGAAACCGCGGGGCGCTGCTAGTTATTACTAAACTGTTCGAAACATTATTATCATTTACACATCGTCTTCTACCATGTAAGATAAAGGTAATAATGATCCCGCAATCTCTAATTTAAATTGCGGGTGCAAAGACCTGCACTGACATTGTACTTGGGGTATTGTACATTAAATTGTGCTCCCTCATAAAATCCAATGAGCTAACACATGTCATAAGCCCTAAAGTAACAACATATACGATATGGTAACAACTGCTCTAACCCCGAGATGCTTTTGAAGCTTACATAAGCGCTGGCTCATCGAGCAGCTATGACATTCATGAAGAGTGATGGCCGACCCGGGTATGTCCTTAAACTGCGATCAGAACCACCGGAGGATGGCTAGTAGCATCCTGTTAGTACACGGTGAACGTACTGCGATCTCCAAGCCGCCTGCCAAGCGTGGGGATTATGGCAACACCCCTCTCTAAGAGGGAGGCCTTGTTCAGCAGTGGACATTTAATGGCTGATGGTGTGTCATGGCAAAATACAAGCGATGTTGGCCGAGTGGTAGCATGCGCGCTTTACAAACTGACTGCACCTGGTTTGATCCTTGAACCTCCACCAGTGAATTATTTAGTACCTGAACAAATTGTGTGCAGTTTCAATCTTAACTCCATAACAGTGAAGGAAAACATTGTGAGGAAACCAGTATGTCCATAAACCTCAAAACTTCTAAGACTTATGACATTCACTAACAACTGAATGTATACCTCATAATCATAATTTTACAAAATATTGATAAACTCCTTGCTCTCTTTATTTCATACTATCGGTCCGCCCCAACTTCGCACGGGTATAGATTATAGCCTATGTCACCCGTGGATAGTGTAGCTTCCCAAAAGTGAAAGAATTTTTCAAATCGGTTCAGTAGTTTCGGTGCCTATTCAATGCAAACAAACAAACAATCAAATCTTTCTTCTTTATAATATTAGTATTCATATTCATATTTCATTTATTGCGTATGTATGGGTACACAGAAGATGGAAAATTTACAGTAAAAGAGCGCCATAATCGACCTTTCGGCATGCAAACAAAATTTTAGGATCTAAGGAAAAATTAACTAAATATTGAAAAATTATTATCACATTATACATTATCAAATTAGCTTGAACTACAGCGAATTCAACTACAACTCTTATTTTAATGGCTGTTGCCAAATTATACAAGTCTACTCAAAATACAATTATTATATAAAATAAATGTCAAGTCTAGATTAAATTGGTATGTCAAAGTAAATTAAAATTTATCATTCAAATACTCGTCAACATCATAATATGCCTTGCTTTGAAGGAAGCATTTAAGTTTGTGTTTGAAAATGTGGGTAAGTTCAATGTCAACAATACATTTTGGCAAATGATTATAAATCATAGGTAGCATACACACTACACTGTTATTTAGCAATGCTGTCTGATTCGTGGGAATATTGACTTTCTGTTTATGTCGTTTAGATTTTAAATTACTGAACAAATTTGAATTGTTACGTACAAACATCACACACTCATAAATATATAGACTGGGAAGGGTTAAAATTTTTAAACTTTGGAAATGTGGTTTACAAGAGTCTCTTTGTCGCAACTTACAAATAGCCCTAACACATTTTTTCTGGGCTTTAAAAGCTTCTTCATTTCTGGTACTGTTACCCCAGAACATTATACCATACCGAAGCAATGAGGAGACATAGCCGTTGAAATAGTATAGTTAGTATAGATCATGTAGAATTTTAATATATATAACTTGATTGGTTTAGTTACCTTAGTTTTTGTACTGTATCGGAGTAAGTAACCCATATAGATCTGATAGCAAATCTTTTCTTATTTTGAACAATTTTCCTAAACTGTACTTTTTCCGGTAACCGCGCACTCGAGCCCCAAGAAACAGACCTTGTGCCTAGTTTGGGGTTCACCGCCAACGTATTTCAGACGTAGTACGGAACCACTAACTACTAAAGTTTTAATTCTATTATTTAAGCACCTATGTACTGTACTTATTTTGGTAAATAAATATTATTCTTATTCTTATTCTATGCACTGAACCAGCATGGGGGATTGGAGCCCATCCTTTTTCCTAAACCTATTTTAATAAACAAAGATATTAATATCCAGCGAATTAAATTTATAATTACGAATATCTCAGCACTCAAAAATATTCAATCTAAAAGTAGACTAGACTTAGTACTATAGTCACCGCGTTACCAACTGAGTCGTAGGGCCATAAACGTCATACCATAAGACCTGTAAGTGCGAGCGAGATAGACAGATATGACATGTGGGTGAGAAAGAGATAGACAGACAATGATTTATGACCTGACGACTCAGATGGTAATGCGTTTACTATAATTAAAGGGATTTTTTTACCAACTATCTTCCAATTTTGTTTCCAGGTGACGAAAGGCGAAACTTTAACATAAAGTACAGTGAGATTGCCACCACCGTTCCAGTATGTTCTTTGTACATATTATTCTTACCCTGTTATGCATAAATGCTTGATCGACTTATTTATGATATAAAGTGGTCTGTCTACTTGCTGAAGAGAGGTGACATAGCATTCAACAAAATTAGAAGATACCACCGACCAACTGCACTGAACCAACTGAAGCTGACACTGCATTGTCCTCCGACCGGCCAATCTACAAAATATTTACTACCTTGAAACAAGACATTGGCAAAGTTGCGGCAACACCGCACAACTGAGAGTTTTGGCGCCAACGTGGGAAAAACATGTCGGCTCGTTGGATTATTTTCCTAAACTTGTTTATTTTCGAGTGTTAATGTGTACTAAATGGTGAATTATTATTCATTACGTGCTCGAGTGTAGGAAAGTGATATAACGAGGTGAAACGTGTCTTTTCGTGTTGTTTCCAAAACTCCGTAGGTCTTGTAAAGTCTCCAACACTTTACAGGGGCATGAGTTAGACTTGACCGTGACTTATTTAGCTTGACTCTGACTGTGACTATGACTTATTTGACACTATTAAGACTATGTAAACTGATTAATATTACGACTAAAGGACATTGAATCCAAGATCATGAAATTTTTTACAAAAAAAAAGCCATGAACAAAAGTTGAATTGAAGACATGAGTGAAGCCTGCGATTTTTCAAGATCAAGTGAGGGTAGAAGAACAAAACACCCGCTCTTCTCACCGGACTCATCCGCAGTGTTCAGTCAGCTCGTGACCACGGCCATTGTAACATGGTCGAAACGTCGGGCGAAAGGTACATATTTTTACCTAAATAAAATAATGCGCGACAAGTCCCGATACAAATTTAAGACATTGTGTTATAATTGCGAAAGTTTAAATGTTATTTATGAATGAAAGGAGTTTTTTTTATTTAACAGATTAGGTTATCAAAAGTTTATGCATTAACAGGACATAATCAAATTAGGCTAAGAATGTAGGAATAGGAGTTTTTTTCTATTTGTATTAAAATTGCTCCACACATCGGCCAATTTCATACAAACATACTAGTAAACATACAGGAATCTCAAAAACTGCTCTTGCCTTTTTGATGAAACTAAGTATAATTTATATTAAAACCCGCCCGCCCGGCTTCGCACGAGTGTAATTTACGTACGAAGCTAGGGTACGTACTAGTTATATAACATAAACCTTCCATGAAAATGTATCTTACTGATGGTGAAACATCAGCAGCCATTAAAAATCCACTGCTGGACAAAGGCCTCCCTCTTTAAGAAGGGTGTTGCCATAATCCCCACGCTTGGCAGGCGGCTTGGGGATCGCAGTACGTTCACCGTGTACTAATAGGACGCTGCTGCCCATCCTCCGGTGGTTCTGGTCGCAGTTTTAGGACGTACCCGGGTCCACTAACTGATGGTGAAAACCGCATCAAAATCCGTTGCGTGGTTTAGGAGTTAGCGGACATACAGACAGACAGACGCGGAAAACGACTTTAATTTATACTATGTAGAGAAGAGAAGAGATATGAATGCTTAGTGTGATTTAAGGTTTGAGAAAGCAAAAATTTTTTATTTTATTTTTTTGCTTAAAAAATCATAATATGGATGTTCATTTTGCTAATTTAAAAATATCCAATCATATCCCACGGTGCTACCAATCTGCAATTTTATCAAAATTAAACCAGCAGTTTTTGAAATCGTAACTACTTAGTTAATTTGTATGAAGACCCGATGTTGGGAGCATCACTCAGCTGCGTAGGGTTGTTCAGAAAACGAGAAGATGAACTGCATGAATATTTATGCAGCATTCCAACACCAAAGCCGTGCTCCGTTATTTCCAGGGGGTCTAGACAAGAGCCACTTTCTGATAGCGTTAACGCCTGCGGAAAGATGAAATTCACTGAAATTGTATGAAAATGACATTAGCTTGAGATAATTTCTCTGTAGGTAATGTCATTGTCAATGTCATTTTCATACAATTTCTTCTTTCCCCAGGCGTGAACGCTAACAGAAAGTGGGTCTGGTCTAGACCCCCATAGCTCGGTTAAAAAATCATGGAAAATCACGCGAACGTGCATCAAATTTGACAGTTGCGGTAGTCAAATTCGATAAAATGCATTTTTTTCAGTACTCGCTGTGATCGATTCTATGGCATTTTAGCGAATTTGACGATCGATAAAGAACGGTACTTGCACTAGTGAACCGTAACGCGCCGAACTACGGTTTGCGGTCGCGCTACTTTTGCATCACCTAAACTGAATCACCGTAAGGCCGCTGGGGAAAACATTTCCTTTGGGTCTTGGGAGTAAGAGAAATGAAGCATGGATGCACAGTAATTATTTATTAATGTATAATAAATATTAGAATTATGTATAATTTTAATATAAAATATATACAATTAAGATATTTTGTCTGCTGGATATATATAAATTTAGTACATACTACATGTTTTGTAAAGTTAAATAATACTGCCAAACTTGCAGATCTGGCTATATCTTGCATTTATTGTAGATAATTTTTATTATTTATACAAAAATATATATCTTAAAACTAAAAATGTTTAATTTATAATTACTTATAACTTCAGTTACAATAATTTTACGAATAAACAGACCTTTATAAAGATAGACCCCGCGAGTTCTCCTCTCTGAAGGGGGTTCTTAATTCAGTTGTATTTTTATAAACGTTTGTTATCTCAGCAGAACTCCGTAATTTATTAACCATTTTTATTTGAATGAATATACTTTCTGATTGGTCCCATAGAAATTAATCTAAATCGGTTCAGTAGTTTGGTGTTTAAATCAAAATAACTGAAAAAATATGTCATCCGTGAAAAAGAAATTGCGTATTCACTCATTTTGAAGTCGGTTTTTTACATTGATAATTATTTAACTTTCAATAAGTGTGTAGATGTGAGTGTGTTTAGTGTATTTTTGATACAAATAAACTATTGCATATTGGCAATATACAAATGCGCCATAGTAAACTGTAAAAACTCTCGAAAGCATTTGTTTAGCGGAATGGTAAATTGTCCTAGTGTGGCGTCATGATAGAGAAAAATGCGGCACGCTGGGTTTCCATGCAACGTGACATGCATGCGGTGTCTATCGTGATAAACTTCTGTGATAATAAAGTTAATTTAGTTTACAACTGTTTCTAGCAGTATGGCAACACCTTGCCCTCCTCCGCAACTCGAGGCCGCTACAGCTCGTTTTGCGTTACGCCTCCTGAAAACATAACATATTCAGGTCAAACTACAATTAACGACACGAGTGAATCGGTTTCTACTATATGCAAGCGTGCTCCATCGTAGACCGCATCATCGCTTAACATCAGGCGAGTTGGCGTTAACGTTTATAAAAAAAAAACGCTACAAATGCAATACTTTTTTTTTTACTATGCCATAAGTGGCAAACAAGCAGACGGGCTGCCTGATGGTAAGCAGTCACCGTCGCCTATGGATACTTGTAACACCAGAGGCATCACAAATACGTTGCCGACCCTTTAGAACTCGATTAACTCGCCTTTTGAAGAACCCCATGTTATAAGCCTCCCGGAAACACCGCGGAAGGTAGCTCACTCCACATTTTGCAGGTATGAGGCTCGTTTACAAATACATTCGGAGCGATGGTGGCCGAGCGGTAGCATGTGCACTTTACAAGTAGACTGCACCCGTGTCGATCCTCGGCCCTGCACCAATGACTTGATAAGAACCTAGTACCTACTTAAATAACGTAGCGATGCCATCGCTCGTGAATGAAACCGCTATACGGTTGGTGAATGTCATAATAGATTATGACATTCACCAACCATTGGGCCAGCACGGTTCATTAGAGCCTATCCTCTCTGAGAGAAGGCCCGTGTCCCAACAGTGGGAACATGATAGGCTGATAATGAATTCTGCCATTTCGCATAATCCTATTTGGAATCTGTACCTGCCATGGGGGAGGCCTATGTCCCGCAGTGGACGTCCTATGGCTGAAATGATGATGATGACCTGCCAAATTTCGACTTTGTAGGTAAAATCGTTTTCGAGATTTCGTGATGATGAGTCAGTGATGATATTTCGCTAGGTTCAAAAACTGTCTGTCTACTTGTGGCAACTCTGCCTACTTGTGGCAACTCTGCCTGCTTGTGGCAACTCTGCCTGCTTGTGGCAACTCTGCCTACTTATAGCAACTGCCTATTTGTAGCTTAATAACTCGTACCTCATTTCGTAAACTAGACTGGTGACCATCCTCGCCCCGGTAGCCGCCACTGGATGACCCAAAGCCAGGGCTCCTCCATTCACGTTGACCTTACTTAGATCTATGTTCAGCTCTTTAGTTGTAGCCAAGACATGTGCAGCGAACGTTTCATTTATCTGTAAAAAGTATTTTCAAAAATACAGGAACAAAAAGTCGTTACAGACTAGAAGAACCGCATGTCTCTTTATATGCATAAAATTTCGGCTTAGATCATTTTTTTTTTTTTTTTTTTTATAGAATAAGTGGCAAACAAGCTACGGGCCACCTGATGGTAAGTGGTCACCGCTGCCTATAGACACCTACAATACCCGGGGCATTGTCAGTGCGTTGCCTACCTTTGAGGACTCTATTCACCCTTCGTTTGAAGCAGTCCAAATTATACTTCGGAGGAAAAACCGAAGGTGGTAAGCCATTCCACAACTTACAGGTGCGTGGCAGAAACAATCGATCAAATCGAACAGTGCGAGACTTCCACGCATCTATAATGTGCGGATGGCATTTCTGGCGATGGCAACCGGTTCGGTGGTAAAACCGGGATGGAGGGATAAGGTCAAAAAGTTCATCAGAGCATTCCCCGTTATAATATCTGTAGAACAAGCTGAGCGAACCAACGTCTCTGCGCAAGCTAAGCGGCTCCAACTTGCCAGATAGGTTCGGATCATCGACAAGTCTAACGGCTCTTCTCTGCAAGGAGTCAAGAGGATCAAGCTGGTACTTCGGTGCACCACTCCAGAGATGTGAGCAATACTCCATATGCGGCCGTACCTGCGCTTTATACAATAAAAGGCGCTGGTCCGGTGTGAAGTATCGCTTGGCTCTATTGAGTACACCGAGTTTTCTGGACGTTACCCCAGCTTTGCTCTTCAAGTGACTCCTAAACTGAACCTCGCTAGAAATGTCGACGCCCAAAATGCTGATGCTTGTCGACAAGGTGAGAGGAATGCCCTGAAAACAGGGTGCAACTGTGAATGGGCTTTTCTTAGTAGTGAAAGCGATAGCTTGCGTCTTAGTGGGATTGAACTGCACCAAATTTTGCATGCCCCAGTCTGTTACTTGCTCAAGAGAGCACTCAACTGAAGACACAAGCTCTGCTCTCCTTACCATAACCTCATCCTTACGGGCGTTTGCACTGCCTGAATATTGAGCATCACCCGTGCTATCATCCGCATAACAATGTATATTGCAAATTTGCAACAAATCATTGATATACAGGATGAACAGCGTGGGCGATAGCACAGACCCTTGTGGAACACCGGAATTAATCGTCATGGTCGCAGAACAAGAGCCGTCAACGACCGCTCTTATGCAGCGACCATGCAAGAAATTACCAATCCACTTGCAAAGCCCTTCAGGTAAGCCGTATGATGGTAATTTTGCAAGAAGTGCCTTATGCCAAACCCGATCAAACGCCTTAGCGATATCTAAACTAACGGCCAGAGCTTCGCCTCTACTCTCAATAGCTTCTCCCCAACGGTGAGTGAGATCTTTGATTATATATAGAACGGATGTGGTATTAGCCCGAGCAGCTATGGAAAAAAGTCTGGCACTTTTTGCGGGAGACGAAGTAAACACGCATAGCACACACTTGTTTTCTAAAGCCCGCCCATTCAAGTAATCGAACACATCTCTACAAGCGCACACTTCAATATAACCTGCACTCATTGACGAAACAGAACACAAATACAAAATGCGCAACGCTCATTGGTCGCCTCGCTGTGTTTACTTCGCACACATTATACAAAGCTAGTGAAGTGATAAAAATACCAACTAAATATTGTGCTTTCACCAATAGTTACCATACCGATATCGGATACCGAAGAGTGTACTGGAGAAATTTCGGTATGCTAGTAAAATTGTTTAAATAAGCTAAATACTTATAACGTATCTTTCTTATTTTACCATGTCTTGAAAGATTGGACCAAGTATTGTGTACTTTAAAATGTTGTCAATATCGAAAACCATATAGATATGTAAAATAACCACGGTTTCACCCACATAGTTATGAAAAATAGTGATGGTGATGATGATTATGAAAAGTAGCCTCTCTCTGGCTCTTGAACTATACCCATGCAAAAAATCAGGTCGACGATCCGTTGTGCCGTTGCAGCGTAAAAGAGGAACAAAAAAACACACTTTCGCATTTATAATATTAGTATGATATACTTTGTATCCATTTTCAACCCACATTTATTATTCTGACACCATAATAACCCCAGAAAAAATAAATAAATGGAAGCGTTACACCAACACCTACAGTTTCCCCTTTAGCACTTACCTCCCCCTCCCCTCGGTCGTCCATTTGTATACATTTTGAGCACATCGTTTGCAGTTGTATGCGCTCAATATTGAAGTGTGCGTTTGTCGAACTAGTAAGAATAATTATGTCAATGTCTGCAATAGTTGTTTACCTCGCCTCCTTCAGTATTTGACAAACTTTCTTCGGTACTAGCTTGAGTTTAAAGGCCGATCCCAACTATATACTATCAAAGACCATATACCAATAACACACGCACGATACCAATAATATACCTACTGTACTGGAGATTTACTTATTTATGACAGTAAAGTAAATACAGTAGACGAGGCCGTATGGCTTTAGCATGCTCCGAAATGGGCGAAAACACAAAAAACGAGTATTTATACCTATCAAACTTCATTCAAACTTGGATTACGTCGTACGAATAACTATATAAGTAACGAGTACGAGACTACGAGTAATAAATTAGCACATCACTAGTTAATTTTTTCGACAAGGTTGCCAACTTAGTAACTATTTGTGCTAGATTTGGCTCTATTTTCGTAAGTCTAGTCTAGCGCTGAAATCTAAGATAAAACAGCTAACACTAAACAGCAATCACGCTGGTTTTTTTTTCTGGTCACCGTAGAACAATACGCAGCCACGCGAGAAGTAACAAAACGCTTTAGTTTTATATGTTGCTTTGCTATACCATCTTGGGGGATTTTCCGGAACTAATAAGATGACGATGTACCTACGTCTGTACGATGTACTGATATGTTTGTCTGTCTAATTTTAATATGATAATCCTTTCTTTGTAGCAACCTTATTATTCATAGAATTTGGCCCTAAAACGTTTTTCTGATAAAATGGAGGTGTGACATGCTATTGTGTTATCCTACTGGATCGGATGACTCCCCCGCGTTCACTTGCGGGGGGAAGAGAATGTCTATTTGACCGTAGTGTTTTAGAGTAGCATTATAATTATATAGCTTAGTATGTTGATTGAGTAGTTCTAGTAAGAACTAGAATTGTGCTTGGAAATAGCTTGAAAACAATGTGTGTATTTGGCAAAAATGAATTTAACGCGAGAATATTTGAAGTTTATCAGCATTCGGAATTAAAGAAACCTATATAAAAACTTAAACCGTTTTTCTCGGGTGAGGCAATACGTTCCATAATGAAACTTTATAATTTTATTCCATGTCCAAACAAATTTGCTATATATTTTGTAAATTTATATTAATCTAGCGCTATTTGAGATGTCATTTAGCGAGTATCTGTGATATCGAGTTGGCAACCCTGGTTCTCGATTAATATTTTCTTCTGTTCAATTAAGTTTACATAAACTCGTTTTGTGGTGAAATTAGCACGTTATTTGTTTAAAAAAATACTTATCTGTGATAAGAGACTCCGTGCGTAGTGAAGTTCGTAGTATGTGATCGAGATTTACAAAGGATTACTGCACATATGACCATTTTTAAGGAGCTCCGTTTCGTAACATAGTAAGAAGACAAATGGCGGATGAACGACGGTGAAACAGTTTTTATAAAACGGTGTGCTCGTTTGACATACGTAGGCGGAGCCAACGCATGTACCTTGGCTGAGGGGAAATTATAGGTATGACATATCCGTTCTATATATAATCAAAGAGTGAGATACACTAAAAGATCACCAGTAGATCGACCGTGTCGAAAACCGTATTGACGGTCACTTATCAGTCCGTGATCTTCAAGATATCCCAGAAGCTGAGAGTTGATCACTCGCTCCATCACCTTACAGAGTAAGGAAGTGATTGCTATTGGCCTGTAATTTGATGGGTTGGTACGGTCACCCTTCTTAGGTACAGGGTGGACATGGGCCACCTTCCAGCAAGACGGCACGATACCGGAATTGTAAGACAAGGAGAACAGACGCGTAAGAACAGGAGTTAACTCCGGAGCACATCCCTTCAATACGATCGCCGGAATGCCATCCGGCCCGCTCGCTTTTCGCACATCAAGGGCCAACAGTTCCCTCCGCACTGCCTTCTGCGAAATGCGCACCTCGGGCATTGAGCTTGCACAATTTGGCAGTGTGGGTGGAACAGCCCCCCCATCGTCGAAAGTCGAGTTAGAGGCAAATAGAGCACCAATGATATCGGCTTTCTCTTTTGCGCTGTGGGCCAGAGTGTCATCAGGCTTTCGTAAGGAAGGAAGTGTTGATTGGCAAAAGTTACCCTCAGCAGCTTTTGCCAACGACCAAAAAGCACGGCTGCCGGCAGGATAACTTGCAAGTTGGTTGCCGATCCGACTTACGAGAGCAAACTTTGCTCTGGTGATGGTCTTCTTCGCTAACCTTGAAGCAGCATTAAGTTTCTTTTTATAGTCAGCAGTCTTTGGATCTTTACGCAATGATGCCGCAGTCCAGGCTTTGTAAGCATCCAATTTGACTTTAGCGGCACCTGCACATGACTTATTAAACCATGGTCGACTCCTGCCACCGACGCGCACATTAGAACTGGGAATAAAACATTCCATTCCTTGTAGTACAACGTCGGCGACGGAATCGGCACAGATGCTAGGGTCGACTGACGAGAAACACAGCTGCCCCCAGGGATAAGCAGAAAAAAACTCACGTAACCCGTCCCAATCTGCTGAGCTATAGTGCCAAACCCTACGCTTTCTAGGAGGAAGAGTGCAGGGTCGTGATGTAGGGACAGCAGTTCTGACCAGGCAGTGGTCTGATTTACCAAGTGGCGCATCAACCACTACCTGGTAATTGGCAGGTCTAGTAGTCAGCATGAGATCGAGTAATGAGGGTTCGTGGTCAATTATATCTGGTATCCTTGTTGTTCCAGTGACCAGTTGACTTAGACCAAAAGTCAGAGCAAGCTCATGAGCAGCTCTCCCAGGGTGATCAGTCTTGCGGGATCCTAACCATTCGGCATGGTGACCATTAAAATCACCGAGGATCACTAGCTCTGCGGTGGGAAACTGCTCAATCACCTTGTCCAAACCCTTCGAGATGTGCTCATAAAGGCGAGTCGTCTCCAAATCACCACTATGTGGCCTATACAGACACACATACACCCGAATTTGACCACCGTAGTCCACGCGCGCCCACAAGGTGGACAAATCTGAAGCTTCGAAACCTCTCAAACGGCGACAGCAAATATCCTCCCGCACGAACATACACACACCGGCCCGAGGAACAAATTTATGCTCCAACGTGTAGCCAGGGTAGTGCAGATATGAATTGTCGGCAGGGCTATATATTTGCGTCTCCGTCAAACAGAGGAGGGCAGGTTTAGCCGTTTCCAGGTGGTAATGCACAGCGTTAAGATTAGAGTGGATGCCCCGGATATTGCAGAAGTCCGCTTTAAAAGTGGATAGTGGGGCCGCTGATGAAACGTTATTTTTATTGTTTGTAACAGCCATTGATGAGTGGTTAGAGTATGGGTGTTGATAACATGCTTCCGACGAATAACTCGGGGACAAAAAAGGTTGCTTAGAGTGTAACTTTAAGTAGCCTAGGTAAGTAGAGTAGTGACTGGTGGGCGCGGGGGACGGAAGGGCCCCCGGTCCCCCCTGGAAGCAACTGTCGGGATCCACTCCGGTCTCCTACTCCGGCACGACAGCTACTCCACAAGATTATGCGCCGGATGGTGGGACAGCCTCCCGGGGCGGAGGTTAGAAGTAATCCCCGGGTTCGGGTCCCTGTACTATCCCGCGGGCGGCCAGCGGTCAGCCGTTTCACCGGGTCTCCCTGGACCCCACGACCACCTTTCACATCCAAAAACTGCAGCCACTGTCGAAGTATACTCGGTCCCAAAGTTTTCGCTAGTAAAGCACATTATCAGGGGAGGGGAAGGGAACTGGTTCTCCCGTTCTAGTGGCGGAACACGTCGACGCGAACGACAACATTTGGCGACACGCTCACACGAGAGGGTGGTAATGAGCCAGGCGGGCATCCAAAGACACCCTACCACCATGGGTTATTTTAAGTGGAGTTGCGGCACTGTCAGCACAAAAAGAAGATATTAATGAGCTGACAGGACCTGCAGGGGAAGCGGCGAGCACGCCTCCACGCTTTTCCCCCGAAAAATCATCCTTTAGTCGAAACTCGCAAGGGTTATTGCCAGTGTCCTGGACATTTTGTCGCCATCTATGACGATCGGAGGCCTCGTGCATGGCGTCCCAAACTTTTATGTCGAGATGTTTTACCATTTCGTCTGACTATCGTTTTAAGCTTCGAACCTTCAATTTTTTCCCTGTTATTGCGGTATTTTACATTGCCCGCAGGTTTTGCGTCCAATGTATCCTCAATGTGTCCACTTTACTGCAGAATTCTCTAAAGGCATATGGGACAACCTCTGGCTTATTCTGAGCTCACTCAGAATGTATACATCAGTTTAGGTAGCTCATCATCATCATCAACCATTCTCCACCCACTGCTGAGTATAGGTCTCCTCTTTAGCGCGCCATCTTTTCCGGTTTTGTGCTAGTCTTGTCCACTGCTTTCCTGCTGCCTTAACGATGTCGTCCGACCAGCGGGCTGGTGGTCTGGCTGGTGGTCTGCCCGGTGGTCGCTTTCGCGGCCACCATTCTGTGACTGCTTTGGTCCACCTTCCGTCTTCCCTTCTAACCAAGTGTCCCCGCCCATCTCCACTTGAGTCTCGTGATCCGTTTAACCACGTCTTCGACCACGCACCATGAGTTTCGTTCTTCGTCGAATTTCCACGTTTGGTATCCAGGAGAGAGATGCCTAACATGGCCCGTTCCGTCGCCCTTTGTTGCCACTTAGATCTTGGGCGTGGTCTCTTTAGTTAGCTTACCTCAAATAAATCCACATCCTTCACTCCAATTCCTTGATCTTTAAGCAGTTTTCTCATCGCTGCCACTGCAGCCACTCCAGTCTCCAAGGGGTCTACTCCAACGCACGACCAGCCTGCCACCCTGGCGAGTGGCTTTAACTCCTGACTTTTGACTGCCGCATCGCTTGCCAGTAGTAACGCTGCCGCACCGTCTGCTGCTATCTTAAAAAAACATAATATTTGTGTTTTTCCTACTACTAACAATTAGACACGAAATCGTAGCTAAGGTAACGTCGAATACCATACGCGAGTACCATACGCGACGGCAGCGAAGCAGGAAGCGAGAACGACGCGAACGCGGTGCGTTATTTGGTACTCTATACCGCGCTGCTTTCGCGCTCGCGGTGCGTTTGTTTTATATGAAGTTTAGAAATGCATAAGTTGGCTTCAACTTCAACAAAACGTTTTCTATATAGTGTGTAATGTATGGAATTGCTGCGAAATCACTTTATAGGAAATCAATTTTTATAGGCTCATCTCAATAAATGAAAGTCGCAAATGCAATATGTTGCGAGAACTTTTTTTAGTCCGTGTTTGACCACCAACTCACCTTTCTTGGTGACTATGTAACCGATTATGAAGCACTTATTTCTAGTCTACACTCTCCATTGGAGCTGCCGTTCTTTTAACTTCCATTGTTATCTGATAACCTTTTCAAAGACTTACAGAAGAATTTCCACTGGTCACTACCGTCCCGTCTTCCAACAAAGATGGCAAGTGCCTTAGTTGGTCGACGTCCAGACTGACGTGATGCAACTGATCTTTAACGACTTCCACTTCCTTCTTTCTTAGAGTCACAGTCAAGCTTGTGACCTCATCGTTTAAAATTTTGGAATCTTGTGCTGAAAATTAAATTACTAAATTGGAGTTTCTTTGTTTTTATAAAAAGTAAATAGTGACACTAAGGTGGCTCTAGATTTAAGCCTCTTAGAATAAATGTTGGCTGTAAATATAAAACAGCCAAATAATTACCTGCCTTCCACTTTGTAAAACTTCTTAAAGTAAACTCATCGGCATCTTCTCTTTTAATTTGGTATTTCTTAGCCACCACCTCGGCTATCTTTGGAAGGCTCAGCTCAGTATGACTGTCCACTAATCCTCGCTGTATGTGGTCTTCCATGACATAAGTGGCTCCGAGGGATGTTCCGAAGCGCGCATTTCTGACTAACATGGGTAGTGATGACATGGTTTCCGTTCCGCCTGTGAGGATTATGTTTGATGTTCCAAATAGAATATCCTAAAATCAGAGAAGTTACTTGTCTCCTCCCAAAGGTTTTTACAATTTGGATGTCCTAAAAGCCGATATCATCAACCAGAAAAGACACTACTTTTTATACCAACTACATTAAGGTGGTAGTGCATTGCTTGGTTTTCTGCAGCTCGTATCTTACCACAGCTCCAGTGATAATGGCCTGCAGTCCAGTTCCGCATGCTTTACTGACGCCTAAAGCTGGTTTCTCTATAGGAACTCCGGAGTATATCCCGCAATACCTTGGAGTTTTCCCGCCATCGCACTGACTAAGCTGGAAAAGGTTTAGAAAGTTATAGCTGTGTTGTATCTTCTGTGGTTATAGATTGAATCTTACCGTTACTCATTTTCATGTAGTTTCGAGTATTATTTTTTTGCATCATATTACCCCCGATAATCGGAGCCGGTATTCACTAGACCACTCGATATTAACATTACCCAAAATCAATGAATAATGTTTTAGTGGAATTACTAGCTAACTACAAGGTATAAAGAGATGTAACATCTAATATTTCAGACTAACGAGCGCAGTACAACGCCGCACAAGGGTTTGAACCAATGACAATATAAATTATCTTTGGTTTGAACTGTTGGAAATTCTAAATTCTGGATGGTATTGAACTGTTGTGGGCAAATGTGACACCATCAGCGAGCGACTTGATCGTCGCGTCAGTTGCATAAAAACTCCCATACGTTGACAACAGCCAACTCTGGTGATGGTTTTGAGAAACAAGTCCTTGTAATTTCATAGAATTGGCTACAATTTCCTACTAATGGTTCATTAGGTACCTAATAGTAGAAGAATAGAAGTCCTAACGTACTCTATCGGCACAGCTCGTTGCAGTGTGACGTAGTACTCTGACTATGGTGAGGTTAAAATACGCAAGCGTGACACTGGGTGCGACCCTTATACTCTGATATATCTCGGTATGCGACGCTACCATCAAGCTTGTTGCTTAAATTAACCGCAACATAAAGTTTAAAAAAAAGTGTGTGCTTAAGAGCTCACGACCGTTAACTATTTCTCTCTCGCTCCCTTAGTCGACTCGAGCAGACTTTACCCGAACGAGTATCTTTTCGTGATGGTCACGCAAGTTCAGTGCTTTTTCCCCATCCCAAAAAGTGTCCAACGTGCCTAAAGAAGTTTTCACTGCAAAGGCACCAGTACATAATACCAAGGATAATACTTACATAATAAGTATTTCCTACAACAGTCTGATCCACAAGCGTAGGGTCTACATTCGCTGACTGAATAGCGTCTTTTGCAGCCGCCGCAAATGCGTAGCAAGCTGGCAACTCTCGCAGCGGCCCGCCATAGCTGCAAAATGGCGTCCTTTTCGCGCCAATTATGAAGATGCCTAGAAATGTTTTAAACTATCACGGTTGTTCACTAAAGTTATATGATTATTTACGGGATATTTACCGTGGTAAGGTAGTGGAATGAGCTCGCGATATCCAACCTTACCACGGTAAATATCCCGTAAGTAATCATATAACTTTACCTAAAAATGGTTTGAATGCGTAGTAGGTACAGCTACTTTCGCGCTAAATCGATTACTTTTGCATATAGCGCGAAAGTTTCCTTGCGTATCTACCCAGGTATATCTTCACGTTCAATATTTAGCAGTGTTATGAGTAAGTACCTTAGGTATAGACGATTTACCCGTATTATACTTAGGTATCAAGGCTTCAATTACCATACAATGTGAAAAAAATAAAGTGAATTTTAATTATTCATTTTGGAGGTTATAATTTAACACCATTTATTTACCGGCTCCCAGAATATTAAATAGTACTCACATAACCATACATTTTGTACCTATAGGTTCTACCTACTGCGCTAACGTCAACGAAACATTAAAAAAAAAATTATCACGATGTTTTTATTTTGATTAATGGGGGGCTAAATGTACTTAGTACCTATCAAATTTACAATCTTTTATCGGATAGTGGGGCTGGGTGGGCTTACAATCTCAGATAAAAAAAGTCTTTGGATAAAATACTGACCTTTGGTCGCCATTATCTCGAACGCAGACAACGACCAATAACAATATCGGAATGTTCCAAACGTGTTTTGTTGGGAACAAGCAATCACACACTAAAATGTCAGATACGTCCGCTTTATCAAGGCAAATAACTCGTCACAGATACAAGAGCCTCTCGGTGTTATTTTTGTTCTTTACACTAAGATAAACATTGTAATGAAACCATTTTCGCGTAACATTATTTTACATCTCTTTCGATGTGTTTATTTCTTAAATTACCTACCTACCTATATCTAGTATTCAACAAGAAAACAGACGTTGTGTTATCGTGTGGTGGCGCCTACTGTTAATAAATAGGCAAAACACTTTTCTGTGAGTGTATTCTAACCCCAAACCATAACAGCAGTGCAAGTACCGTTCTTTATCGATCATCAAATTTGACAGTTGAGATTGTTAAATTCGATAAAATGCCATTTGATCAGTACTTACTATGATCGATTCTATGATATTTTAACGAATTTGACGACCGATAAAGAACGGTACTCGCACTGCTGAATAGATAAAATACCTACTAAGTATGACTAATGATTACTAACATCGTACTAAGTACTAACATCATAAGGTTGCCCACTGGAAAAATCAACTATTCTCGACTTACCGTTGAGGCGTAGATAGATAGTGGTAAGTACTACTTACATTGTCCTGTCAAATTTTGACTGTTCTAACATGTTTTAATTTTTGGTATTAGAGGTACAACTCATCATCATCAGCCAGAAGACGTCCACAGCTGTTCATAGGCCTCCCCCTTTGACCTCCACACTGAACGACATCCTGCCTTTTGCATCCACTGGATGCCCGCGACTCTCACAATGTCGTCGGTCCATCTAGTGGGATGCCTACCTACGCTGCGTCTTCTGGTTCGTGGTCTCCACTCAAGAACCTTTCTTCCCCATCGGTTATCTGTTCAAAGATAATATAACCAGATAATAATTATATAGTTAATAATATGGTTAATAGTCATTGCGAAAACCGAAAAGAGTTTTTTCAGGGCCGCTGCTTGTACGCCGCGACTCTCCGAATGAAAGATGAAAGCATCTGACCCAAGTATAAATTGATTTTAAACCCCCAATAAAATAGCTGATGATCTTCAAACGGCTAAACAGTTTTTCTTGAATCATCAAAATCGTTTCAGGCGTTTGGGAGCTACGATGTTACAGACAGACGCACAGATAACACGTTAAACTTATAAAACCCCTCTGTTTGCGTCGAGATTTAAAAATCGGCATAGTGGGGGAAAATCACTGTAGCACAAAGTATGGGTGCCAGCCAGTTCCACGGTTCAAAAAAACAATCATCTCTTTTTGTTTACCTACTCACTATGTTCTATGCCTAGCTATAAAATTAATGTTATTGCCTAATAAAAAATAATATTGGTCAATAAATATTGTTAACCCGTCGAATGCGCGCGAAGGAGTTTCTTTATGGCTAAAATGGGGAATTTCACCTACCTATCAAATAATAATAAAAAAGTATAAAATACGTGCATAATATTATATACCATTGGTATTGTGTATAATTCTTCTTACACACAATACGCGCGTCGGAGCACATTTTGCTTACGCCGACATGCGGTGCGTACCGCATTTGGGGGGTTAAAAAACCCTGTACAAGTATACAATGTACATAACTACATACACATCCTAACCAATCGCGCGGTCAAAATCCCCTCATGAGTATCAATGAGTATGTTCATTTCGGTCCACCGAGGAAATCTAAAAAGCGTTTCAGTCGAGGATCAGAATCCAAACAAAAGAAACAAACAGCAAGATCTAGTAAAATAAAGTTTATTGAGCAAATAATACTTATCAATATTTACATTTTGATATAAAAACAAGTCTTTTTAAAGAATATTTAAACAGTCTCAAGCAGTAGGGCGATGCCTTGGCCGCCGCCGATGCAGGCCGACCCGATACCCCTCTTCAGGCCTCGCCGCCTGCAAAACGGAAAAATAAACTTACATACAAGTATAAAATAACATTTTGAAAACCGCGACCGACACGGGAAAACTATCATAACTTTGAAAACGTTGGACAGATAACATTTTGAAAACCGCGACCGACACGGGAAAACTTTCATAACTTTGAAAACGTTGGACAGATAACATTTTGAAAACCGCGACCGACACGGGAAAACTATCATAACTTTGAAAACGTTGGACAGATAACATTTTGAAAACCGCGACCGACACGGGAAAACTATCATAACTTTCAAAACGTTGGACAGATAACATTTTGAAAACCGCGACCGACACGGGAAAACTTTCATAACTTTGAAAACGTTGGACAGATAACATTTTGAAAACCGCGACCGACACGGGAAAACTTTCATAACTTTGAAAACGTTGGACAGATTTTTATCAAATACTAGCAACGCACCCCGGCTTCGCACGGGTGTACCTAAGTCTTATTTTCTTCACACCTTGGGTTACATTATTGGAGTTTTAGTAAGGATCCCAATTTTTTTTGAAAATATAATATAGCCTATGTTACCCGGGGATAGTGTAGTGTCAAAGGGTGTATATAACGTCCTTGTGCAGTGTAGCTTTAGGTGTAAAAAAATAAGATTTACAATTTTAACTTTGCGTGTTTGAAAGTTCTAAGACAGGACAACTAGTATCAGCTAGTTTCATATAAAAAACATTGTTTTACAATTACAAACTTACATTTTGTAACAAAGTTAAGTTTGTCTTTCAATATTTCAACTTCAGTTAGTTTTTTTTTTTGTACTCGAGCTCTGAGTGTTCCATCCAACGGAACCCTCAGAGCACGAGTCCTACTCGTACTTGGCCGGTTAATTTTGAAGTCTGTTAAGTATGGGCAAAAGCAGCTATCAGCTGGTGTTCACCTGAGCTCATGCGCCAGGTGCGCCGTGATTCTGGCGCCGGAGGCTCCGACCGGGTGTCCCATCGCGATGGCTCCTCCGTTCACATTGAGCTTGCTCTGGTCCAGGCCGAGCTCCTTCACGCAGGCCAGGGTCTGCGCCGCGAACGCTTCGTTAATCTGGAGATTAAAAAAACAATTTTATTCCACTACTAGCGACCCGCCCGCCTGGCTTCGCACGAGTGTAATTTACGTGCAAAGCCAGGGCGGGTCGCTAGTAATATATATTTTATAAACCTTCCGTGAATATGTATCTAACTGATGGGGAAAACCGCATCAAAATCCGTTGCGTGGTTTAGGAGGAGTTAGCGGCCATACAGACAGACAGATGCTGAAAGCTAAAGTAGCTTATACTATTTATACTATCATCGATAAATACATAGATACTATGTAGAGATAGATAAGAGATACCTACAGAGTCGGACTAGTCGAGGTGGCGGTTGCCAGCCGGGCCCCCCCACGGGCCTGGCGCTTGGGCTTGCCGCAAGCCAGGCGGTAGGTAGGATAGGGGGTTTCCAGTCTCGGGCACCGGGCTTGCGGGGAGCCACCCGGGCCCTTCCGGCCAACTCCGACTCTGCTGCCATACATACGTGGACCCCCCCCCCCCCCGCAAAAAACGACAAAAATATGATATTTGTTTGAAATGCTAACACATCTCCCCTATGGTTTGCCCGTGATTTTTTAATGCCATCGGTTGGTTGGTGGTCGCGTTAAGACAACATTTTAACAATCATATAACTCATATATAAAACTCAAATCAATAGTTCCCTGGAAGATATCGCTTTTCACTACCCATCTACGCCACGAGCGTGTGTGCCAGCGCCCCAGAGCTTCACTACGATACGTCAAGGAGTTGGGTTGGCTCGGGTAGGTGCTGGTAGGGGGAAGTGCACAATACACCCCAAGCGGGGCGTCAGTACAGGACTTATCGCCCCCATCTCTAATAAGAATAAGATATCGCTTTTGCAATATGGCTGGCACTACTTAAGTTTGTTTATATATAATTATAATTTCTAATGTACACAATATAAAGTTTCTGTAAATATAAAAATCCGTACCTCCACTAGGTCAATATCATCGAGCTTCAGCCCAGTAACCTTGAGCAGGTTCTGTATAGCTGGCACGGGCCCGATGCCCATAATGCTGGGGTCGACTCCAGTGAAGCACCAGCCCAGCAGCCTCACGAGGGGCTTCAGGTTGTTCTGCTTCACTGCCTCCTCGCTGGCCAAGATTAGAGCTCCAGCACCATCGTTCACTCCCTGTCGAATGTATATTCTGACTAAACATGTTATGCTATACATGGACTTGGTGACTCCCTGTCGAATTTATGTTCTGACTAGGAAACATGTTATGCTATACATGGACTTGTTGACTCCCTGTCGAATGTAAATTCTGATTTCTGACTAGTAAACATGTGTAACATGTTATGCTATACATGGACTTGTTGACTCCCTGTCGAATTTATGTTCTGACTAGGAAACATGTTTTGCTATACATGGACTTGTTGACTCCCTGTCGAATGTAAATTCTGATTTCTGACTAGTAAACATGTGAAACATGTTATGCTATACATGGACTTGTTGACTCCCTGTCGAATTTATGTTCTAAGTTCTGACTAGTGAACATGTTATGATATACATGGACTTGTTGACTCCCTGTCGAATTTATGTTCTGACTAGTAAACATGTTATGCTTTACATGGACTTGTTGACTCCCTGTCGAATCTATGTTCTAAGTTCTGACTAGTGAACATGTTATGATATACATGGACTTGTTGACTCCCTGTCGAATTTATGTTCTAAGTTCTGACTAGTGAACATGTTATGATATACATGGACTTGTTGACTCCCTGTCGAATTTATGTTCTGACTAGTAAACATGTTGTGCTTTACATGGACTTGTTGACTCCCTGTTGAATCTATGTTCTAAGTTCTGACTAGTGAACATGTTATGATATACATGGACTTGTTGCCTCCCTGTCGAATTTATGTTCTGACTAGGAAACATGTTGGACTTGTTGACTCCCTGTCGAATTTATGTTCTCACTAGTAAACATGTCATGCTATACATGGATTTGTTGACTTACTGTCGAATTAATGTTCTAACGATAACGTTACTGAAACTCGTCAAAATATGACAACATGCAAGTTTTTTCTTACATTTAAAAGTTTTTAAACCCACCAACGGTACACCTGAACTAAAATAATATTGACTAAACCTCAATTACATTTTAAAAGACCGATTCAATACTAATCTTATGCAAAATAATCACGAAACTTACGGAAGAGTTTCCAGCGGTGACCACACCGCCTTTCCTGAACAAAGCCGGCAGCTTGTTCAGCGCTTCCGAGTTAGTCTCGGGCCTGGGGTGCTCGTCCATGTCCACGACTATTTCTGCTTTCTTCACCTTCACAGTGATCGGAGTAAGTTCTTCTTTGAATACGCCGCTATCCTGAGCTGTAATATGAAGATGTATTCAATTGTCACAAGACGCAATGGAAGTAAACCTCGTTCTACGATGAGCAAAAGCTTAGCTATAGCATTATATCTCTATGCTAACGCCTTAGTTAGACATATTTACGCCGTTTCATGTTGTAAAGGAAATGAACGGAAATGCCTTGAGCATTCCCGGGAGCGTTGCTTCAGGCAGTGTGCTAGGAGGATACCGGTGCGTTCCTATGGAGATCCTGGTACCCTCCGTCTGGCACAGAGGTCGAACACTGCGGGGATTTTAGTGGGTACAATCTCACATAACCCGGCTACACCCCAATGCAGCTGGGTATGTTTTGACGATTTCCCAACAGATAAAACAGTTAATGAAATAGTTGGTGTTATTGTCCAGGTTTGCATCCACAACTTTGCAAATAGTAAGATGAGTTTACATTTACGATCGGTACCAAGTAGGTGTCGACTGTCGACATGCAACATGGAATGGTTCAACTCACCAGCCTTCCACCTCTGCTGTGACTGTAAAGCGAACTGATCCACTTCTCCCCGCTTCAAGTCATATTTCTCGGCTAAATTCTCAGCCGTCTGCGGCATGGTGAAGTTGCAATAGGTATCCAGGGAGCTGGCGGTGAGGGAGTCTTCGAAAGGAGTGTTCACTCCCAGGTTGAGTCCGTAGCGAACGTTTCTGACCACGAACGGAACCGCTGACATGTTCTCAGTGCCGCCGGCGAGAGAAACCTGAGCTGTTCCTGTCATGATGTCCTAAAATATGCATTTAAACATTGTCATACTTATTTGACCACAGGTTACTTGATGGGAAGAGACGGTTGTTGTCGAAAATATTAAACACGTATTTTAACTAATGAAAGCCTGGAATGGGAACTATCGTAGTTCCGACCGCCTGGCGGCCACACCGAAAGGTGCTTGGCGACAGATTTTCAATTAGATGGTGGAAGCTATTACAGGGTTACGTGGAAAGGGAATCCTAAGCCCAAAAGGGTCCATAACGCCCACTTATAAACTTACTATGCAACTCTAAAATTGAGAGAAAAATATCAGTTCCATAGAAAACGGGTATTGACACTCGGCAAAATGTAAGGAACAGCTGATATTCTTCCGCATTTTTTGGGTTTGATCCCATAGTAAAAGTTGTTATAACGGACCTCTTTCGTACACCCTTTCCGCGTAACCCTAGGTAGCCAGCCGGACATTAGAAAGTTAGGTTTCTTCACGATCTTTTTCTTCGTCGGCAGCACAAGCTTTGTTGGGATTGATGTTGCCACCTACAGAGCGACCACACCTTCCGTAAATTCTACCTGCAGCGTACCTGAGCACAGTTGACTATAGCCTGGAAACCAGACCCGCAGAGCCTGTTGACGCCCAGCACCGGCTTCTCCTGCGGAACTCCTGCCTTCAGCGCCGCGTGACGCGGGGACAGACCTCCGTCCGATGTCACGCTTAACTGGAACAAAGCTGTACACATTATCTTCGAATTGGACGTGGATCAATGTCTTAGAAGCTCTATCTTTCATGTCAAGTGGGTGTTTGGTTGATAGTGACCAATGGCATTGCAAAGAACAGGTATAACTTCACATTAGAAAGAAAAGAAAGAAAGAAAATAAATTTTATTCGACACCTTTACAAAAACGTATAACTAAAGGATACAATCAGTGTCGAATGGGTCCGTCTCGGCTTTAATGCTGAAAGTCAAGGACTATCAGCGCCGGTTTTTAGACGAACACATCTGGACTAAATCAGCAGTGCAAGTACCGTTCTTTATTGATCGTCAAATTCGATAAAATGCCATAGAATCTAGCATAGCTATAACTGATCAAATGGCATTTTATCGAATTTGATGATCTTAACTGTCAAATTTGACGTGGCCGCCAAGCGCAAGCCTATCTATTATTTAAAAAAAGTTTGTGTTTTCTTACCGTGTTCACTTGACCGATATTGACCGTGTCTACGAGTGCCGGGGCTACGTTGCCGGCTTTGAAGGCGTCCCTAGCAGCGGCTGCCATCAGCTCCGAGGGGTGGATGTCTCGGAGCCGGCCGCCCATCTTGCCGAAGGGCGTCCGCTTTGCCGCCACTATGTAGATACCTGGGAATAACATCAGTATTAGAGCCATATTCAAAGGATATAATTAGTTAAATTCATTACAAATACAAAAAAAATAGATTATTAGCGATCCGCCAGCCCGGCTTCGCTCGGGTGTAATTTACGTGCGAAGCCGGGGTGGGTCGCTAGTTATACATATAAACCTTCTTCTTGAATCACTCTATCTATTAAAAGAAACCGCTTCAAAATCCGTTGCGTAGTTTTAAAGACTTAAGCATACATAGGGACGGACAGACAGCGATAGTGACTTTGTTTTATACTATGTAGTGATGATAAGTTCCTAAGATAATACTTAGGAACTTATAATTTTTTTGGTGGAGATTTAGATGGGTAGCTCTGTCCCTTTCCCGCAAAGCGTGCGTTAGCATAGCATTAGTATGGCATGAAATTAAAATAAAATAAAAAATATTATAAATAAAATATGTACTTGTAATTTATTTATTTTAGATTTTTTTTTCTTTGATGTTCTATTTATGATCGGCTTTTTTATGAATTAGTCAATAAACAATATAACAATTAGTAAAAAACAAATAGTCAACATGCCTATTATAGGTATAGCTTTGGATCCGGAACCCTACCATTACTATAATACGTGTCTTGAAATTCTATTGGTCATTCTATTTATTGTTAGAAGTCTTCTAAAAGGAGAATGACCTCTTCAGGAAAAAAGAAAAAAAAAGGTATGAATTTCCCTCCTTTTGATCGTAATAAAAAAAGAAGCAAAACTGTGCAAAACAATTTATTTTTCAAAAATATATGAAGAATAAACTTTGTATAGTGTCACATGCTGATTTAGCTGATGACAGAACAATTATTTCCGTTTATAAACAAAACCAGCCAAGTGCGAGTCGAGCTCGCGCACTGAGGGTTCCGTACCACACCACAAAATACAATGATAAAATTATCAATAAAAACTGACATCGTAAAATATGGCATTTCGATTCGGTAAAAGAAATGATAAGCTCGTCCAAGTAACATTACCAATTATAACTTGGCTTGGCTATTATTTATTATTTGTTGTTATACTTTAGTTAGTGTGTACCTACTAATAATCATGCCAGGAGTGACGCTTGTTTGTAACTATATACGCTGTTATTGTTTGTATTATCGTTTTTACATTAAAGCAATTGTTTTAAATGTTTCTCGGGACTTATCACGTATTATTTAATACAGGTAAAAAATATGTACCTTTCGCTCGACGTTTCGACCATGTTACAATGGCCGTGGTCAAGAGCTGACTGAAAACTGTGGGTGAGTCCGCAATGTGTTCAAATCGCGAAAGTTTAAAAATTACTATTAAAGCAATTACAAAAATACGTAAAAAAATACGATTCTTGTATGGGGACACCCCCTAATTTTATACTTTATTATTATTATTTTCCACCACTTCCATTATTGTTTGACCACGAACCGGAAGACTCAGCGTAGGGAGGCATCCCACTAGATTGACCGACGACATTGTGAGAGTCGCGGGCATCCAGTGGATGCAAAAGGCAGGCTGTCGTTCAGTGTGGAGGGTGGAGGTTACAGGGGGAGGCCTATGTTCAGCAGTGGACGTCTTCTGGCTGATGGTGATTATTATTTTCTGTGGGACACACAGATAGCCATCGTAGACTCAGTAAATGAGTCCCGTTTTTACCCTTTGGGTACGGAACCCTAAAAAGTAGATACTTCATAATGACACTCATGGTATAATAATATACTCCGTCAGGTATAGCAATCCGAGAAAAAATGTCCACGTGGGCGTCCCGCAATGATGTCAATTTACAACAGCAGTGCAAGTAGATACCGTTCTTTATCCAAATAATCCGATAGTCAAATTCGATAAAATGCCATTTAATCAGGAATCACTATGATCGATTCTATGGCTTTTTATCGAATTTGACTATCGATAAAGAACGGTACTTGCACTGCAGAGGTTCGAGAGAGATGACGATACACCACGTAACAGCTGATTGGATAAAGTGGCAACTGGACAGTGACGTAATTCTGGGACAACTGCCAGAGTAGAAGACCTTGTTTTCTTTGATCATGATGACACCATACTACTCTTTGATGACACCTATCTAGAATACGTCAAGAATACGTTGGTGACAATGACGTTCTATTGGTGAGAGGAAGAATTCTGTGTTCATAATTTTAATTGGAAAAATCTTCGATATCGTTATTGTAGACAAACGCCATGCCGAGAGATGCAATATTAGAGTCAAACTTTAAACCGATATTCTATGTGACTGGAGTCATGGTGGCGGTTACAGTCATCGGACTGGCTGCCCCGAAAGGACAAAACGCAGGGTAGGTACTGATGAGCCAGGGCCTAACGGCGAACTCCTTACGCGGTCTCAAATTAGCGCTAAAACGGCGCAATTCGGTAAGGCGTCGAGATACGGTTTGCGATCGCGCAACTTTTCTCATCATCTCAACAGAATCGCTTAAAACAGGCTAGCAAGGCTCCTGGCGAGCTACCACAACCTCAAAAACAAAGCTCAAAAACATTCTTATAATAATCTTACACAGTGTCAAATTAAAAGGGACTTTATTCAATAAAAATTACAAGTAAAATAATTTATCTTACACTGAGCTTTGTTTCCAAGGTGATCGTACAAGAACCAATTTCATTGACAGGAAGCGGTGGTGAGCAGAAATTTGTCAAACACTCGCAGTTGGCCAGTATTTATTATTTTGTTGTTTTAGTTTAGAGTGTGCACTATAATCATGCTAAGTTTGAAGTTTGTACGTTTTTACACTAGATCAAATACAAAAATACGTTTAAAAACATAAGTTTGTTGTATGGGCCTTTTACTTTTTGACTTATGACTTTGTTAGTTAATCCGCCGTAATCTGTAAAAATTTCAACTGGATCTCTAATACGGTTCGAAAGATACAACTGTTATAAGGTAGGACGGACGGATAACAAAATTCAAAAGTTCACTTCACGGTGTGCCTACTTTCGTGCTCCTGTTATTTTCGCGCTAAGAATCTTTGCTGTAAATATTTTCGCGCTGGGCCTACTTTCGCGCTATGTTATAAAATATTAATCCTTATTTTTCTTTTTTCTTACAGACTGATTAGAACATGCGTTTCAATGTCGGCGATCTGCATGTATATGTTGTAAGTCCTACTTTATATGTTGCTCCAGGATGCAAATGTACAATTTTTTCATAGTTAGCCCGTGCGGAAGGTGTTAGTTAAGCGTTTGTGTGATGGTGTGTACTTTAGCTTTACGGGGTGGCATAGTCATTTTATGACAAAAACCCATTTCAAAATAAATTTAAAAAAAAAGTGCGGTACTGAAACTATTATTTTCTGAAAACTTTGAAAACCTTTATGTATTGTACTTACTTACATTTCATTCATAAAAAAAATATAATTCACACAAAAGTCCATACAATAGGTACATTGGTCAAATTAAAACATACAAATATCAAACTTATCTCCAGCTTTTAATATCTCATATTTCTCATAATAATACTCTCTGAAACTTATAAAATCACCTTCATCCAATGATATTTGCCATTGCTTTAATCCGTGAAGTCTTTGAACCACTTTATCGGACGCTTTTTCCACAGCAAACAACTGTTCCTCTGCTTTTTTTCTGTTATAAAGGCTTATCTGTTGTTCGTCATATTTTCTAATAATTATAGGGTTTTTATTTCCAGTTTTATATCATTATTTTATAAGTTTTTAGGTTATACAATTATCTTACAGATGTTTTTGTATTGACTGAGGTTGTTTTTAAATTTTGTTATTAGTTGGCTGGTGGTATACATGGCTCAAATGAATCCAATAATGTGTCCGAAAATGCCGAATACTTCACTCGCTTGGATGAGTGTGAAATGGGTAAGCAGTACCAACATTTTAGTATACCAATTTAGATAGTTTTGCTATAATCACCAATGTGGTATTGTATTACCAATAGAGACGTCATATTCACAAAAAAAAACACGACGGTATTTTACTATAGTTATCGACATAGGACTCATAGAATATACAGTCACAGCCTTATACAGCCGTCCCAGTATAAGTATTTCACTTTCTAAACACACAAAATGGCGTTTTTTATTATTTTTCGTACTCATAAATTGCGCTTTGTAAGTTTTGCGTCGTTGCCAGACACAGGACGGACTGAGTTAACTCAAGCTAATTAACTTGTTTGTATCGCCGCGCAGACCTCGGTAAAACGTATCTATCTCAGTTTATATATCATCATTGATAATCACGTCACGCCTGATTTGGGTTTTTGGTGATTTTAGAAGTTTAGAAGAAGTATAAATATAAAACAAAAGTATTTGAATTCCATACAAATAAAATTTTAAAAAAATGTGTGGAATTTGTTACCTACCTATTTGGTGGGTATCGAGTATTCGTACTAGACATACTAGGGTTGTAACGGAGGCTGTTTTAGCAGAGGCGAATGCGGGGGTGTACACAAAAATACATTAATAATTTATGAATGAAATAAAATCTATCTTTTGGTAGGTAGTCAAAATCAGGCAGGGGCAAATTATATTACACAAACAACAGTCTGACCGATTTGTCACATTCTAAGCGGTTGCTAAGAGGTTCGTATATTAATTCACTTCCACTTAAAAAATTGCTCGCCAGCTACCCGCATTCCCGCCGCACACGCACATTTTTAGTTGTTTCGTTCGCAAATTCAGTCGCTGCGCAACTCGCGCAGCGTCCTGCGTCACACGCATAGGGTTATCATCCGTCTGGATTTTTCCGGACTATTAGACCTTTCTCCGGCTTTGTAATGTGTAAAGTTTATTCATGATATTTTCCAGCTGACTGACTTAACCTTTTCTTCTTTAATTTCAGGGAAATTCAGCTCCATTTATTTAGAGTATCTAGAAAAGTGGTAGTTTTTTCAAGAAGCTGTTAGGGTTTTTTTTTAATAATTCGGTTGTATTTTCAATATTAGAGAAACGGGATTACCTACAGCTGAGATGCCATCCATAGAAGCTCTGGTTCATATTTTGTACTATATAGGTGGCAAGCGAGCTGTCGTGGGACTCGTGAGTTACCCTTAACCTTATACTGATAGTGAGTAAACAAGGTCACCTATGGAAGATGTTCAACTAGTTCCTGTGCTTAATTTGTGTACCCCCATCGACTTGAAGCTGTGTAGGCCACTGTTAATATCTATGTTTTATATACTAAACATGTTTTGTAATCTAAAGAGTGCAATGAACTAAACTGAACGGAAGTGTATACCTTCCTATAATCTTTATCTCTACATCTACATAGTATAAATTAAAGTCGCTTTCCGCGTCTGTCTGTATGGCCGCTAATTCCTCCTAAACCACGCTACGGATTTTGATGCGGTTTTCACCATCAGTTTGATACATTTTCACGGAAGGTTTATATATATATATAAGTAGCAACCCACCCCGGCTTCGCACGTAAATTAGGTACACCCGTGCCAAGTCGGGCGGGTGGGTCGCTAGTATATTATAATATTTGATTATAATGAATTCTTAGAAGTCGCCTCTGCTGTATAAGCACCTCCTGAATGTCTCGTTTGTCGTAAGTAGTTATAAGAGATTTAAAATTTATTTAAGATTTAAAAAAAAATTATTATTGTTGGGTGTCATAATAATGATGACAGCCATTTTTCCTCATACCTTACATTACAAGCCTTCGAGTATTACCGTGCTGTACACTCACAGCCATCTTTTCATCGATGGATCGATGGGGTTTTTTCTTCTATGGGTTTAGTACCTACCTATCAATATCTTATCTTTATTAGTATTAGGTAGATAGTTATATCTATTTATAACTATCTTTATTTTTCTTTTTAATGTTAGATTGTTATTAAGTACATAGTATATTTAAATTAATTATCTAAGTAGGTCCTACCTACTTAGATAATACAATATTTGTTATTCTTAAGTCAGTTATTTAAGAATTACACACGTTATGTTTATTTTTCAATTTGTATTTATTTCTCAGACATAATTATCTTTTCCCTTTTTAAATAGCCCTTCTGGCTACCTCATATATTAGATTGTCTCTGAAAGTACTCCATTAAGAAATGTGGTTTTCACAACCATTTAGTCAAAGTAGCTACAGACCAGTTCCAGCAGCTAATGCTATCAATATTCGCAATGAATTGTGTCGCACGACCGATGAAAGCGTCTCATTATAGTCTACCCCTCTTCTTTGGCTGAAACCATGAGCGACAAGCCGAGCTTTATATTGAGTTCTATTCCCGCATATGATTATTTCACTCTTCACAGTTGTCATGTCTTAACTTTCTTTGTTTGTGCTGTAAGGGAAGGGTGGATCCAGCTTTGGTGCCAGGGGGTCACTTAATCGTGTCGTGGTCAAGTCACAAGAAGATATAACAAAATATTTATAATTAATTTTTATATTAATTAGTGGTCCACCTAGGTCCTGAACCCATCCCAGGGGGGATCATGACCCCCCTCCCTCTGGATCCGCCCTTACTGTAAGGTTGCCAGATATACTCAATTTTACAGTCGTGTCCGGCAAATATATACTACAAGCTGGCCTCTCCGGCTCTTCGTTGAAAAGCGTACGAGGGACACACGCACGACGCGAGGTTAGCGGGGCAAGTGATAAAAAATTAAAAACAAATTTAAGTAATTTAAAAAAAAGTCTTAGGCTTTCAAGGCTAAATGTCCGGCTAAATATGAATCTGAGTCCGGCTTTTCTATTGTTTTATAATGGGAGTAAAAAATACAGGCAAATTCAATTTTTCCCGGTCTTGTTTCGTGTCCTCCGTTCTTGTCCTTGTAGAGTTCAATGGCCACATTATCGTTGAAAACAAGATTGTCCGTAGCTGGACGCTTACTTATTTGACGTTCAGTTTTTATAGTGTGTGTATTGTATTGTATTGTATAGCATAGTAAAGTGATTGTAAGTCAATGAAGTGCGTAACAATTACTAAAAGACTGAAGATCTTATTACTACACTAGAGTTACAGACACCTACTGTCGGCTACTGTAGTCGCAGTAAGACAGACGCAGTCAGTATGAATATTAGATACCTACGTAAAATAAGAACTAATTTCGATTATGATATTCCGTTTGAGTTTTACGTATCGAATATTCGTACTTCGCCCACAAACATATTTCAACAGCTAATAGGTAAGCTCTGGCAAAATAAAATACAAAACTGTCTGTTTTATTCACTTTGAAGCTTTAATCTACTTACGACTAAAACTGTAAAATTATAATTTTGTCAGTGACGATTTGCTTAGGTAGATGTGTTATAAACGTGTGAAATATCAAAGACCTACAAAGCTCTGTGTAATAAGAAGAATTATGTGGCAATTGTGCATGTAAAATGTTTTTACCTTTATTTATCGCGACAGCCATGTCCAAAGTCCACTGTTTACACTTGGTTGATTCACCGCACGAGTGCCCGCCAACCGATCTCACTCGCTTGTGGCGATTGTGATAACTTGATAATTTTATCGTATACGCTGATTATCTTCAAATGTAGGATTATGTAATCGCATTTTGTTTTTGATATTTTAGTGTTCTTTTATTTAGCAGAGTTGGTTATAAAAGGTAAGTAAGTACTGAAAGTAGCTACCTTTTTATAGGTAGATATCTTTTGTAGGTACTTAAATTTTCGTGATGAGAAATAAAAATGCTATTATAGAAACTGACGTGGTTTTCACACATTTTATTTTATATTCTATAGTCGGAGTGACCGGCTTAATCTTACGTAGTTCCCGTGTAATATAAATAAAATAAAGATGCTATAATATTTAAATTCATTTTACATAAGAAATAAGAAGCAGTCATTAGATCACTGATAAAAAAACAACGTCGATCATAATTATCTTTAGGTAAAAATTTTCATTTTACCTTTTCTACTATTATGTATTCTGTGCCAATACTTACATCTTTTATAATAAGTAATAGATAACGCAGCGGCAGGACTAAGGTAAAAATGTGGTCCAATAGCCCAATGCTAGTAGTATACGTGATAATCTCTAAGGAAAAGTTTACGCAAACAACCTAACTATAAGATTTAGTCGGAGTAACCGACTTAATCTTACGTGAGTAATTTATATTACAATATAAATAAAATGTGTGAAAACCTCGTCAGTTTCAATAGTAAAACTAACTATAGTTCCCTTCCAATATGAAATTTCATGAATGTGACACAATATGCCCACTTTTGCGCTGCGTGCGAAAGCATTACGCGAAAGTAGGTAGGTACTCAAGTATTTTATTATCAAATTGTCATGAAATTTATTAGATTAGGTTTATTGTCACGAATATTTTTTTTATCTGGTGTATAAAATTGGGTATCTACATTCGGTTTTTCAAGCCCACTTTCGCGTTGCGTGCCAAAGTAAAGCGCGAAAGTAGGTATAAGTATTTTATTTCCTAATTGGCATTAATTTGGCCATTAAATTAAATGTAAATCCAGTGATTATAAATAAAATCTTTATTAAAACAGCTCAGATACATGAAATGTATTAGATTAGGTTTATTGTCACGAATAAAAATTTAAACCTAGTGTAGTCAATAAAATTAGGTACTTACATTGTTTTTCAAGCCTAATTTCGCGCTTCGTGCGAAAGTAGGTATAAGTATTTTAATTCCTAATTGGCATTCATTTGGTTTGAAATCCGAAACGTGGATATTCGCCAAAGAACCAGAGTCACCGACATAGCTGTTAAAATTTGCAAGTTGAAGTGGCAATGGGCAGGCCACATCGCTCGAAGAACCGATAACCGATGGGGAAGAAAGGTTCTTGAGTGGAGACCACGAACCGGAAGACGCAGCGTAGGGAGGCCTCCCACTAGATGGACCGACGACCTAGTGAGAGTCGCTGGCATCCAGTGGATGCAAAAGGCAGCTGTCGTTCAGTGTGGAGGTTAAAGGGGGAGGCCTATGTTCAGCAGTGGACGTCTTCTGGCTGATGACGATGATGATTCATTTGGTCATTAAATTTAAACCCAGTGATATAAATAAAAAAATCTTTATTAAAACAGCTCGGATACATAGTCACAGAATAGACTCAATAAAGTACAATTTCTCAAAAATAAACGTTCTCTAAAATTATCCTTTTTACACAATGACATTATACCTAATACAAATTTATTAACATTATACTTAACCTACTCTGTGATATACAGGATAGTTTACAATAAATAATGGTTAAACTTACCTTACTTGATCAGGATTTACATTCATTTAGTTTTTTTTTATAATCTCTTGCAGCTGTCATCAAAGCTATAAAAACTTGGAACGAATATAACAAAATATATATTATTTTAGTTCAATACAGATACCTTGACTTGGTTATAACTATATCTTAAACATTACTCAACTGATAAAAGTTTTATACGATAATATTTTCTTCGAATAAAAATATATTTTGTATGTATGCTCTACATGGGTTTAACTGTCACGTAGGCTTGTTTATAATGTATACCTAAAGCTAGGCTTATATCTAGTGGTTATAGTTAGACAGCCTCGATCATGACGGCGATTCCCTGCCCCCCGCCGATGCAGGCCGAGCCGATGGCGCGCTTTAGGCCTTTGCGTCTGAAAAAAAAATTTAAATTGGAAATTCAAACTTTTTTATACATAGTTATAAGGAATGCTAAGCTGAAAGGAGATAATTTTAGAAAGGCTGTTTTTTCATTCTCGCGATTTCACGTTTGGCCCCAACGTAAAAGTTGTTCATAATTATGAGTATAATGAACCCTTAGCATAAAATTTCTTTATAACCCTGTAGAGAGAGAGAGAGAGAGAAAGAGAGAGAGAGAGAGAGAACGGCAAACAGGCACTCCGCCTGATGTATACGCTAACCGCAGCCTATGACACATGAATAGTGTTTGTATGGAACGAGTAGTGTTTGTATGGGAGGAGTAGTGTTTGTATAAAAGGAGTAGTGTTTGTATGGAAGGAGTAGTGTTTGTACGGAAGTGGTGTTTGTATGAAAGGAGTAGTGTTTGTATGGTAGGAGTAGTGTTCGTACGTAAGTAATGTTTGTATGAAAGGAGTAATGTTTGTACGGAAGTGGTGTTTGTATGAAAGGAGTAATGTTCGTATATAAGGAGTGGTGTTTGTATGAAAGGGGTAGTGTTTGTATGGAAGGAGTAGTATTTATATTTAAGGAGTAGTATTTATATTTAAGGAGTAGTGTTTCTATGGATGGAGTAGTGATTCTATGGAAGGAGTAGTGTTTCTATGGAAGGAGTAGTGTTCGTACGTAAGTAGTGTTTGCGTGTTTGTTTGTAGTATACCTGAGCTCGTGCACGAGGTGCGCGGTGATGCGGCTGCCGGAGGCTCCGAGAGGGTGTCCCAGCGCGGTGGCTCCTCCGTTCACGTTTAGCTTCTCCATATCCAGCTTCAGGGCCTTCGCGCACGACAGAGTCTGCGCTACGAACGCTTCGTTGATCTGCCAAATTAAAGCATTCTCAAGATTGTGCCGAAGTTGGGAATGGTAATCAAGGCGAACAGGTCTAAAGTTTTGCTGATTATAGCCAGATGATTTCGTTTTCAAGATCTGAGCCCAGCTACTTGTTTTAAGCGATTCTGTTTAGGTGATGAGAAATGTTGCACGACCGCAGACTATGGGGGTTAGACAAGACCCACTTTCTGTTAGCGTTAACGTCTACGGAATAAGGAATTTATATCTACCCAAAAAATTTTTTTTTTTTTCAAATTAAGTTTAATGGACGGGCCTTAACCATTGAACTTGCTCAGTAAAAACAAGTCAAAACCGTCGGACATATACTTCAACACTTAATTATAACCATGTACAGTACATTTGTTACAAAAAATAGATAACGGTTTTTTGTTGTGTTTTTACACTCCGGGAAAGCACACGAAAGCATTATTTTGTCAAGATGTTTCGTTATCATGTAACAATAGTCTTGTGTTGCACTTCCTACGGCTAGAGATCGACTGAAACGAAGTGAGCGCCGGCGCTCATTTTGTAATCTTCAAAATGCTCTTCTTATGGGCCCGTCCATTCATTTTATTTTGGTCGAAGCCTTATAGGGAACCTACGGAAAAATGAAATTGTATGAAAATGACATTGACAATGACATTAGTTTGGGAGATGTAATTTTTTTTTTTCTCTTAGAGTCAATGTCCTTTATTCGTAACTCGTAATATTAAACAGTTTACATAGCATTAACAGGGTCAAACAAGTCATAGTCAAGCTAAGTGAGTCACGGTCAAGTCAAACTCATGCCCCTGTGAAGTGGTGGAGACTTTACAAGATGCTCCTACGGAGTTTTGGAAACAACACGAAAAGACACATTTCACCTCGTTATATCACTTGCCCACGATGTTCTATCAAGCTAACATAAACATAACGTGAGTTAAGCCGTTGTTATAGTAATTTATAACGAATCCTCAGAGTTTTGTTGAGATACACTTCATCATCATTTCAGCCATAGGACGTCCACTGCTGGACATAGGCCTCCCCCATCATCTCCAAAAGGTCCGGTTGGAAGCGGCCTGCATCCAGCGTTTCCCTGCGGTCTCTTTTAGGTCGTCTGTCTATCTTGTAGTGGACGTCCTACGCTGCGCTTACCGGTCCGTGGTCTCCATTCCACAACATTTCGGCCCCATCGGCCATCTGTTCTGCGTGATATGTGCCCTGCCCACAGCCATTTCAACTACATATATACACTTACCTCAATCAAATCAATATCGTTGAGCGTCATCTTTGTAACTTTCAGTAAGTTCTCAATGGCGGGTACGGGCCCGATGCCCATGATGCTAGGGTCTACCCCCACGTAGGACCAGCCCACGAGGCGGGCCAGTGGCTTCAGACCCTT
This sequence comes from Agriopis marginaria, assembly GCA_932305915.1. Classification (NCBI taxonomy): domain Eukaryota; kingdom Metazoa; phylum Arthropoda; class Insecta; order Lepidoptera; family Geometridae; genus Agriopis; species Agriopis marginaria. Next base: position 15,280,470 of record OW029932.1, read on the forward strand.
GGCGGCTTCCTCGCTGGCCAGGACTATAGCACCAGCGCCGTCGCTGATACCCTGCCAGGTTAGAAGTAAGGTTTAGTTTCACTGGGATTTGGATATATCTAAACCGTCATCTGTCTATGAAAATTTGCGTGTCCAAATTGTTGGACTAGCCAGTCCAGTGGTGTTCCCCGATGGTTACAATCTGGGTGTCTTCAAATCACGAGTGAATCGGTTTCTTTTAGGCAAGCGTGCTCCAACGTAGACCGCATCATCGCTTAACATCAGGCGAGTTGGCGGTCAAGCTCAAGCCTATTATTTTATTATTTATAATAAAAAAAAGTTTATTACGTTGTAACAGTTATTGTATTACTTTTTTGAAGTGAAACTTCTAATGGGACTTGCAACAAGGTTGCGTTAAACGTTTAACGCTACCATGGAGGGGGAATAGAAAGAGACAGAGCGTGAGTTTCACTTCTTCCGCGCGGAGGGACTCCACGCACAATTTTTTTTTAACTGTTGTCTATCACAAAGATCCCATTTCTAATTTGAGAATCTTTCAACAAAGAAGCCATCATCCTATTTCAACATACTACTGTGATAGAAAAAATATTGTTTATTTTTTACATTCCAATTAAATAATATTTATAGTAAATTCATATTAATAAAAAAAAAATGTAGTCATTTAATTTAAATTTCAATTAAATAATATTTATATTAACTATAAAAAACAATAAATAATAATAGTACAAATTGTTATAACGAATTTAATTACCTTTTGTTTTAGGTTAGGTTAATTTTTTGTCTTTTATGTAATCAAAATTTTATGTCATTAACTTGACAAATTAGCAAATAATTTAAATTAGCATCACAAATATCTATAGAGGAAAATAGTTTATCCCCAAATCCTTATTGTACTCGAAACGACGTAGAAGCAGAATTACACTAGAAATTCGTCATAAATACAAAATACTGCTGTGGCTTGATTCCGGTATACTTACGGAGGCACTGCCAGCGGTGACGAGGCCGTCCTTCTTGAAGACTGGCGCCAGTTTGTGGAGGCCCTCGAGGGTGGTCTGCGGGCGCGGGTGCTCGTCCGTGTCCACCGTCACTTGCTTCCGCTTGATGGTCAGCGCCACCGGCTCGATCTCCGCTTTGAACACGCCGGCGTCGTTCGCTGCGGATGGGTGTGGCGGTTACTTGTTGATTTAGGTCATCATCATCATCATCATCAGTCAAAAGACGTTCACTGCTGAACATTGGCCTCCCCATTTAACCTCCACACTGAAGAGTAGGGTAACACACAAGCGTAGGGAGGCCGCCCACTAGATGGACCGACGACATTGTGAGAGTCGCGGGCATCCAGTGGATGCAAAAGGCAGGCTGTCGTTCAGTGTGGAGTTTAAATGGATTTAGGTATAAAAACTAATTAAATGGAAAGCATGCAATCAAGCTGCTAGTCTGTGGAATGCGCTGCTTCTCTACATAGTATAAATTAAAGTCGCTTTCTGCGTCTGTATGGCTGCTAACTCCTCCTAAATCACGCAACGGATTTTGATGCGGTTTTCACCATCAGTTGATACATTTTCACGGAAGGTTTATATATATATATATATATATACCTAGCGACCAGCCCCGGCTTCGCACGTAAATTACACCCGTGTGAAGCCGGGCGGGCGGGTCGCTAGGGAACTTCGATCAAAAGTGAATAATAATTTTGCAACACAGTTTGAACTAACGCAAAAGGCAGAGCCACAATGTTGCATTGTTTACTATTTGTGTTTTCTATAAATAAATTACTAAAACTTATATATTTATATTTATTTAGACTATAGTAATATATTATTGTTGTTATTATGTTATCTAACCTTGACTTCGGCTTCAAAACGAGTTATGTATTTGCATTTTAGTGACTGATTATAAAATATCATATCATTGAGGCTACACCTTAATACCTCTGATAAGATAGGTACCTCACGTTGTTACAAGACGAGCTAATAAATGTGTTTTGGAAAAACTGTGTTACTGCCTTAAATTATATACGGTAACGTGGAAAGACGTGGAGAGAGCTATGCTCGGAGTTTCTTTGTGCGATTGAATCCGGAACATGGATATTCGCCGAAGAACCAGTCACCAACATACCAAGTGACCAAGTGGCCAACGGGCAGGCCACATCGTTCCAAGAACTGATAACCGATGGAGAATAGTGGGTTTTCCCCGATAGTTACAATCTGGGTGTCTTCAAGTCGAGAGTGAATAGGTTTCTTCTAGGCAAGCGTGCTCTATCGTAGGCCGCATCATCGCTTAACATCAGGCGAGTTGGCGGCCAAGCGCAAGCCTATCTACAATAAAAAAAATAACACCTGATGCAAAAAGAGGGATGATAAAAGTTTAAGATGTATATCTGTGTGTCTGCCTGTGGCATCGTAACTCCCAAACAACGGCTGAAAGGATTTTGATCTAGTTTTTTTTTGTTTGAAAGGTGACTTGATCAAGAATGTTCTTGGCTATGATTCAAGAAAAATCTGTTCAGCCGTTTCAAGATTATTAATTGAACAATTGTAATTATCGTACTTAATTACAATTACTAGAATCATCAAAGAAACCGTTTTGAGATTATCAGCTCTTTCATCAGGGGTTATTAAAAATTTTCAATTTATAATTGCCGTCCTCCTCCCGATATTTCGGCGCAGTTACATGCACCATGTTCACGGGAAGACATAACATATAACTTTAGTGAACAACCGTGATAGTTTAAAACAGTGTTTTGTAAAAGTGTCGAGTAGAATTTATTTAATTTCTTCCTTTCTTTAGGGTAAGTTTGCTGTTTTGTGGAATCAATCTAAGAACTTACATTTCTTCCACCTCTGCTGAGACTTGAGCGCGAAGTTGTCCACTTCATCTCTGGTGATCCCAAACTGTGCTCCCAGCTTCTCAGCAGTCATGCCCATGGGCAGTCCGCAGTAGGAGTCCGACAGACCAGCCCAGAGCGTGTCTTCGAAGTTGTAGCTGGCTCCGAGGGTGGTGCCGAAGCGGACGTTGCGGACTGCGAAGGGGGCTTGGGACATGTTCTCTACTCCACCCGCAAGGGAGATCTTGGCCGCGCCAGTTATGATGTCCTGGTAGATAAGTAAATTGTACGAACTAACTATTAATTGTACCTATACCATAGAAGAAAGATAGATAGATAAAACTCTTTATTGTTCACGGCAACTTTTATAGCAAATTTGACGGTTTTAAATCAATTTTATTTAGTTAAACTAGTTTAGTTAAATTACAATATTTGAGCTGAAAAAAAATACATGTCACAGATACATCTGTGTTTGAGTTTATGATATGGTTCAAAACACGATAGAATAAACTTTCCTCGATCAAAAAAGATTTGAAACAAAGTCGATCAGTTTTTTTTTTTTCGTTTTATGCTCTAATGGAAGCTCGTAACAACCTGGAAATTGCATGTACTGAAAGGCAATTTTATTCAAAACAAATTATTTGGATAGAATTTTGACAGTGAATAGTTTCGTTTTTAGTGAAATTAAAAGCGTAAAATCCAGATTCAGATTTTTTTTTGATCGAGGAAAGTTTATTCTATCTTGTTTTGAAACAAATCATAAACTCTAACACAGATGTATCTGTGACATGTATTTTTTACCAGCTCAAATATTGTAATTTAACTGAATAAAATTGATTTAAAACCGTCAAATTTGGTATAAGAGGCTCTAAAGTACATAACCCTGGGCAAGTTACCTGTGCGCTGTTGACGATGGACTGGAAACCGGAGCCGCACAGCCTGTTGATGCCCAGCACCGGGGTCTCTTTGGGGATGCCGGCCTTCAGAGCCGAGTGGCGGGGAGTGTAGATGCCGTCCGTCTGAGACGCCTGCACATACAATTAATTGAAGTGAAAACTTCTTTTTTTTTTATAATAGGCGTTTTAATAATTGCTTTTGACCGCCAACTCGCCTGATGGAAAGCGATGATGCGGTCTACGGCGGAGCACACTTGCCTAGAAGAAACCGATTTACTCGTGATTTGAAGACACCCAGATTGTAACCATCGGGGAACACCCATTCAGGCAGCGCAAATAGGAATTAATTTTTATAATTATATATAGATGTCCGCAAAAGGGTCCCGTATCTGAACGTGTATTTCATTTCATTTATCTTATAACATACAAAACAGAATACAATAATTTTTAAAATAATATACATAATACATACATAATATTTTATTACATATTATGTTTATTTATTTTAATATATGAGACTAGTAAATTAACATAATATAATTATTTAATACTCATATCCTATCCTACTATATAATATTACTAGTGACCCGCCCGCCCGGCTTCGCACGGGTGTAATTTACGTGCAAAGCCGGGGCGGGTCGGGTAAACCTTCCTTGAAAATGTATCTAACTGATGGCGAAAACCGCATCAAAATCCGTTGCGTGGTTTAGGAGGAGTTAGCGGCCATACAGACATACAGACAGACAGACGCGGAAAGCAACTTTAATTTATACTATGTAGAGAAGAGAAGAGATAAGCGCGAAAGTTTGTATGTATAGATGTATGGGTGTTTGTTCCTCTTTCACGCTGCAACGGAACAACGGATCGACCTGATTTTTTTCATGGGTATAGTTCAAGAGCCAGAGAGTGACATCATAGGCTACTTTTCATCATCGTCATCACCATTTTTCATCACTACGCCGGTGAAACCGCAGGGCGCAGCTAGTGCAATTATAAATATTGGTTTGTATTAAAGTATTGTATTAAGTAACTGTTTCTGGTATGATATATTTCTGGTACACTTACCGAGATGACCTGCCCGATGACCACCGAGTCGACCTGCTCTGGCTTCACGCCGGCCTCCTTCAGCGCTGCCACGGCCGCGAGGGTCTGCAGCTCAGTGGCGCTCGTGTTCTTGAACACTCCGCCGAACGTGCCGAACGGTGTGCGCTTGGCGCCTACGATGAAAATACCTGTTGGCAACGAAGTCAATATGCTTCAAATTTTGAATATTCAGAAGTAAGCCTTTAAAATCGATTAATTGACATTGGCATCGATATCGATTATCATAGATATAATTTAGTAAATAAGTATTTCAATAAGGTTGCCTGGAAGAGATCGCTTTTAGCGATAAGGCCGCCAGTTGTTACACTAGGTTTTTTTAAAGAGTTTTGTGTCCTCTGTATCAAATTTTACGGTGTGAACAATAAAGAGTTAATCAATCAATCAATCAATCAATAAATAAATAAATAAACAAGGAGAAAGCTCAAATCAGTGTAACATATTTTTTTCTATCAAGCGAAATGTTCTTTATCTTATTTTTTTTTATTTCATCCTTAATCGTGTTTCGGTCTTTACGGTAGTCTAAATAAAACATTCAATTTTGATATGACACCATTTTTATAATTTTAAGCTAACCATAGAAGTAGACAAACTAAAACTAGAATGGCCAAAATTGCTAAAGTAAAAAACAGACAAACAAAAGAGGAATAAAGAAAGAAAAAAGAAAGAGAAGTGAGAGTGTAAATGGGAAAAAAGGGTCTTAATATGCTATTAAATATTCACCAAAGAAATAAATTGGAGAATAAATACAAAAACATGACTGCGATACCTGGCTCTTCAAAATCGGTCAAGCCAGCAGGTCAGCAGGCTTCAGGAGGTATCTCTCCTAAATGAAGCCACGGAGAGTGCCATTGGGGTGGCAAAGTTCTGGTCTAGAAACTTGATTTGAAAATAGAATTGTATTTTGCGGAACATCGACTCGAAAGAAGAAGAAGGTATCTATAACTCTTAATATAAGAGTAATTCGTACGGCTCTGTCATCTTTCTATTTGTACTATCTTTAATACTATTAATACTATGTTTTCTTCTCAATTTCTCTGTTTAATGTTGGCTCTTATTCTCGTATTTATATATAATTATATATGTTTCCAATTGTTTAATTTGTAATATTTAGTTTTATACTTTTGTGTACTAGCACCATGACATGTGTTGCTATAAGTGATAACCTATGACCTACGTGTTTTTATTTTTTCCATATTTTTGTGTAAGAAGGCTGTTGGCTATCCAAATATAAATAAAAAAAAAAAAAAAAAAAAAAAGTAGCTACTAAGTTTGCCCAGCGTTTTGGCGAATTTATTAAAACCCAGAAACCCACATCTACAATACGGATAACAGGCACTGCGACACAACCGTCAAACACGTGTCTGTCCGTCAGGCAAAACCTATTGTTACAAAATGGCTTTCTACACTCAGTTATGATGACACAGAACGCTTGATATTAATAAAACGGTAACATCTACATGTATCTAGACTACCGAAAATTTATTTTTATTTTATTTCATTGAATACCTTATTGTTGTTAAAATTATCTAGCCATATTCTATACTAGCTTCCGCCCGCGGCTTTGCCCGCGTTGTTCTAGGGAAAAATTATGAAGTACTAAGCAAAAAGCTTTATTTTAGGACGCGACTAAATACGTTTTATGTATTTCATCCTGGATATTGATGGTCAGTAGGTACACGGTGCTTTATGAGCAGGAGATCTAAAGTTAAATTCCTGGCCTGGCTGGGCCGTTTGTGGCCCAGCGAACCACGCGACCTAGAAAGTTTTTTTTTTCTTTTTTGTACGTCACTTGTGCTTGATACTCGCCCTCGAGGCCGCTTGCGGCTCAGCGAACCACGCAACCTAGAAAGTTTTTTTTTTCTTTTTTGTACGTCACTTGTGCTTGACACTCGCCCTCGCGGGCCGCTTGCGGCCCAGCGATCCACGCAACCTAAAAAGTTTTTCTTTTTTCTTTTTTGTACGTCACTTGTGCTTGACACTCGCCCTCGCGGGCCGCTTGTGGTCCAGCGAACCACGCGACCTAGAAAGTTTTTTTTTCTTTTTGGTAAGTCACTTGTGCTTGACACTTACACTTGCGGGCCGCTTGCAGCCTAGCGAACTGAGCAACCTAGAATTTTTTTTCTCTCATTTTTTACGTCACTTGAGCTTGACACTCGCCCTCGCGGGCCGCTTGCGGCCCAGCGAACCGCGCAACCTAGAAAGTTTTTTTTTTCTATTTGGTAAGTCACTTGTGCTTGATACTCGCCTTCGCGGGCCGCTTGCGCAACCTAGAAAGTTTTTTTTTTCTTTTTTGTACGTCACTTGTGCTTGACACTCACCCTCGCGGGCCGCTTGCGGCCCAGCGAACCACGCAACCTAGAAAGTTTTTTTTTTCTTTTTGGTAAGTCACTTGTGCTTGACACTCGCCCTCGCGGGCCGCTTGCGGCCCAGCGAACCACGCAACCTAGAAAGTTTTTTTTTTTCTTTTTTGTACGTCACTTGAGCTTGACACTCGCCCTCGCGGGCCGCTTGCGGTCCAGCGAACCACGCGACCAAGTTTTTTTTTTTTCTATTTGGTAAGTCACTTGTGCTTGACACTTGCCTTCGCGGGCCGCTTGCGGCCCAGCGAACCGAGCAACCTAGAATTTTTCTCTCTCTCTTTTTTTACGTCACTTGAGCTTGATACTCGCCCTCGCGGGCCGCTTGCGGTCCAGCGAACCACGCGACCTAGTTTTTTTTTTTTCTATTTGGTAAGTCACTTGTGCTTGACACTTGCCTTCGCGGGCCGCTTGCGGCCCAGCGAACCGAGCAACCTAGAATTTTTTTTTCTCTCTTTTTTTACGTCACTTGAGCTTGATACTCGCCCTCGTGGGCCGCTTGCGGCCCAGCGAACCGCGCGACCTAGAAAGTTTTTTTTTCTTTTTTGTACGTCACTTGTGCTTGACACTCGCTCTCGCGGGCCGCTTGCGGCCCAGCGAACCACGCGACCTCAAAAAGTTTTTTTTTTCTTTTTGGTAAGTCACTTGTGCTTGACACTCGCCCTCGCGGGCCGCTTGCGGCCCAGCGAACCACGCAACCTAGAAAGTTTTTTTTTTTCTTTTTTGTACGTCACTTGAGCTTGACACTCGCCCTCGCGGGCCGCTTGCGGTCCAGCGAACCACGCGACCAAGTTTTTTTTTTTTCTATTTGGTAAGTCACTTGTGCTTGACACTTGCCTTCGCGGGCCGCTTGCGGCCCAGCGAACCGAGCAACCTAGAATTTTTTTTTCTCTCTTTTTTTACGTCACTTGAGCTTGATACTCGCCCTCGCGGGCCGCTTGCGGTCCAGCGAACCACGCGACCTAGTTTTTTTTTTTTTCTATTTGGTAAGTCACTTGTGCTTGACACTTGCCTTCGCGGGCCGCTTGCGGCCCAGCGAACCGAGCAACCTAGAATTTTTTTTTCTCTCTTTTTTTACGTCACTTGAGCTTGATACTCGCCCTCGTGGGCCGCTTGCGGCCCAGCGAACCGCGCGACCTAGAAAGTTTTTTTTTCTTTTTTGTACGTCACTTGTGCTTGACACTTGCCCTCGCGGGCCGCTTGCGGCCCAGCGAACCGAGCAACCTAGTTTTTTTTTTCTTTTTGGTAAGTCACTTGTGCTTGACACTCGCCCTCGCGGGCCGCTTGCGGCCCAGCGAACCACGCAACCTAGAAAGTTTTTTTTTCTTTTTTGTACGTCACTTGTGCTTGACACTCGCCCTCGCGGGCCGCTTGTGGCCCAGCGAACCACGCAACCTAGAAAGTTTTTCTTTTTCTTTTTTGTACGTCACTTGTGTTTGACACTCGCCCACGCGGGCCGCTTGCGGCCCAGCGAACCGCGCGACCTCAAAAAGTTTTTTTTTTCTTATTGTTAAGTCACTTGACACTCGCCCTCGCGGGCCGCTTGCGGCCCAGCGAACCGCGCGACCTAGAAAGTTTGTTTTTTCTATTTGTTAAGTCACTTGTGCTTGACACTCGCCCTCGCGGGCCGCTTGCGGCCCAGCGAACCACGCAACCTATAAATATTTTTTTTTCTTATTTGTACGTCACTTGTGCTTGACATTCGCCCTCGCGGCCGCTTGCGGCCCAGCGAACCACGCAACCTAGAAAGTTTTTTTTTTCTTTTTTGTACGTCACATGTGCTTAACTAACACTCGCGGGCCGCTTACGGCTTGCTAAATCTGTTAAACAGTCGTAGAGTTGAGTGATTGAAATTATGCTACAGGAACTTACATATTGTCGGCATAAAATAGCCTTAGTTTTAATCCAGGGAATATGCTACCTCCATACCAAATTTCATCGAAATCCGTTAAACAGTCACAGAGTTGAGTGATTGATGTTATACTACAGGAACCATAGATTTTTTCCGGGTTAAAAGTAACTCATGTGATAGTCCAAGGAATATTGTACCTTCATACCAAATTTCATCGAAATCCGGAGTTAAGTGATCAAAGTTATCCTACAGGAACCACTCATTTTCCCAGGATCAGAATTAGGTTATGTTATAATATTATTCAGTGTATAATCTACCTCCATACCAATTTCATCAAAATTTGTTTAACAGTTACATAGTTGTGTGATTGAAGTTATCTTATAGGAACTGTAAAATTTTCCGGGATAAAAAGTATTGTGTGTTTTAATGTGGCTCCTTGTCTGTTTCTTTACCAAATTTCATATTTATTTGTTGAGCCGTTGTTAAAAAGAATGATTATACCATCCCACGGGAACTGTCAAATTTTCCGGGATAAAAAGTGGCTTGTGTTGCAATGTGGCTGCTTGCCTGTTTTTGTACCAAATTTCATACTTATTTGTTAAGCCGTTGTAGAGATTTGTGTAATTGAAATTATCCTACAGGAACCGTGCATTTTTTCGGGATAAAAAGTAGCCTATGTGTTAATCCAGGGTATAAGCTATATACATTCTAAATTTCATCCAAATCGGACCAGTAGTTTCGGCGGTGACTTCAGCCAAACATACACACTTACACACTTACACACTTACCCACTTACACACTTACACACAAACTTTCGCATTTATAATATTAGTAAGATATTTCGTTTTTTTTTAGTAGCGTCAAGTTATTATTATTACATACATATATATTACTTTTTTTTTAAAGTAATTGTAAAATTAAGTCAGCTGAGATTGCGAACTCGTAAATTGTTGTAATCGTATCCAGGTCCTCACGATACAGGCTGTGCCTAGTGTGAGGACTGTTAGATAATTCTATCGAGGGCACATAATCTCTGTATAAGCATGTTCAATTTACTTTAGTATAATTTATCTGTAATAATATTTGTAAATGTTTATACAGTAATAAATATATTTTAATTTTTTTCATTTTCATTTTTTCAACTATACAGTATTGATTCCGACATTCAGACTTTGTCCTTGCTATCTCTTTAATATAAACAACCTTTAGACTTTGCACCTGTTATCGCTGATATTACCACCGTCAGGCGCAGAAATGTTGGCTTATCATTGATATGCCAAACTTAACATGATATTTATAAAACCCCAATAATCATGACAGGTAGGTACTCGCCCACCTTATCAGCTCATAACATACCTAATCTCGGGGTGGGAGATGCGATACAAAAAATAAATCCTATGATCTAAATTAAATGTGTCGGTAGGTTTAATGGGTTGATAAGTATAAGATCTCTCTCTCCCAGGGCAGCGGGTAGTGGCCCTGGCAATACTCTTTGAACTGTTCAAATCGGAGAACCCGTTTGTGACCATGTTTCTGCACCTGTTAGAGGCCAAACCGGGGCTGCAGCCACTCGTGCCCCAAGAGAGACTATTCATAGGGCAGATTCATGGGTTAATGGCTGCACCCGCTAGAGATGTGAGTTAAGCACTTTTATGTAACACTAGCAGTCCGGCCCGGCTCCGCACGGGTATAGTTATATAGCCTATTAAAATAGCCTATATTAATCAGTGATAATGTAGCATTCAAATGGTGAAAGAATTTTTAAAATCGGTCCATTACTTTTTGAGGCAATTCGTTACAAACATACTTACATACAAATCTTTCCTCTTTATAATATTGTATGTATAGATTAGCGGCCTTAACGTAAACGTTACTTAAGTTAAGCAATGCTTAAAATTGCTCTGTTAACTTCTCACTGAAATTGTCACACATGAAAACGAGAAAATTTTAAGCATTGCTTAACTTAAGTTATGTTTATATGTAGTAGGTAATAAGTATTGTCCCCATACAAAAAACTTAAAAAAAAAAAAATAATGTATTTGCTTTGGTATAAAAACAGTAATATGTACAAGTGTCAAGGCACAATAAACGAATAAATAAATAAAATAAATATTCGGGACATTTTAGCAGACACTGTCACCTGACCCCAAACTAAACAAATAAATAAATATTCGGGACATTTTTGCACACACAAAGCTTGTGATATGGCTGCCAGTAGAGACTGATATACATACATACATATATATTTTTAAATACATACTTTAAATATATATTAACAACCAGATATAGAACAAACACAAATGTTCATCACATTAATGTTTGTCCTAGGTGGGAATCAAACCCACGCCCCCAAGCTCAGAAGGTAGGTTCACTACCAACTGGACCAACGGGCTATCAAACGGGCTATTTATGATGACTGAAGGTTTTAAAAAGCAAGTTACAAGTTTCAATGTCTAATACTTTAGGAATATAGGGGCCCTGTATTTTTAAAAAATTGTCCCCACACAACTAAACTCAAGCATATTTATTTATGTTTGAAAATATTTATTTTCATTTCAGTAAGATATTTCAATGGTAGTAAGGGTAGTATTTATATTCTCTTTGGTAAGGAACACAGATTTTTCTGCACAAAAAAGAGAAGTAAATAGAACTTAAATGAGAAGGAAAATCTGTCGCCAGGTATTATGACAGAATTTTGCTTGAACATTCTCATTTATGTCAACGCATCGAACTCCGCATCCAAAGAACTTGGACCTTACCTTTTTGGGTTACGTCTCAAAGTTCTTTGTCCGCATCACAGCTGCTAACTGATTTCAAATAACTGACGTTTCGTTAATATGGGTGCAACTGGCTACAAAAAAAATCTTACAAAAATGCCTTGACAGCCGTTCTAATTTAAACAAATTTTTTTTTTCTTTTCTGTGTTTTTCTGAGTGGCTTTAAATAATTTTTCAACCAAATCAATATGAAAAACGCTAAAATAGGTTTAACGTTTAAGGAACTTTTTTCTAAACTATATAATAGATTTGTGCTTGACCGCTACCTCGCCTGATGTTAAGCGATTGGTCAACTTAAGGTTCGTTCGGTGGGCCGATGTGAAAATATGAAATATATTGTAATTGCTCACAGGTTGCGTTCTGGGCACATGCCGTTAAATAACTTTAAATATATAATGAGACAAGTTGATAGTCCTAGTTGCGATACATGTGGCGCAGCTGTTGAAGATGTTTACCACTTCCTCGTGGAGTGTGTCCAGGGCGCATCTATGAGAGAAAATTTGTGTAGAACTTACAAATTAAATGTATTAGATGTAGGACTGATTCTGAGCGTCTTAGCGGCGCCAACATCTAGCGCAGCTAGGACGCTCTATCAGTCTGCCTACTGGCTATTTACGGATAGACCTTAGGATACAATCTTTGTGTCCAATAAAAATAAGAATATAAAAAAAAAAAAAAATGCCGAGTAGGTACCTTACCTACCGTATCTTTGCTCAATAAATTATTTTATAAGGATTGACCTATGTAATGCACAATACACCCCAAGTGAATGCACAATACACCCCAAGCGGGACGTCAATGCAGGACTTATCGCCATCTCAAATAAGAATAATAAGAAGGATAATAAGGATCTACTTTGGTTAGGTACTTATTTGAAATTTTGTGGAACTACAGAGGTTTCACTTTCATTGGAAGATAGTGGTGACATTCGGGAATAGAGGGATTTCTAGATGAAAATAAACTATGACATTTTGTTAATCTAGAGTCTAGTATAAATAGCGGTTAAGCTAAGAGGTCAATAAACTTCCAAGTCCGCGATTTATGCCAATAATTAGTTTTAATGATACTTACTTGCTAACCATACCCTATTAATTTATTACACTAAGTAAAATAACTTTTTTTAGTAGTTTTCAAGTAATTATCATTTTATTTTTGATGTGGAATTTGACCCCTAAGATAATTGCAATTGGCAAACGTGCATTTTTTTAAATAAAATATAGAAAATTACTCACCTTTACATGTCGCAGCCATGACTTTGTTGTAATGTTATAAATTAGATTGGGTAATAAAAACTAAAAACGTAAAATCCGCAGTTGCCACAACAACTTTCCCAATTTCCAACCAACCCAAAGTTCACAAAGTTGATGAATGAATTATTGAATGAACAATGGTTTTTATTTTGTGATTGACCGACTGATAAGAAAATAAAATGAATCAGGTGATAATCTGTGATTATTTGTGCAGAGTTGTCATACTCAATACGATTACCATGTATTCGTGGAAATATACAATTTAGCCGTGTCACAGAATAAATGAATAGATTCATGTGAGAACACCTACGAAATATCTTATCCTGCTTTCACTCGCACTTGCTTTGACTTAGAGAAAGGACTTAAGTATTTTGAAACTAATTACTTCGTATTTTATAGTAGATCTTCGATCAAAAAGAAGTTGTAGTAGCTTACTTGCTAATATTATAGCAAGTAAGCTACAGACGAGACGGACTTGGCTGACGGACCGCCGTCCAACCAACGGGTGAGAAAGAGAATCAGCCAAATCCCAAGAGTACTTATTATAAACTGAAGGACGTCGTCGTGAAACGACCAAGACGGTCTTTTTTGGCAAATACGGTAACTTGTGTACGGTAACCCCGAGTGTAGCCAGCGGCAGCACGGTTTCTGATTTCATTCTATTCAATGAGTTTTGGCGCCAACGTGGAAAAAAACATGTCGGCTCGTTGGATTATTTTCCTAAACTTGTGTATTTTCGAGTGTTAATGTATACTAAATGGTGAATTATTATTCACTAGCTTCCGCCCGCGGCTTTGCCCGCGTTGTTCTAGGGAAAAATTATGAAGTACTAAGCAAAAAGCTTTATTTTAGGACGCGACTAAATACGTTTTATGTATTTCATCCTGGATATTGATGGTCAGTAGGTACACGGTGCTTTATGAGCAGGAGATCTAAAGTTAAATTCCTGGCCTGGCTGGGCCGTTTGTGGCCCAGCGAACCACGCGACCTAGAAAGTTTTTTTTTTCTTTTTTGTACGTCACTTGTGCTTGATACTCGCCCTCGAGGCCGCTTGCGGCTCAGCGAACCACGCAACCTAGAAAGTTTTTTTTTTCTTTTTTGTACGTCACTTGTGCTTGACACTCGCCCTCGCGGGCCGCTTGCGGCCCAGCGATCCACGCAACCTAAAAAGTTTTTCTTTTTTCTTTTTTGTACGTCACTTGTGCTTGACACTCGCCCTCGCGGGCCGCTTGTGGTCCAGCGAACCACGCGACCTAGAAAGTTTTTTTTTCTTTTTGGTAAGTCACTTGTGCTTGACACTTACACTTGCGGGCCGCTTGCAGCCTAGCGAACTGAGCAACCTAGAATTTTTTTTCTCTCATTTTTTACGTCACTTGAGCTTGACACTCGCCCTCGCGGGCCGCTTGCGGCCCAGCGAACCGCGCAACCTAGAAAGTTTTTTTTTTCTATTTGGTAAGTCACTTGTGCTTGATACTCGCCTTCGCGGGCCGCTTGCGCAACCTAGAAAGTTTTTTTTTTCTTTTTTGTACGTCACTTGTGCTTGACACTCACCCTCGCGGGCCGCTTGCGGCCCAGCGAACCACGCAACCTAGAAAGTTTTTTTTTTCTTTTTGGTAAGTCACTTGTGCTTGACACTCGCCCTCGCGGGCCGCTTGCGGCCCAGCGAACCACGCAACCTAGAAAGTTTTTTTTTTTCTTTTTTGTACGTCACTTGAGCTTGACACTCGCCCTCGCGGGCCGCTTGCGGTCCAGCGAACCACGCGACCAAGTTTTTTTTTTTTCTATTTGGTAAGTCACTTGTGCTTGACACTTGCCTTCGCGGGCCGCTTGCGGCCCAGCGAACCGAGCAACCTAGAATTTTTCTCTCTCTCTTTTTTTACGTCACTTGAGCTTGATACTCGCCCTCGCGGGCCGCTTGCGGTCCAGCGAACCACGCGACCTAGTTTTTTTTTTTTCTATTTGGTAAGTCACTTGTGCTTGACACTTGCCTTCGCGGGCCGCTTGCGGCCCAGCGAACCGAGCAACCTAGAATTTTTTTTTCTCTCTTTTTTTACGTCACTTGAGCTTGATACTCGCCCTCGTGGGCCGCTTGCGGCCCAGCGAACCGCGCGACCTAGAAAGTTTTTTTTTCTTTTTTGTACGTCACTTGTGCTTGACACTCGCTCTCGCGGGCCGCTTGCGGCCCAGCGAACCACGCGACCTCAAAAAGTTTTTTTTTTCTTTTTGGTAAGTCACTTGTGCTTGACACTCGCCCTCGCGGGCCGCTTGCGGCCCAGCGAACCACGCAACGTAGAAAGTTTTTTTTTTTCTTTTTTGTACGTCACTTGAGCTTGACACTCGCCCTCGCGGGCCGCTTGCGGTCCAGCGAACCACGCGACCAAGTTTTTTTTTTTTCTATTTGGTAAGTCACTTGTGCTTGACACTTGCCTTCGCGGGCCGCTTGCGGCCCAGCGAACCGAGCAACCTAGAATTTTTTTTTCTCTCTTTTTTTACGTCACTTGAGCTTGATACTCGCCCTCGCGGGCCGCTTGCGGTCCAGCGAACCACGCGACCTAGTTTTTTTTTTTTTCTATTTGGTAAGTCACTTGTGCTTGACACTTGCCTTCGCGGGCCGCTTGCGGCCCAGCGAACCGAGCAACCTAGAATTTTTTTTTCTCTCTTTTTTTACGTCACTTGAGCTTGATACTCGCCCTCGTGGGCCGCTTGCGGCCCAGCGAACCGCGCGACCTAGAAAGTTTTTTTTTCTTTTTTGTACGTCACTTGTGCTTGACACTTGCCCTCGCGGGCCGCTTGCGGCCCAGCGAACCGAGCAACCTAGTTTTTTTTTTCTTTTTGGTAAGTCACTTGTGCTTGACACTCGCCCTCGCGGGCCGCTTGCGGCCCAGCGAACCACGCAACCTAGAAAGTTTTTTTTTCTTTTTTGTACGTCACTTGTGCTTGACACTCGCCCTCGCGGGCCGCTTGTGGCCCAGCGAACCACGCAACCTAGAAAGTTTTTCTTTTTCTTTTTTGTACGTCACTTGTGTTTGACACTCGCCCACGCGGGCCGCTTGCGGCCCAGCGAACCGCGCGACCTCAAAAAGTTTTTTTTTTCTTATTGTTAAGT
The DNA here is from genome assembly GCA_932305915.1 of Agriopis marginaria. Taxonomy (NCBI): domain Eukaryota; kingdom Metazoa; phylum Arthropoda; class Insecta; order Lepidoptera; family Geometridae; genus Agriopis; species Agriopis marginaria. The sequence goes on from OW029932.1 coordinate 15,296,639, forward strand.
CACTTGACACTCGCCCTCGCGGGCCGCTTGCGGCCCAGCGAACCGCGCGACCTAGAAAGTTTGTTTTTTCTATTTGTTAAGTCACTTGTGCTTGACACTCGCCCTCGCGGGCCGCTTGCGGCCCAGCGAACCACGCAACCTATAAATATTTTTTTTTCTTATTTGTACGTCACTTGTGCTTGACATTCGCCCTCGCGGCCGCTTGCGGCCCAGCGAACCACGCAACCTAGAAAGTTTTTTTTTTCTTTTTTGTACGTCACATGTGCTTAACTAACACTCGCGGGCCGCTTACGGCTTGCTAAATCTGTTAAACAGTCGTAGAGTTGAGTGATTGAAATTATGCTACAGGAACTTACATATTGTCGGCATAAAATAGCCTTAGTTTTAATCCAGGGAATATGCTACCTCCATACCAAATTTCATCGAAATCCGTTAAACAGTCACAGAGTTGAGTGATTGATGTTATACTACAGGAACCATAGATTTTTTCCGGGTTAAAAGTAACTCATGTGATAGTCCAAGGAATATTGTACCTTCATACCAAATTTCATCGAAATCCGGAGTTAAGTGATCAAAGTTATCCTACAGGAACCACTCATTTTCCCAGGATCAGAATTAGGTTATGTTATAATATTATTCAGTGTATAATCTACCTCCATACCAATTTCATCAAAATTTGTTTAACAGTTACATAGTTGTGTGATTGAAGTTATCTTATAGGAACTGTAAAATTTTCCGGGATAAAAAGTATTGTGTGTTTTAATGTGGCTCCTTGTCTGTTTCTTTACCAAATTTCATATTTATTTGTTGAGCCGTTGTTAAAAAGAATGATTATACCATCCCACGGGAACTGTCAAATTTTCCGGGATAAAAAGTGGCTTGTGTTGCAATGTGGCTGCTTGCCTGTTTTTGTACCAAATTTCATACTTATTTGTTAAGCCGTTGTGGAGATTTGTGTAATTGAAATTATCCTACAGGAACCGTGCATTTTTTCGGGATAAAAAGTAGCCTATGTGTTAATCCAGGGTATAAGCTATATACATTCTAAATTTCATCCAAATCGGACCAGTAGTTTCGGCGGTGACTTCAGCCAAACATACACACTTACACACTTACACACTTACCCACTTACACACTTACACACAAACTTTCGCATTTATAATATTAGTAAGATTATATGTTTGTAAACGTGCTCGAGTGTGCGAAAGTGATATAATGAGGTGAAACGTGTCATTACGTGTTGTTTCCAAAACTCCATAGGAGCCTCTTGTAAAGTCTCCACCACCTTACAGGGGCATGAGTTTGACTTGACAGTGACTTACTTAGCTTGACTCTGACTGTGACTATGACTTGTTTGACGCTATTAAGACTATGTAAACTGCTTAATATTTCGACTAAAGGACATTGAATCCACGGTTCACGGTCATGAAAATTTTAACAAAAAAAAACATTCAATCATTCATTCTTGATTCATTCGTTCATTTGATTTTCATGATTTTACTATACGGAAAATTTGTGATTTTTGCTATTTTTTCGCCTTATCGCTTATGCAATGAGCGATGGTAGGCCAGTGACCGGGCAGCTAAAGAAGTTCGTGTTTCGCGGCAAGGCTACCAGCAACGGGGACACTCGAGGTGATTATCTGGAAGTAGTGATTCCAGAGTTGAGGACAGCGGGCTATTCATTTTACACGTGGGCTTCTGCGCCGCTCCTGGCGTGGTACTTGTGGACGCAGCGACGGGTTTTACGAGGTGTCCGAGTACTTGAACTTGGCTGCGGCACCGGCCTGCCCGGTATCCTTGCCGCTAAGTGCGGCGCTCGAGTGACGCTCTCCGACAGCGTAGCCCTGCCGCGCTCGCTCCGCCACCTCGCCGCTTGTTGCGAAGCCAACGGGCTCACCCCTGACCGCGACGTACAAATCCTAGGTCTCGCCTGGGGCCTCTTCCTGGCTGACGTACATAACCTCCGCCCGGTAGACTTAATCCTAGCGTCAGATTGCTTTTACGAACCGACGCAATTCGAGGAGGTCCTCTCGACCGTCGCTTATTTACTGGACGGCACTGACGGCCGATTTTTGTGTTCTTACCAGGAACGCAGCGCGGACTGGTCCATTGAAGCTCTGCTGAAGAAGTGGGGGCTGAAGGGTGTGCTGCTGGACTTGGATTCTCTAAGCGAGAGCTCCGGGATCGACTACAGAGCGCTGAGCGGTGAAAAATCGTTGCATTTACTAGAAATCGTAGCAGTTTAGGGTATGGCCAGCACCGCAAGAGCCGCTCGCCTGTATATAGGCAACCTGCCGTGGACTGTTGGCCATCGCCAGCTGCGCGAGTACTTCGCCCAGTTTGGTCCCGTGCAGAGTGCCCGAGTAGTATTTGACCGCTCCACCGGCCTCAGCAAAGGCTATGGTTTCATCGAGTTCATGAGTGCATCAGATGCAGCTGAAGCTACTAACAAGCAAGTACACACTTTGGAAGGTCTCAACGTGACCGTTCAAATACAAAATAACTAGAGTACCCTTAGATAGTATTTATAATGGCTGAAGCACTGCCAGAGTACCCCGACTCAGACTTCTCGGATGACAATCTGTCACCTCTAGACATATCCTTCAACAAGGCATCAGACCATGTGAGGAAAAACACCAGCAAATTAAGCAACAACCAGCTGCTAGAACTGTATGGGCTGTTCAAACAGGGGACTGAAGGGAGATGTGATACTCCCAAGCCCGGCTGGTTTGATGCTCGAGGCAGGAAGAAATGGGAGGCTTGGAGGGATATCGGAGAAATGCCTAGTGAGGAAGCTAAAGAAAAATATGTCTCCCTTGTGCAGAAATATGATCCCAATTGGTCTGACCCTCAATCTGGTATTGGTGAGGGTGGTGAGACTTGGGTTTCAGTATCGACCTTGAGACATTCTTTAGAAACCGATCTACTTCACAACGACTTGTCTCTAATAGATGCAGCAAGAGAAGACATAGCCGACAGAGTTACACAGCTACTCTCAGAGAATCCTGCCTTGAAATTTGAAAAAGATGAAGATGGTTTGACTGCACTTCATTGGGCGGCAGACAGAGATGCCATTAAATCCTTGAAATCTGCCTTAGTTGGGGGATGTCCTGTAGATGCAAAAGATGACTCCGGGCAGACTGCATTACACTATGCTGTCTCTTGTGGCCACATCGAGTCTACGAAGATTCTGATAAATGCTGGAGCATCTTTGCTAAAAGATGAAGATGGAAAGACTCCTTTAGATTTAGCCGAGAGTGATGAGATCAGACAGATTCTGGAAGGTGCTAAGTAGTTTAAGTGTGTGCACCAGACTTAGAATTAACAATGAGTTACGTCGATTTGTAGTTATTGGAATAAAACTTTAAAAGTATTGTTTGTTTTATAGCCATCTTTACACTTTTTGAAAAAAGTTTTCAAGAAGTTTTAGAAAACAACTCAAATCGCAACAGTCCACTTTTATCCACAAAGTGTAAAATGGGTCATATTTTATTGGCAAAAGTATTCCTGTACAAAAACTACTTACAATAAATAGGAAGATACTTTAACTATTTGTAAAGTAATATTACTTACTAACTAAACATTCATCTCTTGAAGTAACACAATGAACAATCTAAGTACACAATGTTTTGTCACATAATAGGCATGTGTCCTAATGTTTAATTTATTACGAATAACAGGCTTAGCGATGAATATAACTAAATACATTACACATACTGGAAACATAAATAAAATTGGCTGATAAATTTTATTATTGAAACTGACGTGGTTTTCATACATTTTATTTATATTACACGGGAATTACTCACGTAAGATTAAGCCGGTCACTCCGACTATAGTTGCACAGCGAGACACAGCCGTGCGCGTGCATTCACCTTGAAAAAGACCGTCTAATGCGGTTGAAAAATTTAGTCTGCGTAATCGCCTTAATCTTACGTGAGTAATTCCCGTGTAATATAAATAAAATGGCTGATAAATCTCTGAGATATGAGCGTTTGAAGTTTTAGATGGGGATAGAGAGAGGATACTCTGTCCCTTTCTTGCAAAGCGTGTGTTAGTATAGCATTTGTATGGCGCACCTGAGGCGTGACATCATAGCTCGCTATAGTGCGCTCTCTGTCTAGCATGAAATTAAAATACTTTTAACTTATTTCTTTTTGCACTAATTTAATTATTTTTTTCGTTGATTTGCTTACTTATGATCAGCTTATTAGTGAATTAATAAAAACATATTAGTCATCATGCCTATTATCAATTTAAAAAAACCTACTACAAAATTAGTAAATACGCAATTTTGCTTACTTGGATGACATATTTTTCCAGTTATTTTGATTTTAAAGCCAAACTACTGAGCTGATTTTGATGAAACTTCTATGGAACCAATCTGAAAGTAAATCTTTTAAATAAAAATAAATAAACAGCTTTTTTTAATCGGTATGGAGTTCTTTTTAAATCGGTTCATAAATGATGGAGTTCTGAGTTCATCATCATCATCAGCCCTGCGTGAGCCACTGCTGGGTATCGGCCTCCCTTTGTTTATGCCAGTCTTCCTGGGCCGCGATTCTACTAAAGAAATTGTTTTTAAATTGTAATTGTTTAAATTTTTTTATTTTATAATTGCCTCAAAATTGACAGTTTTTAATTATTTTTATACTAAGCTATAATATTAGATGGAGGTATTTTTTTAGTATAAAAAAATACTGTCAGTTTTAAAGCAATTATTTATAAAATAAAATTGAAACAGTTACAATTTAAAAACCATTTCTGTAGTAGTATCGGGGGCCAGGCCTCTCGCTATTGTGTTCTGAGGTAACAAACAAAAAAAAATACAACCAAATTGGGTATGTACCCTTCCTCTTTGAAGTCTAATAAAAATAACTATTTGTTCAAAAAATTAATACCACTATCACAGTAACTCGCTGCTTCTAATTACCTCATCCTGCCAAATCTACATTACCACTCAAAATTCAAAGTAACTAGACAACTCCTATTGCCGTTAGGCGCCAGTCTTGCACGCTGCAGTAGGTATTTAGTGTTTTTTTTAATTTTTATTGCTTTTTTATCTGAACTTGGAAAAAAAAGATTTAAGCTCGCATTCAGCGTAATAACATTAGCATAAACAGTGTAAACTCTTTTTAACATTATCTGTAATCTATACTAATATTATAAAGAGGAAAGATTTGATTGTTTGTTTGTTTGCATTGAATAGGCTCCGAAACTACAGAACCGATTTGAAAAATTCTTTCACTGTTGGGATGCTGCACTATCCCCGATTGACATAGGCTATATATGCCGGCTTCGCCCGTGCGAAGCAGGGGCGGCTTACTAGCAATATTATAAAGAGGAAAGATTTGATTGTATCTTTGTTTGTTTGCATTGAATAAGCTCCAAAACTACTAAACCGATTTGAAAAATTCTTTCACTGTTGGGTAGCTACACTATCCCCGGGTAACATAGGCTATATTATATTTTCAAAAACAATAGGGATCTTTACTCAAACTCCAATAATGTAACTAAAGGTGTTAAAAAATAAGATTTACAATTTTAACTTTGAGTGTTTGACAGTTCTAAGACAGGACAACGTCTGTCAGGTCAGCTACTTTGTTATAAAGAAAAACTTCCTATAACATAGAAATTAGTTTAATTTGGTCGGGCTATCTTAAAACCCATCATACATTGATACAATCGTTATAGCGCAATAGCCTTTCGCTATTCTGAAGAAACAGTTAATATTTACAGTAAGTAGTAAACAGCCGCCTTGCTTTTGTTATTGTTAATTGCCTAACACATATTTTCAGTCAAAGTAGTTCAACCATTTTTAACATTTAAAAAAATTGGAGTCGACTTGTCTTATTACACTTAGATTGCATTGTCTCAAGGAAATTTTGTTCTCAGTTACTAAACACACTAGGCAACTATCATATTGTTAGTAAACCAACTTTTTGTGTAATAGAAACATGGTTAATTTTCTTTGTTCACTCCACATATCAAAAACTCGCATCATCATCATCAACCATTCTCCACCCACTGCTGGGTCTTAGGTCTATTCTTCAGCGCGCCATCTTTTCCTGTCCTGTGCTAGTCTTGTCCACTGCTTTCCTGCTGTCTTAACGATGTCGTCCGACCAGCGGGCTGGTGTTCTGCCCAATGGCAACCTAATCTCTATCAACCTAATCATAACTAACAAAAAAAACACAGCACAGTCCCTTGATTTTGTTATAAAGAG